>CM060065.1:39531963-40731963 GCA_030533445.1 Cyprinodon diabolis | reverse complement strand
TGTATGTTCTCACACTGTGTGGCCTGCCGCTCTGATGCCATCTACCTGCTAATACTCTACGTCTAAAAACACGTGGGACTCAGATGGCGCCACTTGGACTCGTCTATCCAGAAGCCAAACCAGTAGAAGAGGTATATGAAGTTCATTAGAGTAAAACGCGCTGCCTTGGCAATTTGTGCAATTTTGAGTGCTGAAAGCCTTAAAAAGAAAAGGCGACAACGTATTTGGACAAAGACATAGCTGAAGAAACATGGCTACTATGGTCTGTCAATTTTACAGAAAGAACATTTCACTTGCACCCCCACCATGCTTTTGTATTTTCGTCTGAGAGGAGGAAGAAGAAGAATCCTTGTTTGCACACTGAGAGATCTGCCCAAGATGACTGAGTGAATTTCAAACATGTTTGATTTTCTCCCAACCTCACGATTTCTGATCGGGAGGTGGTTGTGAGTGGCTGATCGCCCTTCGTTACCCCCTGTACACTACACGACACACTACACGATCAGGCTGAAAGTCACCCCCATCGAAAAATTCTCTCATTACTGGAGAATCGGCCCGGAAAGGGCAAAAAATCGAACAGTGTATGCCCGGCTTAAAGTGTGACAAAACTTTAATAAGCTGGTGCAATTACTGTAAAATTTAAACCGTGCATAAAAATGGGGTTTATTGTCATCTCGTCTTTCTTTCATTAAAAGCTTCAATCACAAAAATTGTTGCCCTTCTACGCAGAAACCTTTAAAGTTGAATAAGATAATTATGGATGACCTGTAACAAGTTTACTATCTAAACAAAGGATGTATTTGACAACAGATAGTTAAAACTAGAGTGCATTTGTTATTTGTGTCTGAAGTTTGTGAAAACAACTAGTCTATTTGCTTTGCCAGAATCTGCAGGAGAGTAAAACAGCCTATTATGTTTCACATCAATAAGGGCAGCATAATAGTCTACCTCCTGCTGATGTCAGGATCAATATGATATGAATGCATCCCAGCACTTCATTATTGACTCTTCGATTTACGGTTCAGTCATGTGTGACCATGCTCCTACTGAAGAAAAAATGCTGCTGCTTTTCTGCTAAGTCTGCTACTAAAAATTGTGCTTGTTGACATGAAAAGATGAGGAGGGCGGGAAGGTTGAATACAAGATCTAGAAAGAAATCATGGAAAAATGTATGCATTTTTTTCAATTGTTTTTTTTTTGGTGAAAACATATGTCCAGATTTGCTTAAAGACAATGTACTATGATTCAATAAGCAGCTCCAATTAGAAGTGATTTCTAATGACAGGCATCTACTGTAATAAGCTGCAAGTTTTATGGATTAAAGTTGTCAGCTGAAGATGAAAAACAAAAGAAGACAGTGCTGCAGCAAAGTCTGATGTTTGCACCAGATGTTGAACATCTTAAATCCCCTAGTTAGACTTTGAGGGTTCACAGCAGTGCATCTGCACCTGCTCTACAAGTCACAATGAATGGGAAATATGTTTCTAGCTGTGTTGAATTTCAATCGATCAAAGCCCTGTATGCATAGGAGCTAATGAAAATTGTAAAAAATCTATTTCAATTTTTCAAGGTTTCTCGCAATTTTGTAGAAAGCTGTCACAACGGGATACAAGTTAACTCAGACTATAAGACCGAGGCATCCGCCAGAGCTGTGAAAATGGTCCAATGATGAGCAAACTTCAGAAGAAAACAGCGTTCCTGCTGACTACCACTGGTTTGGATATAGCATGATAGAGGATCTTGTGCAGCCCTCAGGATAGCTGATGAATGAAAAGAACATCTTTAAGAATATAGCTCACCTTCAAACATTGCTGCCTGTTAGTCAGAAAATCTGCCATTCACTCACTGAAGTTCATATGCTCATTTGAGGTGGGATTTAAGAAATTCAGCTAACAGATGTGGTGGGATGGTGTTACAAGCCGATGAGAAATCGAGCTATTCACAGGTCTTTAAATCATCATCGCTGACGCTGTGAACATAAATTATTCCACTCCCTAATATGGTAACTCATTTTTCATTACCAGTGTTGTTCCATGCATGTGCAAACACCCAGAGATGCACGAGTTTTACAAATGACTTCATTATTTCCTCTGGGCTGCAGCAGCCGCCTATATCATCAGAAAGATGACAAACAAAAACACTTTAAGGTAGATTTCTGAAAACTCAAGGTAATTTTTTTTAGCTTACTCTGAATTATCCCTTTTATTTAACACATTCATCTTGGGGTTTTCATCTTAAACTGAGTTAATTTTTCAAGTGGATGGAAAACCATCTGTTCCCTGATGAACTGATGGATTTTCTGGAACCCATCTGGGCGGATTTGGCTGCTGAATTTGAATATTTTTTTTAGTAGTCACAAAGTCTGCTGGTTGAAAAAAAGCAATAAAACAAAATGATAAAATGATTAAGTTAATTAAATTAAAATGTTAAATGGCACAATATTATATAGTTTTTAGGACTATAATACCAAGACTATTGTAAAACAGCACTGAAAAACATTTCCCTGCTCTGAGTGGTCTTAATGTATTTATATTATTTGCAAAAGCAATATCCCCAGTCGAAGTAAAAGAGCTTTGAGCTTTTTACGCCTTTCCTTAAAACAAAAATATAATTACACTGAAATTTTAAATGATCGTGAGCATCTAATATTAGCAAATGTAGTTGATAGTAGTTTCCTCTGTATTAGGGGTATGTCTAAGCTGGTTTACCTGACTATGATGGAGAGATTTCTAATTCATCAGATGATGCAAAAAAATGCAAGAATCTGTAAACCACTCAGGCAAGAAAGGTGATAAATAAAAAATAACAAACACGCATTAACTATGATAAAACGAAAACATGAGTCACAGAAAATAAGCCCAATGCTTGCTTACATCAGTTTGTGAGAAATTAAACAAAACTTGAAAAAATTTTGGAAATTAAAAAGAAACTTTACTTCCAAACTCCAATTCCCACTTTGGACTTTTCACTCTTATGCTGATGGCGTGATAACCACAAATTAACACAATTTATAGCAACTCATTTAACATACTAGCAACAAAAAGTATGACAATATTAAAAAGATCATTCTTATGATTAAAAAAATATCAGCTTGGTAGTAAAAATGGGAGTAGATCAGTCATTAATTCTTCCTCATGTCCCTATTGGACATCTGTTTGCTTAAGTAATGATTTATTCTTACGTATATCCAGAACAATTAGGTGAATCTGTCCTAAAGGTAACCTTAGTTAAATCTAGACAAACTTCAGTTTTTAGTTGTTTTCTGTTAAGACAAATTCACTGAGAGTGCAGGTGACCCACAGGGGGTTCTGTGGAAGTTAAAGGTCCTGCAGTTTTAAAGAAACCTCTACTTTGATGCCTGATGCTTTGGGATATTACAGTTATTTTGATAAATTCAGAAGATTCCTCAAGCAAATAGATCAGAGGCTCATTCTCCGAGTTAAGAATTTCAGGGATGGGCACAAGAATGAATATTGTTCTTTAGAGTAAACATTAGTTGCATCCACATGTATATGATCATCATCATCATTACATATGTTTCAACATTTATTTACATTCAACTTGTTTATTTAAAAAGGGAAAGATGAATAAGTGATGAGTCTGATAACCACTGTTTGTTTTCATGGGACTCCTTGTCAAGTGGGGGAGGTGGTTTGAAGGAAGACCAAAAGCAGACACTGAAGCTGAAGTGGTTTAACATTTGATAACAATAATGGTAACAGAAGCAAAAATCCAAAAACATAAAACCACAAAAAAACAAAACTACTGAAAACCAGGAATACTCACAACAAAGGGGCAAAGAAATGATAAACCAGCACAGAGTTATTGGAGGAGGAGAATATATGGGAGAGAGAAACAAAGACCAGGCTAATTAGCAGATTGGGAGCAGGTGTGAACAGAGGAGACAAGAAGGGAGCTGGGGAAAAGGAGACTGAAACAAGAGGGCAAAAAAGAAATATCTAAGAACTCAAATACAATCAAAAAGAACTATCCATCCATCCATCCATCCATCCATCCATCCATCCATCCATCCATCCATCCATCCATCCATCCATCCATCCATCCATCCATCCATCCATCCATCCATCCATCCATCCATCCATCCATCTTCCTCCGCTTATCCGGGGACGGGTCGCGGGGGCAGCAGCTTAAGAAGGGAGGCCCAGACTTCCCTCTCCCCAGCCACTTCTTCCAGCTCTTCAGGAGGAACCCCGAGGCGTTCCCAGGCCAGCCAAGAAACATAGTCTCTCCAGCATGTCCTGGGTCTTCACCGGGGCCTCCCCCCGGTGGGACGTGCCCGGAACACCTCACCAGGGAGGCGTCCAGGAGGCATCCTAAACAGATGCCCAAGCCACCTCAACTGGCTCCTCTCGAGGTGGAGGAGCAGCGGCTCTACTCCGAATCCCTCCCGGATGACCGAGCTTCTCACCCTATCTCTAAGGGAGAGCCCAGCCACCCTACGGAGGAAACCCATTTCGGCCGCTTGTATCCGCGATCTCGTTCTTTCGGTCATGACCCAGAGTTCATGACCATAGATGAGGGTAGGAACGTAGATCGACCGGTAAATCGAGAGCTTCGCTTTTTGACTCAGCTCTCTCGTCACCACGACAGACCGGTACAGTGCCCGCTTCACGGCAGATGCTGCACCAATCCACCTGTCGATCTCCCGCTCCCTTCTTCCCTCATTCGTGAACAAGATCCCAAGATACTTAAACTCCTCCACTTGGGGCAGGACACCCCCCCTGACCCGGAGAAGGCACTCTACCCTTTTCCGGCTCAAGACCATGGCCTCGGATTTGGAGGCACTGATCCCCATCCCGGCCGCTTCACACTCGGCTGCGAACCGATCCAGCGAGAGCTGCAGATCACGACCTGATGAAGCCAACAGGACCACATCATCTGCGAAAAGCAGAGACGCAATCCTAAGGCCACCAAAACGGATCCCCTCAACACCTTGGCTCCACCTAGAAATTCTGTCCATGAAGGTAATGAACAGAATCGGTGACAAAGGGCAGCCCTGGCGGAGTCCAACTCTCACCGGAAACAAGCCCGACTTACTGCCGGCAATGCGGACCAGACTCTGACACCGGTCATACAGGGACCTGACAGCCCGTATCAAAGGGCCCGGCACCTCGTACTCCCGGAGAACCCCCCACAGGGCCCCCCGAGGGACACGGTTGAACGCCTTCTCCAAGTCCACAAAGCACATGTAGACTGGTTGGGCAAACTCCCATGCACCCTCCAGGACCCTGCTGAGGGTATAGAGCTGGTCCAGCGTTCCACGACCAGGACGGAAACCACACTGCTCTTCCTGAATCCGAGGTTCGACTATCCGACGGACCCTCCTCTCCAGCACCCCCGAATAGACCTTGCCGGGGAGGCTTAAGAGCGTGACTCCCCTGTAATTGGAGCACACCCTCCGGTCCCCCTTTTTGAATAGGGGGACCACCACCCCAGTCTGCCAATCCAGGGGGACTGCCCCCGATGTCCATGCAATGTTGAAGAGTCGCGTCAGCCAACACAACCCTACAACATCCAGGACCTTGAGGAACTCCGGGCGGATCTCATCCACCCCCGGGGCCCTGCCACCGAGGAGCTTTTTAACCACCTCGGCGACCTCGCCCACAGAGATTGGAGAGCCCAGTCCAGAGTCCCCAGGCCCAGCTTCCTCAATGGAAGACATGTTGGTGGGATTGAGGAGGTCTTCACAGTATTCCGCCCACCGACCCACAACGTCCCGAGTCGAGGTCAGCAGCACACCATCCCCACTATAAACAGTGTTGGTGCTGCACCGCTTCCCCCTCCTGAGACGCCGGATGGCGGACCAGAATCGCTTCGGAGCCGTGCGGAAGTCTTTCTCCATGGCCTCTCCAAACTCCTCCCACACCCGAGTTTTTGCCTCAGCAACATCCGAGCCGCATGCCGCTTCGCCCGCCGGTACCCATTAGCTGATTCCGGAGTCCCACAGGCCAAAAAGGCCCGATAGGCCTCCTTCTTCAACCTGACAGCATCCCTCACCGGAGGTGTCCACCAACGGGTTCGAGGGTTGCCGCCACGACAGGCACCGACAACCTTGCGGAACTAGTACACAAAAATCTAAATCAGAGATAACACTTGAACAGAACCATAACCATGACACTGCTTGTTTGTATGCTTTTTAAAAAAGGAGTCTGATTGTTTTAACTGCTTTTATGGTTTTAATCTAGTATTTTGTGTGGGCAGAAATTTTTTTGCAAGGGTATACCAAGCTGCAGGGACAAGGCACCAAATGCACACCAGAAGTCATTCAGGCCTGCAATCCAAATTGAAATTTAATGAAGTAATATTAAATCCACTGACCTTAGATTTTAGAGAATTAGACTTCCAAGTAAACCAAGAACAGTAATCTGAAATCTCTTTCAACAGCAGTCAGAAGCCATTTGAGTAAAAATATCTCAAATACAAGTATAAATTAAAACTATGGTTTATGAGTGAGGCAAAAACTTTACACTGCTGAAAAAATGCATGCTCGTATTAATATTTTGTAGTCATGGTAAAAATCAAGTCTTTAATTAACTCAGCGTCTCTTTCTCAGCAACAACCCATCGACCAAAATAAAACAACTTTTTTCATTATTAGCTTAACCTGTGTAATCCCAGCAATTTTTGGTTATTTTTATAATTCAATCTCTGGTATCTATCAAAGTTTCTTTGATGCTTTGAGAATCTATAGTAGGTTTTAAAGTAAAAAATATAATATTCTCTTGTTTAAATAGTATGTGCTGTAGACCACTGACCCTGAAGGTGCTCACAATTCAGGGCTTATTCCCTGTTCTTTTTCCTAGACAAAATTAAATAACACTTTAAATAAGACTTCTTATTATAGAAAACAGTCATAAAATTCTACATTAATTTTAGTCTATGTTTAACAGTGTAGTAGTGCAGAAAGCTGTTAAGTGTGTAAAAATAGAGATGAGCGGTAAAAAACAGGGCTTTTAGCTCATCAGCAAGATACGAGTCACCTCTGACAGGGGCTATCTTTGTATGGTGTCATATCCCTACGGTATGTTGTACATGTGCTTGCTTGCTCTTATTGCCAACAGTACAGATATATATGTCCTTTTTATCAAACGTTGGGCTTGAAAAGAATATCTGTATTAATATTTTCTATATAGGCTATTTTATCTATATGCCCTGAAAATTATTTTCTCCTAACTGTGTGACTCATGCAATGAAGATGATTATACTTTTATCCTGACAAAGGGGATCTCTGCTTCAAATAATCTAACATTTTAGGGAGATGAAGTAAAATATTAAAAGGCAATCCCTCACACTAAGCATGGTCTTAGCGACAGTGAAGAGGAACAACTACCTTTTTACAGGAAAAACCTTCAGCAGAACCAGGCTAAATGTGAGCGGCCATCTGCCGCGGCCGACTGGGTTTCAAAGAGACAGAAGCAGAGATACAAAAAGCAGCTGTAAAAGGCGGCCCCGTCCAGGAAACACACAGCCAGGAAGACGAGCTCAGAGCCAGCTCCCATGTCAGAGGATGAAGAGAGCACATCCAGCCAGTCACATTCAGAGAAACAGGACTACACTGAAAAACAGACAGATCTCCAACATCAATAAACAAAGGTGTTGGTGGCAGCAGCACAGCTGATATTTCTTTCCAGGATGGCGTCACAGCCAAACAGGAACAGACGAGGCGAAGCTACTATGAGAAAAAGCAGAGAGAGTATTATGCCAGAGATTGAACTAACATATTCTGCAAAGTGGGAGAATAGAGATAGAATGAAGCAGAATGATAAAATAAGGGTCCCTATGTCCTCCAGAATTCTAAGCCTTTAGCAGCATAATTATAGAGATAGCTAAGGATAACGTGAGCCTCTCTAACTATAAGCTTTATCAAAAAGGAAAGTTTTAAGCCTACCCTTAAAAGTAGACAGTGTCTGCCTCACGGACTAAAGCTGGTAGTTGGTTCCACAGGAGAGGAGCCTGATAACAAAAACTGATACTGAGCTATAACTAGAATTTAATGGCTAATTGCATGTTTAGCATATTAGAAAAGGACAGTATGCCCAGCAACAGCTGTTGGTGCTAACATAAAGTATAGCAGTGTTCCCTCTAGGCAGCAGCACTAATTACATTAGTTCTTCCTTCTGTTATTTATTTCTATTTTCTATATTTCTATAGGGCCAATATATCCCACCCCTCCTGCTGGATGTGTGCAAAGTCTAGTTTCTGTAACATGCTGGCATTAACCCATCCAGACCCTAAAATGTCCCATACTCTGAGAAGCATGCAGTTAAAACTGTCAGGCGCTGGCTGAGTGAATGCCTGAGTGAATGCCCCAAAGCAGGCCAACAACAGAAGAGCCTTGATTGTGGAATATACTGTAAGGATCTGATACTATAAGAAACATTACTGGCTTGGCAACATGAAAAAATGTTACACAAAATGTGAACAAAGGCACATCGCCACTTCAATGGATGCGAGAAATGGCATATACTGCTCTAATTCAAGGACTTTAATGTTTTCTTTGTGTGGAAGAATGTAATCAATACACCTTTAAACTCCTCTTTGTTCCTATGTTAGAGGAAGTAAATGTATTAAAGCTGGATTATGAAGCAGAAATAAATAATTGGATTTTATGCCATCAATAACAACCTTCAGGAAACTGTTTTCACCTCTGTTTTCTAAGTGTAAATATTATTATTTTGTGGATTATCCAACTATTCTATAGTATTGTTCTTATTAATTGCCTTCACTGCCATTGTATAAAGATGTGTATATTTTATATTTTACGTTACATATAAATAGGGTAATATCTAAAAATTCATACATATTTATCAAGGAGGTAAACAAATAGAAGTACATGCTCTTATTTAGCAGGGAGATAATTTGATTAAACACGTTTTAATAAATATCCGCTGTAATTTGTAAAGTTGTCAAACACATTACATAAAGCAAACATTAAAGTTGTGTTTGTGAAGCAATTACCTGGAGTCAATGAAATTTAATCATGTCCTGCATGCTGCACAAAATGCTGCTTTCTTTTAGATTGGAACATTTCTGTTTCCAATGACTTAATTTTTAAACCTCGTACTCCTACTTGAAATACCTTTGAGCAACAACGTCCTCCTAGCATCCATGATTCGTCAGCCTGAGACTGCTTCCATGTAGGATGTGTTCATGGCCCTGGGATAATCTAATCAGAATCCTGGTGTAGGGTCTCTAGTGGCAAATAAATTTAATAATCATGTTTGACACTGATGGAAAAATATGTAAAGACGGTTTTTGCCTGAGTTAAAATCTGGAGGAAAAAGGGAGCTAGTTTTTACTGGCAGCTTTGCCCGTGTTTAAAATGTTGTTCTGTATTGCTTTAGTTGTACGTCTGTTGGCTGAGAATAATTTTGATTTGATTTAATCAGCATTCATTGTACTTTAAAAAAAAAAAAAAAAATTTTGTGGCAGACTGTGCAGTGATATTACCTCAATGATTTCCACTGACCTGTATGCTGCTGTTCACCTGCTTCATGATACTTCTGAAACCTGAGGATACTGTTTGCTAAACTGCTGCTCTTAATGTGTTTCAAATGAAATGTAGCCTCATGGGTGTTTCAGGCAGAGATTCGTCTGCATCCTGTTTCACACATTTTCAGCAGAAAATCTCCAGCTGTGAGACGCCCGTGGGAACAGTTAGTTTGCAGGACAACATTTGGCTCAATTTGTCCACCTGTTCTCCTAACAGATCTTTGTCAGGAAAAAGAAAGACTTTACAATCCTGCTGTTGTGTAGGTTCGGCCCAGCAGGAGAAAAAAAAAGATCAAAGTACTGCGGTTTTTTGTTTGTCTCGGCTGTCCGATCTCACATTACCTGGGAAATTGTTTTTCTCCTTAAAAATTGTAATTCTGTACATAGACACACCAAACCTGTTTGTCTTGACATTAACTTCTTTGATCTCTTTTGTCCCTCTTGGTCTAACTCTGTTTAATTTCCACTTATCTGGTAGTTGTTTAGTTCTATGTGATTCTTTATATGATTATTTATGTTATATTTTTTAAAGATGCTGCCCCATGTGTCTGTTCATATCCTATTAATCTCTATCAGTTACCCGGTTCATTTTACTCTCTGCTGTCGGGCATCGATCCAGCCCCTTCCCTTTTTTCAGTCCAGTAATTACCTCTAGTAAATATATTTATTACTCATTAATATCCTGACTTGAATATGATCCCGCCTGCTTCCTGTCTACGTTTGGGTCCTCCTGGACTTGGTTTAATAAAAGGTTTCTGAAAATTGATTAAAGAGGCTGAATATGTGCACAAAAGTTAGCATAACCATAGAGAATAACATTTTATTTAAAACAATACATGGATACTATTGCACTCAGCTTTCACACCGACATTTGAATTATTGTGCCGCTCAGCTGCTAAAAAAATACAGTATAATTGTTAATACAGTTACTTAGATGTTTAATGGCACTTTCCAATAAGCAATGAAAAGTTTTTTGAATAAGGGGGAATAATTTATTATTACCAGCTCCTTTCTAAGGAAGGACAGTTTAAAAAAAAAATACTTTTTACTTCTAGCATAAATGCAATAACAAGAAAGATTATATTTTAGTGCGTTGTTTAGATGTAAATAATTATGGCAGACCACCAAGGCAAAAAAAAAACAACAAAACGAATAAGAACAATTTTTTTTTTTAGTTAAGTTTGAGATTACTGTTTTGACTGAGTTACCACTTTTCCCTCTTGACTCCTGAGGAAAACTGTCATGATTGGTTTAAGGTTAAACCCACATGCAGAACACAAACGGAGGCTGAGTAAAAGTTTAACAGAGTTTATTGGACAGGTTTTCACACAAAGACATGAACTGGTTCAGGTACTGGTCCGGGCTGGGTTCACTGATGTCTGCAGAGACGGACAGTTTGATTAGCCAAGCAGTCAGATAATTTATTGAGTCTTAGATATTTCAGAGTCTACCTTGAAGAGGTCCAAGCTTTCTTGTGAGAGAGGGAACCGGTTGGGTCCAGAGACTGTTGAGCAAGAAGACAGAGGCAGATTAGAATCAGGTTTCTCTCAAGAGACAACTAAGATTCTTTCAGGTAACAGAGGCTCAGGTTCGCTAACCAAACTTGGTCAACACTGCGGCGTTGAAGGAAGGTCTGGCTGCTGCTTATGTAGGCAGGACTCTTGATGGGCTGATGAGCATAAGGTGTGCTGGAGGGCTCCAGCCCAGGAGACCCACGGCGCACTCTGCTGGAGAAAGGTGGTACATCTCCAGATCCCAACAAAAACATCCTTGCAGTCTTACTGCTGTCAGTAAAAAATCCTTATGTATGTTTGCCAATCAACATCAAGCATCTACTGTAGCTTCATGACCCGCCCTGCTCCATAGACCTTCTAAGAGGTTTAGCTTCACTGGAAGTGATGCTTTTTGGTATATTATCCAATCAGGATTTAAAATACTCAGGAAATGAGGCGCATTTTAGCGCATATTAAATGTGGTTTCAGGACTACATTTATTGTTTAAAATTGCATAATTAAACCAATAATAACTTTACAACTATGTCAGGCAAAGAAAGAAAAAAAAAGCAGATGAAGGAAGAAAGGTTTTTTTATTCTGTGAATTTATATTCAGCGACTCTTCAGAAACGTCTAGTGACTTTTTCCTGTGTTGTTGGAGTCTTTGTCGACAATAAGTAAAAGTACTGGTCGCTCTGACTTTACTTTACTTTGACTTTCTCTTTTTTTCAGTGCTTCTTTATTTGCTTGAGAGTTTTTTTACTCCCATATTTGTCTAAGAATACAATGAAAGATAACAAAACTACTTGTACACAAAAAGCAGCATTTCAGCTCCAACTACACCATCCAAGAGCTATTAGCAGAGAATTTGGCTACAGTATATAGGGAATTATCAATTGATGATCCCTCTCTCAGGTCCCAAAATTATTTTTGTAAATGAACAGAATATGCAAAAAATAAATAAAAATGAAACCTTTATATATATATATATATATATATATATATATATATATATATATATATATATATATATATATATATATATATATATATATATAGATAGATAGAGAGAGAGAGAGAGAGAGAGAGATAAGCTGATTTTCTCTCTAACCTTTAAAGCCTCAGCAACAGGCTGAAAACTTGATAAGAGATTAAAAGACAGGAGACCTTCCTTAAGGGTCAAACAGGATAAATGAATCCCACTTCAAAGCATGAAAACTGAAATGATGTACGAGCTTCTACATTTGAAATTAATATCTCACATATCTGCATAATATATAGTATCAAATACTGTATGATGTATATATATATATATATATATATATATATATATATATATATATATATATATATATAGAGGGTGTGTGTTGGTTGCTTTTTCTGCTATTTCACATCAGAAATCATTCAGATTTTTTTACATCAATTTAATTCCTGTTTTGCTGTTTTAATTATTACCGGTTGACTACTGTTATGTTAATCCCTTTATACAAGGTCGTATTCATAGAAAATGTTTTGAAAACATTAGGCTTGTTTACCTTTTTGCTCTCAGGTTAGAGCAATCTTTAGGTCTCAGTGGAGAATCTACTTCCATCTGCAGTTTCTGCATCTCCACTTCAAGCCTTCCCTAAAATGTTCACCACCTACTCAATTGTTTTCCATTCTTCGCTCTTTTCAGAGCTAATAATCATCACCGGATAATGCACTCTCATCTTCATTATCATTGCTTGCGGCTTTCATCAGAACATAAGATATTTGGAAGCTTTGTCCAAGTGTCTTCTCTGTCCAATGCTTTAAGGTTTCCATTAAGTGTGGCAGTGAGTCAAACGTCTCACACGCAGCCTAAATGTCCCAGGAGTTTTAAAAGAGTAAAAAGCTACCAGTGATTCACCCTCTTTCCTTAAGAACTCTTTATATAAGATGTTATGCTGTAGATGAAATGAGAAAGCAAACAACAGGAGGAAGCAATGAACATACATTACTGTAACACTGACATTGCCTACCCAGCACACAGCTGTACGTTCATTGTGGAAATGATCAATGTTTTCCAAGAAAGTATCTGAGATTTTGAATTTAGCATTCTCTTGTCAATCTCATTCTAACCATGAATTTGAAGAATATAAAAAAATGAAAAGACTCATAGCAAAAGAGAAGACTGACAGCATTGTTCAGCTGATCGTTTTTTCTGTTGTTTGTTTTTTAAATAAGACTTTAGACGGATAAGTAATCCAGAAAGGAGATGGATGGTATTTTTTATCCTAAATGACAAGTTATACATATAAATATGTAAACTTTGTATCCTCCAAAGGAAAGAAAAAAAATCAGTGCTTCAGTTTAAGCTGATGAATATTACTGAAAACCTTATTTGTGAAAATCCATTTATAAAACACATAAACCTTTTGACTCCAATTCATTGCTTTGCTTTCAGTATGACTTAACATAGATGGCTTCAAGGCAACACCTAAACAAAAAACACCACCAAACAAGTTATTTTGCATACATATAATAGCCAGATTCCCCTTTAGTCATTATTGCAGATTCAACCCAGCAGTATTTTAACCGAATGTTCTGCAGAGAAAATGGTTCTGCTCACACTTTGCTCAAAATCCTCCCTGTGATCAATATTATGTGTTCACAACAGTTGGTTTAAATTGATGGTATTGATTCACCCATGGGGTTTTGTTGTTCTTTGCAGGCCTTTAGTAAACTTTGTTAACTTGGACTACAGCTCACTCTAGAAGTAGGTCATGTTTATCATGTTTGCTAAAAGAACACTGCATACCTCATTTCCTTTTGTTGTAATATTATATCGTGCAAACCATAAAGAAACATAATTGTCTCTGTTAATAAATTATTAACCCAATCCTAATGAAAATTTCAAGGATAACATTGTTTGTCTCATACATTAAATAAAAAATTGCACAGATGATGGACAAAGCAAGATACAATCTACTGCTAAAAAAAACTTTAATGCACGTGTCTATATCATCTACCTATCAGTAAACTGAGAAAGGGTATGGGCAGGTGAAAACATTACAGAAAAATAAAAAAACAGACAAAAGAAAGCATATCCACATGTATAGCTCTGAGTGTCTCAAAGGGAAAAAAGATAATAATTCAAATTTTAATTAGTGAAACCATGGGGAAAAAGTGAGTACAGAACGAAATAAATAGATAATAAAAATAACAGACAACAGCCTGGAAAAGGTTAAAACATTATTTCTAATTGCGACTTTACTAAATCAATTTTAGATACCAACAAATGAAAACACATCAAACAGTGGGAACATTTTCAGGAGTGGCCAACACTTGAATTACTCCCAGAGCACATTGTTGAATTATCCAGAAAGTCTGAAGGCCTATCATACTCATACTACTTTTGATCATTTAACAAAGATAAGATTAATTAAATAATCAAAAATAACATCTTTGGGACAGTTTCAAGGCAAAAAACATAAAAATAATGCAAAGTAGGCAAAGCAGAAATTGTTGAAAAATATTTTTCCTATTGAAGCGAATAAAAACTAGTTAACTATTAAACATGAGGAAGGCCCTGGGCTTTTTTGCTGCTCCAGTACATGGATAACATGCTACTGTTAAAAAAACATGAATTCTGCTGTTTGTGAGAAAATCCTGAGGGAAAATGCCTCACAAACAGTTTGCACTGTTAAGCATACTTGAGTTCTGGACTCTCAAGACTATACTTTTGAATGACTAAAGAAAAGAAATGAAGGTTTTGCAGTGACAAATGCTGGTGAAGATTCTCAGTCATCCATGTCATGGTCATTCCAGCAAAATTAAAAAAGTAAAAAAACAAACCACTGGACTTTGTTTTCCAAGTATGAAGACGTTTTGCTTTCAATCCAAGAAGCTTTGTCAATTCAATATGTATGGAATAGCTTTTGAGTTCCAGGACTATAGAGTGGTGCAAAAGTAAGTCTATCTAATTGAACCAAAAAAAACAGGTCTACTCATTGGTAATGGGGAACAATTGAGGTCATTGTTGGCCTGCAATACCCAATACTGGCCTATGCCTCTGAAAGGGGAGTTGTTAGGGTCGTTGTTGTTGTCCCCTGCATTGCGATGAGGTTTGAGATGATATGCCATTTGCTGTGACATACTGCACTGCAGACAGATGCTTATTTTTTTTTTTTTACCCTATGCAACTCATGGCTTTTTTCTTCATGGCAGTCAGAACAGCCCAAATATGACATTTTCACCACCAAAAAAATCAATTTGTTCCACTTCTATTAGTGGTACAAAAATTGATACGTAACCGATAGCTTTTAATGTGAACGCTCATGTCATCGGACTTTCACAATATCATCCAAGCTTTGACTGCTCATTCATAAAGACTCCTATAGCTTACAATTACACAGAGATGTGGACACCTGTTATGTCTTCCATAAAGAGAGTCCTGCTGTGTGTTGTCTAAACTGTCCTTCTGCGCAGGCGGGTCACGTTGGTCACGTTGAAGCATTCAGTCAAGAGTCTGATGGTGGCTCCATTTAACCAGCAGTCTAAATGACTATGCAGAAAAAATAAAACTTAATTAAAATATTGGAATTGAGCATCAAGACCTGCAGTGTGAATGTAGCCTTAGTTAAAAGCCAAAAGCTAAACTGAGTTGCTGGGAAAGCGCGGTACAATTTTTCTTTCCATATCATTCTTAACATTTTGATAACAGTTAGTTCAAACTCCACAACCATGAGTCAGCTGTGCACATCAGAGTAGCAGTTTCTTAGTATTTCCAACAAAATGGAAATAGTTTTGGATATGCATCGGTTGCTTTTATACAACTCTGAACGTTGAATAGGCATTCCATATAAAACTAATGGTCCCTGTTTCATGCTTGAATCATTGCTCTGAAAATGTTTAACTTCTTGTCAAAATGAGTTGTCAGAAGGAGAGGCTTCTAATCAGATATCATGTAAACAAGTATGCTTTTGTTTGGGATAATATCTTTTTTCCACCGCTCCAATGTGGATCTGTGGTTGAACAACTCTCTCCCTACTCCACTAACATAGTCCTTATTTTCTTGGAAGTGAAAGGCATATAACTTGCATCCACATACCTAAATAGACCTGTTGGCAGCAATGGATTCAATGTGTGATGACATCACAGCAGAGTCTTGCAGAGGGTGGATCCGCCACTTGCTGCATTGCTAGAGATGATACTGGCTGTTTTGCCGATGAAACTATGTGGCCAGACAGAGAAGAAGCAGATGTGCATAGATGTACACATCTATGTGTACATCTATGCACATCAACATACACTACTATGTATGTTGTGTATTCTAATGTATTGCAAGATTATTTACAGTTTTACACAGCTCTACCCAAAGGGAGAGCTGTGTCACAGCCCAAAGGGAGGTAAATATTTGTTGTAAATCAGGTTGTATTTTGTTCTTTTGCACAATGCTGTAAACCAAGTAAAAATAGAAAGAACA
Organism: Cyprinodon diabolis; assembly: GCA_030533445.1. Classification (NCBI taxonomy): domain Eukaryota; kingdom Metazoa; phylum Chordata; class Actinopteri; order Cyprinodontiformes; family Cyprinodontidae; genus Cyprinodon; species Cyprinodon diabolis. Next base: position 40,715,512 of record CM060065.1, on the reverse strand, counting down.
TGTGAAGTACAAATGCAAAAACATACATACTGTACTGAGTTAAAGTAACTCACTAAATAGAGCAATGTGTAACTACTATCAATTTAACATAGCTACACAAATACTAAGCAGCATTTTCTTGGGCATTTTCAACCAAGATTTTGGGATTAGAAAACATTTAAAGAGTAAACAGTCATTATGAAAACACAACAAAGCCATTCGACTGACCTGTTCATAAACAATGGTGTAAGAACTTTTCATGTGACACACCCCATCTATGCAGAACTGTTATCAGCTGTGTTTGTTGAGTTTAGGATTCCACTTTCAATGTTTTTATTTTTCTGCATTGTCTGTCTGATTGTGAATCGCGGAGACATTCTTTAAAGATTAGGCCTAAATAGTATTGGAGGTGGATGGTGAGCTTATATTAGCATAAACAAACTTCAAAAATACTCAATACTCCAAAAAAAAAACAATAAATTCACAAATGCATTCACTGTTGCCTTTGAGCATATCTTACTAACCACTTTTTTGTCATGATTTTCTTTACTTTGTGTTTTTTTTTTTTGATTTGGAAACCTTTTGATCCCAATAACACCGCAGAACTGAGATGTCGCAGTTATTCTGAAGCGACTTCAGGTCTGTATTGTTTTAATCATAAAGAAAACAAGATATTCAGGTGTTACATCAATTTTGAAAACACTGCGTTCTCTCATGCTCATTATCAGTCATTTCTGAACAGGTTATTAGCGATCCCATGAGAAGCACTTAGAAAAACCAAACAAGGTTGGATGTATTCAGTTCAGTTCTGGCTTTCTATTAGTGTTATTTTTCAGTATGAAAAGCGGTCTCTTTGATTCCAGTTAAAACTGCCTCTGTCTAAACCCTTTAATTTGCTGCCTATGCATAGCATTCTTAATTAAGCTTCATTCAGCATTCATCATACAAAAATGATCACCTTTTTCAAATGCATAATTTTCATTCACAGAATCTGTATTGTGATTGAACATTTGGACTTCTCTGTGATAGCCTCCACTGCAATAAGGCTTCAAAAAAAGAAACTCACAATACAAAATTAATGCTTTCTCTTCCTTTTGAAAAATAACTTGCTAACAGCTTTGTATTCTATGTGTTTCCTCTGCAGTTGGGAGGATGTGGCATCCTGGGGGTAGGAATCTGGCTCTCAGTGACCCAGGGAAACTTTGCCACACTGTCTTCATCCCTTCCCTCCCTGTCGGCAGCCAACCTGCTCATCGCAGTGGGGACAATCATCATGGTGATCGGATGTCTGGGCTGCGTGGGAGCTGTCAAAGAAAGCCGCCCTCTGTTGCTGGCGGTGAGTTATTTCTCAGGACGGCTCTTAATGGCTACTGGCTTTAGACTTTAGGTCACATTGAGGTCATGAAGACATTTTAGTTGTGTTTTGTTGTTAGTGGAATGACAAATACCGTTAGTAGCTTTTCATGAAGCGGAAAGCACTGACACTTCTCATCCGGCATGATTGTATGTTTTTTGGCGTTTCTATGGTTGATGACACACTTGTGATTCCAAGGTATCAATTTAAGGAAGCCCTTTCATTTACTGCTATAGTCTGCTATGAGGAGAGCAGTTTGCATCTGTTTCAACAGTGATCATTTTCAGGAGGAGAATTTCTAACACTTCATACACCTAAAGATTCAAATCATTGTTCAAATTATTTTAAAAAATGCCTCAGACTGACTCAGACTTATGTTTTGAAGTCTTTATTAGACTTTGGTCTTACAGGGGAACACTGTTTTTTTTTACATTGGGCCCTATATTTTACGTTATTACATCATTTTCTACTTATATTTTTTATATTTATATATTTTTTTAAACAAAGCGGAGTGTGTATGACATCATCCGTGTGCCGTACTGGAGTTGTGACAGGAAGCCCGGGCCACAGGCGGGTACGCTCTACCCCTTCTATTCTTTCGGCTAGCTACAGTAATCTAAATCGTTCAATTCCATTTCGAGAGCGAGATCCTCTGTGGTAGTAGCACTAGACATCTTACAGGCATGTGAGTTAAACTAGCAGCAGTTCATCGGATAGGATGAATGAATGGTAGCCGGTGCTCGCGGATGATGTCATTCACACTCCGCTTTGTTTTAAAAAAAATATAAATATAAAAAATATAACTGCGGATGTCTGGGGGACAGTGATTCGCCTACATGTTATGAATGCTGGCGTACCATAAAGAATACCGTATATTCACGACCATAAGGCGCACCGTACTAAAAGGCGCAGTCCTAGTTATGTGTGCCATTTCTGTATTTAACACACACATAAGGCGCACCGGACTATAGGGCGCGTTTTTTATATACAGGTACATGTACTCTACTACGTTTAAATACCTCTACTGCGTATTTAAAAATACAGCGGGAGCAAAACTGAGTATGACTGTGCTTTATTCATGTATTTATTACAAAGTATTAATCAAACCTGGGAGCTGGCCGTGAGACAGACACATCGCTGATGACAGAGCTGTGATCACTCATAAATTAACTTAAAATCCTGAAACCTGCCGACGGAATATGTTCGCTTTTATTACCGGTATCCTGGTTCCTGCAGTTTAAATTATTTAGATAAAAAACACCTGCCAGCCGCCGCGGTGAACCCGGAGGCTACCCGGCCTAGAGGCTGCTGTTGAAGGGATTTCTACTGTCGGTGTACCGCTGGTATGTGGGGGTCTGAGCGCCTCCGACAGAAATAGATAATCTGGATGAACTGACTGCAATTATTAAGTTTTCAGGTGGACTTTCTCACTTAAAAACATATTAAAACTACTTTATTCCCACTGATCACAGCAAATATAGCTGCAAGATGTAGATTATTTAGATGAAAAACACCTGCCAGCCGCCGCGGTGAACCCGGAGGAGACCCGGCCCAGAGGCTGCTGTTGAATTAAGTGTTCAGGTAGAAAAATAGAGCGGGAGCAAAACTGAGTATGATTCTGCTTTATTCATGTATTTATTACAAAGTATTAATCAAACCCATCAAAGTCATCATCCTCTGTTTCTGAATTAAACAGCTGCGCTAAATCAGACATGCCAATTTCCCCTTCTTCGCTGTCAGAGTCACTTTCCGTGCCGGGCGGCTCCTCAGAAATAATGCCGGCTTTTGCGAAAGCTGAACAACAGAGCCAGCAGACACGTTAGTCCAAGCATCAACAACCCATCCACAAACGGTGGCGTAACTTGCCCAGCGCTGCCTTCCACTTTTCATGAAACTGTGGTCTCCGTCTGTCATCCATTGCTCCCACGCCGCTCACAGCCTTACTTTGAACGGCCGGTTCACACCGATGTCGAGCGGTGGAAGTTCCTTTGTCAGACCCCCCGGATAACAGCATTCATTTGATTCACCTTTTTTTTCACATCGGCTGTGAGATGGGCACGCAGTCACAGATTAACAGCGATGGTGATGCGTGGAAAAAAACCACCTGGTCTCCTCACATACACCTCCCTCAGCCACACTTTCATCATCTCCTCATCCATCCAGCCCTTTTCATTTGCCTTAATATCATATGTCATCAGAGCGATGTGTCTGTCTCGCTGTCAGCTCCCAGATCAGCTTCTCTGATTGGTTGATGCGGTGCGTCCAGCAGCAAAACTTCAATTTTTCCATCTCGAGCTGCAGCAGCGCGTTGGCGGCGCGTCAGATGCTTAAACGCTCCCGACGCGCTGCGCCTGCTGCTCAAAACGCTGCTGCGCCTATACGCGCGTCAACCATTGACTTTGCATGTAAACACGCTGCTTCAGCTGCACCTGCTGGGTCCGGTTCACACCGATGTCGAGCGGTTGTATAACAGCGAGCACAGCTTAATTTGTTAAACCATGTTTTTCACATCAGCTGTGAGATGGGCACGCATGGAGTTACAGATTAACAGCGATGGTGATGAGTGGAAAAAAACCACCTGGTCTCCTTACATTCAGCCACTCTTTCATCATCTCCTCAATGAGGTGGTCTCAAAAGTCGCAGTTACAACACACATAGGGCGCACCGCACCAAAGGGCGCACCGCACATTTTGAGGGAAAAAAAAGACGTTTAAGTGCGCCTTATAGTCGTGAAAATACGGTAAATTATGAACAGTTTAGTTTGTGCCTTCAACTCGTTGCCCATAATTCAATTCAATTCAATTCAGTTTATTTATATAGCGCCAAATTCACAACACATGTCATCTCAAGGCAATTTACAGTTCAACCAGATCATACAGTCAAATTTATACAAAGTTTTCTGTCTAAGGAAAACCAGTTGATTGCATTGACTCATTGACTCAAATACAATCCCTCACATTAAGCATGCTTGTAGCGACAGTGGAGAGGAAAAACTCCCTTTTAACAGGAAGAAACCTCCAGCAGAACCAGGCTCAGTGTGAGCGGCCATCTGCCGAGGCCGACTGGGGTTCAAGGAGACAGAAGCAGAGATACAAAAAGCAGCTGTAAAAGGCGGCCCCGTCCAGGAAACACACAGCCAGGCAGACGAGCTCCAAGGCAGCTCCCATGCCAGAGGATGAAGAGAGCACATCCACCCAGCCACGGCCAGAGAAACAGGACCACACTGGAAAACAGGCCGATCTCCAACATCTACAAACAAGGGTGTTGATGGAAGCAGCACAGCTGATGTTTCTTTCCTGGGTGACATCACAGCCAAACAGGAACAGACGAGGCAAAGCTACTCTGAGGAAAAGAAGAGAGAGCAGAAGGTTAGAGATTGAACAAACAGATTCTGCAGAATAGGAGAACAGAGAGAGAATGAAGCAGAATGATGAAATGGGGGTCCCTATGTCCTCCAGCAGTCTAAGCCTATAGCAGCATAACTTTAAAGACAGCTCCGGATAACCTGAGCCACCCTAACTATAAGCTTTATCAAAAAGGAAAGTTTTAAGCCTAGTCTTAAAAGTAGACAGTGTCTGCCTCACGGACCATAGGAAGAGGTTACTTGGGTTACAAAACCGAATATCTTCGGAACAGCTCCAAATGACACAAAACTCATGTGGGTGAGTAGAACATGATGTAATAACGTAAAATCAAGGGCCCAATGTAAAAAAAAGACGGTGTTCCCCTTTAACTCTGACTGGGCAGTTAAATCACATCACTCCTTCAATTGAAAGATTTCTAGTGTATTCGTTGACATACGGTCCACGTATGTTCAAAAAGTTTTTTCCAAGACCAAGCAGTACCTCTGCCCAGTCTCAAGCTTTTTGCAACTTCTTACCAGTAGTAATGCAAGTTTGTCTTGTTCTTTTTTATTGCTCCATCTTGCTTGACCAACTTCTTATTGGGTCTGAATATTTACATTCCTACAGGATACTGTTGCCAACACATTTCATTAACTTCTAACCAGAACAAATTTTTGCATGCTAGCCGTGTGTCCTATAAGGCTCTTATCGACCTGCAACTGGGTCTTTTTATGACATTCTTCCATAATAGCCACAGTTAGGGAGTTGAATATTAGAGTTTGTCTTTACACAAGGTTCTTCCAATTGCTAAACTTTTTCAATTATTGTACTATAATAAGGTGTGTATGTGTAAAGTAGAGGTGCTTAACCCGTTGTGAGGACATGCTATATGTGGCTTTTTTTTTTACTGCCCCTGCCCTTCAGAAAGTCTGTGCACAGCACTGCTTTTAACTATTGACCATCAACAGTTGAAAACTTTACATATTCTCAACCACACACTTTAGCAGCCTAGGATGTCCTTCCCACTATCTATTTTGTCTAAAATTCCAATGCAAGGCAGAGAAGATTAGGTAATAAGAGATACTCAGTTCCCAGTCTGATACGACAGCCCCTCTTATTATGTTTTTTCTTTTTATCAAAATATATTTTAACACGACTGGAGTTCTTGTGAGAAAATATTAGCATTTGTTTTCTGATTTGGTATGAGATATTGTAACACATTGGTTGTTGTTGCTTTCCTGCAGCTTCATAAAGTTAACACTTTGCAGTGAATATGATATAAATCTAATAACTAGCTCTACACAAGGCCTCATCACTCTCATTGGTTAGTTTTAGTCTCCTAGGTGTTTAGCAGGGATATTATGTGTATGCAAGGTGCAAGTACAAGATGCTTCATCAGTAATTCATTAGATTTTATTAGGCAGACTTGGCCACTCAGAGACACACACAAAAAAAGCATGGAATGATGAATGGATCATTATTTATACCTAGAACTAATACGTACACGGTGATTTAATCAATTTAGCAATCAGTAAAAAAAATTAAAAAATAATTTTTGTTGTGATCATTGAGTCCTAGAGCAGCCATTTTTGTCCCAATTTCTTTTTTAACAGTGTCCTGTCTGGCAATGTGGCAAAAAAAATAATTGTCTTTATGCCAAAAAAGAGCCCAACACATTTTACTTTCACAAGTGGAGCAGTACGGCTATCGCCATAGTGTTCCACTTGATTAATCCGTATAAATAGCTTTATTATAAACTATGCAGGGAGTATTACAGATTATATTGACACTGCAATGTAAGTAGAACAGGAAAGGAAGAACAGAAAAAAGGAGAAAGATTAAACAAAGAGGAGATAAAAGGAAGATAACGATAAAACATCTTCTGTCTGCATCATCATCTGCAAAGCGATGCAAAAAGAACAGCACAACCAACGGATTTAGTATAAGAGATACAAGAAGGTAACATTTTTGCCCAATTTTAGTAACAACTTACTACTGACATCTTCAGACAGTGATCGAGCGCCATTCTCCCTGCTTTACAATCAAAATAAATGGGAACTACTAGACAAATCCACAATCAACAACAATTATTTCAGATTTTGAAAGGACTTCACAGCTGAAATTCGCAAGAGCTATAGTTAAGCTGACAATGTCCACGTGCACGGCAGTTGGGTGCTGTAATACATTGGGTAAAGTGAAAAGAAAATTAGGTATTTCACCTTTCTGTTTCATGATCCACCACGGGTTCATCATTGGATTCCCAACTTGAAGAGGGAGGACTTGGCATCGAAATTCTAGTCAGAGAAAAACACGTAATATGTAGCCAACATTTCGAAGAAAAATGTTTTCAGGATGACATGGATAATAGTGCGTTGTGACAAACACCAGATACAGCACTGGGACTTGATCAACAGCCAATACCGCACCGTGACATCACAAACCATTAGGTGGCAGTGGTGTTCTTTGACAAACATGGATGGCACCAGTAAAGCACATTAAAATGAACATTACTCTCAATTAAAAACATAATTTACTAAACAGCATGTAGTAATTTCACATTTAAAGTACTTTCAGAAGTTTGAATTCTGAATATGTCCAGAATTTTCCTTTCAGAACAATCTGCTGCTCTTCTTCAGCCTTGTGGTAGTCTCAGACTCATTTATAGATTATTCCTCACTAAAGCTCTTAGTGGTGACCATCTCCTAGTTATATTTTTTTAGACCTTTGCTTTGCAGGACAAATACTATTTCTCCCTTTCCTTACGCATTAAAAGAGGAAAAAATCCTGGCTAAGCATGATTATGATAAGCAAGATATTTGATGCACTCACTAAAGAGTTTAATAAAAAGGAAGTTTTCTTTGATGCAGACAAGGATATTAAAATTGAATGGAATTCTCCACACTTTCTGTTGGATATCAAATGGAACCCGTATCAGAAGGAGAGACAGAGAGGAAACAAGCAAACCTTCTACCACCTAGTCAGAGGCATGCTGTTTGAGTATTATAGCTGCAGGCTGTGTAACTAAGAATTGAATAACTTTCCACTAAAGTGCATTTGTTTGAAAAGAAACTTCTGTTTTGTTAGTCCTCTGGGTGGAAACTCTGCACCTTACGAGTCATGTGGGGTGTGGACTTGTTCTCACCCTTGTAGCCTGTCTGGCATAGCGGCTCTTTTTTTGGAAAATATTTTCCCAGTCGTGTGCTTTTGGTTGTGTGTGCCAGCTGTTAAGAACTATGAGGAAAATCAGGCACACCAAAAAATGTGCAAGAGAAACTTTTTTTTTAAGATGAATTTGCACCAGATGGACAGAGGACTTTATTCACCTGGTTTCCATAGAAGAAGATGCACATCAAAACCAGAGTTTAGATCACTTAGAGGAAATGCATTATGTGTTTGGGAATTAATGTTTTTAGGGTCTATTTTACGCTCTATGATTGCAGTGACCAGATCTATTTCCTGTGCTGCGTCCATATTGAAGAAAAATCTATTTACAAGGTAATTTAATGAGTCATAGGTCAGTTTGTTTCTTCATGTAGTTTGTAAAGAGCTTCATCCTTCAAATATCAAGGCTAATTACTTTCTTGATCACTGATATGCGATTCCAAGCTCTGCCACAGATATGTAAAGGATCCCTGCTGCGCTCATTGTCACAAAATGTTTAATTGCCTTTTGCAAGGCTCTTAATTTGTTTCATCAAATATCAGCTTCTCATTTACAGAGGAAAAAAATAGCTTGGCATTTCTGCAATCTAAACAAATTTAAACCCATTTCAGCAACAAAATTAACTTAAAAGTCGGCACTCATATCAGTAGATATTCAGCCACTTTCTTATGAAACATCCATATTCATGGTCAGCAGTAGTGCAAGAGAAACCTTTGATTTCTGTGAAGAAATTAGAAATTAAAATGTTAGCTGGGAAACTCTATCCTCCATATGAAGCTTTACTAATTGTATCACTAATAGTCTAGTTAATTTGCTTTGAACTAGAAAAATAATATTTTATTTTGACTAAGATCATTTTTCTGGTTCAGCCAACTTTAATTCCTGTATACCAGTATTGTAGTAGCCTTAGTTAAACACTGAAACACCAAATGTTTGATTTAAAAGATTACCAAAGAAACCAGCCAATCTTTGTTTGTTTGTAAATATATCTCATTTAGTTTTAGCAAAGACACACTTTAAAAAAATAAACTATAAAAACAAAGAAAGAAAATTGAATTGAAATATATTTTAGAGGAAAGATAAAAATAAAAAGCACAAACAAATGTTTTGGATCAAACTTTTTTTTTTCTGTATTTGATCTTCATAAGTTCACACCTTACTCAATCATTTATAAATATTGATTAGCTTAAAATGAAATTCAGTTGATTTGTTTGGGGTTTTGTGACATTTGCTAACAGTGACAATGCATGCCTTCCAACTAAAGGTTTACTGATTGAATGGACCTTCCTAGACAGGAGTAGGGTATAAGAAATAAACACAAGTTTGGTTCACAAATTGTTTGAGAGCCATTTTCTACTGTATATAGTCAGATATGATAAATGTATTCAATGGAGATCTGGTTTCGCCCTGGTCCTGGATAAATATGTTCTAATCTTGCATTAAAGTCAGGGTTGCACAAAATCTATCCAGGGGCTGGAAATGTCTTCCATGCTTAACTTCAGACACTCTAGTCCTCTGTATTATATCGACACTAACAATAGGATAAAATAACGGGACAACAGTGCGATTACAAACTGGACTTTTCTCTAAAAGAAAGAAAGGATAAAAAATAATGCTAACAAAATAGTGATCAAAACGTGTTTAGGATGCAACAAAGGAATACATTTTAGGTAATCTGGACAGAGACCCATAGCGTGCCTCAGATACTCATCCTTTCTACAAGCTTGCTTTGATAAGTGCTATACAGTATATTTAAGCTGTTGCATCAGCTAACCAAATTAGGGGAAAATAAACAGTAAAAATGATTTGAATATGCAGAGCTATGATTGCAATTACTGTACCAAGCTTTCTAAATCTAAGGTAGTAATATATTTGTATTTATAATGTCTTGCCAAACTTTGCAACCTACTCTAGTCTAGACTTTTCTTGTATTCATCCGTTCTTTGTACTAGTGTGGTAGAGTCATCTGGGCATAATCACCGTTCTAAGAGTGCACATTCACAAGTTTAAAATTTATTAATGATTGGCACAGCTGTGCTAAATACATATAATGTGGGTATATTTTTATGTTTTTTTATATAATTTATGCTGTAGGATTTACGATTTTATCCGACTTTAACAAAACTGTCTTTTTCCATTTTTAACTAAAGAAAGTTTCTGATTCCTTTCTGTGAGTTTCTGAAAAATATTTAAACTAATCATTAGCAAATACATCAATCTGTGCACAGAATATTTTTTATAATGGAATATTATTTTATGTATTCTTACTATTATAATCAAGTCACTTAAACTTATATAGGTAGCAATGCCTTTGGGGAAATTATATCAAATTATGTGGCATGTTAAATCATCCAGGAGACTGTAAGGTGAAAGCAGGAGTAATTTAATGTGCTGAACTTCTCTGGAAAACATAACACAGAGTGGTGTAATGGGTAATTAAAGTCATGTTTTACACAAGGTGAGTGAGTCGATATCAGAGGAAGTGAAAGGGCTCAAAGGGGGCTCAAAGGGGCCAGGTTGGGTCGTATTACCTAATCTGCCCACAAATATGACATAAGGTGAGATCACTGTGATGAAGAAGCAGACGGGCCATGCTGAGAAAATGCTCTTTTGGGGATAAAAAATGTTAAAAATATGAAAAAGCACACAGTTTTCCGCTCTCAGATATTTCACTATGTAGGCTAAAGGCAGGGGAGCCAAAAAGATATTTAAGGTATTGATTTTCGAGGCTCTTCTGGACTACGTGCCAGACACGACTGGCTCACCCATCTCACTGATTTGTCAACACACACAAAGCCACTGTAGTTTTTACGCTGCATGGAAATCACAGGATAGGAAGAGCACAAAGGAATCAATCATTGCACCTGGAGTTTGATTATCTTTCACCCTGAAGCATTGCTGAAGCATCAATCTAGGCTAAAGTGGGACATCAACAACGCTGGCCACACGGCTCATCACATAAATAACAGGGGTGTATGCAAGGAGGCTTATGGAGTATAATATAAATTTTTATAATGTGTGCAATCTGTATTTTCTCTTTATGAAACTATAAAAGCCCATACTCCCAAGATATAGAGCGTATCTAAATGTAAATATTAAAACACATAATAAATATGAGCTCCCAAATGACTAATTGCAACAGTGGTTTTAGAGCTGTGGACTGCTGTCAGGCAATAAAACTCATGGATTTCCTTTGTTATAGAAGAAAAAAATAGCAGTGTTCTGCTTCTCAAGAGTCGGTGTCCTGCAGCTTTATATTCCTCCCTGAAGGTGTCAGTTAGAAATAGACCAGCTGTGGCTCATTAACTCTCATCGAACAGAAAGTGTAATGGAACAAAACCCTGCAGGACACCTGCTCACCACAACAAGAACCCTCGTCTTTGAAAAGGAATACTTTGAATCTCAATAATCACCCACTTCTTTTCCAATGTCGTTATTATCTGTCCAGATGTCAGCGCTCTGGACTAAATTGGTTTTATTATGCAGGTATGACTAAATCTGGGGTCTTTGGGTCAAAAGACAACCTATTGTGCTTTTAGCTTGCTGAAAATTGCCCACAGTCAGGGCAGATATCTTTTCAAATTATTTATGTGAACTGCATCGAGTTGAGGACGCCACAATGTTTGATGGGATTTTTTTCTTTTTATGTTTTTACAGAGTAAACTACTATCTATAAAAAATGACGGAATGTGAATGTTTTTTTCCTTTAAATTATCATGTTGATCCATAAACCAAAAGCAAGGAAAACATGAATATCTGTCAAATGAAATCAAAAATATGCTTACAGAAGTTAAAAAACAGCAAGAGCGAGAAAAAACAAACAAAAAACATTTTGGCCTTTGCTTATCAACAGTGTGTTGATAAGCAAAGGCCAAAACGACTAACAAAACAAACAAAGTACTACCCTACCTCTGTGTCAAAGGATTTAAACACAAATACTAACGAGAAAACTAAAACACAAAAAACTGGTTAAGAGATGGTGCCGCCTAAAGCCTCTGTTTCTACTGTGTCATGGAAAAACATTACTATTAAAACTATTAACTAAGAAATATATTTCAGCTATTTCAAACAATGCAATTTAACTTATCTTCTTGTCCTTTGCGTCAAGTACATGTTCTTTATTATGCTAATTGTTCTTGCAGCTTTACAGAACCTCAACAGGCTGGTGCACCAGACTGATTGACGTGAAACATGGGACAGCCAAAAAAATGTCAGTTGAAACAGTGGAAAGGGTTTTTAAATCTCCCAAGAACATATATAAATGCCAAGTGACATATATATATATATAGTTTTTAGCTCAGTCAAAATACAGAGGCATTAATAAAGAAAAATAGGAAGCCCGAGGAATAGAAATGATTAGTTCAATTAACAAAGACATCAAGGCATCAGGACAATGATTCGGTTTTTAGTCAGTAAATGTATTTAAATTTCATAAATGTATAAAATCTTAAATTTCATTTCAATGTATTTAAAATAAATGAAGAGCAAAGAAACAGGAACCAGAGTCATCGATTGTAACCATCGATTATGATTGTAAGGAAACTGGAATGTGAAGCATTACTGAAATCTAAACAGAAGAAAAATGTTTTCAGTTTGCTACAGAGAAGTATTCATGAACTGTAGCTGAATGCATAAAAGTGGGATGCAGTGATATTTCAAATCCACTCTGGGAATGGAAACGATGCTGGAGTGTTTGTTTGTTTCCATCCCGATCACACATATTAAGATGACTCCCTAAAGAAACCAAGAACAGTTCCACAGACACTAATGATATGGGACTGCATGTGAAGTGAAGGAGCAGAGCACATGGCTATCATGACCTCTACAGAAAAGGCACAGGTGAACACTGAATTTTAGACACTTCTTTTTTTAATCCTTAGTCTTGCAGTCATCCAAAATGGGGCTCCATGACAATATATCTTTATATCTTTATATACCAGTAATACATAAATATCAGTCTATGTCTTTGTTATAAGATTCACAGCAAACAGTCCAGATCCAAAGACAAGTAAATATTTTTTTAGCAAATATAAAAAATTTATTTTATGTGCAATAATGTCTAGAAATGCTATTATCATTACAGGAAGGAGTCTTGCATGAAATGACAAGGCTTTATCCTGCAAACCTGATCGGCCAGCTGTTGATTTAGGATGAATTAAAGAGATTATTTGATTTAATTGACCAATTCAATAGATGTCAAACTCCAATAAAGGTCAGTGCAGGTACAACAAATACTTTATTTTTTATTTTTTGTTTGTTTTTTGTGATATCTGAGAAAAATGCACCATTAATTTCATAATCAATATCTATTTGACGTGTGTCCTAAAAAACTAGAATGTTGAGCTTTTAATAAAAAAGCTGCCTGAAAATCCTCAAAGGGTTGGAAGCCCACACTTTCTGGCAGGGGTTGGTATACACACAAGCTGATTTATAGAAAGAGCACGTGCTGCTTTGAATATAAATATTTAGGTTGCCAGAGAGAAACAAAAGTGCTGCTGGCGTTGGAAAACCAGTTTAGCAAAACTGCCAGATGGGATCCAGGATCCAATGCTTCTCAGTCCAGACCCTCGGAGGCATACGATCTTGGAGGAACATGCAGGGAGCAAACTGAAAGGTGTCCTCTAAAGAACAAAACACATTCTAACACATCCAGCAAGAAAATATGACCAGATTCATTAGGCATTAATGCCTGCTGAAGACTGGCTCAGAATGTTATGTTATTTTTTATCGAAAAATGAGTATGATATAGAAAAAAAAAAAGAAATGAAAAGCTGTGACATTTTGTTGAACAAATATCAAGTTTCTAGCTCTATTCATCGTGTATTTTGATTAAATATTAAAAAAGTGAATGTGCTGACTCCAAATCACATGATTAAGCATCCCTTTATGCAAACCACCAGTTCAGTTAATGAGATGATTGGCAGTGCTTTATTTCTGGAGGTCTTTGACTGAGAATCTTTTTTATAGTTTCAAGAATCCAAAGCTGGCTGCTATACTGAGCAACAAGCCACATCAGCAAGTCTGAATCCCCACTTCTGAACTCATCAGCTCTTAGTAGGGTGCTGTTTATACGTATCATCTTGCCGAGCAGAATGTCTCTAAAGTTCGGAGTCTCACACCCATCCTTAGGCCCCATTTAAAACAGCTTTTTCCCAGCCCTTTTTGACTTTTTTAAAATCCTTTAGGCATTTTCCATACCATGAGTACTCCTTTTAGTCAAAAGTATTGATGATTGTCCAAAAGTCGAACGTAAAATGAGGGGTTATATAAAAAATATATATATATATTACTAAATCTTTTAACCTCAGCATTTAATTCTTAAGCATGTTAGTCTTTCTATCTCAAATAAAAAAAACACAAAATAAATATTTTGCCTGGAGGTAAGTAGGGAATCAAAATAAATAAAAAATAAAATCATATTATAAACCTGTATTTATAAAACTGGAGCTCCTCTAAGTAACTCGCTTATAAATACATTTAAACTTCATGAATTGGGAACAAAATGATGAACAAAAGTTATAGTCAGACTGAATTAATTAGTTTTACTTTGTTTTCATCAAGACACATGAGCTGCTTTGATGAGCTCCTAAAGCTGAATGTAAAAAAACAGCTGATTCCAGGACGTTTTGGGGAACTCAAAGATATAAGAAAAACTTACTTTCTGGTTGATAAAAGCTTGTTTAGTTTTTCAATTCAGTCTTCACAAAGCACAACAGATCTCAGGACAATTTTATTTTCCTATCTACAGTAAGAAATAAAATAGTTTAATTTATCCCCTGCAATGCACTCGCAGACCTCTAGGGGTATGCATACGCCCGGTTGGGTATCATTAATTTAAAGGACGAAGGGTGGTAGAAGTTTTCTGATCACTTTATATTTTAAGAAAGACAATGATTTTTTTACACTGGTTTTACATGTGATAAACACCAGTGAGAGTAAAAATCACTTTACCACATTTTTCATCATCCATAAAATACAATAAACAAAAAAGAAAAAAAAGCATGGTCAGACTTTTTTTCATGACTTTCCAATCGTCATTGAGAATAATCCAGACATTCACATCAGCAGAATCACTTCCATTAAGTCCTACAACTATAAATAAAAATGCTGGGGAGGTTATTACTGGAACCAGAACCAGGCTAGTCTAATAAACAGAATAAATGGCTGCCGTGAAGATAGCAATACTAAGGAGATGAGGAAAATAATGCAAAAAGGCAAAGGGCAATAACCAGTGATAGACTAAGATTTACACAATAAAATAGGATGAATTAAGAAAAGGATAAAAAAAAAAGATCACAAAACTAAAATGCAAAAAAAAAATAAAAACCTTAAAGTTGATAGGATCATATCACAACTATTCACCCTTCATCTTCAACTCTGCATACAAGCTTGCCCTCACTCTTTTCCTCATCTGATTGAGTGACCAGTTTAACCAATCCCTCACCTAAAAGTGACCTCTTCTGCAGAGCGGATGTCAGTAAGTTGAACCTGAAGATTAGTCCATCAAACTCTTAAAAAGTGATTTTGTGTGTTCCGTTCTTATGTGCTGTACATTTTGTCTGTGTTCTTTAAAACTACAGTGCCGTCTTTTTTTAAATAAATTTTCCTCCTTAATATATGGAAAAGTGTTCACTTTGACCAAGTAAGTTAAATGTTAAATGTTTTTTTCTAATTCTAAAAGGTCCACAAGTTGTACTGTTTAGTATTAGAAAACCGCTTCTAAAGTGATCTTATTGCATCATTCAGACATACAATAATCTGTGCCAGAAGAACAGTAGAGCCTGCCAGTCTTGGAGAGACTCTGGGCTGATCAGACAGCTGCTAGGCCAAGACTCAACTGTCATTTAAGCTAAGAGCCATATGCTGAAACCTCATGTCCACAGTTAGCCAGGCTGGTTTCTATAAGAATTAAAATAGCAATGAATCACATTTCAAATAAGGCCATTTTTTTTTCTTCTCTGTGGTTGCAGACAGAAAGGTGTTAATTTATGGGCAATTCCAGACAGGTGTTACTTTCATTTCATCTCATTGCCCACTTTCCTCTCAGGGATTAAAGTGACATATTCATTTTTTTTTCATTTCAGCTTAAAATTTCTTTCATTTCAGTTTTGGACAAACTGTTCAACTCCGAGTAATTTTTAGATTCAGAAGTAGGATACAAAAAAACTGTAATTCTGTCTCAGTATTTATAGTTGTCTCACAGTTTATCAGCTTAAACAACTAAAACTAAGTAGGTTTCTTTTTATTATCTAAAAGTACAAGGAGGCTGAAATGTGTTCATTTTAGGTCATTCTGAGCATCCAGAGATCTCATAATAATTTATTTTATTTTAGATTAATACTCAGTGCTCCATAGAAAGGGAAAGTATTCACTCTTTAGTTTAATTTAAGAAGACAGAATGATGTCACTTTAGCATTCCTGTACATAATGTAGCATTATTCCCATTTCAATGTTCAATGCTATTTTCCTCAATCATTATAATTCCCAAAACTCAACCTTCTTCTCATTTGACACAAGCTGCAAGTTAAAAGTTTAAAAGAAAAAAAAAAACAGGAACTGATTCAAATATATTTCACATTTTCCTGTGTCTCTCACACAAAGACATTTATCAGAAAAGTCTTTTTAGGGAACAGCTTAATAATTAAATTGGCTCAAATTCTTCAAAAAATATGTTTTAATCCACTGAGTGGAAAATTACAAAATGATATAAATTATTTCTTACGCAGGAAGAAAATGTTCAGTTGTTCTGCTGTTGATTTAATTGGCATATTGTGATTGCTTTCATTATTACCATTCTTATGCCTGCATCACGCTAAGTTTTTTTTTCTAAATCATTTACAGTCATTTCCAGCACCCATTTTGATAATAAAAAACTATTCAGTGCAGCAGCTTTAAATTCCCTATGCTGATTTGAAAACTTTTCTGAAGTATATAATAAAAACCCGGATGTCGTCGACTGCCATATTCTATTGTCTCTAACCCAGAACAGTTAAATTCCCCATTAGGAGTAGAAAAATTGGAATTATTCAGAGCACCACAGGGGATGGGTCTGTTTGTTTTCCAACGGCTGGTGTATATCAACTCATACTTAACAATGTCTCTCTTTTCATGTGTGTAATTCATTTGTCTCGGATGGGAACGTGTCAAGAAATAAGTTGTTAACTATTCAAAACTATTCCAACTTTACTTCCCCCCCACCCCCATGTTTTATAAATTATGTGATTGTCTCAAACACACAGCTTAAACATCCTGTAGGATTTTTCCTAAGATTGGAATTTACATAAATTTCTATTTATGAACTTAAAATAGAAATGGAGTAATGTCCACCAGCAGCAGTTAATATACTCAGCAATAATGAATGTGCTGTTTTCTACCAATTTGATTAAAGCTAGCCATATGTTTTATATGCAGACAGTTTGAAACCCAAGCCAAAAGAACTTGTGGCTGAGATCCAAGCTTATTCTCATGATGTTTAGTTTTAATCAGTGGTGTGGCTCAGATTTACTAAATTCACCCATGATTATTTGTTATGACTCGCAGTGCCTTCTTAAAATGAACATCACAAACCCAGATCTTAATAAGACTGAGATACTATCAGATAGACTGCCACTGGTTACAAATAAAACACATTTACTGTAGTTGTTTCCACATTTTTTTAAAACAATAATTATACTGAAAGTTTATCCGTAAAACACTGACACAAAACATGTCATCTCAGGGACTCTAAGCTAATTTTTCTCTGATGCCCGTATAGGAATAAATTAAAGCCTTCTGCCTTTAAAAGTCCCCTTTTTTCTGAGTAGAGTAGAGCTGTCAGTAAAATAATTTCTGAATAAAGCAGTCCTTCAAGAAATGCTTCAAATGGATTTTCTATTCTTTTCTAAAGTTGTGCTTGAGAGCATTGGTAAAGAAACACAGCAAAGCTGTTTGATGTTTAAAATAGGATTACATTTTAAAATAATAATCTAAGTTTGAATAGTGAAATCCTAATCAAGACCAGGGACCCCAAGATGTCTAACACTACATTCAGTCATTCAAAAAGTGATGGTGCTAAGCTGCATTGTAGCCCCAGCTTAACCATAGCAGGCGAGGCGGGTAAAGTATCTTTGCCAAGGACACGATGAGTAAGATGCACAGAAAAGGGGCCAACCCATCCGTTGGCCAATCTGAACCCTACCTCCTGAGACACAGCAGCCTCCTTTCCAGATAAAAGATTAAAATTTTCACTCGTTCATATAAAAATGGAAAGATTATGGAGTAAATACAACCCTACCATGACATGGCTATCTACCTAACTTAACAGGCAGAGGAGGGATTCATCTTTCACCTAGTTTAATCCTGTTTAATAATAAAGTGGCAAGTTACTAATCACAATATGTAACCACAGCATTAATCAAAGCAAGAAAAACACTCTTTATGCATAAAAGCATTCAGTTTGAAGTGTGATAGGAGTTAAATCCAAAGACATGAGAATGCATTGATAATGATAAAGAGAAGAGAGTTGCAATAATCAGTGTGGGAGGTGACAAGGCCATAAACGAGAACCGAAGCAGAGTGCGGGTAAGAGATGGAGGAAGACAATGAATGAAGAGAAACCACACCCAGACTCTTGAGCTAAAATGAGGGAGAGACGGTTGGACTTTCATCTGAAAGAGAGAAACTGTCAGTCTCAGATAAAACCAATCAGGTTTCTACCAGGAGGATCTATGTCATGTTGTAATTTAGTTTAAGGAAGTTAGAGTTGAACCAGGCTTTAATTTGAGCATGGCAGGACATGAGGGTTTAGGGAAGGAGTTTGGAGTTAGGCTTACCAGATAAATAGAGCAGGTTGTCATCTGCATAACAATAAAAAGATGTTACCAAGCAGCAGAAGGTAGACGATAAAAGGAAGGGAGCCCAGGACAGAGCCCTGAGGCATACCTGTTGTAAAAAGGGATGAATCTTAGAAGAAGGACTTAAGCTGGATAAACTAAGTACGGCCAGAGGTGTAGGAAGAGAACTAGTGGAGGGATGTGTGAATTATGCTAATCTATTGAGAAGAATGGAGTGACACAGCCATATTTAGGTCCAAAACTATAAGAATCAGACTTGACTCGGCTGTCATCAGAGGTAATTTGTGAATTTCAGTGCTGTGGCAGGGGTGGGAACCAAACTGGATTTGTTCAAACAGGTTATTATAAGTTAGATGAAAAAAATTGAAGCTAAAGATGGATTAACTTTATATTGACTCATTGGTGTCTGAATTTGTGACCTTTAAGTTTTAATCTTCCTAAATAAAAAATAAAAAAATCAGCACACTTTACTCTTTCTTGTGTCGGTTTATCATATAGAACGTAGTAACAAAATTACGAATTTGCATTAATTTCATGCTAATACAGCTAGTCACATGTTGGACTATAACCTTCTGTTATTGACAAGACAAACATAATGCCAGCTGCTCCTGGGCCAACTCACACTGTGTCGGTTTATTTTTTTTCTTATTTTAGCAGCATGCAAGAAAACAGCAGAGTCCAAGGGGAAGCTTTAGATGCCTACGGCCAGCACATGTCTGCTGTATTTTTTGACCTTCGCACAATAGTATCAAAAAAGGCAAAATGTCATGCGTTTAGAGATGACTTTTCCACTGGGTTCTTGGAGTGTCTGGACTACAAATAGGAGTTATTTGCAAACAGGTACAACTGTTTAGTTTTCAGGCAGTTCTCTGAATGTTTTGGGCAAAAATATAAGCTTCCTGAATCCACAGCAGAGCATATGTTCTCAATTTTAATTGAATACCTGAACATTTATTCCACAGACAGCAAAGCCTGATAGCACAGTAAATATGTTTCCGCTTTTTTTTTTTTCTTTTTTTGAGACTGCGTCTTAAAGATCAGGGGAGAGTCAAACACAGCTTGGGTTTTACGCTACCATTGTTTTGTTATCTAGTTGTTCTCTTGCCTTGCAGCATTGTCACTGAGACTTTCATCCTTTCCACTTGAAGTGATTCATTCATGCAGGGGCAGGCAAAAGGACCTCAGGGGCCTCTGACAGCCCAGCTTGATGCCAGCCCTATAAAGCAGCAACACTCTAACCCACTGTCAAGGAAAAGCCTGAAATACACAAAGGACATGATGACATGATACCCTCAAAAAAAAAAAAAGATAAAAGACAAAAACACATCTTGAACTGAAATCCAAATTTACCCTCTTCTTTTATGTCCTGCATCTCTGCCTCATTATTAGGATATATGAATTATGCTTAATATACATTTTGAGTGTAAATTTAAGAATGTTTCTTTGTAAATTTGACTCTTCAGTTCAGAGAGGAAAAACCAAAGTAAAAGTTGATCACACTGTAAAGGAAAGGCTTTGTGTTAAACTTTCTCGACCCGATTCTTTCCTGAGAAGAGATCACTTAAAACAGACACTTTAAGTACCACTTTAAAGGTTTATGTACTAAATGACCAGAAAACATGACAACAGCTTTTACATAATTGTAATTTTGCTCAGACTAGAGAGGTCATCAGAGTCAGTAGCAGCCACGAACAATGGGGCATATAAAGAAACATTTTATGCATTTCCACTGTCATACCCCGCCACTCCATCTCATGTCACATCATTACATCATGCACGTTTGTAAATGAGGAGAAATCACTGGCTCCAGCTATATCAAGATATTACTCAAGGACATTCTGAATGCACAGTGACAGAGCTATCTAATAAGAATGATCCACTCTGTCTGTGCTACTATTATGTTCCAAAATCTTGTTAAATACATATTGAAGATAAGAGCTTTCTATCCTGACAGAGAACTGTCCTAATTAGATGAACTGCTAAGGAAAACATTAGCCTTAACATGTAACAAGCACATACATGAATAATAAAAAATCCTAAGAACACTGAATTGGTCAAAATTAAAATAAATTATTGTTTACCTTCAAGGACAAAAAGGAAGAGAATTATTAGAAACTGAGTCAGTTATTGCGCCACAAGTTTCCAAAAAACAAAACTACTTTAGAGTTAAACAAAAACTTAGAGACTCGTGGACACTTACCCTGACTTTAGAAAAGAAAAACCCAAAAAATCTAAATATGGTAATGTACACAAGGCATTTATTCCAATAGTGTTTACTTTGTCCTTTTTGCGCTTGACTAAAATTCTTGCACTGGTGCGACCAGTCGACAAAACATTGTTGAACACCATCTACTTGCAGAATATATATTATCTAATATAAAAACATGAATAATGGTGAATATGATATACATTACATACCGTAAAAACTCTTCTATCCCTATATAAGAATAACATTGCTGTCACTAGTAACCATTTTAGTTGAGCTGTGTTCACATGCATCTATTTCATATCTTTGCGTTTTTCACAGACTTGAAATCTTTGCTTTTTTTCATTGACATTATGTAAGCTATGGCTCTATACTCATTACTCATGTTTTACTTATTGCACCTATGCACAAGATCATATATCTGGTCATGTGGTCTATTTATGAGAAATATACACAAATAATTTTGTTTACCAACTACAAGAATGAATGCAAAACGCAATAATGAACTGTAATAAGGCAATAGGGCCCTACAATATGATTTGAAGACCTTTCTATTGTGAACTAATATGGTAGATGTTTGTAAGGTCAGAGTAACTAGGCCCCTTTGAAATAGCTTTGTCTAATAAAGAAAAGAGAAAACCAAATATACCAAAACATATTTTTAGCACATAATGCTTTGGGGACGCCTTCAGATCCTGATGCAGTTTTCTAGACATTGGCAAAAAGATAAGTTGCAAAGTGAGAGGTCGGAGTAGGCTTACGACCTAAACCATGTTTAGATTTCCACCTTGAATTTCTACACAAAAAAATGAGGAACTATAAAAGCACTGGGAGATGGCGACCTCCATCAAGCAGTACATTCTGTTGTTACTTGGACCTATAGCTAAAACTTGCACATTATCTGGATCCTTACAAAATTTTGATGAATTGTTACTTGGACTGAGTTGCACCTTTGGTAAAAATGTAATTCAAATCTGTTCATAACTTTTTAACTTAGCCAGTACACAAATTGACGGACAAACACACAAATTTGACTAAAAACATAACCTACTTGGAGGAGATAATATTAACTTTAAGTAAATACAGTTCTAATATCTGCATTCCTTACATATAATGCTGTAAGCATTTCTATTTAGATGTTGATAGATACATATATTGCATTAAAAAAGAGAAATCACCTTGAAAGTCAACTCTCTGCATTACTCCTGTATTTAAAGCACATAAGATTGCCTACAGGCTGCCATCAGTTATGAATTTGTCAACCAGTCTGACAACCGATTAACTCACTGCATCATTTGTCACATGGCGAGTCAGTTAATATGTCAGCTAGGCGGGTGTACACACTGTTTAAAACAGCCTCCACAGGAACAAACCCTGCCCAGAGACATGTAGCACACATGTCCACAACAACATCTAGGTACTGGCAATATATTCATATCTGAAATATTAAACCCTAGCTATAAGTATTTAAATTGATATATAATTATATTTTTCTTGTGGTTTTCTTTTGTAAAAGAAAAATAAAAAAAATGGTAAATATATCAGAAAATTATAAGAATAATTATATAATTATAAAAATTTCACAAAATTTTTATGTAATCCCCATAATTAGCTTAGCTGTAAATAAATATAAATACTTACTAGCAGCATTACCTGTCTTCAGCAGAAGAGGCAAGTAGAGACAAGACCAACTTTATGATAGGGCCCCAAAATAATAGGAATTAGAGGCCAGAAATATTTTTTTCAAAATTAAACAACAAATTTAACATGATCTGCGAACATACCTATTTTAATTAAAGCCACTATTAGTCCACAATTTTAGATCTAACTGCTGCCTATGGCTTCTTCTTGTGTTCCTGATCTATTTCTATTAAGCAAAATGCGAAATATTGAAACTATATTTCTGTTTGTTGCACTGTAATTAGTTTTACTAAATACTAAATACAGCTTATAAACCAAGTCCTTTCTAGTACTTTGAGATGCAGAGGTTTAATTAATTGAGGAAAGGTTTTTTGAATGAGAAAACCTTATGGGTGCTGATACTTCAAATATAATCAATTCCAATTACACAATAATGTGTTCATTGCAAACTTGAAATGCTGTTGCTCTGTTACAGATATCACATTCAGATAGATGTTTATGTTAGATGAATTGACAAATTCTACTCATAAAATATTACAGCACTGAAAGAAAAACCTGTTTCCTTACCAACTGGCCTTGGTAATTAATGAGAACTGGGTCTGATTGTCGGGTGAATGGTGCTGTTAGTCGAGATAATACATTAATATAGATAAACCTTGCCTGAACTACTTTG
This sequence comes from Cyprinodon diabolis, assembly GCA_030533445.1. Taxonomy (NCBI): domain Eukaryota; kingdom Metazoa; phylum Chordata; class Actinopteri; order Cyprinodontiformes; family Cyprinodontidae; genus Cyprinodon; species Cyprinodon diabolis. The sequence goes on along the minus strand of CM060065.1, from coordinate 40,692,321 downwards.
TGTAGTCAGGAAAATATTGAATTTAGATCATAAACATCTAAACAGATTGAAACTTTTAGCATTAAAAGCAGTGGCGGCCGGCCCATAGGGGGCGCTGGGGCACCGCCCTCCCTGATAAGAAGAGAGAAACGTAAAATATATTTTTAGAAATTAACTCATAAATGTCAGTTTTACTCTCTAGAGTGTGTACCTATAAGCAAAACAAATTACATAAACTACATTTCCCTACCTACTGTCATTCATTTGTGGATTTCCACAGACAGACTCCTACCGTCTCTGTCTTGGGGCGCTGATCAGACAGACCCACATTTGCAGAGAATCTGTCAATAATGTACTATTGCTAGGTGAATTTAATGGCCAATCAGCGCCTCAGAACTTTATGGTCTTGGGGCGCTGAAAATACTGCGCTTTAACAGGCATCTGCACCCAAGCGCAGGTGCAGACAATTAGAGGGAAGATGGCGAACGTAACGAGCGAGATGCAGCTTCCACCAAATTCGGTGAGATCCTTATTTATCTACCCGTTTGCCAGATGAACATCCATGTTGTAGGGTAGGAAAATTTCATGTCATGGTTATTGTGACTGTGACGAATCCACCTCGTCGCTTAAAACTTTGCGTGCCACACAAACATTCCTGTTATACTGTGTTTGTGAGGACCAATACACTCGCGCTGAGCCCAGTAGCTCCATTAACTTAAAACACACAAACTGTTCCTGGTTACCTGCTGGCGTATTGAGGGTGCACACTTAATATTTCAGTGGGGTTATCCGTGTGTGTGTGTGTGTGTGTGTGTGTGTGTGTGTGTGTGTACGTGTTTATGCTACAGGGACTTGTCATCTTCAGTCTGGCAGCGTCTTTGCTGGGTTCAAACCCAGTTTGGTGTAATTGAATAAGTCAATGGATCTGTGTAAAAGAATTAAGTTGTAAAAATTATTTGTTTTTGTACATCAATTGTTTGTGGAGGTAATATATGGACAAAACTGATTTATGAGAAGAAATCAGAAATAAGAGAGCCTGAGGTGAGGGGCTTAAACTATTTAATGAGGGCTGTGAGAAGAAGAGCGGCCATTTCTGTTTTCTGTTTCTTTGTTACATTGCTGGTAACTGGAGAGAGGCTGAGGCCCAGAGGATCTTGTATATGTTTAGTTTCTTTTGCACCCTGTTTTGAGTTTTTGAGCACAATAAATCACCAACACCGGTAACCCGACTGAGCCTGGATTCTTGGAGGCCAAAGAACCCCGTCACAGTGACCAAAATCATCACTGTTACTGTTATTATATAGTAAATTAAATCATTACTGTTAAATTGTATGTATTGTGCAATTGTTTATTTGAATTCTTATTCCGGATTAGTTGGAGACATACACTAGGCTATATCAGCCCCACCAAAAATATTTTTCACCAGCCGCCACTGATTAAAAGTTATTAAAGCATAATAGTTTTCTGTGTCTTGTTTTTGGTTCTGCCTTATTGGGTTTCTGATTGACTTTTTTTGTAGATTTGTTTGTGTAACCCTGTTCAGTTTCTGTGTGATAAAGTTTGTAGCTGTCTTTGACAATCCTGATCTTGTCTCTGCTGCCAAGTCATCACCCACCAATATATATAATCTCCTCGGCTTGCTCTGTTTTGTGTCAGTTCCTTCTTCTTCTCATGTTTCTACGTCATACATGTTATTTTTGTTTGTTTTGAATTCCTGCCTCTGCAGACTATTTCTCTTACATTTTTTATGTGTACAGAGTTCTTGACAATTTTGCTGCACTATTATTTTGTTGCATTTTTCATATGGTTCCAGACTAACTCACATAAAACATTAACTTTTCTTTAGGGAATTTTTCCAGAAAACATCATTATAAATCCCTCTTTTCCATCTGAGTTGTAGCTTATAGGTTCTACAGCCAACTTCTGCTATAAATTATACAAAGTGATGTCTCTTGTGTTGCTGTTATAAAACGTAATGTAAAAGAGAGAAGATATATATGTCCCATGTTAAATTATTGAGCTCAGCAACTGAAAGGATTATTGTTCATGAGAGCATCAGAGATAGATATTTCGGGGTTCCAGCATATTTTACGGATGTTAGATAAGATATAAATGCTCTGCTTTCTTCAGTTTCTTTAAGTTCTTGTGTATCTTTTGTAATAAAACTACAGCCTTTTGCGTAATGGAACACCCTCTAGTTAGGAGGTTCAGATGGATAATCTGAACAAGTCTCTCCTTCCTTCTTCTACTCTGTTTTATAAGTTCCATGGCAGAACTAGAAAAAAGGGGCAAGTTAAACCTGAAAAATAATAAACAGAGTTTTCAGAGGTGTCTTTTCTTTGCTGTGTCCAAATTGGTTCTTCTGTTGGTTATCTTAATTCTCCCCACAAGAGAAACATAGTTTGACATTCTTTGTCACATAAACAGCAAGTCACCACACTCCCTCCTTCATTACTTCCCACCCTGGAAGTAATGCATATGCTCATTAGTAATCTCAGCAGGTGTTTGTTTCTGGCCGTTGTTGTGGTCTATTTAAATACACACATGCCCTGATTTTCATTGTTTTGTGTTTTATTGATCACCAAGCCTTCAGAAAACATGAACACGATAAAACTCTGAATAACAATGACTGAGGAGTAAACAGGGTGACTTCTCTGCTGAATTTTCTTATGTTATTAGTTGAAAATTAAATATTTGGAACCCAGCATCCAGTATAAATATTTTACTTAGTCTTTTGAGATTAAATTACACTTACTTGACCAGACATATTTTTGGTCATCCTATGTAGTATCTATCTAGAGGGGTTAATGTGTCCTTGTCTTTGCAAGTACCTCTATAGTTTTGCAATCTGCTGGTCCAAATTGGTTTGCTATCAGATTCAAAAACACAAAGAGAGAAACCATAATTATGCAGCAGTGCAGTGTTGCCAGTGACCTCCAGAGGTGCTAAACCTGGAAATTAGTCTAGTGCCCCCAGTGGCTAAAAGTTGCATAGTGCTGCAATAAGAAAAACAGCATAAAGCTTGCAAGGTGAAGTGTTTGTTGCAGGCAGAGACAGGAGGAAATAAGAATCACATCACACACATTGCTACCAGATTATATGAGTATATGACCATTAATTAGAGCACTGCCAGCTGTTGTAAATATGCCAATGTATCAGTTCTTGTATGTGGTCATCATGGCATAACCTGCTTCAAATTCTCTGATAATCAGTTCTAGACAATGCACACTGGTCACACATCATAAATCAGCTACTACTTATGCTACCAGGGTAGTGATCTCATAATTATATCTCAATTATTCGGTAATCAGGAGAAAAAATTACTATTAAAAAAATTACTGCGGCAACGGAACAGCATACAGTTAATTTTATGCAGTTAGGAAGACAGAATATTTTCTAAAAACAATACCTGTGCTTCAAAAGCACTAAAGGTGACCATCTTCAAAACAAAAGCAACCTGCAATCAGGCCTCTTCGAGGAAGAGCAGCTCAAGGTTGATTTGTAGTTTTCTTTTTTTATCTGTTTTTGTTTTAAGATTACGATTAAGATGGTACTTTGATGTTTTCATTGAGTGTATGTAATGACCTTTAGAAAATAACTGCACAGTAGTAACTGGAAATATTTTCCTCCTCCCTGCTTGGTGAGTCTGCTTGTATGCGTGAGAATCAGTCATGCTGTGGCACAGGAGCAGATGGATGAGCTCGTAACTGTTTTAAACACTCAAATGAGCCTGCAGGAAGAAGATGTATGACCTATCAAACGGCTCAACCTTGCCACTAAAGTGAGGCTGGGACTGATGGAGAATAAAAACGTGGCTACTTGTAGGAATTCAAAAATGGCTAGAGGACAACTGTAAATCACCCCATCAGACTGTTTTACTCATTCCTTATAGTTCTAACTTTTAAGCTTTGGCAAAGTCTTCCTAGTTTTTTTTAAGCAATGATGATCCATTTCAGATACTTCTCTGGTATTGCTAAAATAATTGTTTCTTAAACTTGTTTCTTTCTCTCATTCTTTACAGTTCTTCATCCTACTTCTACTGATTTTCTTCTTGGAAATTCTGTCCATCATGCTTTTCTTCATCTACCAAGATGAGGTAAGACACCTTGATTACTCTAAGTCATGTCTGATTGTTTCTCTTCCAGCACATGAGAATTAATATTGCTGTGAATGAGGCCTGTCTGCTCCCTGTCCTTCACAGGTCAAACAGATGCTCATTTCTCAGATTGACCGTGACATGTAAAATCACAGGTCTCCATAGCACAGAGGTTTTTGGAGACTCTGGTAGCAGAGCTGAGCTTGTCAGCTTTCTAAAAGGCTTAGTGAAAGTGCTTGGGAATATTTTTCTTAAATGTCACGAGAGCCAGGGGATGCTCCTGTCGTTTGGTCACAGTCAGTCGGAAGTAAATAGTTTCCTTTCTTGTGAATAAATTTCAGCGTATCTCAGTTGATTTATTTTCCACCTTATTTCTTGTAAATAAGAAAGGGAGGTGGAAAAAAACAAACTGGATAAGAAAGCATTTTTATGCCTTGCTTTGCTTAGTTTTTAAAGCAGAACATTTTATAGGAAAGCAAAGACGAACGTTACAGACAGAATAGAATATGAAATTTAAGGTGAGAGTGCAGTATTCGTATCTGTAAATTTAATCTCCATTGAGATTATATAAGGGGAATAATGGATGTACAACTGAATGCTATGCAGGTAAAGGGTGAAATGATTAGATAATCAAAACTGATATATAATATAAAGTGATATAATCCCACAGGCAACATTTTTTTAACATTATGTGAACTGAAAATTCTATAAAAGATGACATAAGCAGTGTTTTTTTTTTTTCATTGGCATTTAAAGTATTTGCACAACTTTTACATTTTGTAACCTCTGTAAGGCAGTGAAAGCATTTTGTCATAAGTGAATAACTGATCCCTTTTCTCTTTATTAGTCATAGTGGAAACACAATTATTGGAAATTTTATGTTACAAATAAATATCTGTTAGCGTGTTCAGCTGTGAGCATCTGAACACACATCAGCTGTGGGTTTTTTCTGCATTTATAGAAAAATGTATTAAGCTAAACATTTCGAGAGACTGTTACTTTTTAGAAAATACCGCAACATAAGTTTGGATAGGGAATCTATACACTGGTTTAAGGTCTTGTATTAGATTCTCAGTTTGATTAAGTGCTGGACCTTGACTAGCCCTTTCTTATCAATAAATTTACGTTTGATTAAGAACAGTGGTTCTCACCCCTGGTCCTCAGGGCCCATTGTCCTTCAGGTTTTAAAATTGTTTCCTCTCCAGCATACGTGACTCACATGAAGTATTACCACCTCAGCGTACTATGCCTCCATAAGCCAATCACCAATTAATTTAAGTCAGGTGTGTGGCAGTAGGTAAACCATTAAAGCGTAGACAATGGGACCAGAGACCTAGGGCTGAGAATCTCTCATTTAGACCAATGCATTGCTGCTCTCGTTATATTTTGGGCTCTAATCCTGCTGTTGTGATCTAATAGCGTTTCTTGCTTTTCCCTGATGCTAAAAAATAACTTCCCATCATTGAGAAGCTGTTACTGCCATGTTTCAGGATCTTGATAGAGTATTCAGGGTGATTAGCAGCTGTGAATTTTCTTCCATGCCTTACATTTTGTGTGAAGGCTAAGCAATTTCATCTTTGCCTTCTCTGAAGAAAGCATTGTTCTCAACACGTTTGGTATCCTTTACATCAGGGGTCCCATTCTGTGTGTAATTGCAGTCAGACTGCGAGAGCATTTAAAAAAAAACAGATGCATCCACACCTGCCTGTATGTTTGACAATTAAGATTCACAGTTTGTCAGAAGGAAGTGTGTGAGCTACCACTCAGGGACGTTACTCTTTAGGAGCTACACACAACAAACGCTGGGCGTTGCACAGGGGAAGAGATGATGGCTGTCGTGTCCTCAGTAGGGAAAGCAAACCATTAATGCCAATTTTGAAGCTTTAAACAGTTCTTATTTTCTTGTTATCCTCCATACAAGGTGAGAGTGTAGTATTCGTATCTGTAGAGAATGAACACAAAAGGGTGGACATTCCGAGGCAGTTGTTGAGAGGCGCTGTATTTTAACTAGAGGTATTACAGTAATGGGGCATGACAAGTAACACATTTTGCACTGCTTAGATTTTTATTCAAGAAACTTTTGTCTAAATGTCATTCCATTTCACATGCATTTGCATCATTTATTGCATCATGCATACGTTCTTCTTTCTAAACAGTTAAAAAGCCTAATCATGACAGTTAATGTCAGCAGCAATCACAACATGAAAGATCCCTTTGACAGGTCTCCCACAATAGTTTAATGGAAGAAGAAAAAAAGACAGATTACCATGCTTATTAAGACTGTGGACTCAGATTTCATTTATTTTGATTCTCAAGCAAGATTTTCTCCTTTTTATCTTTTAGTTTCAGATATCGTTGCCAAATAAAAGTATGCTATTCTGGTACATTTCACAACATTTCCAAACATTCTGTGGAAGTTGAATTTCTTTCCATTGCTGGCTTGGAAGGTTTTCACCAAAGCCTCTTTCAAAAAGCTTCTCTTTTAGCCTCTTTGGCTGCTCTGTGTGTGCTGCTCTTTTGAAGTCCATCCACAGATTTTCAACAGTTTTTAGGTTGGGCTGCTGTGAAGCCTACATGCAAAACCTTCAGCTTACACCCTTGAAGTGGCTCATTCTGGATTATGAAGTACAGGATCAACTCCTTTCATGTGTAATGTTTGATTTAAAACATTAGGATCTGTTCCTTCATAATTTTCCAAAGATTAGCACAATCCAGTTTTCCAACTGCAATCTGGATACGGTTAGACATGTCAATTTTTTCATCAGAGATGACACTTGTTGTGTTTTTGTGATAATTTGTTCTCCATACTACCCCTCAGTCAAACTATGGATTTTGAATTTGGCTATTTTAAATCCTAATTTACAAAGTTTTGGTGTGAGGATAAAGGTAGGTTTTTCTTTTAATGGCTGCCCCATGGGGTTTATGTGTTTTTGACTGTATTTACCTGCTTTACAATTATAATCAGATCCGTTAGGTTTTCCAGACCTCAGACTGACCTTCACTATTCCTGTTGGTTGCCCTTTTATAATCAAATTATATCGTCAGAAAAAGCTATCTGAAACAACTAATTCTTTTTCTGATCAACCAAGGTAAATCAATTAAGTTTCCAAAGCTATATTAGGTTGATTGAAGGAGACAATAGTGCTGTAATTACCATTAACTCACCCTCACCAATCATGTATGGTAACCAATAATAGCCAGGCTGTGTAAAATATGGACATAGTGTTGTTATATAATAACTTTAATTCGTTTTCTTGGAGTTTTAATTTGTATTTATTTCTGAGGGAGATTTGTTATTTTATGGGACCCATGCTACACCTAAACACATTAATTTACTATGTTGTCATTTAATTTTAGCCATCATTTATCAATTATATTCTTGTTTAAGCTTTTTTTTTTTTTTTTTTTTGACAACTTCTAATTGGTAACTTCTTCACCATCTCAAGGTCCTCATTATTCTTTGTCCATCGATCCACAGCAGCTGATGCCCGTGTTCCCTTGGAGAGAATATCCATATCTATTTGTTTAAAACAGTCTTTGTTAAAATGATTATTCCAGAGATCAATATTTGTATTATTTCTTAAATGGACATTCTTACATATCTAAACAAAAATTAAATATATCTGTTTAAAACTTTGAAGAAATGTTTTAGATAAAAAGGAAATTTAAAACAAGCTGTTATAAAGGTTTTAAGGTCGAGACATGCGAAGTATGAAGTTGGTATAAAGTGCAGCTTTGTGGCTGATAAATAAAATCAGGCCTTCTGCTTAAAAGTTTTGGTACAATTGTCTCAAGCTCATTTTATTTATTTATTTATTTTCAATCAGAGTTTAAGAAAATGACTATAGTTCATCTTTAATTTTTGATAGCCCTCAATTTGCGCTCGTTCATTTTTAAGACTTGGTTGTTGGGATCTGGGGATGTACCACCTTTCTCCAGCAGAGTGCGCCGTGGGTCTCCTGGGCTGGAGCCCTCCAGCACACCTGGAGCTCGTCAGCCCATCAGGAGACCTTCCCTACATAAGCAGCTGCCAGACCTTCCTTCAACGCTGCAGTGTTGACCTAATTTGGTTAGCAAACCTGAGCCTCTGTTACCAGAAAGAATCTTAGTCATCTCAAGTGAGAAACCTGATTCTAATCTGCCTCTGTCTTTGCTCACAGGAAACCTGTCTCAAGTCTGAAGCTCTGGATGAGCTTAACCTGCCTTCCAGCCCTGGTGAGCCAAACCTGAAGATTCCAGTCTGGATTTCTCCTGCTGCTCTCAGAGAAGAGCTGGAAACTCTGATCAAGGTCTGCCATTCAAAGTCAGAAGCTAGACGCTGCTGCTGCTTGTGCACTCTGCTGAACCAACAGTCTCTGAACCCAACGGTTCCCTCTCTTACAAGTGAAGCCTGGACTTCTTCAAGGTAGACTCTGAATTATCTTAAGACTCTATTAATCATCTGACTGCCTGGCTAATCAAACTGTCCGTCTCTGCAGACATCAGTGAACCCAACCCGGACCAGTACCTGATCCAGTTCATGTCTCTGTGTGAAAACTAATTTCAATAAAATCTGTTAAACTTTTACTCAGCCTCTGTTTGTGTTTTGCATGTGGGTTTAACCTTAAACCAATCATGACATTGGTTACATTTTGAATAGAACAACTGATGAATACTGTACTAGATGTAATTCAGGTAGCCTGAAATATTTAAGACAAATAAAGAAAGAGATTTTTAAAAAATCAAACGCTATTTTGTGGCTACCTTTTCTATATTATTTATTGGATGAGACAGTCCATTGTTCAGATAGGAAACTAGTTTGATTCCCACTGTAATTGTTATAATACATTTTGATGAATATATCCAAACTGGTTATTTTTCAGTTCTTTGTCTTTTTTGGTGCCTACACCTTTCATCTACTTAGTTACTGCTTTTATTTCTTTGTTTTATACTATTCTTACATATAAAAAAATTACCTAATGTGTGTTATTTCCAAAGCTTTTTGTCTTTGATGATGAAACTAATTTAGGGAGTTTTTTTCCCCCCATCCTCTTAGCTCTGCTGTACTGTCCATCACTTAAATAGCAAAACCTTCTTTTATTATATGTATTTTTTTAATGTTCTTTCTGCTCAATTTTTCAGACCCTGAATCACTTTGTTTTTAAACCAAGGGGGGATTTCTGTGAGAGCACACTAAAAAGTTGCTGAGGTTAGGCTGAGCTGTTGCACTGTGGGAAATCCATCGTAGTAAAGAATTGGTGGCCATTACAAGACTGTGTGATGTGCTTTTTTTAAACAGCAGAGACCAAACAGTTCCCAAAAGTGTTTTTTTCTACCTTGGAAACTGCTGGAAGTACTTGAGACTGAGCATTTTCCATAAAAAAACAGTTTTAAAAAGTATGTTGGCATCAAGGCAACTATCTTAAGCAATTTTTTAAGAATATTTCAGGAACAGAAGGGCTAACCAAAGATAAAAGATAAGCTTGTGGTTAAAAATTTGAATGTACAGCAGAGGCTTTGAAATGCTCCTATTTCTGCTCATTTCAAGTTTTTTTTCAGAGCACAACTCAATCTGATTAATGACTGGTCTCAAACAACTTGGTCAGTCCGTGAGAGCATCGCCTTCAACATTAAACTGAAAAACAGAAGCTTTTAAGTTTCTAGTAATTATTAGTTTTTATAAGAGGGGGCTGCAGGCTCGTGAAATAGCAAACAGATGGATTTAAATGGGTCCAAGATAATGGCTTAGATTGGAGAATACGGTAAATACTAGTGTTGCACCGATACCGATACCAGTATCGGACGGGTCCCGATACTGCCCTAAAATGGTGGTATCGGTATCGGCGAGTACCAACAAATAGGGCACCGATACCATTTTGAGAGCCATAAGTTTATTCAACTATTGTCACCCACTCCTGGTAGGCAATAAAAAATTTTACTGGATTCACTTTGTATTCGATTTTTTCCTGCTTCACAAAGGTAGGCACTAACTTGACAAAGCCATGATGGCAATTATTTTACATTATTATGGTATCGGTATCGGCCGATACTGCACAGCCAGGTATCGGGTATCGGTATCGGGGCCAAAAAATGGCATCGGCGCAACACTTGTAAATACTAAGGAGGGTGATTACTTACTGCCAGGATTTGCAGGTGGAAGGTCAGTATGGGAGCTTGAGATAACACAGCTGCTGACATCTGACCATTGAAAGCAAAACTACTGAAAGCACATCAAATGAGAATCCTCTCATAACACAAAGATCAACACATCTCCTATTTCATTGCCATTTCTGTATCTTTTTCGGTTAAAAACAAACCAGTTAGAGAGGCTAATTTGACATACCTAAGAAGAATGAGATACACACAGGACAAACAGAGAAACTTGTAGAGTGACCAGACAATCATGACGGCTGTGCCATCCTGCTTTGTTGAATGCACCTCTTAAAGTGTGAGTACCCCCTGATAAACTGTATTAACTGGGCCTATGGGGCTACTTTAATGTAACTTGTGCATTTATTTACATCTTTCAAGTTTAGTGATATCATTCTGTGGTATTAGTCTTAAAGCAGTCTTATCAGTGCTCTCCTAGGGTTGAACAGTGGTTCTAATGCAGTTGAATTTAGCTACTGGTTCAGATGGTACATACTTACATGACTGGTACATGCTTACAGTATGTCATCATAGCACAGGTATGAAAGCAAGTCACTCAGACACACAGCTCTGTATTAAGTCATCTGCCCACTGACTTGGTAGCACCAGCTTAGGGCATGGCTGAGTCCATGCTTGAAGCTGGTGGCCCAAATTGATAAGGCCCTGACCCACTGGGCTCCACAAAGCTTACCTAAATCTCCAGCTGTGATCAGGACTTTCCCAAGTCCTGATCACAGCCCTTAAGTAACCACTCAGCCCTGTCGAGCCTGCAGCACAAACAATGTTTACCTCACCAACATACAATTTACTTAAGATGTTTATATCACCAACAGAGATGCAGTCAGCCGGGGTCTCCAAAATGTAATCTTCCGTTAGCTACTAATGGAACAATATCCATATCACCAGCATCGTTTCTGTGGCTTTCCACAGTCTTAGATACCTATAAACATGTTTGACTCCAGGCTGTGGCACTGCTTATTGTGTCATTTATTATCCTGAAGACACATGAATAATCTCAACAGGAAATAAATCATTGGAGTTTAGGTACTTCTCTAACATCTTGTATTCGTTTTCAGTGTCACAGAACCAAAGCCCCCTATGCAAGTAGAAGGGGCAGAGCTAGATAGGGGGCCAGGGGTGGCCGTGGCCACCCTTAACCAATCAGTGGCCACCCCTGTGCCCACACCTACCATTTTTTTTCTTTAATACAGGCAGCTTTATTAGAGTATAGAGGCAGCAGTAATTCTCTCAAGTGGAATATTCAAAAAATGTAAATTTTATGTGGTTAATTATGCACATCAATATAATATCATTAAAGGTGATGTGTACAGAATTAATGTTATTTTCAGATTTTGTGTTATATGGGGTAAAGAGAAAATTATGTGTCTCTGCAATTCATCTTGGAGTCTTCACTGAAATCATAGATAAATAACAATAAAAAAAACTTATCAAATAATCAATTTATATAGATATTAGTGCTTATAAATATAAATTTTATGCAGAATGTTTATTGATGCAAGTAGGTAAGTAATGACAATGGAAAAGATTTACGCCCAGAACTCAACACTGAAAAAGTTTTATCAACTATACCTTTTATCAAGAAATTAAGGATGTTTAAATACATGTTATAAATATATGTTTGTTAGCAAAGGCTGTAGGAAAGTATAATTCCTTTATTTAGAAAATATGGATGTTTTGCTCTTTAATTTTTCTGTTGGAACAGTGTAGATTGACCCTGAAGTTCCGGTGCCTACCCGCTTTCGGCCACCCCTCACTGTACATTGGTTATTGCCTGGCCACCCTTATAAACATTTTCTGGCGACGCCTCTGGCGAGCAGAGCTTTGTTTTAGACATGCTGCTATTTATGTTCATCTCTATAAAGGTGCTGGATCTAAAACACTTGTTAGCTTCCTTCAACTGAAAAGGATAGTATCCTTTGTAGCTGTAGAATGTAACATTTCTTTTAGGTTGTTTTATTCTTTATCTACCACAGGAGAGAATGCTGCCTCTACTTTAATGTGATCATTCCTGGCATACATGAGGAACAATTACTCCAGTGTGGTTTTAATTGCTTTAATGTCGTTTAAGTTTCTCTCATAATTGTATAGTTTGATATTGAACAGCAATAAATATATCCTGAAAAACCTCTGCTTCCGTCAAAAACCTCTAATGCCCTGTGCTTTCTTTGTTGAATAGGGGCAAAACATTAAACTGAAGAATGTATACAAGAAGAATACAATGAGGTATCATTTATTGGATGATACCAGACAAAACTTCTACCGAGCTCAAATTTAAGCTAGATATCAGATAACAAGCAGAAAAATACAATTTCAGCTCTCTCCAGGGTTGCTTTGATTTTTATCTTCCACTTGGATTTCAGTGCCTTTTCTTTATCTGAGATTATCGGAAACCTTTACTTTTCAACCCCACCCCCCCTCGATACTATGGTTACATCCTGGAAGCAGGCCTGGAGAGTTTAGGCAAATGCCACTTCTTTTTTCCATATGCTGCAACCTAAACAGAGTGTAACAGTGGCTGCATGTTGATGAAGTCCATCCCATGCTTCAGGGACAGTCACGCTCAGTGCTCTGGTTTATTACACCTGCTTTAGACCTGATAAAGAGCTGAATGTCGCAGCTGGGAGCTACTTGAAACAGCTCACAGATCTTCCAGGCGCCTGAAACGTTGCTCTTTGTTGTACTTTGTTGTTTCCTGAAGGAGATGAAAAGGCCCTGGAAGGTTAAATTAAGTAGAACCAATGCCGATTGAAATACCACATGGAATTAAAAATTAGAAGCCCTCTTGGGGCTGACTGAACATATATGTATTGCTGTTTTATAAACATCTAGGATGGTCTACAGCTATAAGCTAAACAAAAGGAAATTAATCAATCAGTGTTTAGACCATTTATAGACAGCATCCTATCATAACTACAGGAAATATGTCTGACATAATTAAACAGACAAAATTAGCATTTTCTTTTAGGTAAACAATGCTTATTTCTCTAAACAGGATATTTGTTAAAAGGACAAACAAAGGACAATAAACACATTTTAAATAAAAAAAACACAATTTGAAAACATTAACCTTCAACTTCATACCCAAATTACCCATTTACTTCAGTTAAATTTTATCCTTTATAATTTTTGTCCTGAAATTTGATCAAGGAAAAGGCCAGGGTTGGTTACACTACAAATGTCAAAAGAGTTTCTGGAAAGCATGATTAACATAAATGACACCAACAATCGTGGAAATTAAGAGAGCAATTGTCCTACTTACACCACCCGTTAGTAATTTCTTTTTGTTTAGCAGCCATGAATCATTACACTAAGCAGTTTGGGTCAGACAATGAGTTTACGTAAACTGTCCCAGAAAAAGTATCTCTACTTCTTTTTGTATCTCTGCTTCTGTCTCCTTCAACCCCAGTCGGCCTCGGTAGATGGCCGCTCACACTGAGCCTGGTTCTGCTGGAGGTTTCTTCCTGTTAAAAGGGAGTTTTCCTCTCCACTGTTGCTGCTAGCAAGCTTGGTGTTAGGGATTTCTTTCGAGTCAATGAGTCGATACAATCAAGTGCTTTGCATAGAAAGTAAACTTTGAACTAATCTGATTGTACCATTTTGTTGAATTGCCTCTGTAAAGTGCCTTGAGATGACATGCATTGTGAACTGGTGCTATATAAATAAACTGAATTGAATTGACTTGAAATTTAATTACATTTTTTCTGATGCTGTGGTTACATTGATCTAGCCTTTTCACATCACCTTGAGCCCTGATAGTTTATGTAGTTCTAAGTATTTAAAACCAAAAGGAGACATGCTCCTTGACGCCCCTGAGTCCCTCCTGTTGCTCAGCTATATAAAAGCAGAAACGCTAACAAATGACCATGACGCAAACTTTTGTTGTGCTGTTGATCCTGCCAGGAAAATTTGTGTTCTCACCGACCTGTGCTGTCGTGAGGTCAGTGCACCATGTGGTGTTTCCTCTGCAGCTCAATGGTTTGTGGCATGGTCTGCTGTAGAGGTTATTTGCTATCTACTTGAGTGCTTTAGGGTGAGTCAAGGTAAGTTGTTATGTTGGCAAGGAGCTGAGGTAATGCTGGACCTTACAAATCTCACCTTTGAACCTTAGGGGTGGTGGAGCCGTCAAAGAGAATCATGAATACCGCTACGTTAACAAAAAGAGAGTCGGAGGCCATCTCATTCTGATTGTGTATCTGTTTGGTAAAAAAATATTTTTTTCAATATAATATGTTCAAGATAAAATAAACAGATGAAACTAAAGCAAAACCATTAAATAATAAAAAAGAAATATTTCGAAATCTTGAATGGCTGGATTTATCGGTATAATGGTCTTTATTAAACAAAAAGTCAACAGTAGTTAAGAAGTAAGAGGTTTGTAAAGATTATGAGAAGCTTTTTATGATTATGGTGTCGTTGATGGCTTTCTAATTACTTTTATTATGTTCAATTTTAAGTAATTTTATTAGATATTTATCTTCTTTGCCATTTGAAATTTAATTCAAAGCAGCTATAATTTGTACTTACCCTTTTAGATTTCACTTAAAATACACAGGGTACATGGAGATTCTCTGGCTCTGATGCCACAGAAAAAGATAAATGTTAGCAAAATAGTTCTTTAAAGTATATTTATGTTTTTAGGTTGTTAGGGTAGGAGTTCCCTTTCAATTTCCGTACATACAAATACATCTCATTTCCAACTTGCATGCAACTTGTAAGAAAGCAGAATGTTCAAATGTTTATTTTCCTCACTCTATGTTGGAACTAATATCCAGTTTTCATAGTGACTTATAATCAACATTTGTGATTATTTCCTCTACAAAACCAGGATCTATGTCTAGTGTCATTTATGCTTTGACATTGTTTTCTTCACCCCTTGGCTACCTACCACTTCCTACACATCGATGCATAATTTTGCAATATTCATATAAGGAGGCTTCAATACAAAATGCTGTGAATTGTTTGCAGGTAAATTTCAAACACTCATGTGTCACTCTATGAAAGGCTTCAAGTGAGATTTCTCCACATCATTTATATTCTGGCAGCAAACATCGAAACATTTCAGGTTGTCACAATACCAAAATGCAGGTCCCCTGTCAGAATATATTTCAAGCCTGGAAATTTTTCATTTCAAGCAGCCTGCAGAAATGCAATTAAGTAAACACCTCTGGCTAATCATATTACTAAAACATACCCATGTCAGGGCCATGTTAATACCAGTGACAAATTGAGATTATCAGCAAACAGACAAGACATTTGTTTGTGAAAAAATGTCAAGGGAATTTGAAGTTTGACTGCAGGAGATAATGTCAGAGAGTTGCTAAGGTGATAATTACACATAATTTAATATGCAATAGGGTTCAGATCCCCATAATGAAGAAAGACACCAGATTGATGCTTTCAGAAAATCTGGAAAACATTTTTTTGTGTGTGTGTTTCTAGTTTTGCCAATATACTGTATCTCTGGGAATCAAAGAACTAGAGCTAGATGATAATACAACAGCTTTGCTTTCATCAGCAGATCATTACGGTTGTTGCCGTAAGGTTCTACTATGTTCTACTTACTTGTAAAACTTGATTGAAAATGATTTAGGGAATAAAATTGTAAGCAACAGACACCTATGGTGATTACACAATATTATCCATAGTTGTATATCTGTGGCTGCAGCTATATGGTATACCAGGTTTAAAAGAATTAGTTTGACTGTATTCTTTAAAAGCAAGACCAATACCCATAAACGGTAAACTTTCACACTGTGCGAAATATGCTTTTTGTACTCTTTTCATTGTAGTAAATGAGCACATCTAAACCATTGCATTATGAATAAAAAGTATCATTATATTTACCAGTATTTTTATTTTAATCCTTCTCAATATTATTCTCTAACACTGCCCATCTCGAAAATAAAATATGAAGGGCAATTTTTGTTATCAGCACAAATTAAGTATATTTTCATAACAATTTTGTTTGTTAGTTTGAATTTTTTATGCTGTAAGGTAATAGCTTCAAATGTAACTTCTCGCAGCCATTAAGTGGCTCCCCCACTCTCATTCTGTACTGTTTGCCAGCAAGTTACCAAGTTCACTAATGCTAACCAATTGCTTAGCAATTCAGACAAAAAGCGAGTACATCTTGTGCTCATTCTGAGCACCTTTTCTCCTTTAAGTTTACACCAATGTTTAAAAGCTTTACCAATGTTAAACCTCATGGCTTCTTTTTTTGGCTTGGATCTGAGAAATTTAATGATATCAACTCTCCGATGCCTAACTTACATTGGTATGGCGTACAGATAGTGGACCCGATCAGCCACCTCCTTACCCTGAACGTGTTGAGTTCATGTCAATGATATGGTCCCATCTGAACAAAATGGGTTTATTTTACAGCCTTCCCTGAAACAGATGCTTACTGATAAATCTAATGTCACACTTCACTCTAAGATTTTCAAGCATAGCATGGTGTTGTGTTCCTTGAGGTGTTTGGCGTGGTCCCAAACGCCCATGAGATCATCAGCAATCTTTCTTTATGTTGAGATTTTATCCTTCACTTCTTCTTTAAACTTCATCACTGCAGCTACTTGCTGTAGGTCTGGTAGCCTATTCCAGCAATGAGCAGATCTGCTGTATTAACGCTGACTTTGTCCAACAACTCTGTAGTCTTGCCAGAGGCTGCAGCACACCAATAGCATAAGACTCCTTTATCAAAAAATGTAAAAGTAGTCCAAGTGTTCTAAAGCTTCATTTGGTGATGTGTAGCCATGAGTAGTCATATTGTTATTCTTCTGTGGGGGAAGCTTCTGAAGATATGCTTAAATCCTCTTAATATCAAATAGACATTTCTGTTGCTGCAGCAAATGGTTACTTAGCTGCTGTTTTCAGCATCTTCTACTGCATATAGAAACATAGCACTAGCCTAAAAAAGATCCTCTGTGCAACAGTCAGGGCTTGATCTTCTATGGGGTCCTGAGTTGTTGGCTGCAGCAGTTTGTATACATACAGCAGCTACAATCTCCAGAAAACTGTAATGCTGATGCAGGTAGTATTGGGGAAAAATTCTGATTGCACACCATTGTAAAGAAAGACACGTGTGTTTGGAGCTACTTAAAATTCAGATTTTATGGACAGCATCTTCACTTTCTCATCAGCCATTTATCTAGTCCCCTGAACTCAGAAATAGTATATTGAAGGTATTTTGTTGAAACTTCTTTAGATAGAAAAGACAGAAAAGTTGATAAAGGTAAAAGCTACCCTAATAATGTTAAAAATTAAAGGATTTGACTTTCTTTTTTATTTATTTTTTTAACAGTGTCCTGTCTGGCAATGCGGCAATAAGAATAATTGTCTTCATGCCAAAAAAGTGCCCAACAGATTTTACTTTCACAAGTGGAGCAGTACGGCTATCACCATAGTGTTCTGCTTGATTTATGCATATAAATTGCTTTATTAGAATTATGCAGGGAGTTTTACAGATTATATGGACACTGCAATATAAGTGAAACAGGAAAGGAAAAACAGAAAAAAAGCAGAAAAGATGAAACAAAGAGGAGATAAAAGGGAGATAACAATAAAAAATGTTCAGTCTGTTTCATCACCTGCAAAGAGAAGTAAAAAGAACAGCACAACCAATGGACATGGTACAAGACATACAATGAAGTAACATCTAGATACTATCGCGGAAGTATAAGTAGTATTATTTAATCTGACATGTATTCTGTGTTACCTAAACATAAGAAGGATTTAATTTTCTAACAATATATATATGAGTAGTTTTTAATGTGGGCTGATACAATAATACTAAAACACAAAGATAAAGTAAGTTATCATAGACCCTGATGTGTTACTGCTTTTGTAAAACCCAGTAAAGTTTTAATTGACCTAGCATATCCAGAAAATCCCAACTTATTTCATTATCTCGGTTTTGTTAAATAGGCTTTGGAATAAACGGTTCAGAGTAATAACGGAGTAGTTGCAAACTTTGTAACTTTGGCACAAGGTATGTTATTGTTGATGTACGTATAGTTTGTTTCCTGTCTTTCTGTAATAAACTCATGTACTAAATTCCCATAAAAATTAGATTTTTGTAATTTATCAAACTTTATTATTTCTCCAAATATAACAAAAATTCTAGAAAATTACTGATGATTTTGGATTTTAGATGATATCTTGGGAAGAAATACAAAGGATTTAATTAAAAGTAAAGTATCTGTAGTAACATCCTATGATTGACCATCCTATGAAACTTGACCATGACCTGGATGACTGAGAATCTTCACAGATATCCCATGAGTCTTTTATTATTATGGTGATATTTATTGCAAGCAACAGTAAATTCAATTAGGAAAAACTCACAAGGTAAGAAAAAGAAATTAGAAGAATTTTATTGATTCAATCACTTTAGTCTTTGGTGCTCAGACCTCCGCAGGAAACATTTGCGCTGAGTTTAGCTTTGATATGCAAAAGCAGGTGTATGAGAACAAGGATGTTTCCCCCCTCCGCCTGAAACTGGTGGTGGAGCGGAGATAGATGAAGCAGGATCAGTCCATAGACTGCTGGTTGGTGAGACAGTGTTCTTGAGCTGAATTTATGAGATCCAGTGGACTGCATGAGCTGATACTAGTGCTTCACTCAGAGACCTGGGAAGATGGAAGTCCAGCTTGGATAAACACAGGTTGCATGAACCTGTCCATGCTGAAGTGACGTGGAGAGGAAAAACTCCCCTTTGGTAAGTAACCTCTGGCAGAACCAGGCTCAACATGGCGGTCTTCTGCTGGACCGGTTGAGATGAGACAGGAAACGCAATAAGTGTCCGGGAAAAATTACACTGAGATAGGGACAAAGTAGAAGAAACAGCATGGAAAAGTTAGAATGGGTTTTAGCTATGATGGTGGAGAAGGGGATGGAGGTAGGTTGAATCTGAATCGAATTCAGACATACAGTAGCGCAACCACTGCGGGTGCTTTGGGTAGCAGACGGATGCTGAGAGATGGATGCTGATTGGGCTTTGTGGAGGTGTGGTTCAAAGCTAATTGGTCTGTGTCAGAGGCGGATAAGGACATTCAGACATTCCTTAGGCTTCATATTAACCTATGTGAATTATTCTGATGTTGGTGTCACTGGAACTTACAGGAAAAGTTTTCATGGCAAAGAGCAAAGCTTAGTTCAATTTTTGGATGTCGCAAACATCACAGGATACAGTAAGGCAAAAAGTATTTAGTCTGCCACCAATAGTGCAAGTTCTCCCACTCAAAAAGATGAGAGAGGCCGGTAATTTTCATCATAGATATACCTCAACTATGAGAGACAAAATGAGAAAAAAAAAAATCCAGAAAATCACATTGTC
This sequence comes from Cyprinodon diabolis, assembly GCA_030533445.1. Lineage (NCBI taxonomy): Eukaryota > Metazoa > Chordata > Actinopteri > Cyprinodontiformes > Cyprinodontidae > Cyprinodon > Cyprinodon diabolis. The sequence goes on along the minus strand of CM060065.1, from coordinate 40,672,762 downwards.
TGATTTTTAAAGAATTTATTTGCAAAATATGGTGGAAAATAAGTATTTGGTCAGTTACAAACAAGCAAGATTTCTGGCTCTCACAGACCTGTAACTTCTTCTGTAAGAGGCTCCTCTGTCCTCCACTCGTTACCTTAATTAATGGCACCTGTTTGAACCCGTTATCAGTATAAAAGACACCAGTCCACAACCTCAAACAGTCACACTCTAAACTCCACCATGGCCAAAACTAGAGAGCTGTCAAAGGACACTCGAAACAAAATTATAGACCTGCACCAGGCTGGGAAGTCTGAATCTGCAATAGGTAAACAGCTTGGTGTGAAGAAATCAACTGTGGGATCAATTATTAGAAAATGGAAAACATACAAGACCACTGATAATCTTCCTCGATCTGGGGCTCCACGGAAGATCTCACCCCGTGGGGTCAAAATGATCACAAGAACGGTGAGTAAAAATCCCAGAACCACACGGGGGGACCTAGTGAATGACCTGCAGAGAGCTGGGACCAAAGTAACAAAGGCTACATCAGTAACACACTACGCCGCCAGGGACTCAAATCCTGCAGTGCCAGACGTGTCCCCCTGCTTAAGCCAGTACATGTCAAGGCCCGTCTCAACTTTGCTAGAGAGCATTTGGATGATCCAGACGATGACTGGGAGAATATCATATGGTCAGATGAAACCAAAATAGAACTTTTTGATAAAAACTCTACTCGTCGTGTTTGGAGGAGTTAGAATGCTGAGTTGCATCCAAAGAACACCATACCTACAGTGAAGCATGGGGGTGGAAACATCATGCTTTGGGGCTGTTTTTCTGCTAAGGGACCAGGACGACTGATCCGTGTGAAGGAAAGAATGAATGGGGCCATGTATAGTCAAATTTTGAGTGAAAACCTCCTTCCATCAGCAAGGGCATTGAAGATGAAACGTGGCTGGGTCTTTCAGCATGACAATGATCCCAAACACACCGCCCGGGTAACGAAGCAGTGGCTTCGTAAGAAGCATTTCAAGGTCCTGGAGTGGCCTAGCCAGTCTCCAGATCTCAACCCCATAGAAAATCTTTGGAGGGAGTTGAAAGTCCGTGTTGCCCAGCGACAGCCCCAGAACATCACTGCTCTAGAGGAGATCTGCATGGAGGAATGGGCCAAAATACCAGCAACGGTGTGCGAAAACCTTGTGAAGACTTACAGAAAACATTGGATCTCTGTCATTGCCAACAAAGGGTATATAACAAAGTATTGAGATGAACTTTTGTTATTGACCAAATACTTATTTTCCACCATATTTTGCAAATAAATTCTTTAATAATCAGGCAATGTGATTTTCTGGATTTTTTTTTTCTCATTTTGTCTCTCATAGTTGAGGTATATCTATGATGAAAATTACCGGCCTCTCTCATCTTTTTAAGTGGGAGAACTTGCACTATTGGTGGCTGACTAAATACTTTTTTGCCCCACTGGACATGATTTGAACTTTGCAATATGTCAGCAGCTTTTTTTGCACTACTGGAAATAAATATGAGTGTATATTTTATGAGTGAAAATAAAAGAAAGGTCACTTCTACACTGTAGTTTCTTTAGAAAATGCTGCTAAGGTGTGGTAGCAGCTTTTAGACATATCTGTGTATGAGAAATGTTAAAAGCACAAAAGCTGAATGAAGGAATGCAAGATTGAAAACATAAGAACAGAAGGAAGGACACTAGAAAATAGTCACAGGGAAAGATGGAACAAAAGCATTTATACAGATCAAACGGTAACAAAGTCTGAAAATATAGGTATATATCCCTGATTATTCAAACCCTGTACCTAGAAACAGACATCATTAAAGTTCTATACTTTTCCAGAATGCATAGAACATGTGAAATGAACTAAACCAAACAAAAAGCAAACCCATAATAGATTATGTTAATCGCCCAATAAGGAATTTTATGACCCTTTTATCCCTAAGCTTAGAAGGTAGAAAGGGAAAAACTGTTTCAATATGACAAGTCCTGAGAGATCTGAATGCCAGCATTATGGAGAATTCATTCAATAAAAGTACAAAGATGTGAATCCCTGAAGCCTCTAGATTAGAGACACTTCTGGACACACTTCTGTCTGTTGACAGAGGTCACTTCTCTCTTATGCTCGAGCTAAAAAAGAATCTGAAGGCTTTAGAAAATGTCTAGAAGAGACGCTTTTGACAAATATATAGATAACAAATATTTATCACAGTGACAGCTCTGACTGGCCAGGGTCTGGGTAGTCAGTTGGTGACATTTCTAGTTTAGGTTGATCCTTTTAGTATTTTCATTTTTAATGCCTAATTTAGAAAACTGACTTTCATAAGTCAAACGAACGTAGCCAGCTGAAACCACATTTTTAACTATGTCAGAGAGTACTTTAAATAAGAGTTATACACTCACCGGCTACTTTATTAGGTACACCTGTCCAACTGCTCGTTAACACTTAATTTCTAAGCAGCCAATCACATGGCGGCAACTCAGTGCATTTAGGCATGTAGACATGGTCAAGACAATCTCCTGCAGTTCAAAGCGAGCATCAGTATGGGGAAGAAAGGTGATTTGAGTGACTTTGAACGTAGCATGATTGTTGGTGCCAGAAGGACTGGTCTGAGTATTTCAGAAACTGCTGATCTACTGGGATTTTCACGCACAACCATCTCTAGGGTTTACAGAGAATGGTCCGAAAAAGAAAAACATCCAGTGAGCGGCAGTTCTGTGGGCAGAAATGCCTTGTTGATGCCAGAGGTCAGAGGAGAATGGCCAGACTGGTTCGAGCTGATAGAAGGGCAACAGTGACTCAAATAACCACCCATTTCAACCAAGGTGGGCAGAAGAGCATCTCTGAACGCACAGTACGTCGAACTTTGAGGCAGATGGGCTACAGCAGCAGAAGACCACACCGGGTGCCACTCCTTTCAGCTAAGAACAGGAAACTGAGGCTACAATTTGCACAAGCTCATCGAAATTGGACAATAGAAGATTGGAAAAACTTTGCCTGGTCTGATCAGTCTCGATTTCTGCTGCGACATTCGGATGGTAGGGTCAGAATTTGGCGTCTACAACATGAAAGCATGGATTCATCCTGCCTTGTATCAACGGTTCAGGCTGGTGGTGGTGGTGTCATGGTGTGGGGAATATTTTCTTGAACATGACAATTCAGAGTTCACTGTACTCAAATGGCCTCCACAGTCACCAGATCTCAATCCAATAGAGCATCTTTGGGATGTGGTGGAACGGGAGATTCGCATGATGGATGTGCAGCCGACAAATCTGCGGCAACTGTGTGATGCCATCATGTCAATATGGACCAAACTCCCTGAGGAATGCTTCCAGCACCTTGTTGAATCTATGCCATGAAGAATTGAGGCAGTTCTGAAGGCAAAAGGGGGTCCAACCCGTTATTAGCATGGGGTACCTAATAAAGTGGCCGGTGAGTGTATACATTTATGATCTGGTGTTTTCCTTTATAAGAGAATCTGATGCTCCTGTAGATAGATTTTATAAAGGAAAACATTAGCAGGGGGAAATAACAGTTAAAAATGTTAGAATCCCACATTTTTCATTGCAAATAGCTGACTGTTGAAGGAAAAAAATAATTATTATGATTGAAATGAGGATTAACTTTATCCCAAATGATATACTGAAGCAGGTCAGCTAAAGTGACCCACAGTGCAGAAAGGCTTTGGATATTTTCCAGAATGTAAAGGTTGGTTTAGTCTGCAGCCTTCTTTAGCTTTCTATCAAAGACTTAAGTCAATCACATCCCAGTCGAATTAAACTATAAACCAAAAGATGCTTTTACTGCATTTAAATGTGGTTCCTTTGGGATACTTTTCAAAGTTAACTTATTTTTATAAGACACAACACAACAGAAAGAATGATTAATTACATCATAAATATACATATTTAACCCTGGAGACTTAAAAATCTTTTTTTCTTTTCTTTCATGAATGTCTTGTATGGTCTGTCTTGTTTACTGCTTAATCTAAAACACTTTCACCTGTCATTCCTTGACTCCATTCATAGACTTTCCAGATAAAAAAAACAAAAAACAGCAGACTCAGAGACAGAGTCCCCTGAGGGTTCTGGTTATTTTGTTTTCATCATGCCTCATTCACAGCATCAAGCACTGAAAAAGAGGTGATGAAACGCCAAAGGATAGAAATAGATCTGCTTTGATGTTAAACAGCTGACAGACTAAAGCCACTCGATGTCAGTGAGATCCACCTGTTGATACCAATAGCTGGAGGCGAAAAACTTGAAAAGAAATTATTCTATACATTCAAAACCTTTTTTACAAGACTTGTGCAGTGACAACACTAAGACAATGTAATCTTACGAGCATTTTAGGCTTTACAAAAAAAAAGAAAAAAGCAAAAAATGAATCCAAAAGTCTCCTAATAAAATATTATGAATCCTGACCTTTTACAGCTGCCTAACATCGATGATGCTTCCCTGATTACATCCTTGCAGGTTTCAAGCATTATAGCTCTGACTCTGCTGTTTTCTGTTCTCTCTCTGTTAGTGGCATTGATTGTGTACTCAAGTTTACCAAGTTTGCCAAGTGTTAATCAGGCACTGATTAGAAGGAGTAGAAGAAAAAGAGCTTGGATTGCAATTGATTCTCCCCAGATAAGGATGGAGATTAGTCACTGAAAGGGGATTGTCTGGTGCTTTAATAATTAACATATGTTATTGCTATCCCAGAGGAAACACTTTAAAGTTAGAGAAAGAGGCCCTGAAACCTTGACATTCGTTTGCTTCATTTATTATCTTTGCAAAGATTTCAAGACTGTTTAGAGGATTGTTTAGGAGAGAAGTTGTCTAGATGTATATTCCGTAAAAATTCAAAAAATATCCACTGGACTTGGTTTTCAAGATTTGAAGACGTTTCGCCACCTCTCCAGGAAGCTTTCTCAATTCTAGATGTCTAGATGTATAGATATGGAACAAACTGATGTATAACGCCTGTCCTGCATACCTTTTATGAAGGGTTAAGGTTTTGTCGTAGCCAGAGGAAAACAAAGCTGACCAGTGTTTAGAGTCATAATAAATGCCCTTGAAAAATATTGACTTTGGGTGGAATTAGTTCAATGTTATGGGAGTTTAATCTTGGCTCCCCTATTAGAAAGATAAAGTGGTGCTATTTGCAGGAAATCGGCTCTTGTCAATGGGCATGGACATTAAGGACAAACAAGGTTGCAGGTATTTCTTTCCCTATTTTTAACACTTTTGTTCCGTAGGATTCAAATAAAGATGGAAATAAGTATTGCTGTCATTAAATATTTCAGCATTATCCCATAAAATTCAAGTAAGGCTATTGACATTAAATGGGGATTTAATTATGTCATGTTAAATCCGCATACCTAAGGTGCCTTTTTCTCATACACTATATATATATATATATATATATATATATATATATATGAAATCAACAAACCAATAAAAACAACATTGAAAAATGTTCTCGTATGCCCCAGGCAACAAGGTATAGCATGCCAAATGCACAGTTTTTTCTTAGATTAAAACTGGCATTTTTCTCTTATTTCCCGTCATCAGAAGTCAGTGCTTTCTAAAGTCATATAATACTGACTTTATGCTTGCTAACACTTATTTTACAATATTTCTCTAAGAAGTTATTTTACTGTATCATCTGTCCTTCAAAGTGTTTCTAACTTATGCTTCCCTTGAGTCATTCTTGACTCATCTGTCTTTGGACTGTTTATTTTTTCCCCTGCACCCATATCATCCTTCCTTTCCTCTCTCCTCCTAATCTCGTCTCTCCTCTGTTCATCTCCCCAATGTACATCTCTTATCCTTCCTTCTATCCCTGCCTTATAAATAATTGATAGCCCGTCTTTCCTTAGCCTTGTGTAGCTAAAGGGCGAGTGAAGTCCTGAGGACAACATCAATGCTAAGCCACAAGTGCAGTCATTTCTTGTCTATATGCAGCAGTTTTGCAGGAGTCACTCTTAACTAATGACCAGCTTAGATTTAACGTGAGAACGTTTATTCCTGTTTGAAAAGAGTACAGGTGCTGGTCATAAAATTAGAATATCATGAAAAAGTAGATTGATTTCAGTAATTCCATTTAAAAAGTGAAACTTGTATATTATATTCATACATTACATACAAACTCATATATTTCAGATGTTTATTTTGTTTAATTTTGATGATTACAAATGACAACAAATGAAAATCTCAAATTCATCATATCAGAAAATTAGAATATTGTGAAAAGGTTCAAAATTGATGGCCCCTGGTGCCACACTCTAATCAGCTAATTAACTCAAACCACCTGCAAAAGCCTTTAAATGGTCTTTCAGTCTAGTTCTATAGGCTACACAATCATGGGGAAGACTGCTGACTTGACAGTTGTCCAAAAGACGACCATCGACACCTTGCACAAGGAGGGCAAGACACAAAAGGTCATCGCTAAAGAGGCTGGCTGTTCACAGAGCTCAGTGTCCAAGCACATTAATAGAGAGGCGAAGGGAAGGAAAAGATGTGGTCGAAAAAAGTGTACAAGCAAGAGAGATAACCGCACCCTGGAGAGGATTGTGAAACAAAACCCATTCAAAAATGTGGGGGAGATTCACAAAGAGTGGACTGCAGCTGGAGTGAGTGCTTCAAGAACCACCACACACAGACGTATGAAAGACATGGGTTTCTGCTGTCGCATTCCTTGTGTCAAGCCACTCTTGAACCACAGACAGCGTCAGAAGCGTCTTGCCTGGGCTAAAGAGAAACAGGACTGGACTGCTGGTGAGTGGTCCAAAGTCATGTTCTCTGATGAAAGTAAATTTTGCATTTCCTTTGTAAATCAAGGTCCCAGAGTCAGGAGGAAAAGAAGAGAGGCACTTCATCCACGTTGCTTGAAGTCCAGTGTAAAGTTTCCACAGTCAGTGATGGTTTGGGGTGCCATGTCATCTGCTGGTGTTGGTCCATTGTGTTTTCTGAGGTCCAGGGTCAACGCAGCCACATAACAGGAAGTTTTAGAGCACTTCATGCTTCCTGCAGCTGACCAACTTTTTGGAGATGCAGATTTCATTTTCCAAGAGGACTTGGCACCTGCACACAGTGCCAAAGCTACCAGTACCTGGTTGAAGGACCATGGTATCCCTGTTCTTAATTGGCCAGCAAACTCTCCTGACCTTAACCCCATAGAAAATCTATGGGGTATTGTGAAGAAGAAGATGCAATACACCAGACCCAACAATTCAGAAGAGCTAAAAGCCACTATTAGAGCAACCTGGGCTATCATAACACCTGAGCAGTGCCACAGACTGATCGACTCCATGCCACGCCGCATTGCTGCAGTAATACAGGCCAAAGGAGGCCCAACTAAATACTGAGTGCTGTACATGCTCATACTTTTCATGTTCATACTTTTCAGTTGGCCAACATTTCTATAAATCCTTTGTTTTTATTGGTCTTCAGTAATATTCTAATTTTCTGATATGATGAATTTGAGATTTTCATTTGTTGTCATTTGTAATCATCAAAATTAAACAAAATAAACATCTGAAATATATGAGTTTGTATGTAATGTATGAATATAATATACAAGTTTCACTTTTTAAATGGAATTACTGAAATCAATCTACTTTTTCATGATATTCTAATTTTATGACCAGCACCTGTAGAACCTGAGAACTTCTAGCTCCGTTAAGACTTCTAAAACTTACTAGTTCTTCTTTTAGATTTTACCTTTCAAGGGTTAAAAAAGCTAGTCATCTGTCACTATTTAACCCTATCTTCTGCCTCTTCTTTTCTCAGTGCAACTCCTAGCCATATTTCAATCCACATGTGATTTGAATTTTGAGCAAACTTTCAAAAATTGTTGAAAAAAATGAAAGTTTTAACAAGATATGTTTCCATCCATTGAAGTGAATTAATGAGGCCATGCAAAGCGTAATATCGGTATATTACGTCATGTTACCCTTTAATTAACTAAACAGGAAGTAGAGTTAGAGATTTCAATAGACCAGAACCTATTCAAAAAAGGTCCCTGAGAAATACCCTTAACCTTGGAATGCTCGCTGTGCACTACATAGTGTCACACAAAACTGCTCCCTGAGTATTTGGTCAAATTACAAATTTCCCCATGGTGGGACGGTAAAATAATATTTCTTTTACTCTGTCCAAATTTCTACTCTCTGGTCCTCTTTTTTTTCCTCACTTGTCCATTCATATTCCTTCACATCTTTTCCACTCTTATTGTTACTCTGGGTTACTGATCTTACATACTCTAAATCCTGCCCATCCATAAAGCTGTTTCAATAACGTCATGGCTCCACTTGGATCCCTCTCATTCGCTGAAGCTCATGTACTCTGTCTTGCTAAGGCTGTCCATTCCTTTTCTTTAAGGCAAACTTCCAACTCTATAGATTTTCCTTCACCTGTTCCCTTCTCCCACCAGAGCAGAGTGTCATCTGCAAACACCATTGTCCATTGAAAATCCTGTCTGACCTCATCTGTCAACCTGTCCATCACAACAGAAAACAAGACAGGACTCAGAGGCAAACCTTGTTGCAGTCTCACTTCAACCTTAAACTCCTCTGTCACATCTACAGCACACTTCACCACTGTCTTGCCTCTCCCATTCATTTCCTACTCTTCCCTAAAGGAATGTCTACATTATCAGATTGACTCACACAAAACGACTAATTCTCTGCAGACATCTTGCCATATGCTTTCACAAGATCTATAAAATCACAATGTAGCTCGTTGTTTTAACACCTAGCTCACCCAAAGTTTCCCACTGTGGGACACTAAATCCCTTTTCTAACTGCATGTCATCAGGATTGACTATCTTTCAATTCTTCATCTTTTTTAATGACTTCCTTACCTCATTCTAACATATCCCTGCTCCCTTCTGCTTTATGTTCTTTGTAATTTTCTCAACTTTTTAATGACTCCCCATTCCTGTTCTTTGGGTTCAATTTGCATGTTTACTGTCACAGTCTTTGTTCTGGTGTTTTCTTTTGAGTATTCAGTTTTACTTTGCTTGATGTTTTCTAGTTTTGTTGGTTAAATTTCTATTTTGTTGTGTTTTTGGATATATTTGAGTTCTTATGCATTATTTGTTGCCTTCTGTTGCCCTTTTGTGCTGGTCTCCTTTTCCCTAGCTCCTTTCTGGATTCCTCTCTTCACACCTGCTCCCAATCTGCTTGTTAGTCCTCTCTTTGTTCAGTCTACCATAAATACTCTCCTTGTGCACTTCCTCAGTGCTGGTTCCTCGTCTTACTTCGTCTTGCCTCGTCTTACCCTGGCTCCTCATGATTGTTTTCCCCATATCTCTCCATGGGTCTAGTTTGTTTTACATTTTTCATGTTGGATTTTTGGTTTCCTGCCTCAGTTGTTTGTGAACATTCAATCAAACCTTCAAGAAACTCACCTCTGCCTCCCTGCCTCTGCATTTGGGTCCTCTAACCTCAACCAAACCCTGACAGTTTACTAAGCCAAAATAAGGCTTTGGTTTACTCTATAAAGTTTGGAACTCAAGGTTAACATTTAACTCAAGGTCTGACATTTTGAATTGAAAAAGCTGGAAAGCAAGACATCTTCAAACTTGGAAAACAAAGTCCAGAGGATTGTTTTTTAACTTTTTTGGAAATTTGTAAGGAATTTCTTCAAGTTTTCCATCCCAATTATTAGACCTTTCAGTACCTTTCCATCTTCATCCTTAATCGCCTGATGAACATACTTCCAATGTCACTCTCTGCCTTGCCAACCTGTACTTTATTTTTTTCCCCCTTAAAACTAAACATAGCAGCTAAAGGTATTTTTCCACCTTAAATTTTTTCCAAGAATTTTGAAAACTCTTTTTAAAAAGAATTTAAAAAGCTATTGATAAATACAAGTGTAATGAGCTCAGAATGTAGGACCCAGAATTCAAGGCGAGACAGGCAGTGGGAAAGTTCAAAGCGTTTATTTAACTAAACAGGTGCGCGGGGCTGCTCGTCTGCTGCGGGGCGGATCTCTGCAGTAATACAGATCAGTGACAATACAGACAATACAGATCAGTGACTGGAAATGGAGCTTAACACGACTTGGAGCAAAGTCACTGACCTGATTCAAAGTTCAGTCCGTTTGCGGAGCTTTGACCGCAGTTGCGGCGGGAGACGCCCCCAGAGTTCCTAGAGAGCGCGCAGCAGACGCCGAGCAGCAACAGAGTCCAGAAGGGAAATCCAAGGCCGAAGTCAGACGACAGTTCCAGGTTCAGAAGCCGGTAGAATCCAGGGTCAGACAGGACAAACAGAGCAGACAGGGGCAAGGCAAAAACTCGAAATCCTCAGGGCAGAAACTGGTCAATATCAGGGAAACAGGCAGACTACAGATTGCTAGGGAACGTATCACAAAAACACAAGAATAACCTGGCGCTGATGGGAGGCAAACACACAACTTAAATAGTAGAGGAACCAGGTGGAAATGATCGGCGATAATCAGCTGCAGAACCAATTAGACAGGGAGCAATGAGCAAAGGAAAAAACCAAACCATCAGCGCCGAGATCATGACAACAAGCCACTTTCTAAAAAGGAATAAGCAAGGATTTAGATAACAGAGAAAATATTGCCAGCTCCATAAATAAAAATTGATAAACGAAAGAACAGAATTAATTTATTCCACACAATCCAGTAAAATTGTTCATTACAAATTTAAACAGTATGGAAAATATATTATATAATTAATGATATATATGATTACATGGTATGAACAGTTCAGTGATTTATGTCTTAAATGAATGAAAATGCAAATTCACAAATAACAGAACAAACAAATAAACTACAAAAGCACACATAAAAGAATAAAGTAATACTGCAGCCTCTTTCTTATTAAGTAAATAATTCAAGTGGTTTGAAACACAAATTAACACCTAAACCCAAGCCATCATTATCGTAATAATAATAATAATTTTTTATTATCTTTTTGCAGTAGATATCTGTAGATTTAGATAATCAAGTGTAGATATTGAGTATGTTGCTTTCTTATTAGTTTTTTTTTTAATCATAAGTTTTAACCTTTCGCAAAATTGTGTTTCTTACAAAAGGCCAAGACCATCAATAGCTGAAATGATAACATTCCATTAAATACTAACTATTTTATGCCACAAACACCCAAAAGAAAAAGAAAAATATCTCTGGAGAATTTAGAAAAACAATAACTTAATTGAAAATTACTCTATTTGGATTGTTAGAATCCATTCCCAGCTGGATCTTTCAGCAAGACAGATTACTTAGTCCTTATATAGTGGATCACATGTGAATGCAGACCTAAAAACTGCATATATATATCTATATATCTATAGATATAGATATATATCTATATATCTATAGATATATATCTATATATCTATAGATATAGATATATATATCTATATATCTATAGATATAGATATATATATCTATATATCTATAGATATAGATATATATCTATATATATATAGATATATATAGATATAGATCTATATATAGATACACTATATTGCCAAAAGTATTTGCTCACCTGCCTTGACTCACATATGAGCTTAAGTGACATCCCGTTCCTAATCCATAGGGTTCAATATGACGTCGGTCCACCCTTTGCAGCTAGAACACCTTCAACTCTTCTGGGAAGGCTGTCCACAAGGTTTAGGAGTGTGTTTATGGGAATTTTTGACCATTCTTCCAGAAGCGCATTTGTGAGGTCGCACACTGATGTTGGACGAGAAGGCCTGGCTCTCAGTCTCCGCTCTAATTCATCCCAAAGGTGTTCTATCGGGTTGAGGTCAGGACTCTGTGCAGGCCAGTCAAGTTCATCCACACCAGACTCTGTCATCCATGTCTTTATGGACCTTGCTTTGTGCACTGGTGCACAGTCATGTTGGAAGAGGAAGGGGCCAGCTCCAAACTGTTCCCACAAAGTTGGGAGCATGGAATTGTCCAAAATGTCTTGGTATGCTGAAGCATTCAGAGTTCCTTTCACTGGAACTAAGGGGCCAAGCCCAGCTCCTGAAAAACAACCCCACACCATAATCCCCCCTCCACCAAACTTTACACTTGGCACAATGCAGTCAGACAAGTACCGTTCTCCTGGCAACCGCCAAACCCAGACCCGTCCATCAGATTGCCAGATGGAGAAGCGCGATTCGTCACTCCAGAGAACGCGTCTCCACTGCTCTAGAGTCCAGTGGCGGCGTGCTTTACACCACCGCATCCGACGCTTTGCATTGCACTTGGTTATGTATGGCTTGGATGCAGCTGCTCGACCATGGAAACCCATTCCATGAAGCTCTCTGCGCACTGTTCTTGAGCTACACTCACAGAAATATTTAACCCTAACTTTTAAGAATTATGTAAAATAATTAATAACAAAGTTCCATTTGATTTTTTAAATATTTTTAACATAAACAGACCTAATAAACTTTACATGATCCATATGCATCAGTGTAATAAAGCCTATTCTTTTTAAATGAATATTCCCTAGGTTTATGTATTCAGCTTTAATATAATTTATTGAATTTAAATGCATATTGTTCTGATTATATATTTAAAATACATTAAGTATATTTGTTCGAATTACATAGTAATTAGGTTACCTATTCAAGATGAATAACGTGTATGTGTTTAAATTACATAACAATTAAGCTTATATTCAATCAAAATGCATTCGATTTATGTATTTATTATTAATATCCAATAATCTTTTTCTATAGGGTTAGGGTTACGATTCATATTCAATGCATTTTTTTATTCACCATGATTGTGTATTTGTTTGAAATTCAACAACATCTCAATGATGCATACAATCAGACCACCTCATTTATTAACATTAAAGCTTCTCTTCACACAGACATTGTACTCAGCAGGTAGTGTAGCTCTTCAACCAAGTCATACTTGGAACATGAAAAATGTTTTCTAATATCATTAGAACAAAGGTAAATTATCTGCTCCAACAATGACAGTAAAGGACCTGCTCTTTTTATCTAAAACAAACTACAGGCTCAAGAACATTCAATACATTATCACACATACGATTCACACATCAAAAACTCATCACTTGAGAGGAACAGGTTTTCCTTTAAGTACATACAATTTCTTGGTCAGTGTGACTGCTCTGTGTTCTGTGGGTATTAATAACTCTATTCAACACTTCAGCAGAATCAAGTAACGATCACAGTAATGGGATATATTGAAAGGACCTGCAATTTTTTGGATCTAGAACAAACTCTACAGGCTCAACAACATTAAACACTTTTTTAAAGCAGAACATAGTTAACTGAGCACCTTCTGTTTCTAGCTTTCTGTGTGTTCGATGTGTGACTCTTCAAGGCTGCGAATGTACAGGAACACTATAAACACTTGGTTATCGGCATGTATGGGCGGTCTCTTCCTGTACTTCCTCCTCCCATCACCGCCCAACCCCCAAAAAATTGTCACCTGAGCAATTTGAGTTTCAGTGCTCGTACTTTGGGGGAAAGTTTAGACGATTCCAGGTCCATCAGGATCTTCTGGTAAGCTTCGAATGTATTCTTCAAGCTTCTTGGATAGCTCAGATTAAGAGCATAGATCAACCCATAAAGCATTACACATGCATGGTTGATACTTTGGAGGTTGTGGAGAACTTCAACCCCTTCCAGGACCACGCTGACATCTGCAAAGAGTCCACCAGGACCATCATGATCATCACCCTCAGCTTGAACGCTGTAGATTGCCATGGTTGTCCCTGCGACATCTGCCTCTGACTCACTGCATTCCATGTCCTGAAAGATGGAGGGAACAGAGAACAATGAGGTGTGTCACCCTCACCTTTGACCACCAAATTCTAAGCACATCATCATTGAGGCCAAGTGCGTGTTAATTTGAAAACATTCTCTCAAGGCACTGTGGATATAGTGTTCATGAGAATGGGATAGAGTTAAGGTTACAATGACCTCAAGATCTTTGACTCCCTAAAAGCCTGGAAAACAAAACAAATAAAAAGTCACATTATGTATAAATGGAGTTGTACATTCGACGACCATCAACTATTTAAATATTTTTTTTTTTTTAAGTAGTGTTTGAGCATTGTTGATCACAATGAGGTTGTGTCCAATAATCTCAAGGCCATTCTTTAACATGTTTGTGGTTACTCTGTGCCATAAAGAATGGCATGCCGTGTCTCATTGCTTAAAATTAATACTCTTACGGTAATCCTTTAATTTAGTGAATATTTAATGGTGCACATTAACATAAACTTACATTTTCATAGGTTAGTCCTCCTCTGAGGCTAACGTTTTGTGCTTCTTTAAGACGCAAGGATTTCCGGGAAGACAGAAGAGACTGCACTTTATCCAACGAAGCCTTTGACCTGCCACAATAAAAATGGAGTCAACAAAACATCCCAACTCAAAAATGTAGAAAAAGAAAAAAATACAGGACCGGGAACCCATTTTATTCAGAGATTTGTGAGTCGATGAAAACATTCTCATAAGTAACAAATATCTAAAAGAGCCAAAGCAGGGTGAAAAGACAGTAGGAAAGAGGCAAACGTACTGCCCCCTCACTCCTACCCTCCACCATCTCTCCTAATCTCCTCTGATAGGGTAAGGTTTACCCCTCCCTCCTATCCAACCCTCTCCAACCTTCTCTTGTACTGCCCTCCCTCTCTCCTAACTAATCTTTTCCTATCCTGACCTTCTCTCCCCTAACCGATCAATCCTTGCAAATGCCCCCTTCTACTAAATAGAATCAGTCCCAAAAGCCAAAACAAAACAAAGTATCCTCACTACTACACTGTTTTATGACTTACCTCTTCACAACCGGCTTTGACTTCATGGTCTGTCTCAGATCCTCAGCTGCCTTTTGACAGAAAAAACATTACGGTAATTATCCAATTATTTCTCTCCACAGATATCAGTCCTAAATACACTACAAGGTATGGCAAAGGATGAAGACAGGAATGGCATTATCTATGTAAACTTCATTGTAGAAAAAAGTAAAAATTAAGCCCTACTTTTACATCTTTTTAAAATCTCATGCTTTATGTATGTGTGAAGTTACACTGTGATAGGAGGTAACACACAAAGCTATATGTGTGATGTGTGTGGGAGACAGAGAGAAAGAGACAGACAGAGGGAGAAGTCCTAGGGGAAGAGAGAGGCAGGACGGAGAAACAGAGAGAAGAGGGAGAGACAGAGGGAGATAGACACAGAAAGGGGGAGGGAGAAAGAAGAGCGAGAGTAGGGGTAGACAGACAAAGTGTGATAGGATAGAGAGAGAGGGAGGGAGAGAGAGACAGTTGATCAATCTTGTGTTAGTGAGAGTTCCAGTCAACATGTCCACTTACTTGCACTTACATCAAGGACGATAAGAAGGCTTCCTTCTCTCTGATGTTTGTAAGGCGTTGGAGCTCATAAGCTGAGAGTCCACAACATTCATCCTATTGACCCCCACCAACCTATCCACACACAGGAGAATCAAGCTGATCAGAATCAAGAATTAAAACTGAACTAACATAATCTGAAAGGCATTTCTTACTAAATAACATTTCCAAAACACGTGTCAATTACATAACTGCTGCTTTATGAGAACTGTCAATTCAATTCAATTCAGTTTATTTATATAGCGCCAAATTCACAACACATGTCATCTCAAGGCACTTTACAGTTCAACCAGATCCTACAGTCAAATTGATACAAAGTTTTCTATCTAAGGAAAACCAGTTGATTGCATTGACTCATTGACTCAAATACAATCCCTTACACTAAGCATGCTTGTAGCGACAGTGGAGAGGAAAAACTCCCTTTTAACAGGAAGAAATCTCCAGCAGAACCAGGCTCAGTGTGAGCGGCCATCTGCTGAGGCCGACTGGGGTTCAAGGAGACAGAAGCAGAGATACAAAAAGCAGCTGTAAAAGGCGGCCCCGTCCAGGAAACACACAGCCAGGCAGACGAGCTCAAGTTTCTGTGTACTCACCTTCTTGTTTGGGGCAGAATTGTTGCTGGCAGATTGGAGACACTTAGGTGCCAGGATTCTTTCCGTCACCTCAGGCCCCTCCGGACCATTTGAATTTACTTCCTACAAGTGACAGCACTACCACCATTGCCTTGAGGAAATTTCTTACTCAAAACAAACAAGCCATTGGACTCAATGACGAACTATTGGTCAAGGTCAATGCGACCTAATGCCCATCACATTTTCATGAACACCACATGCTATCAGGCACATCTAGAGGGAAATTAATAACATCTGGCACAAAGAAAGATGACATACATACCACGTATTCTTTGACCAATGTGTCCAGGTCTTCACAGAGGTAGATGCTGAGACATCTCAAAATGCAATCACGCCTCACGTTGATGTCTTGATTCTGAAACAAACATTACACGATTCCATGCCATTAGAAATGAATGCAACAGATTTTTTTTTATTTAATGATTAATGTTGTTTTATACACAATCATTTACAGGCTATGTTAGTCTTAGGTTCAATATGTGCAAAAATGTAATTTCAATAAGTTCTCAATAAACAACCAGTCTGGCCCTTGACTTGTACAAATAAAAAATTTTGGCCCACGGCGTTGACACCCCTGGGTTAGACTAAAAAATTACTTACATTCTCCATCTTTGCCATCATGGCTCCGATTTTTTTCCCTGCAACTCCCCCTTTAGTGTTGAAAACCCCGATCAAGTCGTTGGTCAGGCGGTCAAGTTCCCCCAAACATTTTGAGGTCAGTGGTACAGTTGTCAGCCGCATAAACTCCAAGTTGATCTGTAAAAGACAACAGAGACAGGACACAGACTTAGACAGGGTGGCTGTTGCTTAGTTGGTAGAGGGGTCAATCATAGAACAAAGGTCAGTGGTTCAAATCCCAGCCTTGACTGTCCACATGTCAAAATGTCCTTGAGCAAAACAGGATGTGATACACAGCCTGAGACCGTGTACCGGCGGAAGAAGCAGGTCGAACGTGCATGAGAAAAAAAGAAGCGCTTTGCACAGAATCATTGACATGCATGACCTTGACAGTAATATGCTAAAAAGACACTGTATCTGAACGGCCCAGAAGAATATATACCGTAAGTTACTAAACTTCAGATTCACACTTGCCTCAGTGACGTCAAAGAGTGCTGGCCATTTATTGAAAAACTCAGGAATCTTTGGCTCCTGGAGAACCTCCTGTCTCCTGAGGGAGAATGTACGCTGCATCTTGGCCTTGATGAGGTTCTCATCCCTTTTCTTCTTTTTACCTGAAATGGAATGAAACGTCAGTAAAGATATTTGTATAACGAGATATGATGAGAAACTCTCACCAATGGTGCAAATTACAATTGGAAACAGAAATATTAACAATATGATTAGGGAGTAAGAATATTTTACAAACCGAGTGTAAAAGAAAAAATAACTGTGCAAAGTAACCACAAAACAGCTTAATTGTCTAGTGCTGTGCAAAATGAACTGTTGAGCTGCTTGAGCTGAGCTAGATAAAAGTATAGTGCAAAAAACATGACGGGTGAAAAGCTCTTATGTACATACTGGCCATGCCATGAACATGGTGTAATCATGGGTAGGTAAGATAAGATATAATGTATTGCACATTATACCTCTGTCAGTAGAGCTACCCTTTCCATCTCCAAACTGTCTTTTGTTTCACCACTAGCTAACTGCTAGCTAACGTAAGCTAGCTAACGAATTGCTAGCTAACGTTAGCTAGTGGGTGCCAGTGCACGAGGTGGTAGGCCTCAAGATAAAACTGCTTACAATCATCAGTGAATCGCTATTAATGTAATACGATAAGAACTGCAGAAATAATACACAGATTGATGTAATAAGACAAAGGATGACTTGGATTACTCACCGTTAAATCTGATCAGAGAAGATGGCGTCCAGCGGAAAATGAGGATGTCATTTCCTGATGTCATTTCCTGTTTTAGCTTACAGGTAGCGTGAATTGTATGCAAACCGATCACATACATTTTAAATAAAAGAATCTAATTCGTTTCACAGCTTTGATTATTTAAACCATGTTAATATGTATTAAGTAATTACATTTAATATAATTTAGAATTGACAGAATTATACAGATTATAATTAATTTCAATACATCAATTTTAAAAATATTTAATTTAAATAAAATCTAATAGATGTATATGCTTAAATATAAAGTCTACCATGATTCATTTCTGTGAGTGTAATCTGAAGGCCACATGAAGTTTGGAGGTCTGTAGTGATTGACTCTGCAGAAAGTTGGCGACCTCTTCGCACTATGCGCTTCAGCATCCGCTGACCCCGCTCCGTCAGTTTACGTGGCCTACCACTTCGTGGCTGAGTTGCTGTCGTTCCCAAACACTTCCATTTTCTTATAATACAGCTGACAGTTGACTGTGGAATATTTAGGAGCGAGGAAATTTCACGACTGGATTTGTTGCACAGGTGGCATCCTATCACAGTTCCACGCTGGAATTCACTGAGCTCCTGAGAGCGACCCATTCTTTCACAAATGTTTGTAAAAACAGTCTGCATGCCTAGGTGCTTGAATTTATACACCTGTGGCCATGGAAGTGATTGGAACACCTGATTCCAATAATTTGGATGGGTGAGCAAATACTTTTGGCAATATAGTGTATATATAGATATATATCTATATGTATCTGAGGAAGATGGAGGCCAACTCAAGACAGACTAATAGATAATTTAACAACTTCTTTAATACCTTTCATTCATAACTATTCTTGTTTTTTTTCTTTTAATTTCTATAGTCACTGATTTATGTTAACTGAACAGATAAAGCTGATTAAATCTGCATATAAGATTTATCTCTTTCCAATCAAATAAATGAATTAAATGAGCCAGCTGTGTGAAAGAATTTTCTAGTCGTTTAATGATTTTTGTAGTAAATTGAGCAAAGTTTCCACCAGAAGGCTCAACATTATTAATGTCACAGAATGTTATGGAATTTAGTTTTCCAACGTTCATAATGTCCATTTGATTGATCAAAACTTTCACAGCATTATTTAACGTGTCACAGCACAGTGTCAGTTTAAAAGTGCTTAATTTTAACACAGTTTCAGATGACCATAGTGATATCTGTGCTCTGTGATGGAAAGCAAAGCATTTGCAAATATAGCGATTAGAAACAAACAAAATAAGTGAAACACAGGGATCATCTTTCCTGATCAGTGGCTCAGTTTTTCCTTAGTCACCAGTTTCATTAAACTCAAAGATGAGGGCATTTTATTGAGGGTTATGTTATTGTTGGTTTTTAATTTGTAGTAATTAATAGAATTAAGTCTGTTTGGGAAGTACTGTAGTTTGAAATGATATGAAATCTCCTGGAAAAGACAATACAGGAGAGGAAACCTTTTCTTAAACCAAACACAAGAAGTTGTAGACACATGATTGCTAAACACTGTGATCTCACATGAGCAAATATATGCAAGTATTTTAATCATTCATTATTTACATTCTTGTTCTCTTGCTCGCTGTCTGCTTTGCCGTTCCCTGCAGTGACTCTGTGTGTTATTTGGCACATTGTTTTTCATTTGGGGAATCCTGACATAACCATGACCCACTTATGAAAAAACATATTGCTTTCTGAACAGAAACTTCAGCTCTGTTTTATTGAGAATCTGCAGCTAAAAGGCTCATGTTGTTCAGCGCCATGAGATCCTGTCAGATATAACAATGCATTTTGAAAGCATGAACCTGAATATGAGCTGTTGGGGAGCAGTTATTTATATTATAAAACAGCCAAAACTCTATTATTTTAAACTAGTAGAGGTCAGTTTTGTTGATGCTTGATGATATCACCTTTCAAATTTGCACAAGACCAAGCCTTTTGTGTGTATTTGGAACTTTTTTCCACACCATTTATGCATGCTGATAAATCTATCAATTTGAATGAGTGTGTTTTTGAAGAAATTGTCAGGCAGTTTCTGAATGTAATCAGGTTCACCCCGTGACGCTCTTATACCTACGATTTGTTTTTGACGACTTAAAAGCTTACAGGGAAATCTGGTTTTGTTAACTATTATCTTGTTTGTTTAGTTTCACAGGGCCAATTTATGGGTTTAAACAAAACCCACATTGAGGTGTATTTATTTTCCTTAATCAAACAGCCGCTAAACAACATCCCATAAAATCGAGTTTGGTCCCAGACTTCTAACCTTGATTTATTTGTTCTAACAAAACATGAAAATTTAAAATTCTTTCCCTGTTAGCATATTGTAGCCAACTGCTATTTTTTTCTCTGGTTACTGGATTAAGCTCAAAATATTAGAGTTAAAGCTCACAAATGTTCCATGTTCTGATGAGAAGCAGCAATGTAATCGGAATTAAACCGTTTTCCATAACAATAAAATGCCTTGTGCATATTATTTGGCTAAATGCAACTTTATATATATAAATACTAATAGTTGATCTAATACAATGTTTTGATTAGTTTCTATTAGTTCCCCTTCTAGCAGATGGCACTGTGCTTTTTGTCACCACTTTAGTCCAAACCACTTGCTGCCACAAAAAAAAGTCAAATGATAACATCTAATAAAACTCAAGCAGATGCAATACTGATGTTTGTTAAGTTCTCTCTCTAAAGCAGCTCTTTCTATCTCACCTTGTTTACCCCAGATTGATCACTACGCTCAGAGGGATTTGAAGAAGGGCCTGCAGCTTTTCGGGACTGAAGGCAATGTTGGTTTGACCAACGCCTGGATGATCGTACAAACTGATGTAAGATGTGAAATGTCTTTACTGAGTGCATGAGATTGTTGGGTGATAAAACACTCAAGTCATCCTGCATAAAATACTTGCAGACCATTCAATATTAAACTTGGCACCATTTAGCTACATAAACTAGAGACTTGCTGTCACAAGCTGAGATACTTGAAATTTTGTGTGCATTATTCGTGTGACACGGGTTGTTTTTACTTTGTGACATTGTTTTAGTTTTGAGTAGTGACACACTGAAAAAACATTTTACAATGCATGTCCACATGGTGTGTATATTTATAGTATAATTTGACTAAAAATCTAAAATCACACATCAGTGTTAAAATGCCAGGTTTTTGAGTATAAAAAGGAGACTTTGATTAGTCATTTGAAAACTAATCCCACTGCTATTATGACTTCATAAACAATTCAGCTAAAAAAAGAAAATATTGATTTCTGCAACTACAAAAAAACTAGAAACTGTGTTTACATGGTTGCAAGGTGTTCACCACCTTAAACTAATGCAATAAACTGCAATAAAACACCTTTTAATATTGTTTTAATCCTCAGCCTTCATGAGTTCATGGCTGCAAACAGTTATAGTAATTGTGATTATTCTGAAAAAAAAAATATTTGGCCATTCTAATAAGAATTTCTTGGCATTTGCATCTTTTAGTTTGTGCGAAGAATGAAAACAATTATAAAATATGATATTTTATTGATAAAAATATGAGTCAAGAGATTTTAAAAATAACACTGCATCATATATCAGACTGTCACTAACCAACAGTAAATATGGGACAACAATGAATTAAAGAAACCAGACATTTCTCCATATCAATGAAAAACTGAGTCTAGTAGTAAATTGGCTACCAGGCGTATTGAACATGTGGCAAGAAGGTCCTATATTAAAATTTCAAATGCATGTATGTTTGGGTAAAAAACAACACTGTGCATCACCTACAGGAGTCCATACCTATAGCTACAAATTTGGCCTCTGCTGTTTCAGTAAAAAAATTTACAGATAATCTGGGATTACATTTGTTAGGGTCACAGTGCCCCGATATAACTCAAAATAGATTGCAGAATTTGCTTAGAACATAAAAATTAAAGCTTTCACTGGAAGGGGAGGGTATCAAGACATGTCTTTTGATCATAATGTGATAATACTCGAGAATTTTAGCTAGGTAGACTAACCAAATATTATCAAGTCAAGATAGGGGATGCTGATAGACTTAGACTTAGACTTGACTTTATTAATCCCTTGGGATTACTCCCTTCGGGAAATTGTATTTCCAGTAGCAGGAAAAATTGCACATACAAGAAAATAGAGGATGTTTAGGCACAGTATATATAATAGAAAAATAAAATCAATTAAATAAAATGTAGGAAGATGTATTGGGGGATGAGGATAGACAAATAAATACAGAGGGCTATAGCAAAAACAATGACTTAAATTAACAGTTATGTAGTGTATTGCACTTGGATGGTTGAGGAAAGAGAGTGTCCAGATTATAAAAACCACAGCGAGTATCTACAACTCCTTCACTTCTGTTCTCTTAACTCTATTTCCTGCTCCCCCCCAGAGAGGAGTTATAGAGCCTGATGGCATGAGGGACACAGGAGTTCCTGAGTCTGTTGGTCCTACATTTGGGAAGGAGCAGCCTCCCACTGAACAGGCTCCTCTGGTTGCTGATGACGGTGTGCAGGGGATGACTGACATTGTCAATAATGTCCAGCAGTTTGTCCAGTGTCCTCCTCTCTGCTACCGTCACCAGTGAGTCCAGTTTCATGCCGACCACAGAGCCGGCCCGCCTGATCAGTTTATCCAGCCTGGAGGTGTCCTTCTTAGATGTGCTGCCCCCCCAGGACACCACAGTGTAAAAAAGGACACTGGCAACCACAGACTGGTAGAACATCCACAGCAGTTTGCTGCAGATGTTAAAAGATTGCAGCCTCCTGAGGAAGTACATCCTACTCTGTGTCTTGCCATACAGGTGGCTGGTGTGTGTTGTCCAGTCCAGTTTATTGTCCAGCCACAGCCCGAGGTATTTGTAGGAGTCCACAACCTCCACCTCAGCTCCCCCTAACAGAACTGGTCGCGGTCTTGGTCTGGACCTCCCAAAGTCGATGACCAGCTCCTTCGTCTTCGTCGAGATGTTGAGCTGTAGGTGGTTGGTGTGGCACCATGCAGTGAAGTCCCTCACCAGACTCCGATACTCCTCCTCTCTGTCATCCCTGATGCACCCAACGATGACACAGCCATCGTTGGGTGCATCAGGGATGCACCCGCCGATGACACAGCCATCGTTGGGTGCATCCCTGATGCACCCAACGATGGCTGTGTCATCGGCGTACTTCTGGATGTAACACAGCTCCGAATCATAACAGAAGTCCGCGGTGTACAGGGTGAAGAGAGCAGGGGCTAGCACTGTGCCCTGGGGGGCTCCTGTGCTGCTGACCACAGTGTCAGACGGATCCATAATTACAAAGACTCCATCATTAAATTAAGTCAAACTTATTAACTTTTATATTCTTATACCTTTTTTTTTTCTTCCTAATATATATACTTGTTTGCTTCTTAACTATAATGAGACTGCCATTTTTTTCTTTGAAAAAGTCTAACAGGAGTGCACACTCTGAGAACCTCTGTACACATGTGACAGTAGTTAGGCTTTTTGTGTTTTCATTATCTAAGAAGCCTGGTGAAAAGCAGGCAGGGAAAAATGACACAAACATTACAAAGCTAATCTCTGTTTCCAGCTCTAACTTTGATGTGCTTTTTCCATTGAGTTTTTTTATTATTCTTCTGCAAATAACACACAATATGAGAAGCCTTGATTGGGAATTAAGGTGGATGATCCATGTAAAAGAAAAAACCCTCAGGGAGAATTCAAATGATAGATTGTGCACCTCAGGGCTCTTGGATACGTTGCTATGGTTTGTAGCTTTATTTCATTAACCAAGCTTCGGCTCTTTATTGTGTTCACACATGCAGTCAAGTCTCTAGTAGGTTTATTGTTTGTATTTTAGTTAGTGTATGCAGCAAATGTACAGACATAAATGATGGTAGTGGAATCTATTGCTATGCAAATAAATGCAGGTCTGCATCGCTATGAGTGGATGATAACCTGCAGGGTTCCTCAGGATGAACAGAATTTACATGAACAAGCTATAGTTTGAAAGTGTAGATAACTGTGAGCATGTGCTTTTATCCTCGCAAGATCAGTGCAACTTTCTGCTGGAGAGGAAGACCATTAAAAGGCAGGTCTCATTCTGGTACTCCCTTCCTCCCAGACGTCTTTCAATCATGCTGAGTCACTGAATGAGTAATCAGACACATCACCTCGGACCAAAGGACACCTTGAATAGCATTTTAAGCCACTCACAGGAAGTGTATTTACAGTTGAACTGATATTTACAAACACAGTATATCATTTAGATGCATAACCTTTTTCATTTTTTGCTTGCACTCTGATATAAAACCTGACGTACCTTTTTCTGCTATAGGTTAATTAGGATTACCAAAGGTATTGCTTTGAAGCTGGCACACTGAATTGGCTTAGAAGGAATCCTCTCAGACTGCAACTTCCCAGCATCCTTGTCTCCAACACCAGGTTTTGGATCATTTGGATGAGTTGAAATTCTGCTCATCATCACAATTAGACATCCAGGACAGTAATGTTCTGATAAACAGCAAGACCTGCAGTCACCCTTGTATCCCTGATATTGGTATTGTGTAAGCAGGCTTCACTACACACCATTAGTGACAGAGCCATGGCTTCCAGTAAAGCGGAGTGCGTGTGGCTGTTTTTAACGAGTTTTTAGGCCTATTAGACCAGAGAAACCACTGCTATTTATATGCACTGCTCAACAGAAATAAGACAGCTGTTTATATAAAGATTGTAACAATCCCCAAAAGGCTTTTCATTGCAGCACTTTATGTACTGTAGCTCCTAACTCAATAGCAAATGTTGCAGTTAAGCATTTGAAGAGCGATTGTTAAATAACATAAATCTCATTCAGATGGGCTTTTTATTGCAGCTGGTGTCTTCAACCACTGGAACTTAGTTTCAAAAGTTTGTGCAGCATGTCAAATGTCCAACTTAAGGGTGAAATGCACTAGATTGAGGATATATCAAGAAGTTGAAATCCATTATCAGAATTTTTAAGACTTGGCAAGCTAGTGCCACTTCTCTAACTGCAAAAGCATAAAATACAGTATATTAAAAATAAAGACCCAGGGGAATACTCTGAAGCACTTATCTTTTGTAGCAGACAGAAAATGGATGAATGATAATATTTGAAGGAAGGCAACCTGTTCTGTAAAACAGACAATAAAGAGGTGAGAAGTGCAGCCAGATCAAACCCTAAATGAGGCATCAAAACAGCAAAAGTGTCCTCCAAAAGGACTGAAGACCACCTTATATCAAGAAGACATAGCATTTGAAATTTTCAGGGGTAGCAAAGGTGCATCAACATCTGCAAATACGTTGCTAGTTTAAAAGCTTAACCAGTCTCTTACCTGATTCAAAAAATCCAAATGGAAACAGCTTTCCGAAAGCAAACCTTGCAGATCAGACATTTAACCTTCAGTCAGAGGAAGTTAAGAACTGTTAATTCCACAAATGCCCCTGAACTAGGTGGGATTGAGTGCTAGGTGCTATGAGATTGTGCTGGACAGCTGGCTAGGATCCTCAATGACACTTTTAATCTTTCACTATCACACACCATTGTACACCTGCTTCTTTTTAATCCTCAACCCTTATCCCAGTGCCAAAGCAGACAAACATCACTTCACTCAATGACTACAGGGTCTTACATCTGGAGTGTTCAAGTGTTTTGAAAGGCTGGTTCCAGGTCACCTTAAATCATCTCTGCCCCTCTCACTTGACCCTCACAAGTATTCATGCAATAAAGATACAGAGGATTCCAAAAACAAAGCCCTACACTTTGCGCTGACAAAAGAACTAAATACACTGTATGTGTTTCTCTGGTGTGAATAAGAAATGTAGAGATTTAAATGTGATTGGTTGGTGTTCTTTGAAGAAAATTTACTGAAGATCTTTTAATATGCGATATATATATAATAAATCATTGACGATTCTTTGGATTTCGGTTTGGTTGATGCATTCAAAATGGTTGATCATTTTTTTGTATGTTCAAATTTTTAAAAGTTAAGATGCAAGTATAACACCTTTCTTCTATTTAACAGTTTGGAGATTTTGCCCATGTAGATGATGAACAGTCTGATTGGGTGTATACGTTTAACTGTTTCAAAAAATTAACCATTCAAATCCTAATTTTAATCTGTTGGTACAAAAAGTTTCTACCATCCGATTACAAAACACGAAGATAAACTGTAATATTTTGTGACTGTGAAAAGCTGTCAGTTACTTTACACGTGGAAGTTGGTGAACTAGCGCCCCTATCGGCTAAAAGTTACACATTGTTGCCTTAAGTTATTTCAATATTTTTTATTATGCAACAGAAATGAGCTGTGTGATGCATAAATGCTTTATGGACATATTTCCCCCTAATAAACTCAAATGTTGTGAATTAACAAGGAGTTTCCAACATCATGAAACCATCATCTAGGTCTTCCCCAAATTACATTTAGGCAAATAATACAAAAAGCTTCTGTCTTTAAAGTATAAAATTCTGTCTTTAAAGTATAAAAATCTCATTTAATCTTCTGCCATTTAGCAAATAATTATATGATTCTTCTGTAGGTTTTAAATAAATATCTGGGCTGTTGTCCTTGGTGTTTAAAGTTGGTTAAATCTAAATAACTTTATAAAGAGTCCGAATCCCAATATTTATTTTCAAGCTCAGCAGGGAACTTATGAATTTTAGCTCTGTTTTTTGATAAATTGCTGAGCAATTCACCAAGTGGGTAAGCAAGTTCTAAATGAACACAACGTTGCAATTCTGTGCACGCTGTGCATTTGGGAATGGCTCTGACAGCAATACTCCTGGATCAGGGACACTTTATCATTTCACTGATGAAGTGCATTTTGTAGAAAGTCATGTCTTCTTATCAAAAATCTATAGCAATTACAAAGAGGAAGGATGTAGGAATAAGCAGGAGACAAGAAGGTTTTGAAAAATAATGCGGCAGCAGTAGGGGACTATGTCAGACGTGTTTTGCAAATAAATACATTAAAACAATTGTTTCATATTGTAGATAGGAGTTTAAAAATGTTGGAACCCACTAATTTTTCAGCTTGTTTGTTAAGATTCAGGAGGAATTTAGAGTAGTTATAATGATATCTCATACATCTTGATGCTGTTTATTCTGCAGTTTCGCTGCTGTGGAGTCACCAACCATACAGACTGGTTTGAGGTTTATAATGCCACTCGAGTGCCAGACTCTTGCTGCCTGGAGTACAGTGACAACTGTGGACTGGACAACCCAGGAACTTGGTGGACTGCTGTAAGTTGGGACACAAAAATCAAATTACTTATTTATAATAAAATGCATTTTTTTCTGTAACAGTATATAACGATTATAGTTTAGTTTTCTAATCTTAGCCACATATGCCTCAGAGATATTCCCAGAAGGTCTATGTGCTTTTTTTCATCTGGGTCTTTATATACAAATTAACAGTAAGATAATGCAGTTTGAATTTTGAATGTAATACTGTTTAGGAATTGAGGTCACTGCTCAGTGGAGCAGTGGGTAGCACTGCTGCCTTGCAGCAAGAAGATTCTTTCTTCTTTCTGCATGGAATTTGCACGTTCTCCCTGAGCATGCATGAGTTCTCTCTGGGTACTCTGGCTTCCTCCCACAGTCCAAAAACATGACTCTCAGGTTAATTGGCTTCTCTAAATTCTTCTCAGGTATGAGTGTGTGTGTTTGAATTGTTGTTTGTCCTGTTCGTCTTGCCCTGCGATGGACTGACGACCTGTCCAGGGTATACCCTGCCTCTCGCCCTTTAGACAGCTGGAGATGGGCACCAGCAGCTCTCGCGGCCCCCCTTGGGATAAGCATGACAGAAAATGGATGGATGGACTGTATAGGTATTGCTTTGGTAGAAATTTAATAAAGTTTAAACCAACTTTCGAGAGTTAGAAGAAATAAAATCCTCAAAGCTGGACAAAATATGCTTCGTGCTGTTTTTCGGCCACATATAGTTTATTAAGTTGGGAGTATCGACTCCACATGAGTCACAGACACCGAGCTAACCACACAAAGTCAGATTCCAGAGCAGTTCCTATTGAAAACCATGTGAGAGGTTTAAACACAGCACAATTGTCTCACAGCAATCTCATTGGTGTGCTGAAGTTGGTGTAACTAAACAACAGGCAGCAGGTCTTCCTGGTACTACATGCCACCCAATATTTGCAGGTTTACAGGACCAGACGATAATTTCATCCCTTACCAAAAAGTGTTTAAACGTGTTTTCTACTTCAACATGTTGAGCTTGGTCCATTCCACATGAGACCCCCTAGAGTGGACCAGGTAAAAGTCGCTTGAGGCAGAGTTGCATGGAAGGATCGGGGATCTCATGCTGCACCTAACCAGAGGCCACTCTCTATCCACCATCATAGAGTTCTTCAAACCAACTCACCACTGGATTTACTACAAATGTGCATGTATGGGGGTTCAGCTAAAAGGATATCAAGCTTGATATCATGTTGTCCACATGAATGAGCTTCCAGGATATTCACATAATTTTGAAAACAAAATGACTTTTTTGTTTACCTGTTCAATGGTGGCTCTTTCTGCCCACTGCCAGCTAACTCAGAAACAACGTATTTTCCTTATTTCTTGAATAAGCAAAATCCCTCATGTGAAAATCTAAATAGTATCAGGGCTGAAAGCCAATAAAACGTACATGAGTGCTGTTTCCAGACAAACTTCTCTTTGATTGGTCATAGCATCATGCCCATGTTGCATTTACCAAAGCTGGGAGATTATACTACTTTGTATAATTTAATATCAGGACGGATCAATTAATTTCTTATTTCCTAAGAGACAAAAAAAGATTAATGGATTATAATCATTTTTGGCTAGAGCTGGGAATAATCAGGCCAGGTTACGCCACTGGCTGAATCCCATTTCACCCTGTAATTCTTGGACTCAGAAACTGGACTCCTTCTTATTAGTGTACTTTTAATATAAGTGCTAGATGGAAGTGCAAAATGTAAAAAAAAAAAAATGTTTTAAGACATTCTGTTGTTACTTTGATATGTAAGCAATTATATGCTGTTTTCCTGACAAGATTATTTAACCTCTGTCCTATGGACCAAATAGATTATGTAAAAAGTATATGATGAAAAGCAGCAGCAGCCTATTTGAGTTGAAAAAGGAAAACAAAGTAAGACTGTAATGGATCTATATTGGTGGCTGGAGTCTAGCCAAAATAACAGTGACGTGTTTAAATTACTAAGCAATGAGTGTGGTCACAAGGATATAGTGGGTCAGTAGAAAAACTTAAAACTAAGCAGTCGAAATGAATACCAGCATGGACGGGAATTAGGCTTTTTGTTCTCACTAAGCAAGGAGATTGACTTTCTCCCTGCTTTTTCTGTATTCTTTATTAATACAATACAGGAGCAATACTCCCCAAAAAAAACTATTCCCAGCCTGCCTGAAACTGTTTGGCTAGGTCTGAAAATCTCAGAAAGAAAACTGAAGGTGTGAATTTTCTCATACTACCAGTATATAGAGCAGCACCACAAGAGTAGCTGATATGCTCATTAAAATAGTTGAGACTGAGTATGTTAAACTAAAAGAAAAAAAAACTATCTGTCACAAGAAAAGCCTGGTGTTTTAAACAGCATGGTACATGGAGAACATCTGCTTTCCCACCTATGAAACTCAGCTCATCCTCCCATTACCATTGTGCCTCATATAAAGCAATACAAAACAATAACAACGAAATAATTGCACCATCAACTAGCAAACAGCACAAAGTTATGTAGCAGTAGCAAAACTCAAAAGAATATAATCTAGTGCAGTGGTTTTAAATCCTGGTCCTCAAAGCTCAATGTTCTGCATTTTTTAGATGTTTCCCAGCTTTAACAGGCCGGATCCAGATGACTGCACTTCAGCAAAACCTGATAACATGCTTTCAATACATATCAGCTGTGTGAAAGCTCGAAAACATCAAGCAGGGCAGTGTGCCCTGAGGACCAGGGTTAGTTGTAGTATAATGACACCAAAAGCTAAATATTTTAACCTATATGTTGTTCTGCTCAAAGAGAAAAAAAAAGAGGACTGCACCATGAAGCAGGATTACTGGGTTAGCGAGGTAAATTCAGGTTTAACCCTGTCGTTCCGGTATATGGAAGTTGGATTCTTTTGTAGGGAGGCCAATATATATATATATATATATATATATATATATATATATATATATATATATATATATATATATATATATATACATATGTATATATATATATATTTTTATATTTTTTTTTCTTGTTTGCTGTAACAGCATATCATAAAAAATAAATAAATAAATAAATCCTATAATGAAATAGTTTGATCAACCTTATCTATCTGCTTCAATAACCCCAGCAAATTTCAAAGCTTAGTCAAAATGAAGAACTTCTTTAAGGTATGCATTCAAAAAAGTTTTCCACTGAGGTTTCAGTTATTTTTCAAATAACACGTTTCTCTAGATTAATGTAAAATAACTCTTCATGTGCATTCACACCGAGTGCGTTTTGGGCATCAGAAATGCTTTAATCACGAAGCACTGGGTGAAACGCTGGTCAAGGTGCTTTGATGCTTCTATGCTGTGGTTGCTCTGCTCTCTGGTTGTTTATCTGCTCTGTTATGTGGCTACCAGCTTGAGAGCAGCTTGGCTTTATTTATTTTGATGAGTTATAAAAAATATTTTTAACACATTGAAGAGAGAAAGTTCACCTCCAAACATCATCTGTGAAGTCAGTTTATCAGGATTATGATGTTATGGTGTCATATGCAGTTCTGGATGCAGTATACCCCACATAGCAACGGGCGACAGCGCTGGGAATCCCCAAATGAAAGTGCTCTTAAGCCAGACAGGCTGTCAGCTTACGTTTGGAGTGAATGGAATTGAATATAATATGTTTTTTAAGGTTTGTGGTTAGAAACTGCAATCACCAAAATATACAATAAAACTTTTGCAGCAGGTTTTAAACGTTTTTTGTTAATTTAGGTATTTATGAGTTATTTGCCAGAGTTCATTAAAAAAACAAATGTTTTAGTGCAGTCATAATGATCAGTGCTCATCTCTTTTCCTTGTACATAACAATCCATTCTTCTGTTTAAAAAACCTTTTTAATATGCAGACAGCTTTGAACAAGTGATCACAGATTGCATGAGGAGTCTGTCTCCTTAAAAAAATCCTTAATAGCTTTACTGACTTTTTGTCGCTCAGTGTCAAGCTGCAAAAATTCAGATTTCTAAACAGCGTTAAACACTCGGACACCAGGATGCTCTGATGGTGAGACACCCAGATGGTTGGATGCACCGCTCCCGATGCTCAGATCTGCTGCAAGACCTCTCAACGCTGCTGGACGCCCCCATAGACCCCCATAGACTTTGCATGTAAATCATATGCTTTGACATCCAGAGCGAGTTTGGCGTGAACACACCTTTAAACTAATTGAAAATAAATGTGTGCTATATATTTATGAAAAAGATTCAAAACCAGGAATTGTCTTCATCATCCATAATAATCTGTGATTTGTTCACAAAAAAATATATCAGCTTAATATATTATGAGGCATTTAATGTGTAGAATGGTCCAAAGTAAGCCATTGAAGATTAAATTCAGATTCATTATCATAAAGTGTTTATAACTGAAATAATTAATTTCAATATATTATATACTTTCAAAGTTTAATGTTCTTGTTTAAGACTAAATCAATTCATGAAACTTCTGACGTAAAAATAAAGAGAATGTTGGACATTCACTACACATTTTTAAAAACATTTTAGACCCCCAGAAGCAAACAGCTGACCAGGAAATTCATATTCATTAATACTTATACTAATTTTGCTCAAATTTCCCAGAAGGCCTGCTGCTGCTGCTGCTGCAACAAGTGTTTTATTAAATAGACAATTAGCTTTAGCGATAATTCGTTTTAGGTAGTTTAACTGCACAGAGAGTTGTTTCACTTTTGATTCTTGTACAGTATGTTTAAAGAAACCCTAGAACACAAAGTGAGACACAGACACATGTAAAGGTCTTTGGACTGTGTCGCCTCTCTCTTCGATTGCTCATCAAGGGGTCACAGTGATAATTAATTCTGGCCCGATACTGTGAGCCACTTTTCTACAGTAAAACCAGAGTAGGGAGATTAAAAAGTGACTGATCTAAAAAGAAGAGTTCCACTGTAGGATGCAGCAGCACAACTGTTTGAACAGAGGGTTCAAAGGATTAGAGCAAGCCCTGTCGTTTTTCGGCCAATTAACATGCAGTTTTAGTACAACCGTGTGGATAGGATGGTTTAACTGTGTAGGCTAAATGCATGATTATAGTTCAGGTTTGGACAAACTAAGAGAACATACGTTCCTTTGGGCTTTTTAATCCAGCCTATGGACAGGCATAAAATTGTAAAATACATACTAAAGATTGCTGTTACAAATCTCATTGCCACAACTTCTTCTGCTGGCCATGACGTACTGTGCAACACAGTAGTAGTTTTCTTTTGTTCTTTAGTTACACTTTGAGCTACCATCTGGTGGCAAAGATGAATGGAAGCACTGTTGTCCAGATGAGATGATCAATCAGCTGGGTTATGACAGTTACAATTCAGCCAGCAAGGTCAGTAACATGAAAAAAGTTGACAGTGAGTGCAGCAAGATTAACAAGTTATGGATAGTGCTTAGACAGAGGGCTGGTATCCTGCAACTTTTAGATGTGTCCTTGGTCCAACACACTTGAATCAGTAATTAGATGATTAAGAGGGCTCTGAAGAAATTGGCTGAAACCTAAGGAGGTAATTTAGCAATTTGACTCAGGTGTGTTAGACAAGAAACATCTGAGAATCTAGGGGTGGGCATCCCTTGTTTAGAGATTGGCACCATTTTACAGGCTCAATAAAACTCCTTTGTCAGGCAAGCTACCATCCAAGAGTCCAGAATGAGGGCAAGTTATGTGCTTGCAAAAAGAAAAGAGCAGCAAATGATTTTCTAAAGGACAGTTTTTAAAAGAGTACTGTTTATGAAAGGGGCAGCAGGTATCTCATATCTTAGGAGCAGGAACAAGTTTGAAAACAAGCTTGTTGAGCCAATAACTACCTGCTATGCAAATTAATTCACTCATCCACTTCATATTCATTGGCACAGGACAAAAGCAAGGAGGCTACCCACATTTATTTTTAATGAGAAGAATTAATTACATTTATGAGATCATTGAGGAGTTTGGGCATTGAAATCCATCCATTCATTTTTCGTCACGCTTATCCCACTTGGGGTCACGAGGGGTGCTGATGCCTATCTCCAGCTGTCTATTGGCGAGAGGCGGGTTACACCCTGGACAGCTCACCAGTCTATCACAGACAAGAGTTCTTTGAGAAAGCTAACAATTTTCCTGCTCCTAGTTAATGGACTGGTTGTGTGATTTAGATTTAACTGTGGACATTTTTAAACACCATTGAACTGAACCTGAAAATACAAGGCAAAGATCAATTTGTGCATGAAAAATAACACAAATGACAGCCTTTTAAATCCAAGTTGACTCTATTTTCAAATATCACCCATGTCAACATGTGAGAAAATACATAAAATTCCAGGAAATCCTACAGAGTTCTGTCATTGCTTTTATGATTTAGAAAAAATGAAGATGTCTCCTAAGCTGGTGTCATGTCAATTGCAGCTTCAAGAGATTGATTTTAATAAGAGCGGTTTGGGTTACTTAAACTGGACAAATTGTATGCTTCATTAAATGAAGCAACATTTCCAAACATGCAGAAAATGTCATTTGGCAGACTTTTAGCGTTATGCATATCAACAAAGCACCGTACAGATCCCAACTGACTGAAAAACTTTGTTCTTAAAATTGCTAAAAACTGACGCCAGATTTGTATGAGCTGGCAAAAAGGGTGTTTCCATTTAAAGTGAATGTAAGTGACATTTAAATCCTTTGAAGTGGATCTGTTAAGCCACATATTGCAGGCAGAACATAATCTGAAGGTCCACTCATCTTTCTCCCTGTTTTAGTCCCATGTCCTGAGTCAGTCTACTATAAAATTTTATTTTGTTTATGTCACTGTAACAATTAAGGCTCTTTTCTCTGGTTAAGAAATACAATTACCAGTAGTAAAAAGAAAAGGGAACCAATGGTATGAGTGAGATATGAGAATTTCCCCTAAGTGTGGATAATAAAAATAAAATCCTTTTTGAACTAACATTTGTCTAGCTTCTATCCATCCAGTCCTGGTCCATCTGTACAAACTACTTTCACCTCCGATTCAAATTGTTCCTCACCTCTAGTATAGAGGCTGCTAATCAGAAAATTTTGCATGTTTAGATAATATTTTGGGACACACACAATGTATTTTCCTAACATCATGTAGACCTGTTAATTAAAGCTCTAATCGTTGTTTGTCGGTTTGTTTATCTAGTGTAATTTAACATGATTCTCACATGAGAGTATCCAGCTGCCCCCTGCAATTTCCTTTCAAACTTGACAGGTAAATGAAGAAGCTCAGCTTTAATTCAAGTTCAATCCAGAAAACTGGCAAATTTTAGCTTCAGATTTCTTCATACTAAATCTTATAGCCAAGGAAAAAAATTGCATTCATTTTCATAGAAACGCTTCCAATATTCCCCTTTCCACTCAAGCCTTGAGATAAGATTTTTTGAAAACCTTGTTTTCTATCTGATCATCGTCTCGGAATAGCCTACTCTGGTCTCAGAGGTCTAATCACAGATTTCAACAATGATCTTCTCCTGCCAGCTGAGACTTTGCATTAGGCTGATTTGCTCTAGGCGCCATGTCTGCTCTGACACAGTAACCCTGGGGTTTCCAGCTGTTTTGGGGGCTTTAAAACACATTTATACACAACATTAGAGTGTCAGTTGAAATGAAAAGGTTTCTACAGATTTAAATTATACATTTGAGGGTAAAATTTAAGATGTTGATCATAATGGGGAGAGAAGTCTAGAAAAGCAACCCCTTGCTATGTGGTGAGATATTTTAACTTAAAAACCCAGTCAAAAATAGGAAGAAAGAATAAAAAATTGCTTACAGTTTTCTTTCCAAACGTCCACTGGATCACCAAGTCTTCCCTCTTTATTTTTATGGTAGATCTTATACATTCCCAGAGAGATATTTCAGGCAGGATCTAAATATCATTGTTGGGTCATAGACAGTCAGGTAAATGGAAAGCTATAGACATTTTTGCTTCGTATGTGTTTTATTTATTAGAATTATTTGTTTTTGCTGGCCTAATTTTCTTTTTGCTAGTCTAAAGTAATGTTTACATTACTTTTATGATTTACCATGAATTTATTTTTTGTCCCCTCAGCCACCACAAGAAGAAGATGAATTATCCTTGTACACGGCACAAAAACCTGTAATTGGCCTAATCTCTGTTTAACATTAGCCAATGTTTATACAAAGTCTGTTAAAATATCAGGACAAAACATTGCTTGGTAGTCCACCTATTGGACCAGGAGGTAGCAGCATGTTTATGTGTTTGGGGGGGGAGGTGTTTGTGTGTGTAGAAAGAGAAATTCACAAAGAAACTGCAGTTAATCTTAATTTTAGCAGAAAAAAAATGTGTCAGATGTTTATAACTGGTGGGCAGACAACAGACAATGATTATTGTGAAATTTTACCATAAGCATCATTATATCAGATGAATATGTTTTGAGAGCAGGAGCTATGAAATTAAAAAATGTGATTAAAGTTGATTATCATCATTAGGGACTAAAGACTATGACACACATAAGCCTTTTACAGTCCAGCAGTGCAAATACTATCAGAGAACATCATAATGAGTTTAGATGATGAGGGATAATGGAAATGATATCGGAGCAGCATCTGATAATGTTGTTGCTACAAAATGGTAAATGGGCTCTTTCGCAAAACACATCAAGTATGCCAGATGCTGCCTCTAGCATCCCAGTTTGTCAAACTCCAGATCAAGTGGGTGGAATACCACTTTTTTTTTAAATGTCTCACCTCATTGTTTGTTTTGTATTTTATAGTCCATAGAGTATAGGATATGAACAATAAACAATATTTGAATGTACACTTTACTGTTTTCTACCTGTAAGATAGATTTGAACCCATGTTTCTCATAGTCTTACTGTTCTTTTATAAGTAAATCATGATTGGTTGTGTGAATTTACTTTCAGTATACTTTCAGTCTGAAAGTGTATTCCCTTTCACCAAATAATTTATATTTTATAGAATAATTTTAATCATTTAATCAGGACATTGACATGACCCTGCAGAACTTAACAGCATATTTCTGAGGTAATTAAATATCTTGATTCAGATGTGTGGAAGCAGAGACAGATCTAACGGTCACAGGACACCAGTCTTCAATGACTGGAATGGAGACCACTAACAGGTTGCTTTTAAAGAATTTAAAGAAAATTCCAAAAGCTTCAAAATCATTTCCCCAATACAAGCAAGCACACAACTTGCAAAACGGTTTTTTAAATTTGGAGTTGGTTTTTACTTAGGCTTATATTTTTGTTGGCACATAGATATTGTAGATATTGAAAAACTGTTCTTTAGCTTTCAGTCTCTAGCATGAGTTGTTGGTTTTGCATTTTCTGGCTAGGGTTAGTAAGATGTTTTAAAGCTTTTGGATCAGAAAGTATTTCATTCAATTTCAAAAATTCTTCTGTCGATGCAACAGGGATTTTATAAATGCACCTTATGTCAGGTTTGGTGGATGTTTTAGAGGACCCAAAAGCAGAGATGGAAACGGAGATAAATCCTTGTAGGTTTAAAGATGAAGTTGGTGGAAACAGATGCATAAACCCAAATTGAACATCAGGGAATTTAGGAACCAAACAAGGAGACACTTGGGAGGAACATACATAAAAATGAACAGAATCCTGTAACAAGGCAACAAAGAATAAACAGGACTGAACTAAAACTAAAAAATAACTTAAATGAAGCAAAATGGAAAAAAGATCAATGACTAGAAAATAAAGAATGACCAAGGGGAATACTAGATGTAACTGAAAAACTCCAAACAGGAATAGTAAAACTAAGTTGTTATCAAAAAAGTATATAATTCTTAATAGTAAAAGCAGAATCACATAATTCACGAAGTGAAAAATTTAACAGAACCAAAAAGTCTAGAATGGCAGATAACTCCATAGAAAATATACATTGGGATACATGGAATTAATCTAGATTAATCCAGATTAAAACTGCTCATTTAAATTCTTTTAGTTTGGTTTGATCCAAACTTTGAGACAGTTCAAGTAAACTTCCTTAGCTCTTTGAATAGAATAGAATAGAATAGAATAGAACAGAATACAATAGAAAATCCCTTTATTGTCCCACGATGGGGAAATTCTTGTGTTTACACTTGCAAAAAGATAATAGAAAAAATGGTCACACCAATGTGGACCTTAGAAATCAATAAGAATAACAGAAAAGTGAAGAGTTAAAAGATAAACGATAAGATACTATTCTGTAAAGTGTTTAACAATATAAAACTGTGCACCTGGAGATTAAATAACCATTATACAGCTATGGAAATGTTTACAGTATATAGTAGATATTTGAAAATAGAAGCAACATCAGAGATGTGCAAAATGACAGCAGTATGTTTTTTTAACTAACTTAGAAACTTTTTAAAAAATCAGCATGCAGGGTCTTATTGTCTAAGAGTTAAGTATATGCTCATGTTATATATATGAATATGCTCAGAAAAACCGAAAGTACTTAGAGTATGTGTAAAAGAAAATGCAACCTGCAAATCCTGAAGACATACTGTACTAAGGATCAATGAGATGGAAAGAAAGTTGCCAAAGAGTTAGACTCAGCATATAATTTTTTTTTCAGGAAAAGCTGAACTAAAAAAATGCAATGCCACATTACAAACAGAATCAAATCCTTCAGATCAAGAAACATTATTGGTCTGAAAAGCTTTGTTCATCTTGAAGGTTGCACATTTGTTCAGCTGTGAACCACTGAATCAAAGCCTTTGAGAATCCAAACGGCAGCTGCTTTCTTATTTTAAAACACCTTTTAAAGGTTAATTCATTTAAATTATTAGAAAAAAAATATGTTTTGATTTCTTGATGGAATAACATGTAGACCTCTGAATTCCAGGGATAACTAATATGAATAATCATTTCTGCTTGTTGCTTTAGTTCATATGATATCCTCATTCCAACAAATACCTGCATTGACGTTTTGCAAACACCTCCCAATATGAAAATCTTTTTATATTTAAATTCACACTCCCATGCTGCTTGTGCTTTGTCAGTAAAATCCGATTAAATTCAGCTTGTCAAGCGCCACGGATTGAAATCAAATCCACGTTCACTCCAGTGATTTCTAAATTGAGTTTAATGCTGACAAAGAGAAGTCAGCCGTGCAATTCAAGGCCACTGACTTAATGTTACTGAAGTGTCTCAAGGCAGATATGAGTGTTTCCTTTTCCTTGTATAAATTTAATAAACACTCATTACAACTTTTCAGTTTTATGATGAACATGGTAGAAATGAATGTGAAAGTATTGCAGTTAAATTAAAGGAGACAAAGGCAAGATTCTCCTAAGATGATGTGAGCAGTTTAAAAGCTGGATGCACTGTTGGTGCACACACAAATAAGCAGGTGGTAGCAACAAAGAGTGTGCTGTGGCAACTGGCACAATTAAGTCGATGAAAGCAAAGGTACTGTATTTAGAGGAAGAAAAAAAAATTCAAGGTGCTAAAATGAGTTTCAGTTTGGTGGCAGATACAATCCACAGAAGCTGAACACCTGTACATACATCTCAAGGGGATTAAAGGACAAGGATGTAAAATAATCTCAATAGCATAGATAGATCTCAGCTCTTTTGTAGCCTTTTCTTAGGGTTGTTGTGTAATATGCTCTTTTGAGGGTCACAAGAGTGTAAATATTTTTTAAAGTGAAATCAAAATGCATGTATGTAGTCAGCATTTAATTGAAGTTAATTTATCAACTCTGGTGGTTTATCTATTTTAAGCCTGGCAACTTTGCTTTTGTGCATCTATGTTTTATTTTTTCATTTTACTGCTGTTCAAATTGGCAGTAAATATACCTAGTGTGGTTGTGGTCTGTTCTGGGTTTATTAGTAGTCGTTTTAAAATCTTTAAATTTCTAGTTAGTCTGTTTTTTTCTGTGCTCCCTGGGTTTTCTAAACCATCTCATATGTCCCTATTCAAAGCAAATACTCACTTATTTTGTCTTCAGTGCTCAGGCCTGATTCATATACTCCTTGGTTCTAGTGCTCCATGTCAGATCCGTGTGTCTTTACCGTGCTGCGATTGGCCCTTTTTGTGTAATAAAAATATATATCTTTTTCATTTATTGAAAGGAAAACCCACAGTGGTCACAGAAATAAGTCAAGTCTGACAAAAGTAATAATGAATTAAAATTCTATCAAAATTAACAATGAAAGTCAGACTTTACTTTTCAATCATACTTCAAAAGAATGATTTTAATATTAATCTAATAAAACAGGCCTGGGCAACAATGATCATACTCTTAACTAGTGTTGCACCGATACCGATATCAGTATCGGGAAGGGCCCTTATCCAGCAGTAAAATGGTGGTATCAGTATCGGTGAGTACCAACAAATAGGGCACTGATACCATTTGTAGAGCCAAGAGTTTATTCAACTATTGTCACTCATTCCAGTTAGGCAATAAAAAGTTCTACTGGATTCAATTTGTATTAGTCTTTTTCCTGCTTCACAAAGGTAGGCAGCAGCTTGACAAAGCCATGATGGCAATTGTTACGACCCGTCTAGGGTTGCCATACCATAACATATTAAAGAGTGGATCCATCCTCTTCCCATCCCAAGCAGCTCACACATACGAAGTTGCACATCTTTAGAAAGTGATTTATTTACAAAAAGAAAAATATTTTTAAAGTTACATCATAAATGGAGGAAATGACTTCAGAGAGAGCTATATGCCAAAAATAACAAACAAAAAGCAACTGTCTAAAACAAAGAAATGAAACAACTTACCTACTGCAGTATAAGTAAACAAATGACAGTCACCTTATCTCCCTAACTAAGAAAACAGGAGAAAACTTAAGCAACCAATGGGATGTCATGTCGTCATCGTCCTGGAACCAATCAGCAACTGGCACCTGCACAATTACATTTACATACAAATTTACAACGCCAGCTGTAACAGCAATTACTTTACATCCAAGTATTATGCAGTTCTTCATATATAAGCACACACATCAAATTCAAACAGATGGTATCTGTATGGTATCAGGATTGGTATTGGCAAATTCTGCACAGCCAGGTATTGGGTATCGTATCGGCGCAACACTACTCTTAACTTAATATTTCGTTGCCCAACCTTTTGAGGCAACCACTGCAGTCGACGTTTACTGTAACTGTCAAGGAGATTTCTGCTCCTCTCAGCAGTAATTCGGCCCACTTCTCATGAGACAGCTGCTCTAGTTGTCTCAGTTTTGAAGGCTGTTTTCCAGCTACCATGATTCAGCGTCTAAGATGCTCAATAGGAGTTAGGTGAGGGCTCATAGAAGGTCACTTCAGGATTGTCCAATGTTTTCCTCTCAGCCATTCTTGTCATTGACCAATGACCTGCAACTAAGACCAAGCGTTTTGATACTGATCAACAGTTTTCTCTCCAGAATCCTTTAATAGTCTTATGATTCCATTGTATGATGCAGAGATTGTGCCAGATGAAAAACGCAACCCCAGAACATAACAGAGCCTCCTCCATGTTTCACAACAGGAACAATGTGCAATTCAATTCAGTTAATTTATTTAGTGCCAATGCATAATACATCTCAAGGCACTTAAGTGAGGTAATTCAACTAAATTAAATCATACAGATGGTGATAATTCCCCTTCTGAGAAACATATGCTGCCATATCAGCAAAAGAAGGACTGAGAGGATCAGTAGGATTGTTGGAAGAATTCCTAGAAGTCAACTCCAACCATGACTTTAAACCTTTGAAAAGAGTTGGGCACATATTTTCTCTGTTTTTATGCCTGAATGTTGATTTAATTTAGAAAGTCAACTAATTCATCAGTCAGAGATCAATGGACAGCTAGATTAAGGTGATGGTTTCAGCAACCATTCTCAACACTCATTATGGGTTTTTTTCCAGGGTTTTTCATTAGTGCTCCTCAGATTCCTAATATTTGTTTCACTTAGTTCCTTAAAATTCAGGCTTAAATCCCATCTCAAGCATCTGCTTTTTGACTGGATAGGTCCTTAACACATTAGGTCCACCACTTCCAAGCTTTAAGATCTGGCCACAGTTCAGACATGTTTTCACTCATAGGATCTTACTGCTTTCCAAAAATGTAAATTGAGCTGGTGATATATATATATATATATATATATATATATATATATATATATATATATATATATATATATATATATATATATATATATAAATATATGCACTTCCTGCCTGCATTTTACACCCTGCTGTTATGTGCTGTATTGTTTCAGAGGCATCTTTGCACAGTCTGTATTGGGGGTCCTGCCTGGTGTGGTAGACCCTGGCCTCTATTGATCTTGTACTGAGTGGCAGGAAGTGCATACATGGAACGCCACAACCAGGTAGCTGTCATAGTGTACAGGAACATCTGCCATGAGTATGGGCTGGAAGTCCCAAGGTCAAAATGGAAGACACCTCCTAAGGTAGTTGAGAATGACCGAGCTAAGATCCTATGGGACTTCAAGATCCAGACTGACAAACAGGTGATGGCTAACCAACCAGACATCGTGTTGATCGACAAACAGCAGAAGAAGGCAGTAGTGATAGATGTGGCAATCCCAAGCGACAGCAACATAAAGAAGAAAGAACACGAGAAGCTTGAGAAATACCAAGGGCTGAAAGAGGAGCTAGAAAAGATGTGGAAAGTAAGAGCAGCAGTGGTGCCAGTGGTAATTGGAGCACTGGGGGCTGTGACCCCCAAACTGGGAGAGTGGCTACAGCAGATTCCAGGTAAAACATCAGAGGTCTCTGTCCAGAAGAGCGCAGTCCTAGGAACAGCTAAGATACTGCGCAGAACCCTCAAACTCCCAGGCCTCTGGTAGAGGACCCGAGCTTGAGGATGACACATACCACCCCACGAGGGGTGAGAAAACAGTTTTTTTTTTTATATATACACTATATTGCCAAAAGTATTTGCTCACCTGCCTTGACTCACATATGAGCTTAAGTGACATCCCGTTCCTAATCCATAGGGTTCAATATGACGTCGGTCCACCCTTTGCAGCTAGAACAGCTTCAACTCTTCTGGGAAGGCTGTCCACAAGGTTTAGGAGTGTGTTTATGGGAATTTTTGACCATTCTTCCAGAAGCGCATTTGTGAGGTCGCACACTGATGTTGGACGAGAAGGCCTGGCTCTCAGTCTCCGCTCTAATTCATCCCAAAGGTGTTCTATCGGGTTGAGGTCAGGACTCTGTGCAGGCCAGTCAAGTTCATCCACACCAGACTCTGTCATCCATGTCTTTATGGACCTTGCTTTGTGCACTGGTGCACAGTCATGTTGGAAGAGGAAGGGGCCAGCTCCAAACTGTTCCCACAAAGTTGGGAGCATGGAATTGTCCAAAATGTCTTGGTATGCTGAAGCATTCAGAGTTCCTTTCACTGGAACTAAGGGGCCAAGCCCAGCTCCTGAAAAACAACCCCACACCATAATCCCCCCTCCATCAAACTTTACACTTGGCACAATGCAGTCAGACAAGTACCGTTCTCCTGGCAACCGCCAAACCCAGACCCGTCCATCAGATTGCCAGATGGAGAAGCGCGATTCGTCACTCCAGAGAACGCGTCTCCACTGCTCTAGAGTCCAGTGGCGGCGTGCTTTACACCACCGCATCCGACGCTTTGCATTGCACTTGGTTATGTATGGCTTGGATGCAGCTGCTCGACCATG
The DNA here is from genome assembly GCA_030533445.1 of Cyprinodon diabolis. Classification (NCBI taxonomy): domain Eukaryota; kingdom Metazoa; phylum Chordata; class Actinopteri; order Cyprinodontiformes; family Cyprinodontidae; genus Cyprinodon; species Cyprinodon diabolis. The sequence continues at coordinate 40,630,027 of CM060065.1, read as the reverse complement.
GAAACCCATTCCATGAAGCTCTCTGCGCACTGTTCTTGAGCTAATCTGAAGGCCACATGAAGTTTGGAGGTCTGTAGTGATTGACTCTGCAGAAAGTTGGCGACCTCTTCGCACTATGCGCTTCAGCATCCGCTGACCCCGCTCCGTCAGTTTACGTGGCCTACCACTTCGTGGCTGAGTTGCTGTCGTTCCCAAACACTTCCATTTTCTTATAATACAGCTGACAGTTGACTGTGGAATATTTAGGAGCGAGGAAATTTCACGACTGGATTTGTTGCACAGGTGGCATCCTATCACAGTTCCACGCTGGAATTCACTGAGCTCCTGAGAGCGACCCATTCTTTCACAAATGTTTGTAAAAACAGTCTGCATGCCTAGGTGCTTGAATTTATACACCTGTGGCCATGGAAGTGATTGGAACACCTGATTCCAATAATTTGGATGGGTGAGCAAATACTTTTGGCAATATACTGTATATATATATATATACTTATAATATCAATTTAATCCAGAACTATAAAAAAGTTGTGCATAAGATCTAGAGTAACATTTCACCACTTCTGCAAGAGTGTAAGTGGTGATACAAGTCTTTTTTTTTTTTTTTACTGCATTTTATCTTTATTTTTATTCATTCAGGGCTCAGTTGACAAATGTGCTTATGCTTGCAGCTTTAAGGGCCATATTTGAAATGTTAGTATGCCCACTTTGTCGTCTTTTGTCACCAAAAGTCAAATCTGGAGCTTAATCAATACCTGTGATTGCATCCAGTTATTTCACCTTCGACCAAAAGCTCAATGTGTCTTTAAAGCTGATTGTTGGTCTTTTCTAAATAGAAGGGTTAGTCTGGAATTATTGTTGGGGCAGTATTATGCCAATTTTCTACTGATTACTTTTCTAAACTGAATGAAAGACAAGTTCTTTCTCTGGAAATTTGAACTTGGTGACAATATTTCGAAAATGGTAAATGCCAACAAAAAACTAAATGGACAAATCATTAGGGGACCAATTTAACAAATAAAGGGCATCAATTATCTTAAAAAAAGAGAAGCTTAGACCTTCCAACAGAATTAAAATGACATTCAACAATATTTTTGGATGGTTATTTTATTTTAGACTGGAGATCACAAAGGGCTGAACCGGAGAATAGTTACACTAGTTCTGAGTGCCATGATGTACAACCACGGAGATGTGGACTGCTCCCTACTGGGGAGGAGATCAATTATATAGGTCTCTTCTTTAAGAAAGATAAAACGATTGTGCAGGAGAGGGACAGATGGCAAAAGTTAGTATCTCCGCAAAGGGTGCTTTTACCCCTAAATCCAGTCTGTTGTGGTGAATAAAAAGCTATGCCAGAAAGCAAAAGTCTGGTTCCTTATCTGAAACTTTATTTCACTCATATGAATTAGAATGGAAGAAGTTCTGAAATGTTCTTAGTTGAAATGATCATCAACTGTTGGGCAACACTCTTTAGAGAAAGGGTTGTGGAGGTTTGTCACTTCAGTAAGCCTAGAGTAGAACCACTGTAAGTGACAGCTTTGTCTGATTAATAGATAAGTTATCAATTCAAGGTCTGAGCTGCTCAAGATGTTGCCAACTTGACGTGTGATGTCATAAGGTGTGCTGTTGCTAAGATACAGACACAACAGCCAAATACATTTGTGGCAATAACTCATGATTTTTAAATACGTCTCAGTCTCTGCTACTGTACACTTGCAACAGTTTATCGGCTACTGCAGTGATTACCAACAGGGGGTGCTGGGATCTGTTTTGGTTTATGAGGACAGAACTGAAAAATTAAACAAGCTTTTATCAACCAAAGAGTAAGATTTTCTTTGAGTTCACCTTCAGCTTTGACACACATCAAAACCAAGCAGAGGAACAGACTGGATGTAGAGAACAGCCTGGGATCAGCTGTTTTTGACACTGAGCTATTTGAGCTCATCAAAGCAGCTCGGGTGTCTTGATGAAAATTAATAAAACTAATTAGGGCAGTCTGACCATAAATTTTGTTCAGTATTTTGTTCCCAATTCATCCAGTTTATATGTGATTATAGGGGAGTTACTCAGAAGAGCTCCAGTTTTATAAATACAGGTTGATAATATGATTTTATGTTTATGTTTTTTTGCAATCAGGGGTTGAGGGTTTTCCTCAGCAACCCACAATGCAGGTCGTGGTGATCAAACCGGGTACTGGAAACCTTCTGAGCCCAAGCACTCTGCTCTAACCACACTCCCCTAAAGTTAGACATCCTTTTGGAAAATCACATCACAATCTTATTCTTTTTTAAGCCCCTTTATCAGGTAATCTGTAATGAAGAGCACCATAAGATGAATGGTCACAGGAGACTGAAGAATTACACAAGGTTTTTTGGCAGTTACATACCAGGATGCCAAATTGAGAGCTCATCAGTGCAATGACTGTGTGTGTTATTACTATATAACAACTGTGTAGATAACACCATCCCCACCAAAACAGTGAGACACTTACCCAACACTATACCCTGGATAGCTGGTGATGGAAATAGGTATATACTGAGAAGTATAAAGAAGCAACTGATTATCTAGATAGGAAAAAGCAAGGGGCATAGAGGAAGAAGCTTGAGAGTCAGCTCCAGCAAAATTTAATGAACAATTCTACTTTGCTCCCTGAAAAGAGCTCCCTTCTCTATTAGCTTGTAACTTCTTTTAGTCATTTACTCTGATGCTGCTACCCCAGCAGATGATAGGAGAACAGAGAAGACTCTCAGACATATTCAAAGTATGGATGCATATTGCTGTAAACACTGAAAGACCTAACTTTCTTCAAACTTTCTGGTAAGGTTGTCTACAATCCAGTCTGTTGTCCAGGTAAAGACTGAGGTATTCAAGCTCCACCTTTCTTCCATGAGGGTAGCATTGATTTGCAGAAGAAGATTGACTTGCTTCTGTTTGTTCTGGATTACAAAATCATCTCCCTTTATTTATTTACATTTAGAAACAGATCATTGTTTCCAGATCCTACCACAAACCAATCTACCAGTTCCCCATACTCAGGTTCTTGTCCATTTCTGATGCACCCCACCACTGCAGAGTCATCTGAGCATTTCTGTAGATGATTGGACTTTCTCTTGTACTGGAAGGTGGAGGTGAACAGAGTAAACTCCTGTGCTTCTGTCTACCTGCTTTGACAGTTGAACCTTCAGTCTAAAAAACTGTGGTCCGTTTGTCAGTTTGTCTTTGAGCCAGGTGACCGTTGAAGTATCTGCATCAGGCCTCTTGAGTTTTTGACAAAGTACAGTAAATCAGGCTGAATCATGTTAAATGCACTGGAAAAATCAAATAACTTAATCCATATTATGCTATGTACCTGGCCTAATGATGGTGTGTTTGTTGATTTTTCATAACAAATTTGGTACCCAGAAACATTGATTAAAAATAGTTTTAGGTTGTTAACATTTTGATAAAGAGCTTGATGGCAGTAAAGGCACTTAATTTCTGAGCTGGAAGTCACCATGAAAGGTCACAAATCTGTTTTATAGAAGCTTGCAGTGGAAGTATAACCATAAAAATATAAATTTATATAACTTCCATTGCAGCTCCGGGATCCAAGAGACTTGCTGTAGGACAACAGTGTGATAAATACCCCCAAACCTGTCTTAAATTTAGGTCCACTGCATTACTTTTCATATTGATCCAGCCCAGAAGCATTTTTCACGTGTATATATTTTCTGGTTCACTGACATTTCAAGCAGCAGTAAAAAGCTGAAAAAATTGTTTGGTTTCCTGGCTCTGACTCAGCTTCCTGAGGTGCTAAGATTCGAAAAATACAGCATAACACTATGACTAGGGTTTTATTGTTTTAATTAAAATTAATTATTTAATTAGATAAGTGCCGTAGCCTATTTTGATAACACTAATTTCTTCCTATTTGTATAGCAGGAAGTCTCTCCTGCCTTGTATTAATCATAAGTCAACACATAGTTTAAAGGAATAGTACACCCAAAACATGATTAGCCTTCATTTTCTACTCACCCCCATGCTGAACAACACTCTGGAGTACTTTTTTGATATCTCAAATGCATCTGGAGATCTGGGAGGCTTCTTGCTGTCTGCTGACATTCAAATAATGGAGGTCTATGGCGCCCGAGGCAGAAAGGTCCATAAAAGTCCACATAAACGTGTCAATATTCCTCCATACTGCCCGTCCAATGTATTCCAAGTGGCCTGAGTGGGTAGCGTCCATAATTTACGCGAAACAAAGTCATTTAGAATGTTTTTAGAGCATAAACAGTAGTGTTTAGGATTTCCTAAAAGCGCGCGCCTGCGAGTTCACGAGTCTACGGAAACTGCGGCAGACCAAACCAGACGAAAGTGCGCATTCAGCTCGGCAAAGAACTCATGCTCTTCCTCAACACTGAAGTCCTCAGACATTTTTCTTTCGTTGTTTCTTTCTTTGCACAGGTAAACAGCACATTTCTTTTTCTACGCTTGCATTATCGGCAGAGCAGACGCTGAATGTGCACTTTCATCTGGCTTGGTCTGCCGCAGTTTCCGTAGGCTCGTGAACTCGCAGGCGCGCGCTTTTAGGAAATCCTATACACTACTGTTTATGCTCTAAAAACATTCTAAATGACTTTGTTTCGAGTAAATTATGGACGCTACCCACTCAGGACACTTGGAATACATTGGACGAGCAGTATGGAGGAATATTGACACGTTTTTGTGGACTTTTATGGACCTTTCTGCCTCGGGCGCCATAGACCTCCATTATTTGAATGTCAGCAGACAGTAAGAAGCCTCCCAGATCTCCAGATGCATTTGAGATATCAAAAAAGTTCTCCAGAGTGTTGTTCAGCATGGGGGTGAGTAGAAAATGAAGGCTAATCATGTTTTGGGTGTACTATTCCTTTAAGATGAAACTAAGTGAAAGGTCTTTCAAGCCATACACCTTTGGTTTAAGCTTTCATTTAGACTTAAAAAAATCACTAACTTTGCTTAGATAATAGATATCCTTTTCACTTGCACATATCATTGATCTGGTGGAAAAAGCTCTCTAATTACTTCTATCTTCTATTTGAATACAACTTATATAGTTTCTAAGGAAAAGGATCTTAAGTTTTTACACCTTAATCAATTATCAATATTTTGCTTTTTTGACAGTTTTGAATATTTCAAATCATGAAAAAATATACCAGTCAAAGACAATCCAAGGTAGTATGAAATGCACCTTTGAAAAGATGATTCCGTTATTAAGGTAAAATGTTATTTTGAAGCAGGCCATCAGCACATGACCACCAACCTATCACCAACATGTTTGACTGTCTGTAAGATGTTTTTTTTTTGTTGTTGTTCTATGCCAGAATAGGATATACACCTTTATAAACTGTCCACTTGTATGTCATCCACCCACTGAATATTCCCTCTAAAAGTGTTGTTCCTCTTTTCCACCAGCACTACTTGGCCCAGTTCTATAGGTTCCATGGCTGTTTATGTTTTTTTTGACTTTGTGTGTGTGTTTCTCTGTCTGTGTACAGGATAACTTATTAATGGATTTTAATTTCATTTTGACCAGAGTGTGCTTCATGCCAAGAAACAATCCATAAAATGTTGGTGATGATCCAGATGCAGGATTTTCTTTAAACGATTCTTTAAGATTGAGAGATTGTGATTTATGATCAGAGGGTGTGCTTTTTATCTGATTTTATAGTTCTGACAGGATTTAAGCCTAATTCCAACTACAGGAACTGAACCTGGATTTCCAAAAGTCAATCAGTGCTCATAGATCTGGATTTTGCACTTCATATTCCCTCAGGTTATTATGTTTTAATTTAAAAACATAAATTTTAATATTAGAAACATTTAGGTAAGAGAACAAAAAATAACAATAAATATGCAAGGGGTAAGACTCTTTTGGAGCATTCAATGTTCATAGCAATGGGATATTGCTAGATGGTAATGAATCACAATGTTTTCCAAAGATAATATTTTGTGTATTTTCTTTGGTGTTTATGTAACTTGTATCAATATAATCTCAATGACACAGGCTGTCTCATTTTTAAGTGCAACCTTCATGCTGAGGATGTAGTTATAGATGCCCCTTTAACTGGTGTATATCACTAAACACATTATTGGTAGTCTCTTTTCATGTGCTAAGGTTTGCTTAGTATCTCTGGTTATGTGTTTCTTCACAGCCATGTTACGAGCGAGTAAAGGACTGGCTAAACGAGAACCTGGTGGCACTTTGGATCTTTGCTCTATGCACAGCTCTCACTCAGGTAATGACAGCTCAAAAATGAAATTTCCTTCATATAAACTCCCTCTTTCATGTATTTAACATTAAAAGAGCTCAAGTCTATGACATTAATAAGTCTTACGCTGTTACAATGTTAAGACCTGAACCCAGGGGGTTTGAGGACTTCCTCTGAGGAACACATGGGGAGCTTAGCTCTGCGTAATATTCTCTTATCTCCCCTGCAGCTGAGTGATTCGTGATGTGCTTCCCTAATCTTAGAGGGTAGATACTCCATGTTGCCTGAAAACATCAAGCTCAGAACACTCCCCTGATGCTGCAGGCTGATTTTCTGTCAATACCCTTTTGAGAATTAATGAAAACCGGAAAAGAACATGTAATTACTGGCAGATTTATCTCAAAGATCTGTGGTGTTTGTTGGCAGAGACACAGCCTTCTATTAGTCTGTTCTCATTTCCAGGGTGTCAAATGCCATTGAGGGTAGAAGAATCTGTACGATGCGGTTTAACCTGATATAATTCTGCTAATGCAACATCAGATGGTAGCATTACATGCTGTCTTGTTAATCAGAAATATTAAAACCAAACAAATGAAAAATAACATCCCAGGTTTCCATTTCTGCACCCTAAAGCCTTGATCAAATAAAACAAAAATGAGCTGTTTAGACACAAAAAGTCTCTATAGTATTGAAAAGATCAGTAAAACTTTAGTAATCGTGTACAATACACATTAATACAGGTAAATTACATGATTATAATGCAAAACCGTCCGAAATAACATGAAATATATAACATGGCTCATGCTCTCTGTAAAGTTGAAGTATTTTATCCAAATTAAACATGAACACTTGGAACAAATGGATTGCTTTCCAAAATCTCCAAAACAGCTTGTAAGGCGGTAGCCTCTGAAGTTTATACCTTTCTTCTCAAAACTGAAAAGTTTCAGAACTACTTGGGTATCTTCTTTAAATGTATTATTTTTTTTCCTGCAGAATGCTGTATATAGTTTACTTTTCAGGGATGTATAGGTTGGTTTTATTGAACACTCCTTTTAATTTGCTCAGTTATAACCCAGTACTAATTCAGTTGTAACCTGAATTTTAGAAAAATTTATGCAAGTACTTGAATCCTAGATTGTACAGTTTTCACTCTTTTCAAATTGTGCAACTTTTTACCAAGTACTTTAAGGTTCATTACCTATAATATACGGGCTTCTTTTGAGGAAACGATAGCTGTTAGCAAGTTAGTAGGTGACATGTTATCTAAAAATGAGGTGTTATCCTATAAAGTACAAAATAGTACTTTCTGGTTAAGTAACATGTATTTTTACAATATATAATTTTTATAATACATATCGTCACATAAAAAAAGAGGAACCTAAGGGAGTGGCGGCCTAGTGATTAGGGATGTGTGCTAAAAATCCTAAAGTTCTGAGTTCAAGCCCCACTTCCACTGACTGCCACTCTGGGTCCCTGAGCAAAGACCCTTAACCCCCAAGCTGCTCCTTGGGCACCGCAATAACGGCAACCCACTGCTCCCGAAGAGGATGGGTTAAATGCAGAGAGTAAATTTTGTTGCTTTGTACTTGTGACAGTGTAATGACAATAAAACACTGAAAAAAAATAAATCCTCTCAAAAAGCAGGAAATTAAGCTGTAGACTTTAGAGAGCTGCTAGAGATGCAGGTAAATAGTCTGTAGGTTTTTGGAAAAGCTTTTGCACTGAGGAAGGACAGTTCGTTAAATCATTGAAAGTGTCACGGCTGTCTAAGTGACCTTTTGGTTCCTTAAAAACAACAAGGGAATTTAAAAAAGGGAAATATAAACCCAAGTGAGCTGCCAAAAATAGCTGCAGGGGCTCTATGTACAATAGGTTATTTATATGTCAACTGTTTATGTAGTGCTGCATTTAACTGATATTTTATGCTTAAATTTCTCAACAATCAATTTTTTCTGCTTTCTGTTTTCAGAATATGCACAGACTGTATGCGTATTTTAAACATATATGTATATATATATATATATATATATATATATATATATATATATATATATATATATATATATATATATATATATATATATATATATAACTACATTTTTAAACATAGGACCTACTGTAGGTATTTTGTCTTTAAGAACATTATATCAGCTCCAGTTTATTAATCAAGTACAAAAACCCCTGATATGTCTATATGTGACAAAGTTTGCTTTAATCAGTGACGTTATGATTTATAACATACAGTGGAGCAATCATTGTTCCAAGTGTTTTATTATAATTCCCAGAGTATCTACAGCGGAACATTTTAAAAAGCCTTTTAGAGATCCTGTTAAAGCCATGAACTTTTAAATATATGGTTTTAAAGTAAGTCCCTGCTGGGAGAAAAATGTAAAATGAAAAGCTCAGAAACATTTTAGTAAAAAAAAATTAGTGAATATTTTACTTTTCCTGAAAGGATTTCATTTGATTTATTTACGCACTAAAAAACATCAACATACTCATATCTGAGCAAACTGCAGTGTTATATTTCAGTTTTGTCTTTATTTCACAGTTTAAGAGCCATATAATACAATTTTGCTAAAACAGTTTAGCACTGCACTCAGTTAAACGGCAGACGAATATTTCTGAGTTTATTCATAATGGAGTACCATTTCCATCACCTACAGTACATAAAAATCTAAACGTTTGTGTAATTGTAATGAGAACCTTTACTGGTCTTGCATGTGCAAACTTAACTATTAAGGTGAATAACAGAACCGCTCCTGTAACAATGCAAGACTCTGTAGGGGAAATTTCAAGTCCCAAGCATTCATGTGGCTGTTACTTTGACAACCCACTGACAAATGAAAACAGCACTCTCTGACAGCAGGGGCTTCCCACAGCGGGACAGCACGGCCCACCACACTGCTAAAACCGCTCAAACAGCTTGAGGAACAAGACAAGGAGCTTAAAGTATTGACCCAGCTTCCAAAATCCCCAGGTCTCAATCCAAACCAGCTTCTCACAGGATGCTCTAAAAAAATAAAAAAGAAGGTCTCAGAGTATTAACTATTGACATCCTGCTGCTTAACTGTTCCTATCACCCTCAGAGATCCGTTTAACCCCAACAACTAAGAGATGTTTAAGCAGCATGTGGATCCATCTATCTATCTATCTATCTATCTATCTATCTATCTATCTATCTATCTATCTATCTATCTATCTATCTATCTATCTATCTATCTATCTATCTATCTATCTATCTATCTTCCATCCATCCAATCTTTAACTCTTCTACACCTTACAGGGAACTGTAAGGTGTAGAAGCACTTCAATGAAAGAATACATATTAGAGTAAAGTGTAAAAATAGACCAAAAATAGATTTTGACATACTTTTTATGATTTAATACTTTAGCTGGAGTACATTGAGGGGTTATGAAAGTGATTTTTAAGAATCAGGAATCTTCAATGTCATTTTATACCCAATAAGAAAAGTTTGAAGAAAGGGGGACATACTGCCGCTGTTGCTTAGACTCCAGGCTGCATCAGTCTACTTTGAGACTCGTCCTTTTGTTTTTACACCTTTAAGTTCACCATAAGCCGAGAAAACGTTTGGTATCTAGTTTGAACCACCGCATTTATCTTTTCATTCCACTTACCTTTGTAAAATGAGAGATTACCCTCAAAATTTAGAATTTAGCGAAAAATGGAGCCCTGCTTTGTTGCTAAACATTAATTCCCTAATGTTCCCTGCTTGTTGGGTGTTCCTGCTGGATAGACCATTAAGTCTGGACATTGTCACATTCCACTCACAGCAGAACTGGAGGTCAGAGTAGTGGCAGAGTATGGTTATCTCATCCAGTTGATAATCTTCTCTAGAAAGTTTCTGTTTCACTTGCTCCTAGCCCTCTGTATTTTTTCCTCTGTTTGACAGTTATATCAGATTTTTTTTTGGCTAAAGCAAATACCTGTCTACTTATCTCTGGCAAAAATAAAAGAAATCTTTACTGTTGTCACTTGTTGTGGCTTTTTAAATAACACATAATAAAATGGCCCATTTGGGCTGATTCAGTTGGTGGAAACATTAAATTACAAATTCACTAACACCATCAATGGGCATCAGCCAAAATGAAACTGAACTACTGAGAAAAATGTATCTTACTTTATTTTAAGTATTTCAAACGTGTACATTAGTTCGTTGTTATAGATTTAAGAGAAACTAAGGCCATATTTACCAATAGGTATATTTATGATTATTACAAACAGATTAAAAAAGAAACATCAAATTATTAAATACCAGCATTGTTTGTTTGCCACAGAGATTCAGAGAATGTGAATTTTCCACAAAATTTGGAAACGAAGTAGTTGCAACCCTGTCTTCAAAAATGTATATAAAAACATGCATCTAAATAATTCATATTATACTGCTAAATTACAGCCCTGTGATAGACTGCTATCCATGGATGGATGGATGGATCAACATACATCAGAATTCCATCTTCATTATTTAATTAACACAGTACTGTTAATCATCAAATAATTATTTATCCAAGGAAGTCCAGCTGATTGAGTCACATCGGCCTTAAATCCTGTCAGGGTTTGGTTGTGGTAGAGGACCCAAATGCAGAGGCAGAGAGGCTGAGGAGATTTCTTGGGAGTTTAATGGGGCAAAAAACAGTAACAAAGGCAGGAATGCAAAAATCCAACTAATAATCAAAGCAAACCAGAACTATGGAGACATCTGGGGGAAACCAAACACGAGGAGCCAGGGAGAGACGAGGAACATGGACAACAGCACGGGAGGACAGCAAAGACAAGGAACCAACAAAGAGTGAGAGCAGAGGGAGAGCGTATATAGCAGAGAGAGACAAAGGGAGGGCTAACGAGCAGACAAGGAGCAGGTGTGAGAGGAGACAACGAGGGAGCCAAGGGGAAAGGAACATACACACACAAGAGGGCAAAAGAGGACAACAGAAAAACATGAGAACTAATATAAATCTAGAAATACTAAACTGGAATTAAACCAATAAATCTAGAAAACAAGGAGCAAAGTAAAGGACAGCAGAACCAAGACCATGACAAATCCCTTCAACTTCTTCAATATAGAAAGTCATTGTCTATTCAAATTGATTATTTGAATAGACAATGCTTCACATCCAGAGGTTAATGAACTGAGCTCCAATAAATGAAGTGTGTCCTTTTGTTGGCAGCCTGACTCTCATGCACCGAGGAGACTGTGTCCCAGTTGGGAGTTAAATTGAATTAGCTCTGCCACTCCTAGCAGGTAGAGAGCAAACAGCGTACAGCTGTACCTCGGTAACAGCAACTAAAACTATTTTCTATTTGTTATTCAAAAAAAACATTGAAAGTAGGCCAAGCACACACAGCCTTCATATGTAGAAATACTTTATAATCCTTAGCTTAAGTCAAGGTGAAATATTTAGGTGGCAACTTTACAGCTAAGAAGTCTTTTTTGATTAAACAAGGCTGCATATTAGTCTGAAGCATGTATAATGTTCTTCCTGCAATAAAAAAATAGCATTTCTACTCTAATTATTGGAACTTTTATTCTCTGTAATGGCAGGTTTCCTTTAATAAGGGCTGTTTGGTGTTTTTCATCTCTTTAATAAAAAGTAATCTACCCCGCTTTGTAAATTGTGTTCTCATGTAAGAACACAGTCAACAAAACCCAGAACCTAAACATCCATCCATCAATCATCCCAGACCAAAAGTCCTTTAACTTACCCCCTGTATCATAGCGAAAGGACTTTGAAAAACTTCTGTCATGCAATAAATCACTGAATGGGTCAGTACCAAAATACACTACAGACTTATCAGTGTCAACCACCAGGATACCTCAGGTCTTCTTGCTCAAATTGAATCAGCTTAACCTGAACAAAACATGGAGAAGCAGCATTTAGTTATCATGCCCCACTTATCTGGTAGAGTTGCCTTGGTTCTTCTGAGAGGTTGGTTACTCTGCTGAGCTAAATAACATAATGAGGGAATTACGGTGTTAAGGGGAGGGAATGCATCTAAAAGTGTCAGGGTTGTGGCTCTGGAGGGCTGGACTTAAACACCCAGGTATAAACTATTACCTAAAACATCATTAGATTAAGTATTTAGTGCAACTTTTCTTTTTATGAGACATTATTCTTTTGTCAGTGTTGTTTTTCTGGACTTCCACAGTTAGAGAAGATTATTGAAAGCCTTATAGTCAATAACAGTTTTCCCTTTCCACCACCATGACACACCCACCACCAGAAAGCTCCATAGAACCAGTTCAGACCTGTAAGAGACCACCTGCCAAGAGTTGCCTGTGCCTCTCTGCACCAGAACATTATTTTCTATCTAAACCATCTTTTTAAAATACAAACCTAAGGGCAGTTTTAGGTAGACATTAACCAACCCTTGCTTGGACTGTAGGAGGAATCCAGAGAGAACAAAGGGAGAGCATGCAAGCTGAAAACAGGATTTAAACTGAGAGGCTTCTTGCTGAAAGGCAAAAGCAATACTAACTGCTGCATCGTGCGAAACAGAAGAATAGTTCAATAAAAAAAATGCAATAAATAGAAGATAAAGGTTCTCTGGAGATACTGGAACACAAATAGAGTTTGTGATAAAAATCAGTGGGAAATATAATCAGCAAATGCTTCAGAGATTTGAGTGGATGGATTCTCCTTTTGTTGTTATCTAAGAAATGAGTTTTGGATGCAGCACTTTGAGAGAAATACATATATATATATTTTGTTAGTTATAGCTAACAAGTAAGATTGTGATTATCTGAAAAGCTTTTGTTTCCACTGCAGCTGTCTTCAGGGACATGTGATTCCATGAATCTCTGTTTTTTTGTGTGTTTTTCCACAGATCCTGGGTCTGGTCTTCTCTATGACAATGTTCTGCCAGACAGTGAAAGTAGAGACTTTCTATGCCTAGTGATCGACCCGTCTGCCCTTCGGCGTACTCGGAATCTTTCTCATCTGATAGGGACTCCAAACCCCAAACAAACCCCACCCCCCGAGCCTCGAGTCCTCCCTCTTCTTTGAAAAACTTTTTTTTTTTCCCCAAGCTTGTCCTGTGTGTGACATTTGCTCCAGGATGTCACCAGTTCACAGTATTCCTGCTATCAACCAGCTCAGTGTTATCCCTTAGTCATGTTTTGCTCTGTGTTAAAAGCTAATTTTTGTGATATATTTTACTGAAAAGTATAACAAACCTGTATAAAACAATGTAACCCCTTTTTTAAATATGTGTATTGCTTAAATTATTTTAAGATTTGTTTGTGTTTTGAAAATAGGAGCTCCAGCTGAGAAAAGCGCACTGGGTTTAGTGCTGCAAATGCATGTCTCCTGAAATGATGTGAATTAAATGTTTTGAGTCGACGAATCAGCACACGTCATGTTTTAATTTCTAATGCAGGAGAAGCTGAACATCTTTAATGTTCTGTTAAACCAGCGGCTGATAAACAAGAAGAATCTCATACATTTCTCAAGAAGCAGTGCTTAAAATACTAAATTCAGTCCCTCTGCTAAGACACTCCAGATTCATCAAAACATTTTGTAATTATCAGACTAATCAGGCATCAATTTGATACGTTTAGTACACTTGCTCTGAATCCTTTGGTTTATTTATTAGCTGCATTTATATGGAGCATTAGAACTGCACCAAGTCTTAAGTTAAAGAATTTCAATGAGCCATGCAGTGGCAGGAGCCTTGGGACTGGCCTGGGGCAAATCTCCCCTCAGCACCAGTCACAGCCAAAATGACAGAGCCTCATCTGCAGTCTTTGAAGTCTACTCCGGTCCTTTTTGTGACTTCTTAAGTTTCTTTTTTTATTTCCTATCTTATGCCGTCAAGCATAATCCAGCAGCTGAAAACACCAGAGACGCTATTTGATTAAATTGGCCCATAGGAGAGAAAATGCTTTAGTGTTTTCTACTTCAGTTGAAAGTGTAGGTACTGCAGGTACTGGAACTCTTTCTGCATTTGTTAAGAGCTATCTTCGATTGCTTCTATCTTTTAATGCCTCTAACTATATGGAGCTCAAAGAGCAGAAATTCATATTTAATCAAAATATGGAAACTTTACTAATTTCACCCTAAAGTCAAGCAGAATATTTTTAGTCTTTTGGCAGAAATTATATAAGGAACATTCAAAAACTTTTACCCCATTTAAAATAGCCAAATATGCAACAAAGTAAGGGAAAAAAGAAACTGTTTTGGGAGGGTAAATTCCTCCAGAATAGGTTGCTGAACCCCCAAAGGCAACTAAGGAGGCAAAACATACAGCAAAGTAATATTGAGTGCAGCAATAGATCAGATCTATGAATCCAGGAGGCAGAACAAAATTAAGACTCAAACATGACTCCAAACCCCACTCTGTTAGAAAAGTAGTTCTAGTAGAAAACAACAAAAGTGTTGTTTCCTTTCAGCTTGCTAAATCATATTCCACAAAATATTGGATTCTGGTAAGAAGTAACATGAAAGAAAAGGGTGAATTTGGGGCTTTTTAAACTACTTTGAACTTGTAATTGATTTTAAGATTGCTGAAGAGTTTAAACAATAGACGGCATCCATACAGAATTTCAATTCAACACTGTATTGTATCGAAAACAGTTTGTAACCGCAGAGCTGTCCAGGTAAGTTACCCTTGAACAAAGATCACAGGATGCTGAAAAAAATACCCAAAAACCCCTAAAATGTGATCAAACATTTAATTACCTTGTGAAGTTGAACAGAGGGCACCAGCTGTTAAGCACAGAGGTGGGAGTGTCATTGTTTGGGGCAATGGTTCCCAAACTTTTTATCACTGGGCCCTTGAAAGCTGATCATTTTTACATTTTACTTTAGGTTACACCTTTATTTTCTACATACTCTTAAAGCATAGAATTTGACATGATTATTTTGGGGGGGTTACAATCAGGCATAAGTGATATTTTTTTTACTCAGATTATTGTCGTCATGATGAAAATACTGATTGTAACTCTTTGATTTCTCTGTTCAGATTGTTTCATAAACCGATTCCTCTCACAGAAACATAACCTTCTTTTGAATCTCAAAACTATCACCTGTCAACTGCAACTATTTTAATGTCTATAATTATTTTTATAGTTGATGTAGGGAAATCTCTAAAACATGCAGAACAGCAGCGGTTGAGGAATGAATTTGGACATGTGTACTTAACATTACAGTGACCGAAAACATTTCAGTTAATTCAGTAAGAATCAGCCAAACTAAGTGAATCAGAATGACAAACTCTCAGGCAGGTGAAAGCCCGAATCCTGAACAAAGCCTGAAGTTATTTCTACAGCATTGGATAAAATTTGCTATTAGAGAGTAGGGAACATTTAATAGTTTTAGTTTGGAGATTTGTCCATCTTTTGTTTGGGTAAAAAGCTGTGGATTTTTATATTGTTTTAGTGCAAATACATTCATTTATTTTCCAGAGGTGAAAAAAGCGGCTAATATACATAATGGGCTGTTCTAAAATCATCACGTCTGAGCTGATATGTATTAGTTTTTAGCCTGTGTTGATTCTGGTAAAATAACAGTTGAATAGTTTTGCTAAAAGCCATTAATCGGATATAGATGAACATTAATTACATGTTGAGAGGTTAGAAACTTCTGACTGGACGTGTTAAATGGATGTAAGAGGTTGAAACCTTATTCATCTCAACATGTATTTTTCACTAAGCATATGCACAAATTATCAGCCTTTCTTTCTGTTCATGGTTTTCACCCAAAAGCGAATAAAGATTTGCAGGCATTAATTAGATACTTTTTTCCCTTTGAGCTTATATGGCTTCCTACTGGTTATCTGTTTATAAGAATGACCCGAAAAAACTGGACCTCCTGCTGGTTTTGCTTTAGGGAGTTTCCATTGAAGCCAGTGATTAAGATGTAATTATACAGAGTATTATTACCACTAATGAAAAGAAATCATGCTGCATTATGAAATGTGGTAATATCTTCTTTATGATTGTTTTATACAGAGGTAGATGATCATGCAAGAGGGGTTGTTATCAATATATCTTCTCTCCCAAGCTTGAAAATAATTTATCCTGTCATTTCTTGTAGATAAATAATTTTCAAGTAAAACTATACGGCATTGCAAAGTATTCATACCCCTTTATCCTCTCTATTTTTTATGTATTTTACATAACAGTCAATAATTATCATTGTATGTGAGAAACCAGGATAAAAAGGTATATTCTGGCCTATTTTACTTAGAAACATGGGCAGACTGAAGGCAGGACTCGTGGGCAGCAATTTTCAAGTCTTCCTACAAACTTGGTTAAGGTTTGGACTTTGACTGGACCATTCCACCACATAACTATTACAGTATCTGGTATGAGTTATTCAATAGCTCTATGGTTAAAGTCATTCTATTGAAACATAAAACTTTGTCCCAGTTTTTACTGTTGTATGTTTCAGGATAATTCTCTCTGATTTATCCACAGAGATTTACCTTTTCTTCCCATCAGCTCGGACCAGTTTCCATCTCACTGCTGATGTTAAATATTCCCAAACCATGATGTCTCTACCATGTTTTATAAGTCTAAATGTTTGGAGTAACGCATAGTGTGATTTCTTTCCCCTATACTGTATATTTCCTACATTTTTCCACAGATTCTTATTAAAACAGGTATAAGTTTCCCCCTTTATTATGTAATACTATAATATGTTTTTAACAACTACCAACAAGTTTTATATAGTTTTTGCCAAAGCAATAAACCACATTTTTTGTGCATTAAATGTAATAGTAAAGAGGTCAGTTTTGGATCTGAGATGCACATCTTTGGTGTTCCCTGCACTATACAGCTTGTTCTCTGTAGAAAACTTACATTCAAGTATTAATCAAGTCCTGCTTCCAACGCTCAACATTTTATTTGTCAGGAGCATATGTGCACACATCTGTCACTTACACAGCATGTTTTTGTTAAAGGAAACATCCGGTCAGCAAGGAATAACCAATGGGTCATTATTTATACATAAAACTGATAGGTTTGCAGTGATTTGATGAATTTAGCGTTAATCAGTAAAAAAATAAAAACATTTTTCGCTGCGATCACTGAGTCCAGAAGCGGCCATTTTTGCCCAGATATAGTAACACCTCACTCCTGACATTTTCCGGCATTGATTTCACGGTGCGGTAAGCCAAACGCTTAACAAGCAAAATCAATGGGAGCTACTAGACACATCTGCAATCAACAATTATTTAACATTTCGAAAGGACTTCACCATTGAAATTCACAAGAGCTATAGGTAATCTGACAATACCCACATGCATGTCAGTTGGATGATGGAATACATCGGGTAAAAGTGGAAAAAAAAAGTGTTATTTCACTTTTCCATTTCATGATCCACCACAGGTTTGTCGTTGGATTGCAAACTTGAAGAGGGAGGATTTACCATCGGACTTCTGGCCAGAGAAAAAAAAACGTGATTAATCTGTTAATCTCTGCTTCACATATTGCAATGGTCGTCACCATCATGTTTAATAGCGCGTTGTGACAAACACCAGGTAGGGCACTGGGACTTGCTCAACAGCCGATACCACAGCGTGACGTCACAAAGGTGGCAGTAGTGCTCTTTGACAAACATAGATGTCTCCAGGAAATCACATTCAAACAAAATTACTCTTAATTAAAAACACTTATCATTTATTGAAAAGTATGTAATAATTTTATACTTAAAGTACTTTCAAAAGTTTGTATTCTGAATGTGACTGAACTTTTCCTTTAAACGGAGACACAGAATCCTGCAATACATTACAGCCCTAATTTTTACACATCATATGATCAAACTTAGACAGGAAAGACACCAGCATTACTGAAAGAATGTCAAAGAAATGCAAATCTAACAGGTCAATAAAAAATTCAACACACTAGAGTAAAAAATAGATCCAAATGATTATGCAAGATCATAGCTGGATATATTCTGTTTTACATGTAGAAAAATCTGAATTCAGTGCCATTCATTTCTGTAACTTTTACAGCTGAAAAATAATTCCATTATGTTCCAATCTATACCTAATACCAAGGCAGCTCGCTCACATGGAGTCAGTTTGCACACAATGTTATTACACATTTCAATAGATATACTCTTTGATTATTTAACTGTATGTCAATACCAGCTATAAAGAGATACGTTTGCCCAGTTAAGGCTTCCCAAAGTCAGCATTATAAGCAATGTCATCTGTAGTCTTATGGTGGACCATAACATATTTCCCACAAAACTTTTTGACCGAAAGCGAAGCCACAGTTTGGTTTATGTTGCCTGTCACTGTGTCCTCTTCTTCTCAATAATTGCTTGGTTACAATGATCTACAGCAGGAAAAATAAACTATTCTGGTGGTGAAAATTATCCTTGAATGCCCAAGAAATAGATAATAGAGTAAAAAAGTATGAAAATGAAAAAGAAAAGTACAAGCTGGCCTAAGGTATGGTTTCGAGACAATACAACCTGAGGATGAATGGGTTTCTGAACGTCTCTAATGGACACATGCTCTTATTACGCTCTCTGTACTAGCAGAACCCTTTTGAGGAGACACAAAAGAGGCAAAATTAGGTGCAAAGTGACTTCACTGATGGAAAAAAAAGAAATGAAAAAGAATCACAAAATGCAAACTGAATATAGCAGAGTCATGCAAAATGAGCACAGAGACAAAAACTGTATCATTGAAAAAAGGTAAATAATGACATTATTGTTTAAAGCTAGCATGCAGACAATGAACAATCAAATGCAGTTTGAATGGACTAGAGATGTGTATTGAAATCCCAAAGATGCAGGAAATTCACAAGATTGTGTCATACTATTAAAGATAATTACAGTGAGTAAAATAAGTATTTGAGCACCCTGCTATTTAACAAGTTCTCGCAATTAGAAATCGACCCATCTCCAATGCTCTAACTGAGGGAAGGGGTTGTTCCCCAAAATCTCCCTATACATGGCACTGGTCATCCTCTCCTTAATACAGTGCAGTCGCTCTGTCCCATGTGCAGAAAAACCCATGAGGAGGGATCTTGCATGGAGCCCAAGTAGAGGGAGATTGAAAGTCATGTTTAGCTTCTTCCATTTTCTAATGATTTATCCAAGTGGAGCTTTTTTCACCAAGCTGCTTGGCAAATTCCTTTCCAGCCTTGTGGAGGTGTGTAATTTTGTCTCTAGTGTCTCTGGACAGCCCTTTGGTCTTAGCCGTGTTAGTAGTTGGATTCTTTCTGATTATATGGGGTGGACAGGTGTCTTTAAGCAGCTCACAACCTCAAACAGGTGCATTTAATTTAGGATAATAAATGGAGGGGAGGTGGATATTTTGAGGTAGACTAACAGGTTTTTGAGGGTCAGAAGTCTAGCTGATAGACAGGTGTTCAAATACTTATTTGCAGCTGTATCATACAAATAAATTCTTAAAAATAATTTATTGTTATTTCTGGAAAAAAAAAATTTAAGATTATGTCTCTCACAGTGGACATGCACCTGCGACCCAGCCTCTTGACCCAGATGACTTGGTTATAGACCTATATTCAATCTTCCTTTCTTACCTAAAATTCATTAGAAAATAGTTGCTAAAAAAGTGTGACCACCTAGAAAGAGGTGTGACCACTTAGATCATAATGAACCTTCAATATGGTTTTAGAGCTCATAGCACTGAAATATTTCACCATTCTGCAGTTTTTGTCAGTTCAATTTCCAACTTTATGCTCCCTCTGCTGTTTCTCATCATAGTAGCTTCATCTGGCCTGTTCCTGTTTGGCTGTGACACCAGCCTGGAGAGAAATATTAGCTGTGCTACTGCCATCAAGCCTTTGTTTATATAAGTTGGGGCTTGGCCTATTTTTCAGTGTAGTCCTGTTTCTGTTTCTATGACTAACTGTATGTGCTCTCTTTCATCCTCTGACAGCTAGCTCAGAGCTGGTCTTCCTGGTTGTTTCTTTCCTGGATGAGGCCGCCTGTGTAGCTGGTTGACAAATGCCTCTCTGCTTCCATATCCTCACACTAACCCAGGTTCTGGTAGAAGTGCCTTCCTGTTTAAAGGGTTTTTTTTTTCTTTTCAATGACGCTACATGCCGGCTTGTTTTGAGGGATTTGCTGTCAGGTCAATGAGTTGATGCAAAACTGACATGACACTGATGTAATGTGTAAAGCAGGGAAGTAAATATTTTACATAAACAGAAGGTGAAAATCTGAAAATGTTTATGAATATCTGTAGCCTTTGCTACATAATTTCCTTAGATGCAATTTATTACAACATATATTATTAAATAAGGTGTTTGTCCATGTATTGTTTTTCAAGACCGTTTGTTAGTAGATTAAATGATGTTTCATTTATGTCTTTATTTAAAATTCCCATGTTCTCTATGTCCATGTCATGCAAAACCCAGACAATTCTGTCAACGTTGTTGTTGGTGCAGGTTAGGGGCGTTTCACTTCACAACAAAATCTCTAATTCTTCAAGTCAATTGCTTATTTTCAGCCACTCTGGAAACTTTTCAAGAATGAAGGTCCAGCCACAGAACGTCAGTTTTCTAACCTCAGGATCTTCTGAGAGCAGAATTTGTAGTTCAATTGATCCAAACAAGTTATCTCTTACCGGTAGTTTTCAGTCAGCAGTAATGATTCACACATTTTTTTTAAACCATTCTTTCTCTTTCTTGTCAGACCATAGAATATCTTTCCCAAAGCTTTGGGGATCATTAAGTGCTTTTTTTTTGGCAAATGTGGTCAATGCCTTTGAGTTACCTTTGCTCAGCATTGATTAATAACCTTCCAGTGGATGTAAGGGGAGTTTGCAAAGCTTGAGATGTGGTTTGGAGCTCTTTGGTGTCCACCTGGATGACTCCTCATGGAGTCGTAGATGGCTTGCCACTCTGTGTCACAATTAGTGGATACTTGTTGAGGACCCATATGCAGAGCTGAAGAGGCAGGGAAGATTTCTTGCCAAATTTAATGAAAAAGTAAAATTACAGAAGCCATAATCCAGAACACATAGACCAGAAACTCAGGAACCAAAAACTAGGAGATACTAGGGAGGAATAAACCCAAGGAATGAAGCATTGAATGGAATCCAGCAAACAGTAATTGCAGGGGAGGAATATATATGCCCAAACAGAACAAAGAATTGGGAGCAGGTGTGGACAGAAGGATCTAAATAAGCTAGAATAAAAAGGAGACTGGCTCAAGGAGGCAACAGAGTTAAAAGGTATATACAAAAGTGCTCAAATGCAACCGGAAAACAACTAAAATGATACAAAATGGAAATGAAACCAATGACTCAGAAAACACTGAATGACATAAATCAAATGGTAACCGAAAACTCAAAAAGAAAACAAAAAGAACCAAAAAGAATCATGAAACTCTTAGGAAAATCCATCACTGTTGTATGTTGAAGTAATCCTCTCAAACATTATAGATCTGAAAGACAATACTCTGTTTTTGTGTGTAATTTTTATGTATTTAAATATGATGTGTTGCTTTTTGAGATCTTTGAGTCTTCAGGTCTACTGGTTGTACCAACATTGATTCCTGTGAACCCACCTTCTTTAAAATTGTTCAATCACAATCAAATGGTAAAAGGATGGAACTTCTGCAGTTTTTTTTGTCACATAAACCACTCAAAATATTTTACACTTTGAGTCACAGTTACCCAGCCGCAGCAAGGAATATGCACCCATTCATACATCAATAGAGGTAGATGACTGCCTTGCCTAGAGGCACATGGACATGTGGCAAAAGAACCAATTACTACTTCCCTGATAGAGCAACCTTGACTCTAAATAATTATTGATCTGAAAAGTGTAAGTTAAACTTTTACATTGGGCCACCTATATCTATAAAGCTATTTTGCTTAATAATCGGTAGGATAATTTTAGTAACCAGTCCAGTCGATTAAGGCTGTAGTTTGATGGTGTAGCTTGACTAAAGTTTCCTTATCTGTGTTCAGGCTCATTTGATGTGACACCAATTTCATGGACAGAGTGGAAATAAAAACGTCTCGTTCTTCAAATCACATCAACAACCTCAAAATAGCCTCCCAACTCTCAAAAGTGTGTGCATCAATCATGAAACAATCATGAAAGATATCACAGAGAGCTCTGGCTTATGAACTGCAGCTGTTTACATCACAAAAAACCCCTCTCCAAACCCTGACTCCTGCTCTCATCCCTGTGTTGCTTCTCAAATTCACTTCACTGCTCCAGCCGATGTCTGTTTCCTTTCCTTACTGTCTTATGCATTATTTACAGGCGTGTTCGCAGGCTTTCTGCCCATCTTGTGCTTGATCAATAAAACATTCTTGTGCTCTTGCTTCCTCACCTCTCCATCCTCAAATCGTTCTACAACCCAAACGGGAGCTCATGCCCGACAGATAAAGCTGCATGGATAGATGGCCCTTTCAAACTGGGAGAAATGGTTTTAATCTAGCTCTCTGTCAGCATGTGGTTTGATTTAATTTGGGGAGACAAGGCATCTGAGTGTTTACACCCATTTTAGACTTTTCCCTAAAAAACATCAAAAATATGCTGAAAACTCCTAAAAGTTATGCACAGTGGGACTCAATATGAGGTGGAAGCACTGTACAGAATATTAAATTAACCAGTAATCTCTAACAGGGTCAGGTTCAGCAAATGCTGTAAAAAAGGGAGAATAAATTGAGCTTTTAAAAGATTTTCTACAAATCTAAAAGGTATTTAATTAGATCCAAAAGACTTGACTAAATTAAACGACATATTCTTTCACCTTAACTGTCGATTCCATTCTGCTAATACTTCATTTGCATTCATATTATGACCTTTGTTCTTGGAGGAAAGGTAAACCTGACAAATCTGTTCATTTTTTAAACTTCATATGATGGTAATGAAATCCACCCAGGGGGTATTTTATAGCTAAATGAAAACGGCCATCTATCACCAGTAAGCCTGGCATTTTAAATTCCTTCCATCAGAATAGAGCTGAAACTGAAGAAAAACTCTGTTAAGAGTCCATTTATTGTAATAGGAGACCTAACTATAACAATCAAAAACACATTTAACGTTATTATTAAACACTGAGGGGAAGCCATAATTATCTGCTAAAAATGCCTCCATATTTCCCTTCAATTATCATTTTGAAATCTTGCTGCAGGGATTCGATGATGCAAATTTAGATCTGATTGGGCAGTCCATCCACATTAATTCAGAGGGAACTATAAAAGTAGGATATGAATGACATATTCATTTATAACTATTCGCTTAAACTTAATTAACATAAAACTGAATGAGTCATTGAGGAGATTCTTTATGCAGGTTCAGATAAGACAGATTTTTCACACATGGATCCATGAGTGTGTTGGTTCCTACTAATAGAATATAATCATAAATAGCAACACAGAACTTTCTACTTAAATGTAAAGTAGGAAAGACCTGCTTTTATGTGAGCTCCACTCCATCACTGCTAGAAGAGACGTTCTAGTGCTTCCTCTTTTTAGAGCCATCTGTTTTTCTCTCATTTCTTTTTGAAGCAAACCTCTTCGCGGGAAGAGCAATGTCAGACAGATAACTTTTAAAAAATGACTGCTCTGTATATAAAACCAGCAGTTAATTTGTTGTGTTGAGGTAAATATGTCATGGCTCTCTGGGAAATGAGAGTTGGGATGAATGTTTCTTTTTCACCTGCGGTTTCTCTGCTTTTATATGTAAGAGTCTGAGGATAAAAAAAAAAGGTCAGTCCTTATACTATGAATGATGAACGGTGCAGGATGTTAATTTTCTCAAAACAATACTGCTAAGAATTTGCAGAATTTGCAAATTTTATCTTCAATTTATCTGTTATGGGGGTGGTTGACCTTTTTGCCATCCAAGGTATGCATAAAAGGCCTTGATTGGATGGAGTACTAAAACAGAACAACAAAATGAAAAAAAATGTATTTATTTAGTTATTTCTGAGTGAGACATGAGCATGAACTACTATGAACAAGAAATCTACTGCCTTTCAATAAACGGCTGTTAAGGCAGTTTAGCGACCTCAGAATGTAGCTCTATCGTTCATTTTTCTAAGGATAAGCTAAATAGTTTTCCCCTTTCTGCATGTGGTGGCAATACAGTCTTCCTTCAGCTTTGTTTGATATAACCCAAGTTCTTCTGGAAATGTGAATAATTTCATTTGATAACAAGCTATAAACATGTAAACATTTAGGCCAGAAGCTATTTTGCTGTATCTGTTTTTAGATTCATAAAGATCAAAGTACATCGGCTTTACTTTGGTAGGAGACAAAGACAACTTTCTGATGTTTGATTATATTTCATTTTACTTTATATTTAAATTGAACTTTTTTTCTTTCATCTTTCCACTTTTTACTTTTGTTTATATCTCTTTGAGATGGGCTACCTCTGTGAAGTTTACAGATAATCTTTAGTAATATCATTGTTATTATTTGAATAATAATGCAGTGACTCTGGTAACTCATTGCCTATTGATACAGCATTGTGTTTGAGTCCCGGAGGTTCTGAGTTCAAGTCCCACACACTCCCATAGACTGCCACTCTAGGTCCCTGACCAAGACCCTTAATCCCAGACTGCTCCCCTAGCCTACTGCTCCTCAAAGGGAGGGGTTAAATGCAGAGTGAAATTTTCCCATTGTTTGACAATAAAGGATTTAAATAACATTAACAATGTATTAGCTGTTTCTCTTCTGCTCTATATTCTGTGATTTATCTTCAATCCCAATATACAACACTGCTAACTTTTTCATTCAGATTTAGTGTCAAATTTCCTTTTTTTAAACGCATCTTACTTTTTATTTTATGCTAAAATAATTACATTTATTTATATTTGTGTGTCTGTGCTGTAATGTGGACCTTCAATACCCGAAAATCAGTCTATTTATAAAAGCCATGACAAAATGAAAGATAAGAAAATCCACCACATTTTTTTCAAAGCTTTCTGGCTATTTACAAATTTATATTTTGCTTAAGGTTATAGTCTATTTAAACTGATGGATATCTCATATTTCTGAAGTACTGAAATAAGTTGCTGGCTCAAAGATCTAATTGCACAAATAATCATGTTTTGATTTATAGGTTCACATACGCTAAAATCATCAAGAAAAATCAAAATTTCATCCAATTTTAATCCAATAAGATACAGCTAGAGGTTGTGAACTCACATTCACACGGTCATTAAACAGTCAAGTTAAAGCAACACTCTTGTTTTTGGACAAAGAAAAAACAGCAGACTAGTTGGATTTAGATAGAAACACATCACCACTACTCTTCTTTTTGCCAGATGCTTTAGAGCACATATGTCAAACTCAAGGCCTGCGGGTCGGACTGTTTATCCATGGCCCCCTGGATGATATCTAATTACCATTAGATCCGGCCCACAGGCCACGGCCGCTTGTGTGCGCTGCTGTAACTTTGCGGGCTACCATTGCATTATGGGGAATGTAGTATTGGTGAGGTTGTGTTGCAAGCACCAACACTACATTCCTAGAGGAAAAAATGATTGTGGTTTTCTTTTATTTAGGTTTTTTTGTTGTGCTTTGCAAGTTTTGATTGTTTAGGTTTTTGCTTTTCCCCCTTTAACAATCCAAGCTAAAATAAAAGGAGCCTGGATGGTGGGAGGGGTGGAGCTGATTCTGCAGGTGATAGAGACGGACACGCTGCTGAGCAAGGGGCAGGTGGGATCCCCATGATACTCTGATCGAGACAGAGCACCACTTACAAGCCCTGACCTCTGCCCTGACTGTGCCGTCTGTTTACGTCCTGGTATTCTGTGCCTGGCGTGCTGATCCCACCTGCCCCTCATTCGGCAGAGTGTCCTTCTCTGTCACCTACAGGTGTACAGCTTCCTCATATTACCTGTCAGTTTCTGTTCCCATGAAGTTCTGGATGTTTTTCTGTAGTCTTTTTGATTCTTTTGTCCTTTTTGGTATTGCTCTGCTTTTTGTTTCATAAATTCCTTTTTTAAAGAACCTCTGGCTGAATTCTGGGTCCGCTGCCGTGATTAATCACATTTTTACATTTATTTTTACAAGATTTGATTTTTATTTGAAGGAAGGAAGTATTGTTTTGTCTGTGTGCCATAGATTTTTGTATTTGATTTTATTTATTCATATTTTTCAGTTGAATGGACTCTCTCATGGCAGATTGGAGCCATGAGAGAGAATACAACTGATTTGTTTTTAGTTTTTTTCTTATTTTACAATCTGAAAGCAGTGATCTGTAGGATCATAGCGCAGCACAGTAATGCATTTTCGGTTTATAATGCAAGCACTTTCAGTTATGTATTTATCTTAATAAGTGTATTAATATAATAAAACTTTATTAATAATATTGATATTAGCACTTTGTTTTAAAAAAAAAAAGCTAATGTTTTAGGTCTTGGTTCAATAGGCTATGTTCATTTCATTATGTTTTAATAAACATTTAACCAGTCAAGCCCTCGGCTTGTAGCAAATTTGTTTATTTGGTCCTTGGTGTATTTGATTTTGACATCCCTGCTTTAGAGGATAAACATGCTAACAGTAGAGAATGTTTCTTAACATTCATTGCCTGTTTTCACATTTTATAATGAACTACATTTGCTTCCCTACGTGGTTTGACTTTTGACTGACCATGCATGAAGGAAAGTCAGAGCTGCTGTTGTATGGTGGCCATCCATCAAAGTCTCACTGCTTTTGTTTAAATATCTCACCAATCAACTGACACAACAAATTGCAGTGCAATTTGTAAGCAGCAGAAAATAACTTCTAGTTGAATTACAATAAAAATGCACCAGACAAGAGGCAGAAAAAACAAATGACAGAATTCTGACCGCATTAAGAGTTTTCTAATTGCTTTTCCATCATGTGGTCTTAGAGCAATCTTTGGGTATTTGGTTTTAAAAATTCAAAAAGCAAACTTTTCTTTTTGATGCTCAGGTGTGATGTCAAAACAATAATTGTCCTGTTTGGGAGCTCAACAGGGCACCATGGTCTGCTGAAAAGGAAGAGGCTTTGACTTATTAGAAAGCCCCCTGAAGTGTCAAAGGAGGCTCTCCTAATTGGTTTTCTGGGAGACAGAGGGTAAGAGTAATAAGTGCTGAAGTTATTAAGCAGAGTGCAGCAGGGTTGCTGTTATTGTTGTTCTTTCTGTGGTGACACTGATGTTATTCCTATGATAAAAAATTCAGTAAATTAGGGGAAAAAGTGTATAAAATTACCTTTCCTTAAACTCTGATATTTCATATAGCAAACCTGTAGAGAAGAGAGTGCAGTCCTTTTTTTTTGTTATAATCAATTCTGCTTTCAATATTTTAGTTTTAATTTAAAAAAAACATCAAAATATTATTCAACAGCTACAGTTATGTTTATCTTTAATTATCCATTGTTGCTTCCAGTAAAACAAATGAGCAACCAAAAGTTGATATTTAAACACTGCAAAAACGATCTAGAAATAAGTCAAAATGTCTTAAATTAAGTGTATTTACCCTTAATTTGAGTAGGGAAATAAGAATTAGTTGCCAATGGGATGAGGATATTTACTCTTAAAGTAAGATAATTAGATAATATGCACTTGAAATAAAACAATAAATTTGTTTTTTCTTATTTTAAATGTAAATTGCCTCCTAAATGCAAGAAAAAATAAACTTATTTTTAAGAAAAAATTACTTATATAGATTTCGATTTTTTTCCAGTGAAGTCATAGGGATTTTTATTTATTTGACACAATGGTCACATAAATAAAATTAATAAAAGGTACAAACAATCTTTAAAACTTAACAAATAAAAGTTGAACATTGCTTTTAAACCATGCTTAAACAAAAGTGTAAAAAAAAAAAAAAAATTACTTATTAAACAGACCTGGACAAAAAAGATAGTATCCTTAACTTGATGTTTTGTTGCACAAACTTAATAACTGCAATCAAACTATTCCAGTCACTATATTTTGGTCCACTCCTCATTAGCAAACTGCTCCAGATGTCTCCAGTTGTCTCCAGTTGGAACGGTGCCTTTTCCAGAAGGCCTGTTTCAGTTCCTTCCAAGATGCTCAATAAGCGTTAGTTCAGTCCTCATGATCTGCCATGATAGCTGGCCTTAATTGCTCATTTCACTCACCTGCCTAGTTCTGTCCAGCTCCTAATCATCGCTCATATCATCCACCTGCCGGTTGCCCTTGTATTGGGCTCAGTTCCAGCTATCATGGCCAGATCATAGTTTTATTTCGGTTTGTCCCCGTTTGATTTCTGTTAGTGTCCTGTCTGTCAGTTTTGTTAGTTATAGGTTTATTTTCAAGGTTCATGTTCAACTGAGGAGTTTATTTTTGAGCCCATGTCTTCAGACTAGTATTAATTCTTAGCCAGTGGTGAGAGCGTTTCAGCATTTCCAGAGTGATTCTGTATTCCTGATTCCGTTCCCTCTCACCAACTGACCCTACCTGTCCATGTCTGATCTACCCGCCTAAACTTCTGTTGGAGTCCTGCTGGATTCTGCCTGTCTGAGCGTTTCTGTCTGAGCTGGATGCTTGACGCACTGGATTTTGAACCTGCCTTCGCACCCTGATGGATTCCTGAAACCCAGATGTGTCCGTTCCTAAGTGGACTGAACTGTTAAACCACAATCAGTGATGGGTTGTGCCCCACACCTGCAGTCGTTGCAGTCGCAGTTCCACAGCAGAGCGTTTCTCTTCTCTCGATTTTTGTTTTAATAAGCGTTTTTAACTTTCCTACTGGCTGTCTCACCTTGAATACTGGGTCCATCTGTCTCGTTTTACGACACTAATAGAAGGTAACTTCAGGATAGTCCAATGTTTTCCGCTGATGCATTGATGACTGTTTTTAGCTGATTGCTTTAGGTCGTTATCCTTTTGCAAGACCTGCAACTACGATCAGGCTTTCTGACACCTGATAGGCTTGATAGGCTTGAGATTTAATTATACCCTTCAAAGATGAAAGACACCCTGCATCAGATGAAGAAATAAGCAACCCCAGAACATAGTAGAGCCTTCTCCATGTTTCACAGTAGAAACAGTGCTCTTTTCTTGATGTGCTTCATTTATCCGTCTGTGAAGATCGAGCTTATGTGTTTAATCTCATGTCAATAAACACGACGTATTCACAGAGTCACAAATAAATGATGACACCAATGATTCCACAATCTTGAGTAGAGTCTCACCGTACTAAAAACAGGATTTACTAAAATTGCAATTATATTATTGCATGACACAGATACTCTACACACGCATTTATACATGAGATTCCTGAGCACAGCTGCACATGTGGGAACAGCATTATGTACAAACATATGGCTAGCACTGCTCCATCTAGGTACTTTGAGTAGTAGCCTCATGCCGTCATTGTATGGTACATAGAGTTTCTGCAGGCTACTTTTTTTGTATCTTCGCCACAGATGGGCTGTGTAAAATGAAGTACAAAAAGCTTTAAAAAGAGCTATCTTCACAGAGGATGAACACATACCAAACTTTCTGATCAGAGTATTAACTTGTGCATACATCATACGATACTGCCTAAAAATGTCACGGTCATCAGACAGGTCATCAGTTATGTAGTGTCCCAAATATTTAATTTCATTGCATATATTGAGGACATTGCCAGATAAAGAGAAGTCAGGGGTTATCAGATGCTTATCTGCCTTATTTCTAACAATCATAACATTGCTTTTCTTAGTGTTATATTTGATGTCAAAGTCATAACCATATTGGGAACAGACCCTTAATATTTGTTGAAGGCCAGCACTATATGGGCATAGGATTACCAAATCATCTGCATACATGATGTGATTGATTATGCGGTCACCAACTACACGGCCTGTTTTACAACAATTCAGACGCTTTGATAATTCATCCATGTAGATGTTGAAGAGGTAAGGGGACAGTATACTTCCCTGCCTTACTCCGTTACCAACATTAAACAAATCAGACATTGTGTTACCCCATTTGACAGACATCAGTTGATGGCCATACCAGTAGACAAGGATTCTAATTAGATAATTGGGTACACCTCTGCTTTCTAACTTGCAGAACAGTTTTTGATGATTCACACGATCAAATGCTTTAGAAGCATCAATAAAACACATAAATACTGTAGTGTTGTGCAAATTATTAAAGTCTAAAATCTCCTTTAAAGCAAAAATGCACATGTCTGTGCCATGTTTAGGTTTAAAACAGAACTGATTATCGGAGGTCAAGACAAACTCCTCCAGCCTATTTAAAAGGACTCTTTCTAAAACTTTCGACAAACTATTAGCTAAAGCTATGGGTCGGTAATTCTCCAAAGAGCTAATCTTACCCGCTTTATCTTTAATAATGGGTACCAGAATGACGGATAACATTGAATTAGGTAAAAGACCATGCACTAGACAGCCAGTGAAACACATAGAAAGTAATACACAGAGTTTCTTACTTGCATTTTTCAAATGCTCAGTGTACACGTTATCCATCCCACAGGCCTTGTTGTCTTTCAGTGTCATAATTGCATGATATATTTCTTGTAGGGATACATTCACATTTTCATTCTCATTACTATGAATGCCTCTCATGACAAAAGTGTCACTTTTGACACAATTAAACAGCCTGGCCTGATGCTATGTGAGCTGGTTTTATGCAGTGGCTTGCTTGAGGTAAGGAGGGACTTCACAATATTATCATACAAGGTACATAACTCAATACCATGTTGGGGGTCTTTACAATTCATATCACATCATGAAATTGCTCCCTTTGGTAAGTGTATATTGCTAAGCATGTTGTTTGTACGATAACAATAATCTGATAGATCTTTTTCAGTCAAGTTACCCCATGCTATTCTTCCTATACTTGTATTATAGTCTGCAGGCAAAACAGAAGGTATGCAGTTCATGTTTACACACAAGGAAAATGGTATATGATCACTGGTGGTAAATTCATAGTTGACATAAATGCCCTGGATGGAATCATGAGCATCAGTTGTACAAATACAATGATCCAACCATGAAGTTGTATGCCATGCATCACTAATATAGGTGTAGCTGTCGTTAGGCAAAAGCCCCTTAGTAGAAAGAATAAGGCCATTGTTGAGACAGAATTGTATTAAATGTTTAGCAAATATAGAATGATTATCTGCGACATCTACATTTAGATCCCCCACAATAAAGAAGCAAGTAGACGGATTATCTTGTATAAAAGACATAATAAACGACAGTATATTAAGAAATTCATCTTCGTTTTGAGGACATTCATAGGGTGTGTATATGTTCAGAACAATAAAGTTTTTATCTCCACAGGTGAACCCTATGGCCCAATCCACTTCCAGTCTAATCACATCAACCAGTTGGTCATATTTTTTGTGCCATAATATTCCAACACCACCAGCTATCCTTCCCCGAATTATTCTGGTGCTAAGGTCGGTAGTGGATTCACCAGCGCCATAAAAATCTTTATGTATGCAGTTCAGCTTCTCCAGGTCCTGTTTAGCTAAGAATGTCTCCTGCACACACAATACATCACAAGTCTCCAGTAATTTGTCCGTCACAAAGCGACGTGCTCTGTCTGCTTCACTGTGTCCAACACGCAGACCACGCGCATTATATAACACGATTTTTAACCAGTCATTTATTTATCAAGATCTGCGTGACCGTTGCTCATCTGCGGTGCTACAGATGCTGATACGCTCTCTTGCTGCAGTATATCAGTCTCTGATGTTTGAGCCAAACGGATACCGTTATTTTTTGGTCTGCGTGCCTCAAAGTAGCGACGCACATACACACCCGATGGCCAGAGTTTTGTATCATACATTTCTGCAACTTCAGAGCACTCTGCAGTTATATGAAACGAGCTAAATCGTTTACGCATTGAGTCTATTTTCCTGCATGTCACCGATTGGCCCAGCTTCTCGGACAAATAGGCACGCAGAGCGTCAGCATCGAGGTCAGGAGAGAATTTCGTAGCAAAGACACTTACCAGCTTGGTTTTAACCACTGGGATGTTATTCGCTGTGCCAGTGCCAATAATTCCTCCTTTGCGCTGCTCCCGCTTGGTACGATTTTGTATTCCATGTCCCAGTGACACGGCTCCCTTCATGGGTTTCTGGAGCTTCGGCTTTCCTTCCCTCAAAACAGTACTCCACGCCGGAGACAGAACTTGTTGATTAGCGGCGTGTTCTGGTTGCTGTTGTTTAGCGTCTTTTTCACGTAGCTCTTCCAATTGTGCCTCAGCCTGCGTCGATCCATGCACGGGTTTGTTAACCCGACTAGATTCATGAGGTGTTTCAATATCCGTCAGCCGGCGCTCCAGATCCACCGTCACTCGTCCAAGATTTTCACTCACAGTAGCCTGATCTTCCATAGCTCCTCTTAGCACAGAGACTTCCTGGCTTAGATGCTCCATTCTACCGAGGAGGGCCGAGGCATCAATGTTGCCAAAGCCAACGGGTGGAAGGTCGTCCAGGTAGTGCGAGACAAAATGAGGAATATTCTCACCACGCTCGTTTAACAACTTCAAGCAATCTTTTACATTATTTACGTCTTTCTGTGTGCCCTTATGTTTGATGTTACGCTGCTTTGTTGGGCACAGTTCATACAGGAGTCGTTTGGACTCTTCCATCCAGTCAGATGAAAAATTGTTTGTAGCCAACAAAACAATGTCATAGTGCGGCAATGTTTTTATCTTGGCAGAGATAAAATGTAAAAACTCATCCTCCGCGAACACTTTACCGCAGGTAGTATTATAGACTTCAGGTTTTATACGAGAAGAGGCATTGTCAGGATGGTACACTCCTGCTGTTGCCGCAGCCGCCATGATCATCAAGCAATATTCCCAAAAAGGAAATTATGTTCATTTTGACTCAAAAAATGACGGATGGTGTGATCTGACACTGACGTTCCATGAGCCTAAGGTTCACCTTCAATCTCTTTAGTTTTTCCTGGGCTTTTTAGTTACTATTTGCATTATATTTCCTCTGAAACCCACATCCAGCATAGTTGGAAGCAGACCCATAGATCTTAAATTCCTTCACTGCATCTGGTCCATGTTGAGTGTAGTATACACCATGTCACCAAACAAACCAAGGACAACTTGTAGCCCTAAATTTAGGCCGACTATCTAATTACAAGATTGTAGACACCTGTGATGCTATTTAGTGGACACACCTGAATTTAACATTTTTTATCATTCTGTTAAAGAATGGGTAAAAAACAATGACTGACCTTTTTTTTTTCTTAGAATTTTTTATTTTTGATTACTTTTGGAAGATTCAAGATATTTCTGTGACCATTGTGGGTTTTTCTCTTATCAAACTAGTTACCAACAATTTTGTCTGTGTAATTCTAACAAATAAACATTATTTATTGTCAACCATTCCTATGCATCTCTTCTTCTATATTTAGGCTTGTCATTTAGGGAAGGTAAACATCCACCTCAGCCTCAGGTCTTTTGCAGCCTTTTGTCATGATGGGTATCTGGATGCTAGCCTAACCAGGAGGCAGGGAAAAAGTTAAAAGGTTTAATGAATAATGTGAACAAAAACAGGTCAGGGGGTTATCAGGTCCAGGGCTGGTCACGACTGGGTTTACTGTTCAGGAGGTTGAGCAGAGCGGCAGAAGGGGGAACCAGGAGGGTTCACGGACTGGCGGCAGGCTGTGAGCTTGGTGGAGGCTGAGCTTGGTTTAGAGCCTGCAGATCACCAGGTTTGAGTTTCTCTTCCTGATTCTTCAGGGGGCAGGCTAGCAGATCTTTGGCAGGTTTGGTTCTCCAGGGTTTTTCTGAAGTCAGATGGATAGATCTCCAACAGAGGAAATCTCCAGGGGTTTCTGGTTTCTGGCAGGTTCAACCTGGGAAACAGAGAAGACAAAAGATCAGGTTCAGGTTTCGAAGACGAAGGACTAGAAGGACAGGTTGGGTCAGGGTTTGCTGTACCGAGACTGACTAAACACTCTGGCACCGGAGTGTGGTCCTCAGCCCAACTTAAATGCTGGTCTCCTGATGAGCAGCTGAAGAACAGCTGGTGAAGTCAGCTCCAGCTTCAGGAGATCCATTACGCCCTCTGGTGGAGAAAAGGTAGACAGAACCCCAGACCCCAACAGTAACAAAAAATCCCCAGGAAGGGATCCTCGGCGCCCTCTGGTGGGCAAGCCTCAGGATCCCAACACCTTTAATTTTTTTTTTTTCCCCAAATTGTTCTGTGTTCAGCTCTAACATATCTGGCCTGGGCTACAGAGTATATTATAAAAATGAAGAGGAGCAAGATGATCCTGTAATAAAAAAATATTTTTATCAAAGCAAATCAGACAGAAATAACTAGATAACTTGGATTTCTCTCAGTACACTGAAGGACTACTCACAATGTTATTTCCATGTGTAAAATAAACCCAGAATACCAACACAGCTATCCCGCTTATCAAAAGGAAATAGGGGCAGGAATGAAAGAACACACATGCATGTCCAGTTTCAATGCTAATGGGTGAAGAAGCGTTAAAAACAAAAAGCCATCCCAGGTATATCCATTGCTTTGAATAGTCTGTGTGCAGCCTAATGAACTGCTATTCGGGGCCAAATTTCCTGCACAGTTCTACGGATGTGACGTCAACGCATGACTCTGCATGTGCACCCTCGATAGCTTTAATACAGGAAGTCGTGGTTGTTTCAGTAGTAGTAATAGAAGACTTACTTGATATGGTTCCTGTTGCTGTCATAAAATATATTTGTTGCCTTTCAGGAAACAATCAGTTAGTAGCCATCACTATCGTATCATCACTGTAGTTCTGTGTATATGGCCTGTCAGCATCTCTGCATACTCCCATGCCAGCTTGGCTGGTGGTTGCAGTTATCTGCAGCGCCAGTTGTGTCATTCGTGAGTCTCATTTCCTCATCCCATCTTAGTTCCTTTAAGTATTTCTATTTGCTAACACTATTATTTTATTTTCCAATATTTTGCAGGCCAAACTCTGTCCACCATCTTTCTTATTAATTATTATAATTTTGCCACCGCTGTCCTGAGCTATCAGGATGGTGTGCAAAGTTCTTTTTTCAGCTAAATATTATATTTCGAATGTAAGTCATACACCTCCATTTTGGTGTTTGGCAAGTTTTATCCAACACATAACTCCTCAGCTATGATTTTTAAACTTCTCCTAAACTTTATATCTCACACATGCTGGTGTGTTTCTTTGGTTAGAGGATTTTGTATGTCCACTAATGTTACGTCCTTTACTGTTGGCAAAATACAGATCCACAAGTTGTATTTTCTATAAATCCTTGACATCCATTAAATGATTGGTGTCGATGCAGTAAATCTACACCAAGTTTTTTCCAATCTTTATATGTTTTCTATATGGACCCCCAGCTTCACTGCAACTGTAAACTTCTGGTTACTTCTCTCTACGACCTTAGCAGTGTCAGCATTGAATTATCCAAACCTCCTCTCATCAGGCAGCAGGACTAAGAATGACCGGGAGGTTGATGTTAGGTAACAGATGAGTGTGACCTGTTATCTAATATTGATGCGGTTGTGGCACACAGGCCACTTGACAAATCCCCATGCAAAATTTAAGACCACTATTAAATGTTTCAAACATTCTTAAATAAGGTTGGGTGATGGTTTTGTCACAATATATTCATCATTTAAGCAATGCATGCGTCAAAGGGATGCCACTTTCCAAACTCAAATATCACATTTCAAAAGCTGGTGGGCAGGTTGTGCACTGTACATGCAGAAATAGTTCCCAGACTTTGAATTATTTATATCCTTTAGCTCCACAATTTGTTACTTAACAGAAAGGTCCTTTTGAAGCAGCTCATTAAAGTTAGAGTAGGACAGAACATTCCCTTTTACAAGTTAAATTTAGTCAATTAACTTTTGCTTAGAGGGCAGGAGTGAAAAACTTCCTCCTGTTGATGGCTAAGTAGCAAAAAAAAAAAAACTGAAGACAATTACCCAATAGGAGCATTAAACCACTGACTCTTTCACAGTTTGCATAAATAGATTGCATTTCATAAAATTATATAAAAAAAAAAATATGTATCAGATTAAGAAAAGGCAAGTGGTGCATGTTTGCTTTTGCAATGCTGACCACTGTGTTTAAATCCACTATTTTACTAAGTAATAATAACTGGTTTTTGCCAACAAAAACAAAAAAAGAACTTGAAAACATCTGACATAAAGTTCCCTGATGTCTGAGGTGTATGTGCATAGAAGTCATCCTCTGCAGAGTGAAGGATTGGTGTTTACCCAATCTTGATAAACACGTTTGCTCCTCCGCAAAAGGCTTTGTTACTGAATGTAGGTAAATGCTAATTCTCCAAATAGAACCAACAAAAACAGCCTGATCAAAATAGGAAAAAGAAAAATTAAAAAACAATCTAAAAGTTTAAAAAAAAAAGGCTATAAACACAGACAACTGCTGCACTAGATTTTTGATTTTGCTTTAGTTTTCTGTTGATGACAATATATCCTACTGAACAAAGCAAAAACAACAGCCAGCGATTATTGTCGCAAGGAGACATCGAAATGAAGCAAGGAGACGCAGAGAACGCATTTTTTCACTCCGTGTGAATATTTTTGGAATGAACGAAGAAACGATCATCAAAACATTTCGTTAATCCAGCATTGACATTTTGGAGCTGTTGGGGGAACTCCGAATGGATTTGGAGCCAGCCACAAGGAGGACCCACGCAATACCAGATATCACAAAACTCCTTGCAACATTGGATCTCCCAATCTAGTTTTTCAGAAGTGCTGTCTGACGTTCTAAATGCCATGTCGCCATGACGCCCTAACGGAGAAACCAGACCTCCCCCCTGCGCCTGTGGAGCAACATGTCAATGCTGCGGGGATGCGTACGCGCAGTAATCTCATCCACAGTCACTTCTTGTGAGCCATTTGGTATGTGCATTTTTCTACAGGCCAATACAAAACACCATTTTTTTTTTTTTCTTACTGCAGTGAAGTAGAAATTCTTCACTGCAGAAAGTTTTTTCTTTATATATATATATATATATATATATATATATATATATATAAATATATATATATATATATATATATATATATATATGTTTATATTATTTTTTTTTTTAATTATTATTATTTTTTTTATTTTTTTTGTTGGGGGTCACTCTGTAAGATTTAAATTTCTTAATGCACTAGTTTGTACAAACTACAAACTACTTTGCCGCAAACCACAAAACGCGCAAAACCATCATTTAAATAGGGCGTCTCCAACAGTTTTGCACCTGCCACCAGTTACGCAATCACTGTTGTTAAATCACCCGCAAACCATGGTTCAGCCCCTTGCGCAAAATTCCAGTTTGTGAGCGCAAATTACTGCACGCAAAATTGGATCTTGATAAATCCGGCCCATATACGTTAAAAATAAGATCACATGCAAAGATATTCTATAAATAACTGATGTCCTAAACACCTAATAAAAATAATCAATAAACACGTCAAACCAAGAAATATTCCGTCTTTTGGACATTAAAATATGAGCTCTAGCTTCCATTTTTTTTCTTCTATCCCTTATTCCATTTTTTAGTTATAGATCCACATTTTTCCTGGAAAAGAATAATAATTAGAAGAGAAATACATTTTTAGTTTAATCATTTAAATCCAACATTATTATTATTGTGGAAGCAGAGGAATGCAACGATAAGCAGATGCTGGAAAGCGCATGATGATAAAGGGTTATTTAATAAAGAAACCAGGAAAATCACAGGGAGACAGGAACTGGATGACAGCAACAGAGGAACAACGGAGAATGACGAGAACCAGACGAAGGGCAACTGAGAGGATCAGGTTTGAATGAGATAAGAAGTAACCTAAAACAGGTGAGGATAAATACAGTAAGTGATAACAGAAACAGGTGTGAATGTAATCATTCTGTCATTAAAGTATGATCAGAAAGGTAAACTTTTTTTCATCAAATGCACTTTTTCCATCAAGTGACATGAAAAAAGATATCTTCACTTGTCGGAAAGCATGAAATTCAAATTGCAATGCAATTGTTGCTCAAACTGTAATGGTATTCGAGGGGCAAACTGTTAAATAGTCAGTGGTTCTATAAAAAAAAAAAAAAATTGGGGACCATATTACACATAAAGATGGGTTTGGACTCAGTTTAATTTAAGCAAATCCATGGATAAAAAAATATATATACACAGATAATCAAGGGATAATATCCATTTTCTGGCCTACAGTTCACTAGGAGCTGCTAATATATCTTATAACATAATTTTCCACGCTCAAGGCTGGGTTCAACCAGCGACAGTTTTGCACACGTAAGATTTATTTGCAGATAGCAGGGAGATAAAGTCTGTGCTGCTACTGCAGAACCCAAGAGTCATTAAGAAGCATAAGAGCAATATATGCTTGCACCTCAGTCTCTAAAAGTCTCTAGGAACACCAGAACAAGAATTTTTGCTAATGGGGGCTGAGCAATAAAAAATCATAACAATAAACTTGCTATGTTGGCAAAAAATGGTAGGGCACCAGCAATGATACTCCCATGCTAAATACAGAAGTTACCAAATATCTGGACGTTTTCACTTAAAGCAAACACCTTATTAAAAAGTAAAGCTTTTTCAACAACAAATATTAATTAAGATCAATTTAATACTGCTGTATTTTATCAATTTACATGTTAAATCTTCTGATTTCAATTTGTGTTGAATCACTGCTTAATGTCTTTATTCAGTTTGTTTAAAACCGCCTAGAAAAATTTTGTCACAGTTTTAAATAGTGAAATAGTGAAATAAAAGTAGGCTAAGTCAAATGTTTTTTTTAAATAAGTGTTTCTGCAATTGATCTGAGTAAGAAAGAAAATAATCTGTCTATGAAAAAATATTTTTGGACTTAAAAAAACAAAGATTACTCCATTACCATATTTCAGACGCAGTATATATATGTAAAATTACAGTATTGCAGGGGCCAGAATATTTATTCCATTGGCAGATGATTAGATGATTTCACTAAACTCTTTTAATGAAGGAAAAATACAATAATTTAAAGGAATTGTTTAATTTCTTTAGATACATTTTTGAGGTAATTTGGTCAAAGTGTTCTTTGTATTTTCAGCCCCCAGACTTTTTTATTCTTCTTTTTTTATTTCAATATCATTTCAGCAGCCCTGACTTATTTCTTCAGGCAGAATCATGCAAAGGAACGAGGCCAACGCCGGTTCTGCGTTTCAGACACCGAGAGAGCTCTAAGCCCCCACAGCTATTTTTTTTTTATCATTGGGATAACAGAGTCTTCCTGCAATCTCAAAAGTTTGTGAATATTGGCTTGGATGCCTATACCACCTGTGGATCAGGCTCATCAACATTGTAAACGTGTGACTGGGAACCACAATGCAGCTCTTTGCTTCCTGAAGCATTAACTCTTTAACACGTATTGAAGGATGTTGTGGATTTAACTGTAAAGCACTTAAGTGAACAGTGCCACCGGAGAAAAAAGGTATTATCATGATAAAAAGCTTTTATATTTATAAATCTGTCCAGACTCAGTGATGTATGATTTTTTTTTTCTCTCTGCACTGTATCTTTCTCTGCCCTGTGAGTAAATGCACTTGTATTGTACACTGAGTGCCAAAAGACATCTAGATTCTCTCCATGCATAATAAATGCATGTTTGGACTTCCAGATTAGCATCTCAACATGGTTATCAAAGAGGAGTGGTGGTATAACACACTTGCCTCCAGTCTGTATAAAAATATAAATAATAATAGCATTCAGCGCCTAATGTAGGCCACCTCGACTTGAATATTTCATGCTGTATGCCTGCGCATCAAATCCAATCCCATCTAAGTTAACATGGTTACCAGCTATACATTATCAACACAATTGTGTGGAAAGGATGTTCAGAGAGAGCGTCAGTGATCTTGGGATCATTTTTTTTTTCATAAAAATGTAGACTTCATGGTTGAGTAATTTTGTATGGGGGTCATTTCTGTCTTTAATCTTAAAAAGAAGACATCTGCTCTTCTTATCATTGATACACAGGGAACACTCAGGCTGCTTTCACAGGGATGATTATGCATTTCATGCATTTTGAGGCAGGTCTGAAATACTTCAATCACTGTGTCAGCTCTCACATGTCTTAATCTACCCTTCTTATTGCGGATAATTGTTGGATTGGGGAGATGAGACAGAAAAGCTACACTCCAATCTTTTAGTAATCCCATTTTTAATAGTTCCGCAGGGTGCTAAAGGTCTAAATTTATTACGGCAAATAGACAGTCTTTTTTTTTTTTTGGAACCCGAATGAGAAATTATTTTAATATTTC
This sequence comes from Cyprinodon diabolis, assembly GCA_030533445.1. Lineage (NCBI taxonomy): Eukaryota > Metazoa > Chordata > Actinopteri > Cyprinodontiformes > Cyprinodontidae > Cyprinodon > Cyprinodon diabolis. The sequence continues at coordinate 40,589,596 of CM060065.1, read as the reverse complement.
CATGCACCCATTTAAAACTGAAGGGAAGTTGCTCGAAGAGACAAACAATGGTACAAACAAAACAAGAAGGGAATGTAGTTTCCTCTTTTGTGGGCCAAGTATATTTCACGCAAATGGAGGAAACAGAGAGCCTTCAGACAGGATCACTTTATTTTATCATCGGCTTGCAGCACAGTACAGAGACAGGAAAAAGACATCCCCTCAGCTGCTGGAGAACGAGAATTGAAGTCACAAATTATGTGTCAGAAAGCGGAGGCTTACTGTCAGAGCTGAATGCATTAACCATGCTGTTTAGATTCCATAAAATAGTCCACCTTTTTTACTTGAGGGAATCGCAGAGTTCATCCGGGCAAATTAGAGTTCTTCCTATATGAGCCTCTGACAAAGAGCAGGGGGTTTCTTTGGAGAGACTAGAAAGTCCAGGGAAACACTCAGAAACACCTTCAGTGAGTGCCAACTCTGACTCTGATGAGACAGGATGTGACAGCTGCTGCAAGAACAGGTTCTCCAATGAGAAACAGCAAGAGAATAAAAGGTTTGATGTTTGGTAGGGTGATCTCTGACATTTCAATGAAAAGTATCCCTGGCAAACTATAATAAAACTGGTCAGAGTGTGTGATCTGCAGGGAGTAGAAACTTCTTGACCTGTGCCAAAGAATAGATGTGAGCATATCTGAACCAGTGCTTCTGAAATATGACCATTAAGGAAATACAACACCACTATATAGTTTATATATCTTATATGAAAGTTACAGTGCCTTGCAAAAGTATTCATCCCTCTTGAACTTTTCGACCTTTTGGGACTTGAAACATAAAGGTTTACATTTTTATTTTTTGGTAAGAATTAACAAGTGGGACGCAATCATGAGGTGGAACAAAATCTATTGGATATTTTTAACTTTTTTAACAAATAAAACTGTGGCTACAGGCAAGCTGAGGAGGAGAGAGTAGAGTAGGACTGTCAAGCAGTCTATATTGTTTTTGTTTTCTTGGGGAGAAATTTGAAGGAATATTTCTGTCAAAAGATTATCCTTTAATCTCTTCAGTTGATAGAAACCAGTGGCAGGTGTCAGGCTTGTCTACCTTGGAGAAGCTTCAGCTCTTCCTGCAGCAATAAGCCGATCAACATTTTTGTCTATCAGTTTATAATCAAAACCGAAGCTTTAGAAAAATATCACTAAGCTCACATAATGAACTTTAAGTTACTGGAATATGCAGGTGTCTGTACATTTAAACTTGGAAAAGTTACTGGCCTAATTTGATTTGGTAAATACTGACATAAAATAAAATGGATTAATCCATGGTAAAGTTCTCAGGAAATCATCTCATATGTTTTCATTTCAAAACTGCTACAGACTTCACCGGCAGAAGAAAGTTGGAAAAGCATAAACAGAATGTTGCACAGCAGTGGGGAAAATCGCACCTGCTCCCTTAAGACATTCTGAAACAGTATAAATGTGCCATTTGAATTCAGTAAGGACAGGACTCCTAGCAAGGATGGATGGACTGAAGGTTTGAGGCGCTAACATCAAAGACTCCATCACTTTCAGTGCCAGGAAGAGCCAGAGGGGTCGTCCTTCTCCGGAAAACTGTAATTAAAAGATGTAAGATTGAACAGGGGGTTTTCCGGCCTTGGCTGGGGTGAGAACCTCTTGACTCGTTTTGCACCTGTTTACTCTAAAGATAACTGCGTGTCAAACAACCTGAGGAATAAACACTTGCCTCCGCCTCCAAGCTGCTCCTGTGCTTTTCGTTTCAATCGACACGCCTCGTTTCCCAGAAGAGGCAGAATAAGGCTGACCTCCCCTCTTTAAAGAGGGGCTATTACTCATCTGTGATGGTTAATACCTTAAAGGCTTATTTTATATTCAAACTAATTCTCTATAATTTTGACTTACACTGAACTGCCCGTTTTCCTCATTATCACTCTACTTTCAAATGCTTTACATTTTTATGACACAAACTCAGATTTCAACATCTTCTAATGGGATTTTATGAGGTATAATAATGAAGTTAGGTTAGACTAATACATTTGCCCGCTGATATATTGAACTTATGTTAGCTCTTCTTATTTTATTTTTTTTCCCAATATGTGCATTCTCTTGCCAATGCATTGAGAAGATATGTCTTAAGATCATATAAAGTTCCTGCACTGCTTCTCCCTCAATTTACTATTAATTTTTTTATTTGATTAGTTGATAAATGCTTCGGTTTTACTAAATTTAGGCTTGTATAACATTTTTTAAATTTGTGTCATTTCAATCATGTAAATGGAAAAAGAAAAAGCAATAAAGGCTTTAGATATCAGACTCCCAAAAAAGGAAGAACATATTAGTGTCAGGATGGGTGGATGAAGATAGTTAAATGTAATTGATTTTTTTTTTAAAGTAAAAGTAAAAATACAAATTCTGATCCAGAACTGATCGACAAGGAAACTCAAGAACCAAAAAAAACTAGGAGACACTAGGGAAGAATAAACCAAAAGAATGACAAGGATTTAGCAAAGAGTAACTGAACAGGAGGTGTATATATGGGAGACAGAAACAATAGGAGGACTAATTAGCTGATATGGAGCAGGTGTAGACAGAAGTAACTAGAAGGAACTAAGGGGAAAAGAAAGGACACTAGGGGGCAGCAAAACTAAGGATACAAAAAAAGGTGTAAATCTAAAGAACACAGAACAAAACAAAGAATACTTCAGACATTTTCTAGTAACTTGATTGTATTTAACACAGAACTTGAAAATAACAGATTGTCACCAAACTCTTGGATTGTGGGAGGAAGTGCCTTCTGTTTATCCTCATTCTTGTTTCTTCTGAGCATAAACTCCTTTAACTATCTCTTTTTGGTTCTTTTTTTTTGGCAGGTATGCAACAAATATATCAGAATTTTGTTTCATATCCTAAAAAGATTTTTGTTTTTTTAAATACAAGGTCAACCATGGACATCTTGTATCCCACAAAAATGTCAGGTTTCCTGGGCAGAAAAGTGAGTAAGCCCACAACTCGAATGAGGTAAACTCCCACCAATGTTTTCTCTTTTTAGAGATGTCTTTTTTCAAACCCAGAAAGAGAATTAATCAGAGAAATTACAGGAGTGTGAAATAGTGTTTATTCGTTTGCAGATTGCCTCTGTTTTTCTTTTTTTTCTCACTCCTAAAGGTTTCAGATCAACAAACTCATTGTTATATTTAAAAAAAAATAACTTCAGTAAATTCATAAAGCAGTTTTACAAATGTTTTTTTTGTTTATTCGTACTGTCCTGGCCCTATGTTAACAAGCAATGTTCCTAAAACCTAATGTCTAGCAATAAGAGGGAGTTGGTAATAACTGGTGATGAGTCTATAACATCTCCACAGATGTGTAATAGTTGCCATTTCTAATGTTTAAATCCTAAAACTATAACTGAGGCATGATCAGGCCGGGATATAGATGATGTTTGTGACCTCCTGGTTGAATCATGGAGGCCACTTTGGAATATTTTTGATTGACTAGCCTCTCTTCGGAAGGTTTATTGCTGCATTTTTATTCCCTGGGGATTTTGGTTCACACAAGTCCTAAGGATGACTTACGTATTTATCACACTTACAGGTCAGGTAGGAATCAGACTGGCTTCTAATTTTGAGCTCAGCTTTTAACAAAATGTAATTTAATCAAAGCTAATTAGTATTGCAATAAGTGGGCAATTAGTTTTTCCCATAGGTAAGGTGAATAACTCTTTTTCCTTAATCAACTAAATCACCATTTGAAAACTGCTTTTTGTTTTTACCACAATTATCCTTATACAATATTAAATTTGTTCTTGATGATGATTTGAAACATTTCAGACAAAAATAAAAAAGCAAAAAGATAATCAGTCTCTTGACTTGTTTAGACTCTTCAGAGCCTATAATTAAAATAAATTATTCCTACAATATTTGTAGGAAATTAATTTCACTTGTTAATGCCTCCATGTTTTAGTTGTTGTTTTTTTCGCTTAAATTTTTAACAAGCATCTTCTTTCAAACACTCTATTGCAGACTTTAAAATATTTACATGCATTAGATGGACTGTAGCTATAGGGAGATCTTCCTAGGTCCTTTGTAAGTTTGTTCTCTTTATTTGTCTACTTTTTTGTTGAGTCTGTTTTTGTTCAACTTAAAAATACATAAATAAACCCTGAAAACAATCAATGTGATACAAGTAGAAAGCTTAAATTGAATTGAATTTTACCCATCACTAAATCCTCTCGGGTGAAACTCAAATTTATAAATCTGGCAAAGGTTGGCGCAGATGAGTCTTAAAGGTTAAGTTATGCAGCCATGTAGCATTATGGACCCTGATCTTTTTTCCTCCAGAGGTCATCAACAAGTCACCTACAGAGTTCTAGGTTGTTTTACTTTTCTTTGAGACAGAAAAACATTGTTTTCGTTAAAGACTCAGAATAAGGATCATAAAGAAAATGAGTTATTTTCTTCAAGCTGCTTAAATTAGCATATTGAATAATTACATTTAGATCAGATGAAGCAGAGGTATCTATGACATAATCAATTACTGTGATTATTTATGTGAGGCTGTCATTTTAATAAAAAGGCTTTTCAAATCTTTATGCCACAATATTATTGCTATGAAAATGGTGAGAGTTATATGTGCCTTAATAGAGATGAGTTAAATACATTTTTTAAATCCTGTGTAAAAAATATCAATAAATATAGATGACACTTGTCTTCGAGGACAGCCATTCTCATCCTTGGGGTGCAGACCCAAATTGGGGTCTCAAGATGATTTCCAGGAGTTACCAAATCATTTTGGGAAAATATCAATGTGCAAAATGAACGTAGAAACAGACGTTGGAAGGAAGGCATACAGTTGGTTTATTACATGAAACCAGTTACTGTCCGTCCTAACTAGGCTTCACCAAAACAGCACCAACAAATCTGTCCTCTAAGGTCACAGCATTTAAGAGAAACCTGGATCAGTGGGCTGTGCAAGTGGATGGGAAAATGTTGAAATGTTCCTGGAGCTGCAGGACGTCATGGAGAGTTATGGCATAACCATTCAAACTATGAAGCAAATTATTGCCTCTCACCTCAGGAGCCTTCTTGAAACTTTCCATAAGTACTTCCTGAATAATGACTCCCCAGAAAAGAACGACTAGATAGGCTTTTCACCACCTTTACTGCTCACCACCTGTTAACAGAGCTGCAGGACGCCCTCCTCGACTCCTCTCTGATCCTACATTAGACTGTTTTCTCTGCATGAGGGCTGGAAGAGTTCTGGTTGTGTGTAGCAACAGAGTACCCATCACTGTTGATCAACTGTTTCCATTTGCATCCGCATATCTGTCTGAAAAGTCTGCGCTGACATACATGAAAAAGAAAAACAGTTCCCGAGTCCTTAGAGCTGAAAGTGATATCTGCTTAGCCGTGTCTAACATAAAGCCATGAAAGCAGCTGCTCAAGTAGACCCAGTCATCACATTAAATAGCTGCATAAAAAATAATTTCGGCTTTTGACCAGGAAATTATTTTTCATTCTTACGCTCTCAGAAATATAGATGTTTAAAATTACACACGGGAGGGTTTAGAGTGTTTTTTTTTTGTTTGTTTGTTTTTTTTGTTAGATCTTTTTTTAAGCTCACGCTTTTATTGTTTTATTTCACGGAAAAGAAAATAAAGGTTGCATTATTTGTTGTCAGTCTGTTAGGAAAGTTAGCCTCTTGATGCTGCTTCATGTTTTTCAAAAGATCCCAATGTGCTTCAAAATAAGATGATAAAGAAGTGAGTTAAGTCCTGTCTGATTATGTAAATGTAATATATAGGTATATTGCTTGGGCATGGAGGGGGGTCATTGTTAGCAGTGCATGCTAAAATGGTGGTCATGACTTAAAAAGGTTGAGAAGCACTGCTCTAGGACACATATCCAGTGTGATCTTTATCTGATGGAGTTATACATCCTAGGGAAATATATTTTTTGTTGCTGGTGAAACAAAAAGGGACACAAAAGAATGCGTAACATTGTCGGATTCCTGAATAGTTGTCCCCGTTAGGATTGTTCCAGAAATATGCCATCAGTGTGTGGCACCCTAAAGAGAGGGATTTCTGTGTGCTTTGCATTCTTATATGGACAGATTTCCCCAACAACACCCCCCTCTCTCTCACTGATAGCCTCTGCAGACCAAGTCCGCCCTGAGTCAAAGCTCCTGCTGAGAGAAATCAACTGCGGCTGGGCCTCTGTGATGTGACCCCCCAAGGCTGACTCAAACGACTCTGTGCCAATATATTCCACCTTCAAGAGATGAGGTGAGGAACCTGGGCTTGCTGCCAGCATGATCCCTGGAAGGGGAAGAGGCTGACATCTTCAGCTACACAAAAGGGGTTGTTAATGTGATTGGCCACTGTGAGAGTCCAGGAAACAAAAATCCCCTGGGATGGCACCCATACCTCTGTCTACGCTCCGCTCCTCATTCCTTTGAGAAGACCTTTGATGTTTACCACTGTCTTGGGAGAGTCTAATAAAACCTTAGACCTCACAGAGCTGAAATGGCTTCCTAATTTCCCTATTTTTTATTAATTAAGTTGATTTTTTGTGTTTTTCTTCATAGATATATGTATATACAGATACAGTAAGTTAGACAGTACAGCTCTAGACAGGGGCCAGTGACCCAGTATTACTGATCCTGGCCCCTGGTTATGACCCCTGTACCAAATATATAATACAGAATAAACTTATGATAAATAATAATAGGCACTGTGACAAGAAAACTGATAGACGCCTTGGAATAATACATTTTTTTCTATTTTTACAGTTCTTTTATTTACCTCCGCCGAGGAGTTTATGCTTTAGAAGAGTCTGTCTGTCTGTCTGTCTGTCTGTCTGTCTGTCTGTCTGTCTGTCTGATCATCTGTCAGCATAACTTTAAAAGGTATGAACAGATTTAAATAAAAATGTTTACCAGAGGCCTACCTCGTGTCGAGGAACAATTAATTAAAATGTCATAATGATCCAGATCATGTATGAGTTTTAGCTTTAGGTTTAAGTCACAATTTGGGGGAACATTTGCTGCTTTGCAGAGGTCTGTGCTCTCAGAGGGCTTTCCTACTTTTATTTATGTTTTAAATATTAAGTTGTTGCACTTTTAGTCACAGTTTTTCAGGTGGAATTGAGGATTTCAGAGTTGCAAGTGTCTCTTTGGTTCACATAATATTTTAAACGATTAACTTTTACCCTGTTTTTCATGTCATTCTTTCGTTCAGTGCCCCCATGAAAACAAACATTCAATCTCAATCTGTCAGTTTATCATATTATCACTTTAAAGGAATGGCTGAAGTAACAACTACGCCATCCCTTAGTCAAAACCTGGTGTCATCCATGTTTAGAAACACATTGGAAATGTCTTTTTTTTATAAGGAACAATTTTATAATATCAATTTATTCAGCTCTAAGTCTGGAAGACTACAAAGAAACTTGGGTACCATCATAAAAAACATAATTTACAACAAACTATCAAACATATCATCAAAACAAGTTCATTGAAAATAATAAAAACAGAAATCATGTTAAAAAAAAAATCTATTTCTTAATTTTGTGTAGATCAGCATTTTCATTTCAAAGAAAGGTTAATAAATGAAAAAATCTAATTCCACTGCAATTATTTACTACATGCTTCCACTACAATGAGACGATTTTAATTTAGCCAATTTGGGCCTCTGAAGGAATAATTTTCACATGCTGGACCTGCAGAGTGCCAAAGCTAACCGATCCCTAAAGGAACACAGCCAGCATTCTTACTGAGGCATGCCAGACTAAAACAAATGTGATTGAGTGAGCTAATTTCATTCATTTCATGTTAAGGGCTGCTTCAGATCAGCTGCTGCCACATGTGGCTGCTGCTATTCAGGATCAAAGCGCCCCCTGTTCTCCTACTGAACAGATTTCAGCCAGCATCAATGATTCATGCCAACATTATGTGACGGCGCAACAGACCTTGGACTGCAGAAATGCTGAAGGAATGTTGGTAGGAACGGGATCTGACTGTTCTCCCTAAACTGCTTCTGTGTTCACAAGTTGCTACAGATTAGACAACAGATTTAGTGCAACACTCACACATCGGACACTTGGGCATGCTGCAGCTCAAAGCTGTGCAGCTATTAAACAGTAATAGGATGGCTTTATTGTTTTTAATGCTATAATCCATCCTGCATTTTGAATGAATAATGTTTGAAATGCAGATGTTCTTGTTAGGGTGGAGCCAGCTTATTGGGGTCAGTTAAAAAGTGGGAATCTGTCCTGTAACCTACCGGTAATATTTCTAGTTTGAAAGGGGTCATCTTGCATTAGTCTATGTAATCATTGCTATTGCATATTCATTGAGCCGGCTTTGATCATTAATACCTCTGACCTTGATATCTCTCCCTATCTGTAGCATATCCACATAGAAGGGAGTTTGCAGTAAATTCTTCAGGCTAAGAAGTGAAGCCTTGAACTCCAACATATCCTCCAGATTCTGACTTCTAGAGGTTGGCCACACTTCAAGCACAGATGTTCAAGTATCTTGGCTTTTAGCAGTGAGTGTCTGGAGGAGGGGGTGAGAAACTGACTAAAGATCTTTCCTCTGCTGATCCTGTCACAGCAACTACAACAGGCTTAGATCGGAGAAAGCTGAACTTTCATTCAGTTCTTCTTAGCGTGTCTTTTTGTGAAATTTTTGCTATATGGGGTTTGCCATATTGGTTCAGTTTGTTAACTTTTTGCCAGACATTTTTCTAGTTTGTTTTTGTTGTGCATTTCTTTGTTTGTTTTTGTTTTTGTTAGTTTTGAGATTACTTTCTGTATTTTTGTAAATGTTTGTTAATGCTGTTTTTTCCTTTCACCTTCAGCCATACTCAGCAGGTAAGAAGTAGATTCAGTTCATCTTTGTTTCCCCAGTGTCTGCACCTGTGCCCTACTCTACTTAGGCAGTCAGCCTGCTACTCAAGGATGGGTGGGCTTTCAAAAGGAGCCCGGAGCTTATGTGCTGCCTTCATCATATCGATTCAGCAGGATGAAGGATTATAATTTTTTGTGGGATTCTTTGTCAGTTTGGCTTTGAGGGAAGTGAGATTGCAAATCAGTTAGCCAAGGAAGCTCTGTTGAATGGAATTGATGTTATCATTTTTTTTTTAAAACTAGATTGTTTTCATACTTTTAAGGAACTAATTAATAAGCAGTGGCAGAAAGAATGGAAAAGATGGTCTAAAGGCTAGCATTATTTTAGCTGTTTGCCTTACATTGAAAATAGCAGACTTTTTATAACATCCAGTAGAACGGATCAAGTTAAATTAACCGCATATAGACTGAGGTGTGGTAGAATATCTAAAAGTAAGCAGGCGGATTTACTGTACTCATGCAGGACGTTAGAAAATGTGCCTCATATATTAGGTATTACACAGAATTTATTAAAAGATTTGTCAGATTTAGGCTATCTGTAAAATCTTTTTCTGTCAAAGCAATCCCTTTTTATACCTATAACTCACATTTAATGGATAAAGCTGTGTTGTAGTCTCTCAACTCATTTAAAGGGAATTAAATTGATAGCTTCTAAGGGCAGCATTTTGCTATGCCAGCGCATAGTCTGCCAGAAATAAATGAAAGAAGTATCCATGGATCCTTTGCTTTTTCTTCATACTCAAGTTGTGCTCTAATATTAACTCTCCATTCTGCCTCCATTTGTCCACCTGTATTCTGGTACAAATAAACAATTAATGACTAATATTTGTATATTTTCTGACCCTTAGCTTTGGTCACGAGTTTCAATAATATCTGAATTAATAAGAACCAAGATGCAAGCAGTGAACATTTCTCTGTAGGATAGAGATGGAGCGAGGAGCTGCTTCTCCTCTGCATCTAATCAGGAAGCTTCCTGGAGCCCTTCCTCTGAAGGCTTCCCATTCACATGTCACTGAGGAAAGGAATGTGTGTACTCCACATACCCGATGGATTATAAATGTCCCCTCGTGCCTGGGGATGTCTTTGGAACCCCTAGAATAGGCTTTAAAGCATCACTAGAGAGAGAGATCTTCCCGCATCTCAATGCTCAGCAATCTAATCAGGTTTGGAGAAGTGGGGAGACAATGGATGGAGAGAGACTCTTCCACTGGATAGCATCTTTAACACTTTCTTTTATGCAACATCTATTTTACAAAAAAAAAAAAAACAAATACAGCAACTAACCATGGAGTTTAATTCCTGTAAATATTTCTCCAACCTACATAACAAATCTGTATAGTATTGTGAATTATGTCCAAAACACAAATCACTGCAGAGTAAGATTTTATCATATACTGCATGAGCTGCCATGAACTGTTGGACCATAATTAATACTTAGACAACTTTAATTTTCATTTAGTATACACAGTGTATACGAAACGAAATTTCGTTTCATACGGCTTTCTTGACATTTCCATTTCTTAAAGTGCAGCAGTGATCAAATGTTAACATTGTGCGAGGAAAAAACATGGTGCAAAAAATGCAGTAATATGGAATTTCAGAGCATTAGATACATTATATATAAGGTGCAATCAGGCTCAGACTGGGAACAATTTTCGGCCCTGGCATTTTTCCATCTACACTGGCCCACTTATTTTTCGTTTTCCAGCCCAAAAATTATTCATAAACCTGGATATACGAAATCTCGCCCAATTTGAACCAAAGTCTATTGATCTCTTAGGCCATAAATCTAAAGAACAACATTTTTTATCCAAAGGTGGCCATCCTAAACTGCCAACCTGGCAACAATGCACAGGAAACATTAGCCTTTAGATGCAAAACCCCATCATGCACTGCAACATACACTCACCGGCCACTTTATTAGGTACCCCATGCTAGTAACGGGTTGGACCCCCTTTTGCCTTCAGAACTGCCTCAATTCTTCATGGCATAGATTCAACAAGGTGCTGGAAGCACTCCTCAGGGAGTTTGGTCCATATTGACATGATGGCATCACACAGTTGCCGCAGATTTGTCGGCTGCACATCCATGATGCGAATCTCCCGTCCACCACATCCCAAAGATGCTCTATTGGATTGAGATCTGGTGACTGTGGAGGCCATTTGAGTACAGTGAACTCATTGTCATGTTCAAGAAACCAGTCTGAGATGATTCCAGCTTTATGACATGGTGCATTATCCTGCTGAAAGTAGCCATCAGAAGTTGGGTACATTGTGGTCATAAAGGGATGGACATGGTCAGCAACAATACTCAGGTAGGCTGTGGCATTGCAACGATGCTCAATTGGTACCGAGGGGCCCAAAGAGTGCCAAGAAAATATTCCCCACACCATGACACCACCACCACCAGCCTGAACCGTTGATACAAGGCAGGATGGATCCATGCTTTCATGTTGTAGATGCCAAATTCTGTCCCTACCATCCGAATGTCGCAGCAGAAATCGAGACTCATCAGACCAGGCAACGTTTTTCCAATCTTCTATTGTCCAATTTCGATGAGCTTGTGCAAATTGTAGCCTCAGTTTCCTGTTTTTAGCTGAAAGGAGTGGCACCCGGTGTGGTCTTCTGCTGCTGTAGCCCATCTGCCTCAAAGTTCGATGTACTGTGCGTTCAGAGATGCTCTTCTGCCCACCTTGGTTGTAACGGGTGGTTATTTGAGTCACTGTTGCCCTTCTATCAGCTCGAACCAGTCTGGCCATTCTCCTCTGACCTCTGGGATCAACAAGGCATTTCCGCCCACAGAACTGCCGTTCACTGGATGTTTTTTCTTTTTCGGACCATTCTCTGTAAACCCTAGAGATGGTTGTGCGTGAAAATCCCAGTAGATCAGCAGTTTCTGAAATACTCAGACCAGCCCTTCTGGCACCAACAATCATGCCTCGTTAAAAGTCACTCAAATCACCTTTCTTCCCCATACTGATGCTCGGTTTGAACTGCAGGAGATTGTCTTGACCATGTCTACATGCCTAAAGTGGCCGGTGAGTGTATTTTTGCTGAATTTTCAAACATAAATCAAATATAAGAGGAACATTTTAGTTTTATTATATATATATATATTTTTTTTTTGCAAGGATTTTAACAGTTTGAAGAAATAGAATATTACACCATATGATACTAGTGGCTCGGGACAAGCAGCGCTGGGATGAAATTTTTTTTATGGTGGGAAGAGGAGTCCTGATGATCTTCTCTGCAGTTCTCGTCTCTCTTTTCACTTTCTTCCAGTTTGAAGAGCCTCCACACCACAGAGTGAGACAGCTGTTTTAGAACGCCCTCTATGGTGTTTCTGTAGAAGGTTGTAAGGATGGGTGGAGGCAGGTGGGCTTCCTCATCCTCCACAGCAAGTGCTTTTTTGCCCTTTTGACCAGTCAGACGGTGTTGTGAATCCTATATTTTTCATGCTTCTTTGCCTTTTCTAAAAACTGCTTTAAAGTAGTCATACCTGTCTTTATCCATGCTGGGTCAGATCCTGATGTTTGAAAAAGAAGGTAGGGAGTCAAGGTAGCAAAATAAAGGTTAGCCTCGCTGTATGCAGTAAGTCAACCTGCTGATTAATTTTGATGTTCGGCTGATCGCCTCTCTCACAGCCTTTCTCCACCCCTTTGTTAATGTGTGCTCAAAATGCTCCGTTTAAAAAGCATTCCCTTTATGATGTCATGGGGGGAAAAAAACTGCCCAGAGTGGTCTATACGCAGCAACAATGCAAGGGTTAAAATCTTAGTTGTAGTGTTAATGAAATACTGTGGGTGTTGTATTAACAATAAACAGCTGCAAAATAACACTGCCAGTTTCTGCAGGCATTCTCCTGCAAAAATGGCAAAAAAATGCTCCGGGGGTCTCTTTGTTAATATTCTTTTATTCTCAAATGTAGCATAAAATTGGACCTTTAAGCTGTAATATTCAAAAGTTATAAGGAGACGGAGTGTCTAAATATGTTGCCACTGTGTCTGTATGTATGTAATGCATGCTATATGCAAACATCTGTCTGTCTGTTGGGGTTTTATCTAATGGCAGAAATTGTTATCAAATAATTTCATTCAGTTATATAAATATATCAGTGGAACTTTGTTTTATTTCTTGTTTATATAGAAAACAAAGTAAGCAATTCAATTCAGAATAATTCATAATAAAATAGTTTCATGTGACTCTTAAAGAAGGGAATTATTGTATAAAAAAAGGGCAAAAATTACATTTTTGGAGAATAGAGTGGAATTAAATAAGTTGCTTTTCTTCCCACTCATTTTCAAATATGTAAATCACAGCTGTATTGTTTTTGCTCTGTTTTTCAGCAGTGTTTTTTCTCCCCATGGGTATTTAGGAGAGTTACACATCTGTTCATTATCTGTTCTTGCTTAAAATAAACAACATTATGTAATAAAAAACAATTTCTATAGAGAGCTTAGCCAGGTCTGCAATATTTGCATTTGGATAGTTTGTCGAACAAAGGGCTGTAATTGAGTAAATATGAGTTCTCATTAGAAATATTAATTAGAAATGTATTTTTTTTTTTGCTATTATTAATAAACATCCCTGGGTTATAACTTTAGAGCATAATTGTTTGTTAAGATATAGACATTTTTAACATAGTGTCAAACTATGGGGATTTATAACCAAGAAATCTGGAAGCCATTTTATTTCTCAAACCCTGCTGGTTTAAATAAATCATATTGTGCTATAGGGGTATTTTGTTTACTGGTATCTCCTTGGTAAAGCATTAATACTGAGGCTGTGGTTCAGTGGCTTATATGAGCATTATGGATTCCACATCCCCTGCCACATCTAAACGCGCCCCTGGGCAAGGCACTTATCCTCGGGATGTTTCTGACTGTTAGAGTGTAACTCTTTCTTTAGAGTAAATTATGTGACTGAAAATTTGCTATATAAACTCAGTCCATTTACAGAGGAAGTAAAAGCACAAACGACTACATGTGTTTAGGTCACATGTAAAATGACGTAACGTTTTCCTTTGGAGTTTATTCTAACATCAGGGGGAAATATTTAAATTTACCATATTTGTTATTCAATTAAAAACATCAAAATAAAATATGCATGCACTTTTGAAATTATGGATTTGGAATATCTAATAGTTCATAATGGGGTTTAAAATGTGAAAAATAAAGAAAATCCAGTCTGAGTTTGAAACAAGAGATAAACAAGAGCCTGTGTGCCTCAGGAAAGAAAGGAGGAGGACAGAAATAGCTGCAGAGAACTGGCAGATGACTTGGACTGCCAGTCATGACCAGTTTCTACAAATCCTCAGTGCAGAGCATTATTACTGAAATGAGATTTCACCATCAGTCTGCCTGAACCCAAAGTGCTAGGACCCGTTTGCTCTGACAGAACAGAGGTTGTATATTCCCATTTCACATTGTCTACTGAGGATAAAATGAAATATGTACTGAACAGAAATTAATAAAGTTCTTCAGAGGAGGTTTCTGCTATTTTAAGAAGTCAGACTCCCAAATAAAACATTTTTTTCCTACTTGTAAGTATTCATTAAAGCAGTGTGAGCTAACAGCAGCAAAACTGCATTGGCTGCACAGAGCGGCAGCAACCGTATGAATTAGACAAATACACAGCATTTAAAGCTGATATAAGAACAGCCGCTAACGTCTGCTCCCACAGCTTGAAACCTTTTCTTTTCTTGTAAGTCAAAGGTTTTCATATAGGATCAAATGTGGACCTTTTACGACTTCATTTGGCCTTTTCTTAAAGAGGAGTCTTTCCGAACTATTATCGTTTTATATACAGATTGAGTAAAAATTTGTATTTAGAGAAAAGTTTATGCACTTCAAAAGAAGGCAAAACAAGCTGAAAAATACACACAAATCAATCATCTGCAAATGTTTAATGTTCCTTAGCAAGTTGCAAGAAGGGCTTTGTGTTGACATTAGATTGCTGCAGAATTCTGGCTCAATATTTGATCAATCACCTCAAGAGGTTTAGGTTTCTGACAACTGATAGAAAACCTTTTTTTAGAGATTGAGGTTCGGAGTGTTTATGTCTGCCAATGTAACCCACTTCAAAAACAAAGAGGAAACTCTGTTCAGTTGTAAGGTTTCTTCATATAGTGGATTTTAAATAAATTGTAAAGAATTCTGTACTTTGAAACATTTAAAGAAGGTTGTTGTTTCTTATTTTTGTCTGTGCAACATAGGATGGATAATACTTTCCACAGCTGGAGCAATAACCCTGGATCAAACCTACGATGAATGTTTGGATAATCCAATACTTTAAATGTTTCTAAATGTTTAACTTTGCCTGAGAGGTATTTGTGCTCTACATGTAGGCAGCTGCACGATTCATTCAGGTTTTGAGATGTTAGCTTTTGACAAGATGCTTCTTACTCAATCAGCCGGGTTCAAAAAAATTATGTTAAACTTGGTACATTTTTGTTTTTCTTGGTTTTCTCACCATCCTGAGTTTGTTCCAACAAGTCACTGGTCCAAAGCGCACATCTAAACTGCTTTAGGAGAGTAGCAGGTTTCTGAATGATAAGGAACTAAAACTGTAGTAAAATTTTATTCTGGCTAAACGGCAGCTTCATGCTAAGAGAACAAAAATATTTAAGACGTTCCATCAATTAGGCCGAGAAGATTGGTTTAAAATCTACATGCATGCTCTTTGCAATCTGCAGAAATTTGTTCCAAAATACATGTTTGAACCTCCTAGTTCTAGTTTTGTATTTAACAGCCAACTAATAAAAAAGTTCAAGTAAAATACAAGCCCAGACTTTATGTACTTGGTGGGTGGTTATAAACTGCAGACTGGACCTCAGTGTTTGACGTCTTCCTTTACGCTTGTGATCATATGAGTTTTGTTAATTTTATCTGAAAGATTGGCTTTAGAAATAATTGTACTGCAATCTTTCACCGGGTAAAAAAAAAAACCCTATCTCCCATTATGTCTTAATCTGAGTTAAAACTGCAGGAAAACGAATATGTTGAAATAAAGCTGAATCAGTTAAAGATTAAAGATGGAGACACGAAACAGTACTAAAACATGTTTTATTAGAATAAACAAAGGAAACATCACAAAGACAAAATAGCTATAAATCTATCAATTTCCTTATTTTGTTTCTTACAGCGTGTTTATTTCAGATCAACAAACCTTTAACCTGTCCTAAACTGTCACAGTTATCTGGGAGCATGGATCTGCTGAGGAAGTCTTTATTAGCGTATCCTATCCCCATCACACAAACGCCTTCAAACTCACTCAGACCAAGGTTACTTTGATCGTCCCAACAGGTTGGTAAGCACTTCACCTCCAGAGCTCCAACTCACCATGAAGCACCTTTCAGAGTCTGAGCAGCAGACAGCTCAGTGAAAGGCTGAGAACTCACACACTGTTTATAACTATTTACATTATCTGTAAATTTAAAGGAGCGGGGGGGGTGGGGGGGGGGGTCTGCGAGGAGCTAGTGGATCCTCGTCAGCTCCTCTACTATCTTAATCACCTCGTCCACTGTGGCTTCACGCTTCATGCCGCTGCCATCATCGATCTGAAAATGAAAGACAACACGCTGTGAGCAGAGACAAGCTGCACTTATGAGTAAAAGCGGGAGGTTAGGATGTCAAAAAAATATCTCCTTTAAATGAAGTATTATTTTTCTTTGCTCTGTTCCCACAGTTTCACTTATGTACTTTTGAAGTGAAAACGCAAAGGCTGGAATCTTTTATCTGGCCCACATAGACAACAGACTGCAGCTTTTCCCCTCCACTTTATTTTAATCTAATTGCACCAGAAGGTGAAAACAAAGAAAGAAAACATTTATAATTAAAGGAGAAACTTCTCCATTCTTAAAACAAAAAGCAATTGAATAAAAATCAGCTCCAGCTAAACTGATTGCATGATTTCTGTTCTCTAACCAGATTTTAATAAAATATAGCATCGTATTTAAAACATGAATAAATTCAGTTTCTCTGTCTTACAAATGAGCTAATTCAGCAAAATTTAAAGCAATGTTCCATTTTTTGGATAAATCGTATATTTGTGCATTCTGCCAGATCAGTGACGATTTGGATATTTTCTTTCTATACAGAATCTGACAAAGCACTGTTAACAGCTAATCTAAATATTATTAAATAATAGCTGCAGCTTGGCTGAAATGAAACCATGAATGTTTGCAAAAAGCAGGATGATTCTGCTGCTACGGTTCAGTCAAAGTTCAAATCTTAAGTAATGGGTGGGGCAGGAAACTAAACGAGCCGTCCGTAAATGATTGGCTAAACTAGATTTTAAATACTATCAAAAGGCAAATCGTTTAGCTGTGCCGAGTCGCTCCTGTTAAACTTAACTATCAAAGGTGCTCCAATTAGAATTAGCTTCACAGTCAAAAGAAAAAAGTTTAAAGGGGTCATAGAATGCAAACAAAGTTTATATTGTCATAGATGAATAGAGATAGTTAAGTGGGTGAAATAGACGTACAGAGAAGTTCAAACCCCATCAACACCTCCTTTCTCTGCAAATCTCACAATTCTAAACTTCTACCATAAAACGGGCAAATCCAAACGAAGCCCTGAGTTGATGTAATTTCGGGGATGGTGCCTTATTTGGTTCTGGTCTGAACTTTAATCACGTCCCGAAATTGACATACAGATCAGCCCACCGGTTCATGCATGGACCGGGCATTCGAACAGAGCCCTCAGCCTCGGTTACAGCACACATTTCTAAATGTGTGCTGTAACAAGCACACATTTAGAAATGTTTAAAATAACCTGTTAACATCACTAGATCCAAAATCTATTCTATTTCCACATAAAAGTATAAGTGGACACCAGGATTGTGAGACAAACTTTTAAGAAGTAAAAATAAAATGGATTCATTGGCTAAATCTGATCTGAGTGGATCTAAACTGTTTCCTCTCAGTGATTTTAGAAGATCAAAACAGAGCCAGAACTGTGAGCAAACAAACAATCTGGGCTGTGACTGCCAGCGCCCAGACAGCAGGATGCCCACTTCAGCGTGTCAGATATCAGGAAAGGCTATTGGAGGCTAAAATGACTAAAGCTCTTAACCACTAAAGAAAGACTCAGCCTTCAAATCTTCCCCATGTAGTTTAACAGAAAAAAATACCTCACAGACAGAAAAAAGGAAACTCAGAAAATATCCAAGCAAAAGGAGATAATCTTCTTTGAGGTCGATTGACTGACAGATTGTCAGCCTGACTGATGGATAAATAAAGGACTGAAAAAACCCATTATGGAACAAAACAACAAAAAATAAATCTCAATATCAATCTATTCATCTATCATGTCACAAAAGAAGGAAAAACAATATTTGTTTTTTAGATATGAAACTTTGGATCCGTAAAGGTTAAAGGAGAACCTTAGCAATCACATTGTCTTACTTTCCTGACAGTAAAAGCAGCTTCACTGAACATGAAAGAAAACAAAACTCATGAAATTGTTAAGGTTCCCAGGCCCAAACTTTTATTGGCTAATTTAAAATTAAAAAAGCTTAACTTGGAGTTTTAGATATTTTTGCACATAAATGTTTAGGGATGCATGTAACCCAGATAAAGTGATTAACAGACAGCTGGGTGGATGATTGATCGATAAAGCAGGAAATTTTATTTTGATTTTTGTTTTTGTCAGGGGATCGGTGAGTATAGTCTAGACACAGAAATGTCACATTTAGTTTTCTTGCCTTCCTTTGTAATGCAAAGAAAAAACCTGGTTTGGAGTACTGTAATTTTGGTTTAAAGGACAGATTGGTGATAAAATCTAGAGAAATAGATGAAACAAATATTATTCTGCGTTCAACAAGCAAAGGGAAGCTTGTCCCCAAAAAGATTCTTCAATACTAAATAGAATTTTAAAGAATTAAAAGCAACATAACTTTAACATACTTCATGAAATCTTCTGAATTGGCTCCCCATCTGCTAATCAAAATAAAACTTGCGTGATTTAAATAAGGATAGAAACCAAAGGATGTTGGAGATGTGTTTTTAAAGAGATGTACAAAAACTTGTAGAAAACTTCAACCATAGGCATTACATAACGGATGTTAATGATCAGTGTTGCGCTTTGAGCTGAAAACGAAACTGCTCCCACCTGCAGAGTGCTGACCACCTCCTGCATCTTCGCCCGGCTCAGATCTAAGAAGCTTTCAATCAGGTCCCCGTCGATGAACCCTGTGGCCTGCTCTGTCTTCCGCTCCGTGTGGAAGGACCTCCAGGTGTCACTCGGTTAAGGATAAATCATTACCTGAAGGATGCTATAGCCTGAGGATGGGCCTTACAGTGACCGTGCAAACTTCACCTCAGGCAGAGTCAAAGCATATCCAGCAGGTGATAACATTTAAATTCACCAAGTTTCTGCTGATCACAATGGCCTCTCTTTAACCTTTTTTTTTTTTATCCTGAGACCATACGGAGGGCATAAACATCCTTTGGCTATGAAATAAAATGAAGACAGAAGTTTTTAAAAGGGATGATGAAACATAATCGGAGTTTTAGAACAAAATCCTTAAAAGAACTTCTCTTCCCATCTTTTTTTTTTAAGTCCCTCTAATAACAACTTGCAGCAGAATGGTGATCACCTTAATTATTTGAGCAATAACCCTTAAATAACCCTTCAAAGTTAGTAAAAGATGTCATTATTGCTTATTTCCCCAGAACCACCCTGTCAGTCCCGGTCAGCTGTAGGGGTTCAGAAAAGGATATAAGCTGTGCTCGATCTTGCCCACGCTCTTGATGACCTTGGTGAGGCGGTTCTGTAGGTCGAGCAGGAGGCTGTACCAACCCTCGGAGAGAGACGTCACCAGACCTGAAAAGGGCACACAGATAATCAGATTTGATGTCAGAATACAAAGTGCAGAGTTAATACTCTGTCTTTAGCCATGTGAGAAAAAACAAAACTTCTCACTACACTGATGAAAAAAAGACCTAGTTCTATACTATGACTATGAATGTGTAGGCAAATAGCTCACTCTTGTTACATTCAAAGGCTTTCCCAGTAATTTGTAACACCCTGTTGGCTTATACTATATTTTTTGAGTTTTACACTTTGCCTTTAGTCCATTTCTTTTTTAAACTTAAGCATTTTGTACATTTCCTGTAATAAAACAACACAATCGGAGATACAATACAAGCAATGGAGTCCAGCAAATCTGCTTTTTCTTAGCGGAGTTGTGACGAGAAAAAGCTCATGTTAAAGTGTGAAAACGCCAATAAATTATAGATGAAAGGAAGGATAAATACGAAACGCTTAGAACACAATATAAACATTTCAGTTCGCAGTCTGATTAAGTTCTGCCAACAGGTGGAGACTGCGTACAATCCTCATGTCTGTGGATTGTACCTGGTGCAAAAGTTATTATAAGGCTAAAAAAGGAATCAGTGAACTGTCAGGGTGAACGATTGGTGTATATTTTTTTTGCTTTGAATGACTTATAGATTGTTTTTGTGTATTAATTAATAAGCATAGTATATAATAGGTATATTCACACTCATATTTCAGAAATAAACACAAAAAACAAAAAAAAGGACTCACCGAAATGTGTTTTTTAATCCAACATATCTGGATATATTTTTTGAAATTTTTACACAACGCATCAAATTTATGTAATAAACCTATAAAAACTTTAAATATCTAAAAGATGTTTGAAAAAAAAAAACAATCTGGATGATGATGAATAAATGAGTTGGTATTCATTTTTAGTCAACTTTCCATTTTGCAATGGAAAGTTTTTCCTGTTTAAACCAGAGACCAGGAGCTGTCAGAAATAGGACTGAATTAAAAATAATCTCAGAATTATTTCAAATCAGCCATCCCACTATTTGGAAAAAGATCTACAACTGAGAAGGTAACGGAAAACTGTCAACATGCCTGGATATGGTCACCAGAGCAGGATTACGCTAATAGCAAGGTGCTAAAGGGAGTCTTTAGAAACATTAAAGCTCAGCATCTAGAGCAGGAATGTTCTGCTACCGTTGATGTGAAAGTAAATAAAAACGACTTTAAGAAGAGTGTATGAAGGCTAGTCTTATGATCTGGTCTTCTGGAATAATGTTCTTAGTAAAGATAAGTCTAAATTTGAAGTATTTAGAAACTGTAAAAGTGGACGTGTTTGATTTAAACCAAATACAGCATTAAATCCATCCTAAGGATGGAACTGAAGCACAGAGGCAGAAGTGTCATGGTTTGGGAAGAGTTTTATCTTTTATTTTTAAATACAATAAATTAAAAGTTTCCTTGTTTCGATAAAAGCTTTTAAGTGGAGTTCAGAATGTTTATTTCTGCAGAAGAGTAAATTATACTAGCTGCATCTTTTTATTACCTCCACATATCTAGAAATTTTACTGTTTGAATAAATTCTTTAAATGTATTTGCGGTAAAAATTACATTTCATTAGCTTTTATGAAAAGGTTACTGTATGAATATAACCTGTGAAAAAAATCCCAGAACTGATTCCAAGCAGAAACCTGCTCCTGTTGACCTGCAGAGATCGTTTTTCTGTATCAGACACCATGAGGTGGTTTTAGAAAAGTAAAGAGCTGCAATTATACCAAATTAAACTAATTGTTACCTAATAGTTGGGCTTTTAAAAACATAAAAAGCCCGTTTTAAACAGGTCACTTATTTTTCACATCTCTTTGGGCACAAATTCCTCTCGAAATGTTTATTTCATTGTTCTCATGTCTTCTGTATTATTCATTTCTAGCTCTTTAAAATCAAGAGACAATCAAGGCCGCTCTTATAATCAGGAGATACAGGTTTATGGCCTTTAAACAAGTATCAGTACTTTACTAACGTGCATAAATTGAGGAGAAAAATGGAGGCCAATGGAACAGAAGGGATTGCTGTGTCAGTCTTGTTCATTTGAAGCTTTGTTGCTCCCTTAATGAATTTGTTATTAAACCCTCTAATGACACGCGAGGAGAGGGTTATAACCCTGCCAGCTGTTTCTCTGGCAGCATCACAGCAGTGGAAGGAAACATGAATGTCGGAAACTTAACGCATTATTCCGATGCTGTCTGATTGTGTTTTATGATAAAATATTCCAGTTGGGGACTAAATAGGAGGAATAAATAACATCCTGGTTTTATAATCAGTCTGGAAAAAGATTGCTTGTGTAAGTCCAGAACACAAACCAAAGCGATCTTTGCCAAGATGGACTCCTCACTATCGGCCTGATGACATAAATAAAAGATACTTACATAATTTCTCTGAAGATTAATCTCCATCCTTTTTTTACTGATTGTGATAATTTTTTTCTGATTGCAATATCTGATTTTAAAAGTCTTTGAAAAGTTTGTCGACATCTCAGTTTGATGATTTTTTTATTTTATTTTTCCTGGAGGAAATAAACCCATCTCCTTGCAGCTTTTTCTGGAAAAAAAAAAAACATATCATACATCACGGCATCCCGCAGAGCGATAAGACCGACAGTGGCCTTTTATCTTTATTATTGCTGAAGCTCATTTGGATTGGAGAGGAAAAGTCTCACGGAGCAAGAAGACCTTTGTTTTCATTTCATGTGAAACTTTCTTCTGCTACTTTTTAAAGAATCACAAAAGTTGTTGAGGTATTGTGGAGCTCTGGGACTGCCATGTCTGTTTCCTCTTTTTCTATCTTCTTTCTCATACTGCCAGGCTAAAAGTTACTGGTTTTAATCAGAGTACTGCGACCTGATTGCCTTAAGTTTTATCTTATTGTCTGGAAAGTTAATCTTCTCTTAAAGAAAGGGGTTGTTAAGCATCTTAGTATAAATAGATTAGTATAATATGCTTTTTAATTCCAATCATTTTTGAAGCACCTTTAGTTTAATTGTATCATTAAGGTTAAATGGTTTTTTTGTTTTTGTATTATAAATAGACGAATATCTGCCTGCAGAAGAAAATAAACCTCAGATGTTTTTGGATTCGTCCTGAGAAGCTTCTTAGGAAAGAAACAAAGCTGTACAGTTTGGAGCTTTGCAACCTAAATCCTGCTCATATCCACTGAATCAAAACAGTGAGCAGAAGTCTCAACAGTGAGTGTCATAGCATAAAATCAATAAGTGTCTGGATGTGAAGACACCACAGAGAGGGTAAACCAAGAAAAACAGGAATCTAAAGAAACCTGTTTGGGGAAAATTCTCTCAGTTTCTTTAAAAATTGCGGGAAAAACTACTTTCCACCAACAGTTTAAAAGTACAATGTTAAATTTTTTACACAGCTGTGTAATGAACACAGATGCAATGAGGGCCCAGAGGTGATATGGCCCAGACTGATCAAATGAGCTGGAGCCAAAATTGCCAACATGACCTGCAGTGACCCTGAAGCACAAGGGATTTAAAGGTGGCAAACAACCAGCAGAAAAACTACTATACAGCCATAACACAGTTACACCTACCAACTCCAAGGCAGTAAGGTTGGTGAACATACTGTGCAAAAACAAAGAAGCTCTTGAGTTTCCCTGTGACTCAGGGGAATGCCATTTGATGCATCTGAAGATTCAACCAGTGTGTCAGAAATCCAGCAGTTCTGCAAGGCTAGTTTCTAATTCCCACACGTCAGTGCCAGTGATGGGTCAGCCAATCATTCTCTGATTGTTTGCTTTTGAAAGGCTTTTTCCAAACAGCTTTCTGCAAAGAACTTCACAGATTGTGACCCTTTGTGATCAAGAGACATTTTTATCTCCCTTCCTGTTAAGTAAAAGTGTTCTCCAAACATAGAGCCTTTTCATGTTTCTTGGCACGAAAACCTAATAAGCAGAATGAAAAACAGACGTACATCATAGGAGGCTTTGTTACTTTGGAAAGATGGACGATGTTTCATGCTTTATAAAAAAATATATTTTTTATATATTCTATATTATGCAAAACAGTACTATAGTGTACTTCACTGTACTACAGTCCTTTGATTAATCTACTTAAAGAGACTATAGTATAAAATGCTGAGGCATTATATATACAAGGACATACTGCACTGCTAAGTAGACCCCTAAACTATACAACACTACACCATGCAAACTTTACTTGCTTATATATTACTGATATATTGTTTTTTGCAAAACTGCCATAAGCTGTTAACCGAGGTACATTAGTTTAGGTTTGTGGTCCAGCTGTTTTGTTCTGAATTGTGCTCTATAAATAAACTTGCCTTAAACTCTTACCTTATGGTGTGATGCAATCTACATAGTGACACTGAGATTTCCTGTGTTTTGTATTAGAATCTGTCACTCACAGTTGAAGAGGGCCTATGATGAAAATTAAAGCATCTACATACTTTTCAAGTGGGAAAACCTTCAAAATCTGCAGTGCATTAAATACTTGTTCTTCTCACTGTGTATATCTGCTATAAAAAATTGTACATCACACTGTTCAGCACAAGGGAGCCAGCAGCTCTAGACTTGTAGTGACACTGAGAGAAAAGTCTGATCACCTCTGATTTAAACCCATTTTATGGTTCTGATGACTGATCATTTACACAGGCACTAGTTTATTCTATACTATATTGTGTGACCATTTTTTCTATAATGTTTTTGCTTCTTTAGACAGCAGAATTTCCCCATTGTGGGACAATAAAGGGGTTTTCTATTCTATTCTAAACTCTATAGTAATCTAGTTAGGCTGTATCATACTATGCTGTACTATAAAGCTCAAAGCTGTGCTATATTTTACATATCTAGAACACTGTGCTACATATCATAATGCACAATACTGAACTATCTAAAATACAATTTATTATTCAACACCATGTAACAAGGTTCTGTCACATAATACAACAGTTTGTTGGAAAACCAATAAGCTTCATTTGATTTGGACATTTTTTACAGTTTAGATCAAAATGAATTGCATGCAGCATAAACAAGGTGTGTATGCAGACCTGTGTTTTAAAACCAGGGGTGGAACGTAAAAATGTTGTGTATCAGTTATTCCCCTGGTTACAAGTTGTCGATTTAACCAAAAATGTGAGGCACAGTATAAAAGCATCTCCTGCTGTTAGCCTAACAGGTAGCACATCCATGGAGCATCTATAGCAGAGCAGTAGAAAACAGCTGTGAGTTAAATCTTTGCTGGTTTCTCAGAGCCTTTAAAACCTTATTCCTAAAAGCAGTCTAGTTTCTCGTTTTTTTTTTTTTTTACTGAAAATGATGAAGACTAGTGGCGAATTAGACAGTTGCCTACATTGGACATTTCTATTTAAACTGCAACCTACCACTGTAGCTGGGACGGTGTTAAAATCTGCCACTTCATAACGTTACCACTTCTTACCACAGCCAGTGGTGGATGTGAATTTAAATCCTGCCAAATCTATTGTGATTAAATCAAAAAAATTATTTATTGCTGTAATATTTTAAAAAAGAACATAAGGACTCTTTTCCTCACAAAACCTCAGTGTTGTATTGCAGAAAAATAAATAGGATAGATAAAAAAAAGAAGTCTGTCCTCCCAAAACTTTATATTATGACTTAAGTTGCATTGCAGCTGAAAAACTGATAATTAGTTAACTTCAAAGACCTCAACATTAAAGAGTCCCCCTTTTCCCTTTTTATAATAAAACAAACAAACAGGGTAGCGGTATTTATCCGCAGCACGGACATGAGCGACAGATGCAGCTTTTCTACTTGTGTCTCTAAGCAAGACAGAACATTTAAACATCCATAAAATGGCTGAATATTTTCAAAGCTAAATAAAAAGACCAAGCATTGTTTAGGAGAAAGTTGCCAAACAGCTTACCAATCATGCCGTTAACGGTGCCGAAGAGCACAGATCCCTGGGTGGGTGTGGAGCTCTCCCCCAGGTTCTGTAGCACCAGTGAGCCATGACAGAAAACATTTACAAACTCGCCGAGGTGAAAGGCCCCAACCTCCTGCAGGTGCTGGCGCTCCTCGTCGGTGGTGGCCGCGCTTTTGGGAAAACGTAGAAAATAATGTCAAGGGCAAAACTGGAACTTGTTGGGGGCAAAACTATCGATCAATCAAATGGAAAACAAGGAGGCCAGAGACACGAGAAGAGTTGGAAAAGGTCGCCGAATGATAGAGAGGTAATGGCTAAAAGGCTAAGAAACAGTGAAAAGAGCAACAGTAACAGAGACATGCAACAAAAATAAAGGTCAAAAGCATTGAGAGGTCCACTCTGACATATTAGATGGATAATGAGTGAAGGCATAGATGGAACACAAGCTCCTTCAGACCACATCTTTCTTCCTTTTCCTTAAAGTCAACACTCGTCCAACAGTGAAATTACCACAAAAAGAAAGAAGCAAGAGAGTAGCTAAAACCTCGGCTGAAAGATGAATCATAATTTCCCACACAAATGCAAGGACAAAGCTGCACAACACTTTTATACCAACGAAGCTGTTCTAAAAGCTGTGTGTGGAGGGAGCAGCATCTTAATGACGGCATCTGTCTAAACGAGCGAGCATTAGACATGATTTAGGGAAATTTTGGGTAGTTCTGATCTGAAAGAGCAGCTCTGGGAATTATAATAAATATAAATATGAATACAAGAAAAAAAAAAACTTCAAAAAGGAAAATTATCATTGAGCTTCACAGCGAGAGATTATGCTTTTCTCACCTATCCTTCTGGCAGACGAACAAATTAAAGGCGTTCTCTGCTCCCAGGAAGTTGTCATCGTCTAGAATTTCAACAGCACTCATCCAGTTTGGATTAAAATCACGGGCAATCTGGGAAAAAAATATGACAGGTATACATGCACAGGTTTGACTTGAAAAATAAAAAATGTCTGCAAATGCATGCAAATGATAAACAAGAGTAAGCTGCCAAATAAGGTGTTCCTACATGACCTCCAGCTGTTACTGGCTGTGTTTGAAGCTTTGTCACCTCTGGTTTTTACTCAAGTTTTATCTTTTGCCATTCATTAATTTTTTTTTTTTAAAGAGCACTGTTTTAGGAAGGTGTAAAACTGTAGTTTTTTTTTGGGCAAATTATGATGAACTCTAGTATTGAAGGGAGGAAATCAATGCAGTTTAGCCAAAGACCTGCTCTGTAATTAGCTGTGAAGCCTGTGATGGACATAGAAGAGACACAGTGATCTTTTATCATTTTTCCTAATGAGTTGGTAACGTCTCCACTTTGTTTGATTTAAATAAAGGCTTGACTATAAATTTAAATTTAAGTTTAATTAGCTGCTAATGCCTTATTCTGCAACGTATAAGTGTGGAAAAAACAATGTGACTTAAAATGAACCAAATACCAACATATTTTTTTTACTAAAAAAACTCTAAAATATAATTAAAGATAACAACAAGGAACTTAAACATAATAAAACCCTGTGAGTTGAGAGTAAAAATTGCTTTTTTCCTCTTTCGTTTTATTACTTTCTAGAACTCTTAAGGGTTTTCTTCATCACATCTCACCTCCTCAAAGTTGCCCTCCATGGGTTTGTAGGCCAGCAGCAGGACAGACCTCATCAGGTCCCCCACTAGGATGAAATCTCCTTTGGTCTTCAGGTAAAGGGCCATGATGTTGTTATAGTGGTTGCACTCGGTCCTCAGCTCCTTTTCAGCCGTCCACTCATACAGACGGACCTGAAACACAAAGGATGACCTGACTGTAACTGCTATCATAGCACATGTTAACCATAAAAAGACATGTTGAATTTATTCCTGCAGGACTTGGGAACATGGACTGACATTTCAGCTTCACACTGGGTGAAGTTGTGTTACCCTGAGTTACTGCCTGCTTTAAAATGACCTTTTAACAACGATTGAAACCAACTTGGGAAGCTGTGCCTATTATTCTCGTTTAAACGTTTAAAGCAATATTGAAAAACTTTCAGTTTTGGTCGATTTTGGCTCCCCCCAGTGGACTAAAGTCGTCTTTTTTTTGCCTGAAGGAAGACGACATTTCCCATCAGGACCAGGGCAAAGCGATGCGATGCAAAATCCTGATCTCCCGGTAGCCTGCAGTTGGATTAAACTACATTTCTCTTTCCACTGGCTGTGTGAAAGTTGAACAGTATTGTTAAATGTAATGAATCAACTGTGGTGAAACAATTTTATAAGACAATGTCGAAAATACTGAGCCTGTTTCTGCTGGAGGTTTCTTCCTGTTAAAAGGGAGTTTTTCCTCTCCACTGTTGCTACAAGCATGCTTAGTGTGAGGGATTGTATTTGAGTCAATGAGTCGATGCAATCAACTGGTTTTCCTTAGATAGAACACTTTGAATCAATTTGACTGTATGATCTGGTTTAACTGTTAAGTGCCTTGAGATGACATGTGTTGTGAATTTGGCGCTATATAAATAAACTGAATTGAATTGAAAATAAGAAATGTTCAACCATTGTTTTGTACCGTATTCCTGCTTTGAAACAGATAAATATAATGTTATGTTTGATAATTTCATAGTAAACATGTATAGATCCCTGCATTAAGGTGCCGCATTGCCTGAATATCAACTCTCTGAATATACAGCCTCTCCGTCTTTATAACGAATGGGCAAAGGGGGAAGTGACGTATGCTGTAAAGGTGCCTGCATATTTATAGCCGTTTGTGTGCTTAGCGCTAATGAAAGCAATACAGACACCTAGAACTAGTTGTAAGTAGATGTATAATCAGAAAAATTCTGAAATATTTTTTTAAAGGTCATACAGTTATTTAGTATTGGTATAAACATATAAAAGCAACGGAGAGACTGAGGTGTGGCTGAAGCAACCGTTTTTAACCTGCTGGCCTCATGGTGTCATAAGTTCCACTACATAAATAAACACAGACTCTCATTACCTATTTGGAGCTAAAACTTTAGGCTCCAAACCACATGAATAAACCCAACCAAACTGCACACAAAATCCTTTGCAATACTGTAGGTGTGAAAACCATAGTTGCATGAGCACATGTATGCCTGTGGGATCTGGAACAATATGTCTACATACAGAATGATGGCTCTGCAGCGACAAGCCTCTGCCCCCAGAAATTCAAATAAAGCAGCTGAGTAAGCCAGTAGCAGGGTGAAGGTAATTAGCCAGCTCCAGCAGCATGGTTACAGAGATGCACTGATTCTGCAGCCCTTCACTTTGCATCTTCTCACCAACTGAAATATTACTGCCTCGTTGGGCAGCTTCAACACAACAAGCTGATTTAGACCTTTCTACTCCAAAATAGTATTCTTTGTTTTTAATAATACCCCCAAAAAACAAAATGCAAAACTTTATTTCTTGAATCTCCTTTAAATATTATATTTTGTTCTACATTTGAAGTCTTATTCCCTGTAAAAATGTCCAAAAGCATGCAGCACTAATGTTATTTTCCCTAAAAATAAAAAAAATTAAAAAACAAGGATACATATAATGGAAACAGTACCTGTGCATTAATCTAAAATCCGTCAACCATGATGGTACAGATTCAACGAGCACAAAGGATTATATTCAGCTATGCTGACCTTGGAAATGCAAAACTGTGAGGAGTAAAATAAAAGCTTTTGTTTACATTAATGTCTGTCTAACCAAACAAGCTTAGTGAGAGTAAAGTCGTCTTTGTCATAAAACCTAAGATAGAAAGTAGAGCAGCTGAAAGTAAGTGACTTGATGAGCTCCAGAAATCTGAAATCCATGACAAATATATCTTTGATATCTGAAGATAATGCTCCCTTTCAAGTTTTTAATCCCTTT
Organism: Cyprinodon diabolis; assembly: GCA_030533445.1. Lineage (NCBI taxonomy): Eukaryota > Metazoa > Chordata > Actinopteri > Cyprinodontiformes > Cyprinodontidae > Cyprinodon > Cyprinodon diabolis. Next base: position 40,560,074 of record CM060065.1, on the reverse strand, counting down.
AATCCATCCATAGCCGGCTGTGGATGAGCGTGGTATTACAGGGCAGCGGGGGGCAGAGCATTTGTTTCTCCGTTTTCAGTATCTTCTTTGTTGGACTAACAGGATGTAAAACAAACCTTTTAGATTCTGAACTTTGAACAAAGATGTTTTGGCACGCTTCAGAATTTCAACATTTCTGTAACAATTTAGAGAAGAAAGGCTTTTCCACCCCATTTCTGTCCCACCACTTACTGTACTATTTATGCTGGCCAGTAGTTTTCCATTGAACTCCACCATAGAATAAACGGCTCCTTTCACCTCTTTCTCAGCCACGGTTTGCAGCTTCCCTGCAGGAAAGATCAGTCAGTGTTCAGTGAGCATTTAAAGTGCCACACATGCGATGCCGAGTTAAATTAGAACCAACATCTCCAACTGAGAACAAGTGGGAAAGAGATGTGAGGAAAATTTGATATGGAGGCAGTGCTGCATTCAGAATATAAGGCGAGGGTAAAGAATCAAGCGACGGAGAAGATTAAATGAAATACAAGCAACGTATTTTGTAAGGAACAGCGTGTAAATGGGGGAAAAAAGAAAAAAAAACTGTGCTGAGGGAGGGGGGTTGGAAAGGACATGATAAGAAAATGATTGAGTGAGAAGGGAAACAAGAGCACAGTAGGACATGGTGTTCTCGCCTAAAATACGATATAGGGCGTAGGGACGAGAAAATGAAATGGGTAAAGGATGAAAAGAAGCTGAGCGATCTGGGTGAAGGGACAAACAAGGAAAGTGGGAAAGAATCAAACAGCGCAGTCGGACAGTTTGGTAAAAAAAGGAGAAAAGCTACTGAAAGCTGGGCTGCTGACCGTCAGTGTAATGGAAGACGACAATCCGTCCCTGCTTGGGCTCGGGTTCCTCTGGGTAAACCATGGCCGTGCCGACGATGAAGTACATAGACGGGTCTTTTCCCAGACGACATGACACGATGCTGAGGGAATACTCGCAGGGGAGGAACTGGTGGGCATGAAGGACTGAAAGAAATAAACAAAAAGAGGGATCAGATCCAACCCAACTTTATTTATAAACTCTATTTCTAAAAGGGATTCAAACTTATAAAAGGCACCGATAAGTGAGCCAATGAGATGTCCTAGTCATATTGTGCCACTCTATGAACTCTATTAGCCCCCATCTTGGAAATTAAGTGCCAATGTGCAGATTTTGATTAAGAGTGTAAAAATGATTTGATCAATGAGTAAGAAAAAAGGAAACAATGCATCCAAATAAAAAGCAAACTACAAACTAAAAATCGAATCTAATTTCTGTGTCGCGTCCATGACTATAAAACTGTCGATGTCTCATGAAAATGGCATAAAAACAAAAGTAATGCACTAGTAATTTTCTCTTCTTACAAGTGTCTGGTCAGACTGTCCTCTTTATGTGGTCAGTGGATCTGCCAGACTGCAGGAAAGGAGAGGCTGCTTCAGAGCTACTTATTTAACTAAATTATGCATCTATATTGAACATCCCAGAAGGTATAACGCTCAAATTTTCTGTCTGACACGATTTGATGTTGGAGCATTGATTTACTCATTATGCAAAGACAAATGCATCTTCATTTATCAATACTGTCTCTGAGATCTCATCTATCAATCTTCCTTCACTTCTATGCACCATGCATGCCTTTAAATGGGTTAAAAGCTGTTTTCTCAGTAAGATAGGCAGTTTATACTCCGAGGTAACTGATGAATATGGCAGCACATACACTATATTGCCAAAAGTATTTGCTCACCTGCCTTGACTCACATATGAGCTTAAGTGACATCCCGTTCCTAATCCATAGGGTTCAATATGACGTCGGTCCACCCTTTGCAGCTAGAACAGCTTCAACTCTTCTGGGAAGGCTGTCCACAAGGTTTAGGAGTGTGTTTATGGGAATTTTTGACCATTCTTCCAGAAGCGCATTTGTGAGGTCGCACACTGATGTTGGACGAGAAGGCCTGGCTCTCAGTCTCCGCTCTAATTCATCCCAAAGGTGTTCTATCGGGTTGAGGTCAGGACTCTGTGCAGGCCAGTCAAGTTCATCCACACCAGACTCTGTCATCCATGTCTTTATGGACCTTGCTTTGTGCACTGGTGCACAGTCATGTTGGAAGAGGAAGGGGCCAGCTCCAAACTGTTCCCACAAAGTTGGGAGCATGGAATTGTCCAAAATGTCTTGGTATGCTGAAGCATTCAGAGTTCCTTTCACTGGAACTAAGGGGCCAAGCCCAGCTCCTGAAAAACAACCCCACACCATAATCCCCCCTCCACCAAACTTTACACTTGGCACAATGCAGTCAGACAAGTACCGTTCTCCTGGCAACCGCCAAACCCAGACCCGTCCATCAGATTGCCAGATGGAGAAGCGCGATTCGTCACTCCAGAGAACGCGTCTCCACTGCTCTAGAGTCCAGTGGCGGCATGCTTTACACCACCGCATCCGACGCTTTGCATTGCACTTGGTTATGTATGGCTTGGATGCAGCTGCTCGACCATGGAAACCCATTCCATGAAGCTCTCTGCGCACTGTTCTTGAGCTAATCTGAAGGCCACATGAAGTTTGGAGGTCTGTAGTGATTGACTCTGCAGAAAGTTGGCGACCTCTTCGCACTATGCGCTTCAGCATCCGCTGACCCCGCTCCGTCAGTTTACGTGGCCTACCACTTCGTGGCTGAGTTGCTGTCGTTCCCAAACACTTCCATTTTCTTATAATACAGCTGACAGTTGACTGTGGAATATTTAGGAGCGAGGAAATTTCACGACTGGATTTGTTGCACAGGTGGCATCCTATCACAGTTCCACGCTGGAATTCACTGAGCTCCTGAGAGCGACCCATTCTTTCACAAATGTTTGTAAAAACAGTCTGCATGCCTAGGTGCTTGAATTTATACACCTGTGGCCATGGAAGTGATTGGAACACCTGATTCCAATAATTTGGATGGGTGAGCAAATACTTTTGGCAATATAGTGTATATTAAAGCATAAACCCTCTGCATCTGAAATAGGTTTGATAACAACAGTATAGTCAGCCTGCTCTTAGAGTCGCTTACTAGCCTGTTGTTAATAGGCAACATGCAGTAATTCAAGGCAGGTTTTGAAGCCACCAGGCGTTAAAAGAAAGTCTTAGTGCATATAAAAATCTGCAATGCAAAACAGAACAGAGCAGGAAGCCTTTCTAGAAAGGCTTCCTGTTCAGTCATTCATTTGGAGACCAAAAAACAGATATAAAGTAGGGCTGAAGAAAAAAATGAATTTGAGCTCAAATCGCATTTCTAACATTTAAAGATTCAGAATGGATTCTCATTTTCTTTAAAAAATTATTTTTTTTTGGGGGTGCAGATGTGCCTTATCAGGCACCGTAGTGTTTGGCGAAACCAATGAGCAGGGTGAGCTATGCACAGGCATGCAAGCGTTAGCCTAGCAGGCTACAGAGTGGTGTGTAGTGTTGTGTGAGCAACTGTGCTTGTTGTCGCTAAAGTAAGATGAAGAAAAAAGAAATTCAACCGCCTCCGCGGTCTTTAAAAGCAACCATTTGGAAACCCTTTGGATTTTACCTTCAACCTGGCCCGGGTAAGAAAGGGCTTGACATGACTCATGCGATTTGCAGAGATTGCAACGGTAAAGTTAAGTATTTCGGGAGTACTTCAAATCCCTGTTCTCATCTCGAAAGACATTACCCAGGGTTTTTGGTAGAATTTACCTTTCAGTGTTTACATTATTGCAATAGGTAAATAAGACATTTACAAATATAAATTCTTTATAAATGTACTCCTCTTTCATGCCAGCAGACTGGAACAGATCCTGAGAATCGTTTTAAATCGTAAAATTAATTGTTTCTGAATCGAATCGTTTGGATTTAAAAGAATCGAAAAAAAATTTAATTGTGACCCCAAGAATAGATTCAAAAGCGAATCGTGGGAATCCTAAAGATTCAAAGCCCTAATATAAAGGGTAAAATAAAGTGTCTGCGTCCTTCCTGGTTTCTTATTTGCATGTTTGTCAAACCCAGATATTTCTGAGCATTAAACAAATATAAAAATCAGTCAAAGACAACACAAGTAAAAACCAACTGCAGTTCTTCAAATTAATGTTTTTATTTTCGGTCAAGTTCTCTTTCTTTAACCACAGCCAGGCCTGACTACCGCTGAACCTTTTCTAAATAAAGAAATCCCTTAAATAGGACCTGCTGGGGAGAGTGAAGGACACCCAAAGAGTAGATGTCCTGCAATAACCTCTGGAACTAATGAGAAAGATAACACTAATCCAAGAGATCACAAAAGACCTCAGAAAAATATCTAAAGAACTGCAGGCTTCACCATAGTTAAGGACAAAGTTCACGCCTGGACAAAAATGGCTGCATGGCTAGTTCTGAGACTAACGCAGCATTAATGCTCATCTACATTTTCCTAGAACACATCTTGAGACCTTTGGCAAATTAACTCTGTTACTCTGCAATACCAATGTCATTCATGGGGCCCCAAATTCCTGGCGGCCCCCCTTGATGTATATCCCATTACATCTGGTTAAAAGTAACACAGGACTTCAGAAAAAGATAATTTACCAACAGTAAAGTATGGTGGAGGTAGTGTGATGGTGTGGGGCTGTTTCATCTGCCTTTCAGGACTTGTGCTGATAAATGGAACCATGAATCCTACTGTCTACCATAATGAGAAGGAGAACGTCCAGACATCTGTCCGTGACCTCAAAGTGAAAAAAAATGGTTCTGCAGCAAAACAATGATCCAAACCTCACCAGGTAGTCCAACTGTTAACAGTTGAAGGGAAGGACCCAGTCAAAGCCCTGACCTGAACCCTACTATGAGAACTTAAAGGGGAGGCTTGTACTTATTTCGGCTGAATTACAACAAATCTGCAAAGTTGAGTGGGACTAAATTCCTCTACAGCTCTGGAAAAACATTCACTGCAAATTATTATAAATGCCTGATTGCAGTCGTTGCTGCTAAAACTGTTTTTTAGATTTAAGGAGAAATCATTTTTTCACACTGGGCCATTTGGGTTAGCATTTTTTTTTTCTTCTTTTATATCACCATTTAAAACCTGTGTGTGTCTTTGACTCGTATTTAATTTGTTTGATTCACTAAAACACATTAAGTGTAACAAACATGCAACAAAACAAGAAATTAGGAAGGGGTGAAGACACCTTTTCAGCTATAAAGTATGTGCGTACACACACACACACACACACACACACACACACACACACACACACACACAGACACACACATGCATACATATACAAGTATATCTTTTAAATAAAGGCTGATTCAATAAAGCATCACTGAAACAAAACTTAAAGCTCAACTGAATAATCCAAAGTATCACGCCGAGCACAATTAGGTGATTAAAACTTTACAGTCCTTATGAGATCAACTTTTCCTCTGAGCTGAACACATTTTACTGTCAGAAGATTTACATGATACAGCAGCTCTTTGAGCTCAAGCGGAAAGGCAACCTCAGCTGTCTCACCTTCAAAGGTATGCTGATCCACAACCAGAAGACTGTGAACCTCCACCTCCTCACCAAAGGAGGTCTCATGTGGAGAAGTGCTGCTGGGGAAGAGCTTGCTGGAGCTCACGCTGCTGGAGAGCGCCTGGAAACGGAGACAGGTCGCAGAGAGAAGTGAGGACAAAGACAGATGCATTATGTGGCCAAGAAACAGAAACACAATACACAATGTGTCTGCGTGGGAAGCACCGACAACCTAGTCGGCACCATCTGCTGCAGCAGATGTGCCGCATTTAAAATCGGGTAAACATCATCCTGGTCATGATATGCGAGAGGCTCTGCGACGGTAAACACAAACAAATGAAAGTACACACCTGTCCCTTTGTAGAATCCATAGAGCTGAGCAGAACAGGAAATACAGGCAGGTAATGTAAACATGGCTGACAGGAGCCTCTGATTAACTCTCCAACTGACCCGACACTTTGAAATGCTGGTGACTAATTCATTAAATGAAAACATTTTGGAATTAAAATTAGCTTAATGAGAGGAAAATGTTAGCTAAGATTGCTTCAACTGTTCCTAACACTCTTCATTCAACACTAAATAGGTCTTTGAGGTACTGATGGTACAAAACCAATTAAAGTTTGCTTGTTTCTCACATATGGTGGCTTTAGAAAGACTAACTGGTTACTCAAATAACTTCCTAAGTAGATCTAATTAATTTAGATGCTAGATTTATCGACTTAACAATATTAAGATATTTCTAAATGTAATTACCAGACAAAACCAAGTCTGTTCTATATAGAAGAGTTATGCCTGATTGAGGGGAATAAAGCACTGAAATAAAATGAGCCATGAAAACTACCTTTCACAAAAAACCTGAATATTTATTTGAATAGATCATTCTCAAACTAGACTGTTAACTTCATCTTCATTTAATTGAGGTTTGTTGTCTGTCTGAGACAAACTAGTCAAACACAATTTGACAGAATCTCTGATGATGTTAAATGTCATGTTTAAAGGTTCTTTGGCTGCTAGTGAGGCTGCTGCCTGAGAAATATGAAATGACCTTCATTATGAAGTGTTTACAAAGCAATATCCTGACATTGCTGCAATTCAAGACCAACAAAACTGCTTTAAGGCTCTTTAATTTAAAGATGGAAACTTTAAGGGGTCTCTTTTCCAACTATAAACAATTGGTAAGGCTTTAGTTACCATTAGCTACCATGGAAAACTGCTTCATTAGAAATGGCAGCTACTGATTTTTTATTTTGTTTTGATTGGAGCCATCGATTACTAATTTGTAGTCTTTATTTTCTTTCCCCCAGTACCAGGTAGCCCATTCGTTGTACCTTGTGTCACTGTGCCTCTAATCTAGGGGGAACCATTCACACAACGACTGCAGCAAATTATTCCAGGCCAAATAACACATTTTTTAAATCTTTCATAGAGTCCCTGACAGAACTGTAGCATTATCTCTACTTTGTATATTATTCCCCCCCGTAGGTTTTATCCTATTAAAGGACGTTGCTTCTCTTCTCTGTCCCATATGATGTTTACACAAAGTCAATAGCTCCATTCACTCACGTGGGCTGCCTTAGAACATTCATACCACATAACATCATTTATATAAACATAACCATTTATGTTCAGTGGAATTTGATTGAATTATATTATTATCAATAGGAAATGCTCAGTCTGGAAGTGGATTCAAATCTAATGAAATTATTGGGTTGGAATTTAAGTGAATAAGATTGATCTGATTTGGAGCAAATGGTGAAATGAATTGTTATTATAACGAGCCTTAACGTGACATTTATCAGCTAATGAGTTTTCATAGGTGAACCAAAGATGAGCTGACACTGAATTAATTTTCATTAGTAAACATAGCCACCACTTATCTAAAAGAAAACAGATAAATAAATGAAACGCTAGGAGAGCCAGCCTGCAAAGTACATTTCATGCCTTAGTAAAGTGTATGAAGCTCCAGTTCTCAGTCAGCAGGGCTGCTTATGCAGTGGGCAGGCAGTACCTGTGTGCTAGCACTGGGCCGTACGGCAGACGTAGCGCCGCTCGCATCCTGTATCTCCACCCGGCTGGATAGAACCCCGAAACACTGCGAAACCTCCTGGTAACAGATCCGCCTATCAGGGAAAAGAAGAGAGAAAACAACTGCACTAAATAAACAAATAAATGTATAAGGTAAATAACAATAAAATAACAATACTTATAAGAGTTAAGATATTTATCCATTAACAGAGCGGAAAAGAAATACGGCTAATGCAAATAACACTTAAAACCTTTATCTTTTTTAGCGTGTCGGACTGACCTTGGAGTCTCATGAAGCGGAACTGTGCGAATATGGAGTTTCTGAATTTCATCAATGGTACCGATGGTCAGTGTGCTGTTGTTGGCCAATGCCAAGCTACCAGAAACAAGAAAAAATGCAACAAAAAAAACATTACACAAACAAAAAAACTTTTCTATCCTACAAACCTAAACAGCTGAGCTGATAACATTGCTGGAGTCTGTGGAAAAGGTGCGGAGAGCTACCTGAGCTCAGAGGAAGCCATGTTTAGAGTGGCCCACAGATCACTAAGATAAAAATGTTCTATCAGAAACATTTCACTGCTCACCTGTCTGGGTAGCCCTCAGAGTTGAGCGGGCACATGTAGTTGACTTCCTTCAGATTGACGTTGGAAAACACCAGCTTGTGATTGGACGAGTAGATAACAGTGGGCCGGTCGGAGCAGGCGAAGACGTTGGAGGTGGAAAGTGATCTGAAGGTCCGCAGCACGGTGGGCTGTGTGCCAAGAGTGACCTTCTTTCGCTCACTGAGGGCGCCTGGGGAAAAGAAACGAGGTCAAGGCATTATTTAACTCGGGGTCTAAAGGTGGATGTACCAGTTGTTGTTAAGGTCGGAGGAACAATTTGCTCTAATATTTGTCCTTGTATGCTCAGTGAGCTCTGATCTTTGTTTAGAAGCACCTGGCTTTCCGGTTTTCTTTGAATTTTTTTTCCATTATTTTGCATGTAATAAACGCCTATATAGCACTCTACACAGGGCCTGCCTGTCTTCTAATGTTCTGGTCTTCTCTGCTCTCTGACTGAAATCTTTTCCATGTCTGATCTTGTGATCTGAGCAAACCAAAGTTAATGAGTGCATTTATATGCACACTCATACTGCAGTTAGAAGTCCTGCCTTGGTTTTATTCAATTCAGAGCAAGAAGTTTACATGGGAGTAATCTGATTATTCCTAAATCCCTGTGTACTTTCTTGCAGAATCATCCCAGCACTGGGTGGGGTGTGTGCAGAAGTTTCCTGCACTGTCTGCAAACAAGCAAAAAGAAAACTGTTTATCATTTGTCTGGAAGTAAATACAGCTGCAGCCCTGATATTTCATTGATTGTTGACAACCCTTCTAAAGTTGCAGCAGTTCTATCCAGTCATGTGGCACAATGGTATTTCAGATCGATCATATGACAATACAATATCATCTTATGCACTGAGGAAATTGTGTTCTAATCTGTAATGACAATAAGATGCATCTTTAATGGACTAAATTTTAACACCCGACTGCTTTTTGAAATCTAATCACTTGTTAATGTCCTTAGGCGTAAATACAGTTTGATGTAACCTATGTACCGTTTATTGTGCAAATAATGAAACAAGAACACAAAATTAGTCTGGATTGCCCCAAAAAGGTCATAATGGGTTTTCTAATTAGAAAAAGCAGCCAGTCTGGTATATTTAATCTATTACAAGCAGATGTACAGCCAGTTAAATTTGCTGTAAAATGTCTTTTTGTCTAGAATTTTCCTATTATATGCCATCAAGTAGGTATTTTGACAGGATGATGCCGATTTACAGGCATCGACTGGAACAATCCAGCTTCTGAGAGCCATTACTACAAAACTGGTGGAGCACACGGTGTCCTGCTGGAGAGCAGATTTACTTAGAGGTGCTTTAAAGATTCTAGGTGAAAATTTGAAAAGTATATAAAAACAATTTAGTAAACAAGATGAAATAAAAGAAAATCTAAGTACCTTAATGTAAAATTAAGATGCAAACTGCAGTTACAGCTTAACAAGCCACTGGGTTGTGGCTTAACCTCAGTAATATGGGATATCTTATGAAAACTGAGCCTAAGGTCACAGCGTGGGATGTTAAAACTGCTGACTCTTATTAATTATTCAAGAAACATACAGTCTTGTGTCTTATTAATAAGTCAATGAAATCAACTAGTTTTCCTTAGATAGAAAACTTTAAATCAATTTGACTGTATGATCTAGTGAATTTTTAAGTACCGAGATTACGTGTTGTGAATTGGCGCTATATAAATAAACTGAATTGGATTGTCAAGCAGTTTCTATTTTCCCCGCTGCTTTCAGTTGATTAATTATTTAAAACTATCACTGACATCATGCTTTCACACAGAAAACATTCCAGGCTTAATGCTTTGTTATTGTACCTGCCTTGTTTAATATTTGTCTTACTGTTCGATTATCACTTTACTAGCTTAAAGCTCTTTGTTAGTTTTTATAACTGTATAAGAACTTTAGTGGAATTCTAGTCTTTAAAGGAGTTTTCTAAAGATAAAAGTTTGACAGGAAGTTGTGCAGTTCTGGCTGAAAGAATATCCCTAAAAGCAAATGAGATGAGAAGTTCAGATCTAATGGCCGTAGCGTTGGTGGTGAGTGGGAACCTACCAGTCTCTAGGTCGAGACCAAAGTAGAAGAGTGCTCCATCTCCCAGGGCACACAGCAGGTAGTAGCTGCCTTCAAAGGTGGTCATTAGGATGGAGCGGGGGATGATCTCTGAGGACATAAACATGCAGCTAATTTAGTTTTCTTTTGCAGTGACTAGTTACATCATCAACAGTGAAAAATGACTGCAACATCGTCTTTGTTAGAACAATCTGAGAGTTTCTTCCTGATTAATTGTAACAGAAAAAGTCCACACTTGTTTGATTTATTTCGTTTTCCATCAGGCTAGTTGGTTTGATTTTTATACTATCTTTCAAATGGAATTTAAGTGGGATAAAGTTAGCAAATATGAGGAAAAATAAAAATAAAACAAAAACAAAATTTGCTACATTAGAGGATGAAGGACTATCAATCGTTTTATAAAAGCTCTCTGCTTTCAGTAAACCTTTGCAAGTACCACAATCTTTTTATTTTAGCCCAACTTTTTCACATCCAAAAGCTCCATTTTATTAGACAAAGAAAAAAAAGAAACAGAACTCCAGTCTATTTCTAAAGGTTTAAACATCAGTTAGTCGAATGCAGATGGGAAACTTGCAGCAGTGATTGAGCCAGGATCCAAACCGAGTCCTTTCAGCTGCCAACACACCAATTACATCCAGCTCCAGTAATTTTATTATAACTTTTTTAAATATCTTTTTCAAGTTGTAAACTAAGCAAAGATGAATTTCCAGACAATGTTCAAGTCTTCTACTTTTATCAATATCCAAAATGCAACAACACAAAACAATAGTTTAGATGACGGAGCTGCAGAGGAAGGGTACACTTCGCCTCTTGGCTTCATTTTTTTTTCCTCTAAAAAAATAAACAGTCTAAATAAAATGTTCCCTCACAGTATGCTGCTCACTTCCTAAAAGTAAATGAATCCTTACAAGCAAACAGTCTCCACCCCAAGGCTGAAACAACAGCTTGAGCATATAGAGCTGCAACCAAAATCATCAAACCCCAAAGCAAAGTTAGTTTATTGGGATATTTCTTAATTATTTAGATTTTTGAAATAGAAATATTAAACAAGCAGTTGAAATATAACAATGATGTTAATCTAAGTAAAACACTGAATGTGACTTTTAATAATGACTGTGTTGTGCCATATGCCATGATCATACTTTTTGGACAGTGGGAACCAGTGTCCATATTTCATCCTGATAGGATGACCAGAGGAGAAAACGCAGCTTTGGTGAATACCAGCTGGGGGACTTCTGCAGCCCCCCCCTTTTTTTTTTTAGCAAAAGCAGCCACAGGCAAGTCACATGGAAACCAGCAGAGGTGTGAAAACCTACCCCCCTCCCTGTGAGGACAGAGAAAACCAGAGAGCACACAGGATTCTTTCTCTTTTGCGCTCTACTGCTCCAGTCTCTTTTGCCTCCTTCTGCTCCTGTGCTCAAGGCTGGGGCCCACTGTGGCCCACAGTGGAGATGCGGGCCCCAGGGGAACCACATCTCTCTTAAGTTTCAGAACTTAGGCCCCGTCCACACGAAGTCAAAACGAACACGAAACGCTAATATTTTCCAGAACGTTTGTCGTAAAGACGGAGACGTAAAATAAATGTGATCGTCCACACGAATGCATGAAAACGCTGCAAAATGTATGCCAGGCCTGTAAGTGGCGCTGTGGTGCCAAAGTAAAAATAGGCGACGAAATGTTGGGCATGCGCACTAATATTTATACATGGTTGCCCTTCGGGTCCATTTTCGTGGTTCAGTCAAATTCAGGTGCTGAACTATGTAGTCGATATTGCTCTGTTCTTCCTGGAGATATTCCAGAAGAAGAAGATTCAGTTGTAAGCCCGACAGCAGGGCGAGTAGCATTAGCAGAAACCATTCAACACAGTACGGCGCCATTGTTGTTGTGATACTGTGTCGCGCATGCGTGTTTAGAGGCGACGCTATGACGCATGCGTGTAAACAAAAAAATGCGGTTAGAGCTTAAAGATGGAAACGCGAAAACGGCGTTTCAAAATCTTCCCACTCTGAAGGCTGAATAAAAAAAAGATTGTTTACAGACCCCCGAAACGCCAGCTTCCTGTGGATGAGAGGCTGGTTTGGTGAAAAATTTGTGCGTTTAGGCCAGGGTTCGGCTTCGTGTGGACGGGGCCTTACAGAGCCAAACTGGATGAGAACCATTCCCTAGGTGTGAGCCTGAGGGTACCCCTGCTGTGAGACTTAGACTACGGCCCCGTCCACACAAAGTCAAAACGAACACGAAACGCTAATATTTTCCAGAACGTTTGTCGTAAAGACGGAGACGTAAAATAAATGTGAACGTCCACTCGAATGCATGAAAACGCTGTAAAATGTATGCCAGGCCTGTAAGTGGCGCTGTGGTGCCAAAGCAAAAATAGGCGACGAAATGTTGGGCATTCGCACTAATATTTAAACATGGTTGCCCTGCGGGTCCATTTTCGTGGTTCAGTCAAATTCAGGTGCTGAACTATGTCGTCGATATTGCTCTGTTCTTCCTGGAGATATTCCAGAAGAAGAAGATTCTGTTGTAAGCCCGACAGCAGGGTGAGTAGCATGAGCAGCAACCATTCAACACAGTACGGCGCCATTGTTGTTGTGATACTGTGTCACGCATGCGTGTTTAGAGGCGACGCTATGACGCATGCGTGTAAAAAAAAATGCGGTTAGAGCTTAAAGATGGAAACGCGAAAAAAAAGATCGTTTACAGACCCCCGAAACGCCGTTTTCGTATGGATGAGAGGCTGGTTTGGTGAAAAATTTGTGCGTTTAGGCCAGGGTTTGGCTTCGTGTGGACGGGGCCTCTGAAGGCTGAATAAAAAAAGATCGTTTACAGACCCCCGAAACGCCGGCTTCGTGTGGATGAGAGGCTGGTTTGGTGAAAAATTTGTGCGCACAAATTTTTCACCAAACCAGCCTCTCATCCACACGAAGCCGGCATTTCGGGGGTCTGTAAACAATCTTTTTTTTATTCAGCCTTCAGAGTGGGAAGATTTTGAAACGCCGTTTTCGCGTTTCCATCTTTAAGCTCTAACCGCATTTTTTTTTTTACACGCATGCGTCATAGCGTCGCCTCTAAACACGCATGCGCGACACAGTATCACAACAACAATGGCGCCGTACTGTGTTGAATGGTTGCTGCTCATGCTACTCACCCTGCTGTCGGGCTTACAACAGAATCTTCTTCTTCTGGAATATCTCCAGGAAGAACAGAGCAATATCGACGACATAGTTCAGCACCTGAATTTGACTGAACCACGAAAATGGACCCGCAGGGCAACCATGTTTAAATATTAGTGCGCATGCCCAACATTTCGTCGCCTATTTTTGCTTTGGCACCACAGCGCCACTTACAGGCCTGGCATACATTTTGCAGCGTTTTCATGCATTCGTGTGGACGATCACATTTATTTTACGTCTCCGTCTTTACGACAAACGTTCTGGAAAATATTAGCGTTTCGTGTTCGTTTTGACTTCGTGTGGACGGGGCCAAAGACCCCCTGACTGCAGAGCTGCAAAACTGGATGAAACTCAAACTTTCCAAATGGACATGGAAAAAGGTTTGCAGGTCTGGCATGATTAGGGACAGAACAACAATATGTCTTTTGATGATGCTAATCATATCGTGTGTTTACTGCTGAGTAAAGACAACGCTAATTGATGCTAAAGGATGGACTGCATGCTACAGGAATATGTGTTGAGCTGTTGCTAAAGCTTAGACAAGCTTTATTCACTAAGGATTTAAACACTAATATAACATTAGTGTTCATGTGTTCCTCAAATGCTCATTACATTTCCATTACCAAGTATGACCAAGAGTCATTTAGTGGAATCCTGATGTCTATTCGCTGCTAGCTATTTCAAAGAGGTTAAAGAATCATTTAACTAAAGGTTTTTGGTTCTTGATTAAGCAAATCATTCAATAAAACATTATTTGGCCAAATAATGTTTTATTTACCTCATGGATTTGCATTGTGAATTGGTCTGAAAACATTCCAATTTCTTTAAAATTAGTGAAAAGCTAATTTGATCATATCCCAACTTATCCCAATCTTAAAGTATCAGAAACATAAATTCCCAGCGGGCTGGGAATAGAATTTAACATAAAATCACAACAACTGCAATCCCAAAACATTATGAACAGAATTGTTTATAGGAGTACGAACTGATCAGGTGTGATCTCAGGCACACTGACTGCGACCACTAAAAGGAGGGAGAGATCTGAAACTCCATAACAAGTGTTTTAAATATGTCCCTGATATAAAAGAACTCAAGTGTCTGAATTGGCTCTTCAGCTTGGAATCAGGTTTTATGGAGTAGTTCTAATGGCTTTATGATTTGATTCAGATATGCCGAAGCAGAACCACTTCTAAAAAGTTGAAGAGCATCAGCTACCGAGGACTGGGGTGTGAAATCGCATAATTTAAGCACTTTAACTTTTTTTTTTTATAGCTAGTGGTATGGTTTTGTGGCACTCTGCTCATTTTTCATTTAAAAAAAATGCTGCTACTGTTTTGTTTCCGCACTTCTCCAAAGCGACTGCAACAAAATTTAAGAAGATGTATCTGGTGATGCAAATCTGAAAAACAAGAAATAAAAGTCTAGGGTTTTTCATTGCATTAGCTGTACTGGAGCAGGAAGCAAACACCTGAACGGGAGACAGGGATGTTTCGAATCATATCACAGGGTTTATACAGGAATTAATAACTCAAATTTAATCCTTTTTAATGCTCTTAGAAATAATTTTAATGCCACCAACAGGTACCCGTCGACAGGCTGCAGCCATGTCCCGAATTCCTTGTTTTCCCAAACCACTTTTGTTGAAATTTGCCTTTTTTTCCCCCCATTCTCTAGCTTTTTCTCCGACTCAAGCTTCTTTTCTGAAAATACAGCTTTGCGATCAACCGGACGCAGTTCCGCGGAAATATATCGTGAATAATATGTGTGACGAAATTGTTTTTATAAATATTTTTTTTAAATAAAGCATTTTAAATGCCACAATAAACACATTTAATGAATTTTAATGCCAATTAAGGCCTTGATTTAAAAAATAATACTTTAATGACTTTTAAAGATTTTTAATGACCCGTGGAAACCCTGTATCAGTACAGCTCATCTAGATAATAAATCGAAAATCTATAACCCATGTCACCCCAAGTGACTTTACAGAGCCCTTTTCATCACATCTTTCCAACAGATAAGTTAAGCAATCTAAGGAGACCCAACAGATCTCATCTAGTCATTGATTTGAAGAATTTTGGATGAGCCTGCAGCAACAGAGGACAATTGCTTGCATTGTGTCGTCGACTTTGCAGGAATGCCTTATACATACTATGCATGTAGCGACAGTGGAGAGGAAAACGTCTCAGGACGAAAAATAAGTACTTATAGCAGAACTAGACTGTGTGAATGGGATTATGCCATGACTGACAGGGGCTTTGAGCAGAAAGAGCACAAACACACAAAAGAAACAGAAAGGCACTGATCCAGGGGTTATTTTTATGTGAGAGAAAAGAAGTTCAGACTGTTTCCAGGTTTCCTTCAGTTAGACTTGGTGGCAGCAGACACTGAGGTTTCAGTTTCCACAGTATGGGGAATTCTTAACAAAGAAGGGCTCCATGTTGAACCGAGGGATCAAACTAGGGCTGTGCGATACAAAAAAAAGCTTATCAATAAAAAAAAATGCATATTGATCGATATCGATAATTATTGAAAAGATTTGAAACCATATTTTATGTGCAGCTCTGCCTGGACTTTTTATGATATTGCTAAATGATTTAATTTTAGTAAAAAACACAAACACAGACTTCCATTAAATATTTATTTAACCAACTTTTTCAACCATAACAGAATTGTTTTAAAGAAAAATAACTTAAGAGACCTGAGTTATGTTATTAAATACTGACAAAGAATAAACTAAAGTGACCACAAAAGAGACCAAAATAAATATAACAAATAAATAAATAGAATACCCTATTTGGGTGGGAATAGTACACCACCAGCTTGTGGTAATTAAAAGATTGTAGGGCTAGGCTACCATGTAAACAAACTCCACTCAACAAGAACAAAAACCGATATCAACTCACCCTTTAGCCTAGCATTTCTATGGGGCATTTTTTCTCACCCCTAATATTCTAGAGGTGCTGCTGGCACCTCGCTATGGTTCAGCTTAGTTTCCTGCTTTAACCTGAGTTATTACTTTGAAGTTTCTGACCCCTCAGTATTTTTCTCTCAACTGTTAGAACTACGTGGGAAACAGCCCAGAACTGAATATGAATATATATATGAATATATATATATATATATATATATATATATATATATATATATATTTTTTTTTTTTTTCCCCGAAATTCCCGAAGATTCCTCGGAGGAGAGCCGCGCCGTGGCCTACACAGCTCGTACTCCTGCGGGTGTGAGCGGCTAAGATGATAAAAAAAAGTTGCTTGTGTTATCAGATTTCGTTTTCACTGGTTCCCTACACATTTTACAGATGACTGTGGTTTGTTTTTTGTCCGACTTGCCATAACCGAAATACTGCCAAACTGGCGAACTACAAAAACCCTTCTTTGGAACAATTTCCTCCACCTCTCCTTGCAGCGACATCTTCATGTGCTCTGTGTTGTGGTTTGAGAGGGCGGCGCTTTGTGACGGCGTGCCTGGGTCCGCGATTGCGATTGGTTGGGAGAAAGTAGTGACTAGCATAAACCTACATGCTAGGCTACAATGAGAAGGAAGGAAAAATGCGTTTCTTATCGAACTTTTATCGACACTGTTTTTTTCTATTGCTCCACACGTCTATCGATCGACATATATCATTATTGAATTATCGCCCAGCCCTAGATCAAACTACTGACCCAAAAGCAGATCTGCTCCAATTAGACAATAATATAGCTACCGTATTTTCGCGACTATAAGCCGCATATAAACATCTTTTTTTCCCCTTAAAATGTGCGTAGCACCCTATAGTGCGGTGCACCCTATGTGTGTTGTTACTGCGAACGTTAAAGGGGGAAGTGTGGGCGTGGACTGTGTAGCCGATGTGAAGAACAAGGTAAAACAAATGAACGCTGTGCTTGCTGTTATTCAAAGGAACTTCAACCGCTCGACATCGGTGTGAACCGGCCGTTCAAAGTAAGGCTGCGAGCGGCGTGGGAGCGATGGATGACCGACGGAGACCACAGTTTCACGAAAAGTGGAAGGCAGCGCTGGGCAAGTTACGCCACCGTTTGCGGATGGATTGTAGATGCTTGGACTAACGTGTCTGCTGGCACGGTTGTTCGAGCTTTCGCAAAAGCCGGCATCATTTCTGAGGAGCTGCAAGGCACGGAAAGTGACTCTGACAGCGAAGAAGGGGAAATTGGTATGTCTGATTTAGCGCAGCTGTTTAATTCAGAAACAGAGGATGATGATTTCGATGGGTTTGATTAATATTTTGTAATAAACACATGAATAAAGCACAAACGTATTGAGTTTTGGTCCCGCTCTATTTTTTAAATACGCAGTAGAGGTATTTTAACGTAGTAGAGGATATGTACCGGTATATAAAACCCACGCCCTATAATCCGGTGCGCCTTATGTGTGTGTTAAATATAGTAATGGCAAACATAACTGAGACTGCGCCTTTTAGTAAGGTGCGCCTTATGGTCGTGAAAATACGGTAGTTAAAGAGATTTAAAGGTCCTCTTTAGTGGATCAATGAAAACTGGAAATTACTGGGCTTTTGGATCAAATGTGTGTCTGAAGGAGGAATAAGAAAGCATATTCTGCCTTTAGTGAAGCACAGAAGTGGCTTGATGATGTTTTGGGGCTGTTTGGCTTCACTGGCACTGAAAGAAGCTCTAGGAGGAGGTATCATGTTTTCGGTGAAACAGCTGATGCATGGACGCCATTGGACAAACTTCCCTAAGCATATAATACAAAGTTTAAAGGCTTTGTTCCGGTAAACATAACTTCTAGAATATAAGCAGAGTGGAAATAATCTCCTTAGATGAACACCTATGGAAATGTGTGGTAGGATTTGGAAAAGCTGGATGCTGCTAGAAAGATCAAGAAAGTAAATGAACTGCAGTCATTTGATGATTTGTTTTTAAAAAGGATTCAACACCACCTTCTCATTTTGCAGTGTCCTTAAAGGGGATAAATCATTTTTCCTTGTAAACATTCAAGATAGGTCTATGGCCTGCACAAACTATGTTCATCACATTTGAGCACAATAAACCCTAAAATACTAAGATTTCATCATCATTTCATTTTCAGCTCCTTTCAGACTGAGCTGTTTTTGTGGGCTCTGTCATCTTTATGCAAATGTGTTTTGCCTGGCTGTGACCATGACCTCAATGCTTTTACTCAATTTTTGTGTGAAAAAGGCTGCATAACAGACAATGGTACAAGTGCACATCTTTGACCACGAGTAAGACCCAGCAGCTGAATGAGGGTCCAGCTGCTCCAACCAGCAAAGATGGAGCCGTTTCTGAATGCTAAGTATGTCCTAATCTTTGAGGGCCACCTTAGAGAGTTTGAGAACCAACTTTATAGGCACATTTCTGCAGTACCAAACTGTCCCTAAATATATTCTCACCTTCCTAGAAACCTCTGTCTGCAAGTGTTACTTTATTATAAAGAGTTGATGTGGTTCAAATACTTCTAGAGGACGTTTTGGTTGTTTCAGTTTGGAAGAAAAAAATCAGACCCAAATATCATTAGCACGCCAATGGAGTTTACAAAGCAAATTAGCATTATGTTAACTGCTAGCTGTCTGCATCCATGTAGTTGCATTTCAGTCCAAATAAATAATATGCACATTTTTTGGGACGTATAAATGCACATATTTGGGTGTGCTATTACAATAAAAATCAGATGTAAGATTTGATATAGAATGAATGTGTTTTAAAGTTTTATGTTATATTTGTCTTAGCTTCAGTTACAAAGTAATGAAAAATACTGAAGGCCTTGGGTCTGCTTGGGTTGTTTGGTGAAGGGCAGTACCTGCAGACTTTCATAACCAAGAGTTTTTTGAAATGCCTTGTAGACAACAAAATAGTTAATTATTACCAAAAAGCAACTGGATGGTTTTTTGCACTTGGACTGTTTCTAAAAACAGTAGAGACCCAGATGAGAGTACAAAATAAGCAAAACGTGAATAATACATGGTAGGACCCCTTTACAATTGAAAAAAAAAGAAAAAAAAAAAGAATAAAATTTGTTTTCCAGCCTTTTCACACAGGAATGATTTTAGCTCGATTAAGACAATCATAAACCCTTAAAAAGTATCACTTCATTAATCTCAGCAGAGTAATAGTGCATGCTCAGTTATGTTTCTAATTTTTCATTTGACGTAATGATGATTTTTAGACATGAAGATACAACTTTTATGAGACACTGGTCGTCACCATCTAAAACTTTTTGACACAAGCAGAGCAATGAAAGTGCTGATTGGCTTAAATCCAAACGCACCCATTGGATTCACGACCTGAAACAGTTCAGCTTTATATCAACCAGGAGGTTTCACTTATAGCTGCTGACAATGCCAGCCAGTAGAGAGGCTCCAAAACACTCAGTTGCTTGGCTAGCAGAGGATAGCTACTGAAGGGGTCAGATAAAGAAACACATCGCTAAAGGAATTTCCTACCACATTGCACAATTTATTTGAAAGTTTAATAGAGAAATAATTATTCAAGCTATTTCTCTCTCAGTTTTATTATTCCCTGATCTGAAATCATCACTAAAAGGTTGTGATAGGTTCATCACTACTCAATCATTCTAATTCATTATTTCCAATGTAATTTTCAATGTTAAAAATATCTTAATCTTCAGTGGTTTTCAGTCTTAATCATTCTAGAATATTATTACATTTATGATAGAAGTTTTCCATTTCTGTTAATAATAATCTATAGATAGGGAATACATAGATAAAGAGTAAAAATGTCACAGTAAAAAAAAAATACTGACTATGATACTGAGGGTCACTCTACATTTTAGCTGGAGTCCAAATATGTCAGGCGGAGATTTGAAAGGCAGTAATGCTCAAAAATAAAACCAAGTAAAATTAAGAACAGCTGATGCACTTTTTTTTTTTTTTTAGTTTTGTGCAGATTTACTTTCCAAATGAAAAGGGATATAAGAAATATCAATTTGAGAGCAGAACTTCAACCAGCCTTAACTTTATAAGTCTGTTAGCTGGACAGCTAAGACTTTCAGGCTAAAAGTCGTTTTTTTGATCGTGCGTCCTGTAGTGTACAGGGGGTACGAGGGGTGACAGCCTCTCACAACCACCTCCCGATCAGGAATCGTAAGGTCAGGAGAAAAATCAAACAAGTTTGAAATTAAGTCAGCCGTCATAAGGTGGTCGTGGGCAAATCGATCAGTGGGCATGTGCAAGGACTCTTCTTCTTCTTCCTCTCAGACAAAAACACAGAAGCATGGCAGGGGTATGAGTGACATGGAGTTCTTTCTGTAAAATTGACAGACCGTAGTAGCCACGTTTGCTCAGCCAAGTCTTTGTCCAAATACGTCACCGCCTTTTCTTTTTAGGGCTTTCAGGACACAAAATTGCACAAATTTCTAAGGCAGCATGTTTCACTCTAGTGAGCTTCATATTCCTCTTCTGCTCGTTTGGCTTCTGGATAGACAAGTCTGAGTAGCGCCATTTCACTGTGGAGCTGAGTCTGACGTGGTTTTAGATGTGCAGTGTGAGCAGGTAGATTGCATCAGTGCGTCAGGCCACACAGTGAAAACATACATCGTAAGCTGTGAACTCACACTGTACGAAACCCTGCAGCTTCGTCGTACAGTGTGAACTGTAGCTGCGTGCAACTATTGAAAAAAATCGTATAATGTATGCCCAGCTTTAGGATTTGTTTGGGCCAATATGGAGAGAGACCTGAAGAGAGAGACAGACCGAAAGCTGTATAACCCATTGTTCTACTGCTTCTCAAAAAGGTTTACTGGAACATATCCTTGTCACTCCACTGAATTAGGTTTTGGCTGTCACACACATTTTTTAAGCTCTGCACACAAATGTTTTATGAGGCTGAGATGAGGACTTTGAGAGGGTCACTGCAACACATTCACCCTGCTGTTGTAAGCCACACTAACCTAAACTGGTTGTCTGCTTATGATCATCATCTGTTTCAAAGACCTATTTTGGCCAAACTGCAGGTAACGACGCTCCCTTATTTTTATTGTTTTGTTCAGGATGTGAAAGAAGGGATGGATTATTTTTGAATTGTTATGCCAAAATATGAAGCATCTTAAACTTGCAGCGGTAGATCTGGGGTATAGCAAACCATTTAAAATATAATAATCTATGTATGTAAAATTCTGCTTTGAAATAAAATAAAACATAAATCCCTCTTTTACATTTCTGTTCATCTTAAGTGACCTAAAATAGTAAATATTGGGTGTATTGATGTGATACAGTGGAAAAAAAGTCATTTTATATTATATATATATACAGATATGTAAAATGTATGTATGCTATGATATAAATCATATACATAAGTAAACAAATATATTCCTTTGTTTCGTTCAAATTTTCTATAAAAAGTATCAGTGGAAATATGAACTGCTGTGCTGCAGCTTATTAAAAACGATTCTCCACCTGCTCATGTCAGACATATTTCCCCTTTATCCAGAACACTCACCTCCTCCCAGCATCTCCTTGTGCAGAGCTGTGAAACAGGGCAGTTTGAGCACACGTGCAGAGATGTCAGTCCACAGTCCCACAGCGCAGAGCGTGGACTCGTTGCCACCCTCCCCCAGAGGTGTGATGTCCAGGCAAGCCACCTCATGCTCCATCTCTGTGGTACTGAGGAGGAGTAGATAAGAAAAAGAAGTTGGCTTTCATGCATGTTGTGTTGAGGTGTGTGCATAGCACAGAGAAGACTAAAACAGTTGGAAAGAGCAGTGTCAATGACACCAAGCATAAATTAATATACATTTTTCATGTCATGTAAGCTGCATTATGTTAAATACTAAAACATTCAGCTGTTAAGTCTCACTCTGAGGTCTGATTAAAAATTCATTGGAGGACAACTAAACTGTGCTCAAATTGCCTCCTTCTGCGGCTTATGCAATGAAGCAACAAAAACTGTTTTTTCTAAAATAATACTGCTAGTAATATACTTCATATTATAATTTGCAATGCTTTGTTTAAAGTAGGAGTTTATTTGAATTAGTAATAAATAACCATGGCAGAATGTTATCTTACTGAGCTAGGGAGAAAGCAATAATACAACATCAACAGAGCTGCATCTCACTTTAAATTGAGCAAATAATAGAAATATTCTCAATCTGCTGAGAGTCCTCGCATTCAAATAGCTTCTGACAGAAAGGTTTCAGTCTTCAACGTGTGATTAAGCAAACCAGGCCTGTAACATTGAAACAATTTTGTCCCCCACAGCTAAGCAGCTGGTTATTGATCCAGCCCAGACACTATTTCATAGCCCTGATGAGTCTCTTTTATCATTTCACTACTTACAAACACTCAAAGAGGAAAGCAAACATTGTGCTTTAAGCAGTCCTGTTTGCCCTTTTACAAGCTGCACTTCCCTCTACAAGAGTGCAAAAAAAGCATTTTGTACTCTCCGTTTATAAGAGAAAACTGAAGAAAGCACGAAGGTAAAGATTTATAATGGACTGAAAAAACAAAACGGCTCAGACACCCCTTAAAGCTGCACTCTGTTAAAAACAACATCAAGGAATGCCTCAGGACCTCATACCAGGCCTTCAGGCAATAAACACTCACATTTTCAAACTGCGTTAAGATGAAGACAATAAACACTGGATGATGACACATTAAAAAAATAAAGTCTAGGAGAGATTTGTGGTAAAAAGCAGGAATAAAGCATTAAATAAGTAAAACCAATATGCTCCCTTTTTCCCAACAGGAACACTTTTATTGTTTGAACAGGTCAAGGTGTTCAACAGGACAGCTTGCCCTCTTTTTACCTGAATGTACCAGCAGCAGTCCTGGCTTTGGTTTAAATAGTTTTAAAAGGGTCATAGAATCCAAAACCGAGGTTACCTGGTCATAGATGAATAATACTTGTTTAGCTGTTTAGCCTACAAAAATTACAAAGCAGGCATTTCTCAATTGAAAATGAGCCAGGGCCACGGAGAAAGGGGACATTTTTCACAGTCTTCCCAAAGATCCAAAGACTCGACTAGCTGGTCGCTCTGTCAGACGCTGGCATGCTTAGAGCGCATGCTGCACTGTAGTCCACCAAAATACCAGACGATTTTCCAATTTCCCAGACATTTTTTTTAGGTATGAAAAGTAGGACATGTCTGGGGAAAAGAGGACGTCTGGTCACCCTACCATATCAACAGTTTGATGTTTCATTGAGTGTGTTAGTTGTTCAGCAGCTTTGCTCATTGTAAACCAACCATTCAGCGCACAGCTCATTTAAATATTCATAGTGTATTTGGTGCTGGTCCTTAATTTCTCTGAATAAGGTGTGTAAGATTGGTTGGGCTTAAAACGGCATATTTACTGTTCTATGAGCCCTAAGGCAAGCCTGGTTATAAGCCCTAGAATGAAACGACAGGTTTTCTTCCTTTTATGGTATGCTCATGGATATTTAGATAAGCTGTGCGCTGATTGGTTGGTTTACAGCGAGCGAAGCTGCTGAGCAAAGACTCATCATAGCAACAAGCACTCACTCACTGAAACATCAAATTGTTGATATGGTAGGGTGACCAGACGTCCTCCTTTTCCCGAACATGTACTACTTTTCATACCTAAAAAAATGTCCAGGAGGAATTTCAAAATAGTCCGGGATTTTTGGTCGACTACAGTGCAGCACGTAGATGAAAAAGGGCCCCAGCGGGAGACGGTGCGACCAAAGCCGACCTGGTGATGGTAGCCTGGACAACGGTCCCAAAATGACGTCAACCCGGGGCTTCGTTTGGATTCGCCCGTTTTATGGTGGAAGTTTAGAATTGTGAGATTTGCAGAGAAAGGAGGTGTCGATGGGGCTTGAACTTCTCTGTACGTCCATTTCCCCCACTGAACTATCGTAATTCATTTATGACAATGGAAACTCAGTTTTGCATTCTATGACCCCTTTATTGTTAACTATGTCTTACCGTTTGAGATCAGATCTAATCCAGAAGATTAGTGTGAAATATCAACTGGTAATGAGCCCTCATGCATTTAAATAGGGCTGAGCGCTGTAGCTTGAAAATAAAATAGATTTTCTTTTGCACAACAAATTCGATTCATTGGTTATTTTCTCCCTTCAGTTTCATGAAAGCCAATTAAAACTGACAGAAATGGCTTTGGAAACGTGCTTTCTTTCCTTCTGGGAGTTGACCAGAAATTAAAAAGTAGCTAAATATAACCTGTGAACATGCTTGTAAAAGTAGATGGCAGGCTGTGTAATGAAAATATAACCAAATGCATGCAGCTTATGGCCTTTCACAATAAGCTAGTTTATGTCCAACTACAGAAACCTACGGAATGTCTAGGTAAAATAAATCCCCATTGCCCAGCCCTTCATTTCAATAAGCTCTAGGTTCAAAATATGCTGTGACACATCTTTTCTTAAAGCTTAAAAGTAATTAAAAAATACTAGACACCAAAAAAGAGAGAGGAAGATAATAATACCCTGATCATAAGTAATGATGTGAGCCATACAGTGGGATAATTTAGAAAAGGAAAGTTCGTGTTGATGTGCTCAAAGAACATCCCTTTCATAAACATTGACTTCTATGGGGCAAGCTTTAATATTTTTATTGGGACAAGGCAATAAATCAATAGCAATGTATATTGTAATAAACTACTGATCAATATTATTAATAAATACATCCAACACAAACTTTAAACACTTTTAACAGCATTGTGTAAACACCCAGATCTTTATTATGAACTTGTATATTACCTTATCCAAAAATAACATCCGATGTGAACTTTGTAGGATCATTTCCTCTATGATCTAATCTGTGTTTCTACTTTTGTAGTTGTATTACTTTTTTAATAAAAAATATACAGGTGCTGGTCATAAAATTAGAATATCATGAAAAAGTAGATTGATTTCAGTAATTCCATTTAAAAAGTGAAACTTTTATATTATATTCATACATTACATACAAACTCATATATTTCAGATGTTTATTTTGTTTAATTTTGATGATTACAAATGACAACAAATGAAAATCTCAAATTCATCATATCAGAAAATTAGAATATTACTGAAGACCAATAAAAACAAAGGATTTATAGAAATGTTGGCCAACTGAAAAGTATGAACATGAAAAGTATGAGCATGTACAGCACTCAGTATTTAGTTGGGCCTCCTTTGGCCTGTATTACTGCAGCAATGCGGCGTGGCATGGAGTCGATCAGTCTGTGGCACTGCTCAGGTGTTATGATAGCCCAGGTTGCTCTAATAGTGGCTTTTAGCTCTTCTGAATTGTTGGGTCTGGTGTATTGCATCTTCTTCTTCACAATACCCCATAGATTTTCTATGGGGTTAAGGTCAGGAGAGTTTGCTGGCCAATTAAGAACAGGGATACCATGGTCCTTCAACCAGGTACTGGTAGCTTTGGCACTGTGTGCAGGTGCCAAGTCCTGTTGGAAAATGAAATCTGCATCTCCAAAAAGTTGGTCAGCTGCAGGAAGCATGAAGTGCTCTAAAACTTCCTGGTATGTGGCTGCGTTGACCCTGGACCTCAGAAAACACAATGGACCAACACCAGCAGATGACATGGCACCCCAAACCATCACTGACTGTGGAAACTTTACACTGGACTTCAAGCAACGTGGATGAAGTGCCTCTCTTCTTTTCCTCCAGACTCTGGGACCTTGATTTCCAAAGGAAATGCAAAATTTACTTTCATCAGAGAACATGACTTTGGACCACTCACCAGCAGCCCAGGCAAGACGCTTCTGACGCTGTCTGTGGTTCAAGAGTGGCTTGACACAAGGAATGCGACAGCAGAAACCCATGTCTTTCATACGTCTGTGTGTGGTGGTTCTTGAAGCACTCACTCCAGCTGCAGTCCACTCTTTGTGAATCTCCCCCACATTTTTGAATGGGTTTTGTTTCACAATCCTCTCCAGGGTGCGGTTATCTCTCTTGCTTGTACACTTTTTTCGACCACATCTTTTCCTTCCCTTCGCCTCTCTATTAATGTGCTTGGACACTGAGCTCTGTGAACAGCCAGCCTCTTTAGCGATGACCTTTTGTGTCTTGCCCTCCTTGTGCAAGGTGTCGATGGTCGTCTTTTGGACAACTGTCAAGTCAGCAGTCTTCCCCATGATTGTGTAGCCTATAGAACTAGACTGAAAGACCATTTAAAGGCTTTTGCAGGTGGTTTGAGTTAATTAGCTGATTAGAGTGTGGCACCAGGGGCCATCAATTTTGAACCTTTTCACAATATTCTAATTTTCTGATATGATGAATTTGAGATTTTCATTTGTTGTCATTTGTAATCATCAAAATTAAACAAAATAAACATCTGAAATATATGAGTTTGTATGTAATGTATGAATATAATATACAAGTTTCACTTTTTAAATGGAATTACTGAAATCAATCTACTTTTTCATGATATTCTAATTTTATGACCAGCACCTGTATGCATGGTTAAAATGAGAAATATTCCTGATTTATGTGTGAGGAGTTCACTGCACTTTTATTCCATCAGTGGGATAATTCACACATTTTTTCAAGTTTTATGCAAATTGTACAGACTCAAAGAAAATGTTAAAAGAAATTGAGTAGTATTCGCTATGCAGTCCTCATGCTTGATGGTATTCCTCAGGAGACCAGCAGCGACATTTCTATTCCCTCTAAACTCAAGTGCAGGCTGAGTAACAGAAAACGAGTCAACTGTTAAAGAGTTAAGGGATTAGGCTGGTATGTGGGAGCTAGATAAGTATATCCTCAGATTTGTATGGCCATGGAAATTTAAGGAACATCTTTTCTATTAAAGTTAATTTGTTTTATTTTAACAAGTTTGAATATTGCAAAGTACCAAGAAATAAAAGAAGGATTGTACCAATGTGAAAAAGTATTTGAGGCTTTGTTGAATAATTTAAAATCTGTCAGAAGGCCTGCTATGGCACAAAGGTCGCCTCTTCAAAATAACCTGTCTGATGACACAATGGGTGCAAAAGGGTTAAAAAAAGTGAGATTATGTCCTGATCAAGGAAATATGAGAAATTAATTCAGTGTCTGAAAAGGATGACTACTTTTCTTTCTTAAGCAGTGAGAAACATTAACCACAAACAGAGAAAAGATGGCGCAGTGAGGAACCTCCCAGAAGTGGTCAGTCAACCAAAATTACTCCAACAGCGCATCAGCAACTCATCAAGGACAGCAACAATCAAACCCAGAAGAACATTTAAAGCCCTGCTGGGCCTCAATCGCCTCAGTAAAGACCCATTTTCATGATATAAGAAAAAGACTGAGCAAAAACCATAAAAACAATAAGATCAAGAAGCTGAAGACTTGTAAATCAATGAAACCATGAAATCTGCCTTTAGCATAAAATCCCTACTAAAGAACTGAAATGCACTTAGGTTGATTTAACAGGACAATGATCCAAAGTACAAAAGCAGGAACACTGAACACCTCAATGGTTTGGATACATTTTGTTCACCAATAACAGATGAAATCAATATCTGAGAAAAGCTTTTTGCTTTTACTTATGGTTACCTTTGGTTTGATAATCTCATATACTCAACTGTACGCAAAAAAATGAAAACTTCAAAAGCTGTAAGAGCATTAATACTCTTTCACATTAGTGCATGTCATTGGTCATGCCCATGTCATACCTGATCTGTTTGAGCTCTCCAGCTAGGATCTGCAGGTAGTAGAGGGCCCGTCCCACAGCAAGCACTACTTGTGTGTGGTTGCAGGCGGCTACGCTGATGTTCTTCCCCTGTGGCTCCTTCCATTCACTCACCAAGGTCTTGCTGTCCTGAAGCACCAGGCGCACAGAGCCTGATGTGATCTGGAGGGACAAAGAAATGTTTAAGGATGAAGAACTTGGCTGTAAACAGGACTCAAGAGGAAGCAACTTTTTTGTTGAGAAAGAAATCTTTGGTGGAAATCAGATTTTTAATAGGGTTGAACAGGGCAAAGCAAACTGCTCTCTAAGGATCAACAAAGAGGCTTTGGTTGATGCAGAGACAATGTTTAAAAGTAAATACTTTACTCTCAGCAATACATGTAGAGACAAGCTGAAAGCTTAAAACAAGATCAAACATTGAGCACCAGCACAGCCTACATCAATATCTTATTAACTAAAAAAGCAGAATTTACCATCTCTTATCTGATTTTGGAACTGAAATTTGTCCATTAATTAAAAATGCTTTAACTTTCTTAAGCTGCTCCATCACTGTCTAGTTAGACATAAAGTTAGTAAATATGAAGTCAGAATTCTGCCAAAAGTACATATGGGTAATAAATATTGATCCGAGCATTTTTATTTAAAACTCACACATGTGAACTACTCTTAAAAAGCTAATGTCAACTTTTGTCACTCTGATGGAGGTGTCACCTTAAAAAAGGAAACTGCCTGTGATTGGCTACTTTCAGGAAATTCTGCCTCTCGAGTCAGAATTGTTTCCTTCCTAGTTGTGGCTATTAACGTTAGCAAAGGATCAGGCTAATCGCTGTTATCTACAAGAGTTGAATTCTGACGCCCTATCCAACAGACATCTCTGTCATCAGCTGACAATTTGTAAAAGATGCTAGAAAAGAAGAACATATACTCCAAACTATAAATGTCTGTGCTCAGTTATAAACAGGAATTTATTTAAGCCTCTTTTTCCTCAATAGAAAAAGAAGCTCAAGTTCCAAATTTAACATTAATTTCAGAGCAAACAGCTACTGCTGTCATAAACACTTTCATTACAAATTAAGTTTTTTAATGATGACTTCACCTAAAAACATTTTAACGCCTTAAGAGAACAGAAATTAGCCTAAAGATACTTGGCTAACATTAGTAGCATAACTAGGAAGAGAACACTATTATCTCATGGGGAAGGATTTCCTGAAAAGTAGCCAATCACAGACAGTTTACTCTCTGTGTAGTTTTATCCCTCAAAGTTAAGGTGACCAGATTTCTGAAATCAAATCTGGGGACATTTCCAGCTTGTAGATAAAAAGAAATACATATAATCAGAATTAAAATATGAAACGGGGACAGTGATGCTTTCATCCATTTTTATATATTTATTAATATTTAAACAACAAAAATCAAGTGTAAAATTCAGGAATGTCCCTCTCCTATTTCCTAAGATTGATCAAATTATTTAATTGATGGTGCTTATTGGTGTCATCTGGTCATTCAGTGTTCTCTGTCCTCTCCCTCTCCATCTCCTATTTGTAGAGGACCTCTGCCTGCTCTATCTTTTACTCTTATAAGTAGATTTTTCCTCCGCTCTCATTCAGTCTTCTAATCTTCTTCCTCTTCTATCAAACTTACACTAATCAAAAACAGACATAATACAATCAAAATCCCATAAAGACAGAGAGGTAACTAAAAAATTAGAGCATAATTTTTATATATTCCAACAACTAAGACCGTTTATTTAAATTATTGGATGCAAACTATTGGTATTTCAACATACCATGAAGCAAATTTCTCATCTCGATCAAAATATTTATTTTAAACTAAGAGGCTTAAAAGTTTCATTAAATCCAGTCACAACTTCCAAGAGCGCATCTCACAACTTCAAAACGAACTTCTTATCGCAGGCATGGATTAAGAGATGCTGAGATTGGAGGTAGAGAACAAACAAATTTTGTATGATCATAATTATCCCGAATACAATGATGCACAACGAACAGAAATGTTTGGGGAGAAACGTGATGGATGCTGATGGTGAGTTTTAATTATGTCATTAAATCAAGCATTAATTTCCATACGTTTTGCTCCTATGAATTTAATAATAATAAAGTCGCGCATGCTCTCTTTGAGCCCCGAGGGAGTTGGAGCGGAGCAAGATGGGAGGAACCGAGGAGGCTGTAGGCTTTGGGCAGGCTGTCTGGAGGTTGCAGAGGATGTGGGATTTCGATGTAGTGCTGCGCTCTGCTCCTTATCCATTCGTTCACAGAAGCCAACCAGCAAGCAGCTGTTTCTGCGTGCAATATGCTTAAGCTCTCTTTTTTTTTTTTTTTTTTTTTTGAGTTTTTACGGCACTAGTGGCTCGTTTTCCTGGACAGTAGGCTGACAGGAAAGGGGGTATGAGAGAGGGGGAGAGACATATGGGAAAGGACCACAGTCGTGCGCACTAATCACTGCACCGCCAAAGCACGCCCCTAAGCGTTCTTTCTACCGTAATAACAGTCTACATCCAAAATTTCGCCCTTATTCATAAAAATCAGGGACATTTCTAGGGACAGCTTTGGCCAGGGACAGGTGGTCCAAAACGAGGACTGTCCCCAGAAATCAGGGATGTCTGGTCACCGTACTCAAAGTGACTAAAGTTGCAGGTACATAAAATCAAGCAACAAGCGCAAAGGACCATAAACTCATGCTTGTGATATATTGGGGGATTTATGGTATTAAATCTGCATGCATAGATAATTCAAAATGCATGTGGAGATTAGATTACATGCATATGTTTAATAAAACTTCATAAAAATCGGTATTTATTATGCATTTTTATACATGTTCCTTAAATGTTTTCAACTCCATGCTGGTGTTTTTCTCTAAACTGAAATGCAGATTTCCTTCACATCTTGAACATGTTTCGTTTAATCTGAATTATTTAATACCCAAAAAGTGTTTTATTTTCTAAGATCGTCCTCGTTTACTCCTGATGTAGAGCCTGTTTTCTCATTGATTGTTGCAGCAGCTTTCCTAGTCCTGAGTGTACCTTCATGCTGCCAGTTACTTTGCCACTGAAGCACCTGTATTTCCCCACTGTGGGTGAATAGAGGATATTCTGTAATAGTCAATTCAATATAAAATGCTAAACTTTGCTTTTTAACGGGCATGTCTTAAGAACATTTTAGTTGTACTGTACTTGTAAAAGCTTAAAAATGTTAACCTGACAACAGCCAGATGCATGTCTCGCTCCGCCTAGCTCCACTCACATACATCTGGGACACCGCTCATTGAAAGCGATTCCCCCAACCGAATTTATGGTCTGGCCAATCAGGACGCAGGGCGGGTGTGTCCTGCATGTGACGTAGTGGAGAAGCGAGTTTTGTAAGTCGTTCGTCTATACTTTTTTGGTTGGCTTCTTTTTTTTAAATAAGTCTGCTGTGCACAATGTTGCCTTTTATCCGCACATTTTCATGGCACAAACGACATTGATCATTTACCGACATTGCGCTGATTCCACTGTTGCTATATCCAAGATGTCGGCTGTTCTGTTTTGTTTTTTTCCTGCATAGCTCTCACAGCGTCACGGGTTAGCTTCGGTGTGAGTGGTTGAAATAGCACGTCGATAAAGATGACAGACAAGTGGCTTATCCAATCATATGCAAGGAGTTTTGATAAGGCCCAGCCTTCAGTAAAGGCAATTCCTATGGCGGGGTCCCAGATGTATGTGAGTGGAGCTAGGCGGAGCGAGACATGCATCTGGCTGTTGTCAGGTTATAAAAATATAACCCCTGTGGCTAAAGAAAAACAGTATTCTTCTTAACTATAATTATCTAAGAGCCACACAGCAATGATGAGACCAGATAAATAACGAGCTACTGTAACCTCATTATTAGGATTTCTGCAGGTACCGAGAAGAGTGGAACTATAAATGGATGTGTCGCACCATTTGAAGGGACAAGTACTAAAGCTGTGTAATGAGATGTAAAGGTAACATAACTTTAACACAGGATGCTGAATATAATCCTTGAAATAAACTGCGGAAGAGGAAAAAAACAAAGTTTTGTTCAGTTTGCAGCAAGCAAAAGTCAGTCCATGCAAGATTCTATGAATCCTAAATGAGTTTTTAATCCATGCCTGCTTAATATGAAAACATCCGGATGGTGTGTATCAGTTTAGCATCTGAATACATTTGAAGTTTTGTATAAACTGCTGCCTTTATGAGGGTGTGCTCTAAATGAATCACGCTTTAAGCAAAAGACTTTAATCTCTGGGCTCACAGACTGAAAATAGAAATGCTACACAAGCCATTTCACATTGTACAGCACTGCTAATCTTGCTTTTCCAACATACATAACTTTTTTAATTAGTAAGAAACATTAAATATGGCTTATTTTGCTGGAATCTGTTAACTTAATTTAATGCAAGTTTGTCTCAGAGAATGTTTAAAAGAACAAGCTGGACAATCACCAACATGTAACAAACTGCTTTGCCAAAGAAATTACACCTTTGCTTTATTTATTCGGAATTCTATTACAATGCAAATGAAAATTTTGTGGTATTTGTGGGATAGACCAAGCCTAAGTAGTGTATAATTAGTCGAATAATGATGAATGGTTGAAAGGTATGCCAATGCATTGCAACAGGCTATTACCCTCTATGTGGCAGCAAACCCAACATACGGACGACCGTGCCAGTCGCTTCTGATTGGGGCTGGGTAAAAAAAAAACAAAAACGATTTAATCGATTTTGGATAGATTCCTTTACATTTTTGCAGAATTGATGTCTAGGGAATGAGATCGATTAGTTTCATAGCTACATGCGTGACGTTCACTTTCAAATAAGCAGGAAAGATGCACTCAAGATTACTTCAAGCCAGACAGCTGCAAATATAGCCAACAGGTTGACTGAAGAGATTAACAAAAGGGGGCTTACCAGAAAACACCCTGTAGTTGTTACAGACAATGCTGCAAATATGGTTTGTGCAGTGAAGATAATGCAGCTCATGCATGTCCGCTGTGTCACGTCAGCATGCTCAAGTGAGGCTTCACTTTTCACAAACAAGTTTGCACTTATGAGACAGTTCTGTTCACATCTCATGTTTAAACTGTCTGATTTACAAGTTTGCACTTTGTGTTTAATGTGACAGGAAAAAACAAAATACATGAGTATTTTTGAAACACAGTTGAACCACTTTCATTATTGTAAAAACAGATCGAAATGAAATTAATCAATTTAGAACTGTATGAATCAAAATCGAATCGATTCAGGACTTTGGCGAAAATACCCAGCCCTACTTCTGATCTAACAAGCCGAAACAACTCTGCTTATATTCGATAAACACGGAGCAGCTCTGGTGAGAGGGATTCAGACATGAAAGAGCAAAAATAATAAAGAATACTGACTACACTCTGGCTCCTGTTCATGTTGCTCTCCATTATTTACTTCCCTTATTTCTGTCACACTTTCGACATAATCAAAACTCACCCCACGTGATGCAATCATCAGAAAGGCAGTGGGGGGCGGGGGGGAGTGTTTGATGGGTGGTTGACAGTGGGCGCACAGCTCATCAAGAGGGGGTCGGATTCAGCTTTTTGGTTAAATGTGAAAAGAGCCCAAAGTTGATTATTAGCAGGTGAACTCGGTTTGGACACCCAGGTTTTTAGTGAGAACACAGTTTTAAATAAAAAAAAATGAAAAAGAGGTTCGTACTATGACTACTTCTGAAGGTAGAAGGTTGTTCTGGAAGCCGTTTTTTTTGAGTATCAAAATAAAGAGCGCAAACGTGAATTTGCATCTTTTAGATTTTAATTTCATAATTTTTCTTTTAATGCCACAAATGTGTAACATTTATCGTTGGTCTTCCGCATTAAACCAAAAGAAAACATACTGTATGTTACAACATTTGAAAAAGCTAAAAGGGTGTGAATACTTTAACAGTAACGTTACTGCAGTGGTGATACTGATGGTTCAGATCAAACTGCAGGAGTATTTATTTTTCTTTAAAAGAACTAACTAGTGCTGTCCAAGGCATAGATGGCAAACATCAAAACTAAATTGAAGTCCACACAGTAAAATGCACTTACTGTTATGTTTTTAAAATCTGACTGGGGTTATGTGTCTATCTGAATCAAAATTAGAAAGTTAGCCTCAAAGACCAATTAGCAAAGCGAATGCTTCAAAATGAAAAACACTCAAAGCATATCTCAGTTAGAAAAAAACAAAAACTCTCATTAAATTTGTGTTAGTGACCATTTGCTCTATTAGTTCCACATTAACTTGTCTGAACTCTGATTTAGTCTGCTGCTCCCTTTGAGGGGAACGTGTACGCTTTTCCTGATGCTCAGCATTGTTTACAAGCTGCGCCTTTAGATTCGGGGCCTTAAACTACATGCTTTGGAAGAAGGCACATTCGCCTCAAACTTGTTTACTGAAATGAGCTGCACACATTTTTAACTGCAAGGTTAATTAAAACAGCCAAGCTGGTGCAGGATGATGGACCCAAATAATGAGCTACACCGATGCTAAAGGCTGCAAACGGGTGCAGAGTCAGACATTATGCTCATTATGCGTAACAAACAATGCTTTCATGTTATCTGAAGTCATTTATTAATAAAGTACATAAAAGTAAAGCTGTGCACGCAGTTTTTATGCAATTATATCTTTAAAAAAGACAAATGTCTACACTCAGTTTTTTTTTTTTTTACACAGGTTTTGTTAGTTTTAATGTGACGGCTAAGCTGAAAGCCACATTAAAAATGACAATGAACGTTAAAACTTTAATATCAATCAACAGCTACTTCTATTAAATTACTTTAGGCCTGAAGGCCAGAGATGAGCAACAGTTTTTTTAATATAGAATACTATAATTGTTTTTAGTGTAGACAATGCAGACTGATTGCGTGGTAAAAGAGACATTTACATTTTTAATCATTAGAGCAGTAGCAGGTCTATCCCAGCATCCTAAATATTAATTTGGTAGAACGCCCTGCAGGGATGATTTGGTTTTCAAAAATAAAGACTAAAGAGCAAGTTTAAACGGAGTACAATATTCATGTCGGCCAAGTTTAAAATGCATGAAGTATTTTTGCACTCCTTATATTGTGGACTAATAAAATATCAAAGAGTCACAATTAAATATACATATTTTCAAATTAATATTAGACTCAGAATTAAATTCATTTCAAAGATCTTCTGTCTTTGCTTGTTTGTAACATTTAAATGCATTTAAGTCATTAAACTGATTTTAACCAGACAAAAAGAACAAAAGCCAGTATAAAAATGAGTTTCAAAAAAATTATATAAATTATTAAAGCAAATAACTTATCTATACCAGCCTGGCCTTATGTAAAAAAAGTAACTGACTTAACTGGCCATCATCCTTGGCAGAACCAGCTGCCATCGAACATTTACAGTAAGTGGCAGTGAGTCATTTTCAAGATTGATGAGGACATTTGGACCACTGATTAAATGAAGCTGATTGTAAAACACTATCTTTCAGGATAATTGGAAGAGAGCAGATTTCACAGATTCATCAAGCCTTGAAACTAACCCTGATCTTAACAAAGCCCCAGATCATCAAACTTTCGCCATGTTGGTTTATTAGCATGCTTTATAGCAGTTATAACAGGAGGCACATCTTCCAAAAAATACCACTTTTTCTTGTTTAAATAAGACTTGGAAATGTCTTTAACTCTTCCCAGAGTAGTTCAATTCAATACTTTGTTTTTCATCAGCTGGTATTTCCCCCCCCCCCATAAATATGCAGTTTAACATCCTAAATTTCTGATTTATCAAGAAAGAATTACTTTTGAAGATGCCTTTTGTCTATGGAATTTAGAAGATTTTTTCCTCTGAACAAAATTTCTAATAAAAAAAAGTTTCATCTGCTAAGGCTGCTACATGTTTGTGTTTTTATTCTGGTGCATTTACACACATTTTCAGTGACTGACATACACATTCTCCCTACGCACAGGAGTGCTGTGACAGACATGTTTTTAGCATGCCACAGGCCCGATTCTGGCAATTCCAGCCATGCAACGCCTGTGATGGATGCAAAGAGGGGATTGCTTAAGCTGTCATGTAGCCACTACTAATCAGGGGCTGATTATAGCTCTCACGTAACACGAAAGAGCGCAGTGGGAAAGAAGATTTTTTTTTTCAATCAAAATGGAAGAAAAATGAAAACTGATTTCTGGCCAAAAGTAGAGGACACTTTTTTTAAGACTGTGAGATTGGATCAATTCAAAAGGTGATGCAGGAGTAGAAAGAGAAACTGAAATTCATCACCTTTAACTCAAAAGATGCAATAATCTGCAGATACTTAATAATTAAAGCCTGTGTC
Source organism: Cyprinodon diabolis (assembly GCA_030533445.1). Taxonomy (NCBI): domain Eukaryota; kingdom Metazoa; phylum Chordata; class Actinopteri; order Cyprinodontiformes; family Cyprinodontidae; genus Cyprinodon; species Cyprinodon diabolis. The sequence continues at coordinate 40,523,736 of CM060065.1, read as the reverse complement.
ATGTGTCCACAGCAGCAGGACAGAGGCTGCAGACATTAGCTCGTTTTTATTTATTACATAAAGATCTAAAAGGCTCAAACTGAACCTGCAGTGCAGAGGGACAGAAATCTAGCAATGTATGGAAATTATGTTAATCATCATGCATATTTAAGCTTGCTCCTTTAAAAAGGATCGAGTGGTTAATTTCAGTTGTTTTTCGATACTTCAGTTATCCCAGAAAACTGCTTTAATAGGAGCCTTACTTTCTACGCCTACACAGAAACTAAAAGCATAATTTCTTGCTTCATTTATTTTGTCAAAACTGATATCCAGCATGGGTGACCGGGTTTAAATTTGGTGTTTGCAAACAAACAGCAGAACTTCTGTCGGGACATTAGCCCAGAAAAATTCAGTAGAAACAAACCTATAAAACAAGGTAAGTCTGGGTGCTTTTTTTCTCCCCTGAACAACCCATGATTTGAAAACCACAGCTTGTGTTTACTCTGTTTAACTTTGACAGTTAAATTCTTTTTATGATGCGAAACATTAGGTGCAACAGAAAAGCAGAAATTGAATCTGTGAAAAGGGGAGAACACCTTTTTCACAGCAGTGTTTGTGTACGAACCTGAATGAGTTGTTGATGTGCAACATTTCCACAGTAAAATGTTTGCTGGTTGTCTACAAAGCCTGGCAGCTCCGTCTCCTCAACCTCCTCTCCGCTCAGCATCAACACTCTGCAGGCAAAAAAAAAAAAGCAATTTTATTCTAGATTTGTGCAATCAGAATTGATAGCATGAATATCTGCCAGGCTGCAGAGTGGATCCTCACCTTGTCTGACCCACGAAAGACAGAACCAGCATATCATCCGTCTCCCTGCCTGCCTCAGAGCGAAGTGGCCATAAACCTGGAAGTGAGGGAATTCAGGAATGAAATTTAATTGGTGCCGTTCTGCAGGGATCAACCTGAACCTTTAACTACTCCATCAGTTAAATGCAAACATTTCTGAAGATGAACAGGCTGCAGGATCTTCTCAGAGAGAAATCGATTGGAAAAGTAAATAATCGCCACTCATCTGGAAGCCAGGGGGCATGCCAGCAGCTGGGAGTTTCAAGGCAGACACTGTCAATAAATAACTGAAGCCTAACAAGTGCAAGCAGACCTTTTAGTGGCCTGTACGTCTAGCTTAAACATGAGACAAATCCTTTGAGAGGAACCTAAATTTGAGGCATTTTGCATTTCCCCACTTTACTGCTTCCCACAGCGGACACTGGAGTGTGTTTTGGTTCACTAAATGAAAACAAATGTCGCCAAAATCAACACTGGCAGCTTTCCTGATGCTTTGAAAGCAACATGCCAAGACCTATGACACGTTCTGCATCTGCTTAGTGTTGTTTGCCAAGCCTGAGAGATCAGCAGCTGGCGCTGTGGCTGCTGGGGCAAACAGATGTGCAGGTTCAAGTGTCTCCATTGGCAAAGCAGTAGAGGATTCAGGGCTAGATAATGTCAGCGCTTGAGAGGAACTGTTGGATAACACTTAGGTTTCAACAAACAGGAGACACAAACCTTTGATTCCCGGTAGATCGATGCTGGCATGCTCATGAATCCCAATGCCGTTTCGGATGATCCGAAGAGATCCCTCCTTGAATGCCCCAGAGCACGTCACTAGCTGGAAACAACAGAAACAGAGACTCTGAATAAAACAGTCCTGGTTCCTGTTCTAACACTCTGATAAAATCCATTTCAAGCATTTTTATAGTAAAATTGTAGACTGGAGAATTGAATCACTTGGCATTAACTTTAAAATGTAAAAGCTTGGTGACAAAAGAAAAAAAGCAAACTAATGGGGTGAATCACCAGCAATCAACCCTTCATTTAGTTAACGAGAAAAAGACGACCGAGGCGAAACATGTCCTCATCTTACTTCCCGTTTTAGTAGATCTAAACAGGTCAGAAAAAGTTCAGTTTAAAAAATTAAAAACATCAATTCATGCAAAAAGGTTTCACTAAACCAGAAAATCCAATAAAAGCTTCTTTAAAATCATTCAGCTGAAAAGGGAAACTGTATAAATCAGTAACAGATCAGGCATTTTGTAGCTTAAATGGATGAAATTCCAAAAATCCTGAGAACATCTTTTTCCCATGAGGCAAAAATCAAAGGAAAACTTTATTAATAGAGCTGTATAGTTAATTACATTTGCACCATCATCACAAAGTAATAACATACAGTTCTCAAGTTTTGGTCTTCGTAAATTATTTGAAAATTAACGCCAACTTTCTCACTCTGTTTGGCAGTTAGACATAAAAACTGTGTAGGGCGAGACCATTCAAGGCCACGAAGAAAATGAAACCTTCGAGCCAAATACATACAGTTTTCTTGTTAGAACAAAGTAAATCCTAATAAAATCTCAATCAATTGAAAAAACTAAAATAAATTATAATAAATAAGTTTTTTTTTGCAAAATGGCACACCGATCATTTCTATGCCACAAAGGCTGCGTTTACAGCCTCAAGTTGAACAAGCTGCACAAGTCTTTGAATCTCTCTTCTGTTGAATTCCTGTGCTTAGCCAAGATTGCAGCAGAAATAACATCAGAGCGGACGTTCCTCGGAGGTCCAAAGTCCTCAGTTTATATTTAGCTTTAACATCAAGACCTCATAGCCAAGAGCCAGAGTGGAGTGATACAAAATCCAACAAGTTTGAGGTCCAGTGTGAGGATCTCATGGGTTGGCACAGGCTTCAATGAGGACTTTTCACAGCACATTGTTTCCCTCTGCTGAAAACGCCAAGATATGCATCAGAATTTGGGTATCTGCCCACACGTCAAAGATCATCAATACCTGCTTTAATAAACATGGTACGACTCTGCTTGATGGCAAACTCACCAAACCTAAACCCTACAGAGAATCAATGGGTTATCAAAAGGTAGATAAACAGCAGATCCAACAACAGAGATGAGCTGAAGGCTGCTACTAAAACAAGCTGAGCTTCCATTAGACCTCAGGAGAGCCACCATCCGGCTGGCTCCCTGCCACACTTAAAGGGAAATATGCAAAAAGAACTCCGACCAAGAGCTGAAGCAGATACAGTACTAAAGATACTTTTAATACATTTGAATGGGTTTTATTCAAAGATGCACTGAGAAAAACATATCACTATTATGGCTGATATTAAACCGTATTATACAGATCGACTCTGTGGACGCCAGGTAACAAAACAAACAAAACAAAAAAACAATCCTCCGTAGCATCAATCTCAGATGCCCAAACAAATACCGCATAACTTCTATTTGAATTACTGAATAAAATCAATCATTTGAGGAGAATCAGCATTACTGACATGACCTCTGAACTTTGAACATCCCCCAAAATAAAGTAAAACAAATGAAACTCAGCCACAGGTTGCAGGGAGGGTGTTGTTATTGTAAAAGTGGCCTCAGCAGCAGCTCTGCAGGGCTGCTGGATCGGTTCATCTCGAAGCTTCTGAGAATGTCATTAAGAAAGATGATGGCATTATGATCCGACACCACAGAGGTTAATAAATCTGCTTTCTGTGCAGCCTGACTGCAGAGCACCCAATGTTATTTATTCATCGAGTCATGCTATACTAACAAGATTAATACCAGGCTTCCATAATCTCATCCTGCACCACCTGCCGCCTTACAGTTTCCTCCTGATAGACCTGGCAACCCTCCCAAATAAGACTAAAAATGCTCGCATTAAATGTCCAGGTTTCTGATAATCTTCCTTTTTTTTTTTATTCAGCTTTAGTGAGATGTTAAGCTGCACATCTGTGCATATTATATTAATCTCTGGCTACATGTTGAGCTGCTATATATTTTTTTCTTAGAAAGGGTCCAGCTGCGGTTTGTCCGGTAAATTGTGCCTCAGTGCTTTGAGTCCGTTTTTCTCCCTCCACATTAGCAATTTTGGAATGCATGTGCATCAACTAACAGGGCAAAATGCTCAGTGGGTTTGCAGCAAATGGCAAATTAAAACAACTGGGATTAGATTTAGTTCGGAAAGTCAGCAGAATGAGATGAGACAGACAGTGTGTGCGGATGAAAGAGTACGTGGCTGATGGCGTGCTCGTCTCTGCCCAGAGACTGCTGCCTTTGGAAGCAGATCCAGTGGCCTGAAGCCTGGAGTCAAACCCTGCCATCAGAACCTTCTGCACAGCATCTACATTTCCACCGATTCCTCTCTCACTTTTCACTGAATCTACACAAAATAAGAGGATTTTGGTAGGTAAATGTCTCTGATATAACGTCAGACCAAAAGCTCACACCTTGCTTGCATTTAAAGCATGGACACTGTTTCCCACAGGATTTTAGGAGACTATGGTGGAAGAGTCTCTGAACCTCAGGGGTTTCACACATTTTTAAGCGTGGTGTATCCCACTTAAAGGGGAACGCCGTGTTTTTTGTTTTTTTTTTTACATTGGGCCCTTGATTTTACGTTATTACATCATGTTCTACTCACCCATATTATTTTTGTGTCATTTGGAGCTGTTCTGAAGATATTCCGTTAGGTTATATCCAAGTAATGTCTTCCTATGGGCAACGAGTTGAAGGAACAAACTAAATTGCTTATAATGTATTCTTTATGGTACGCCAGCATTCATAACATGTAGGCGAATCACTGTCCCCCCACTTCATTAATGGGAAACACTGGATTACATATCTGATAAAACCACAACAAAAAGATCTAAAAAAGTAGACCTGCGTTTTAAATGTGACATTAAAAATTATTACAGGATTGTTTTCCTTTCTCATAACAAACATGGGGTGACATTTGTTGAAGGTCAACAGAAATAAGGACTTTTAGAAAACATGCAGATGAAAAAGATCAGGCTCTTTGGAAATACCGCAACGAATGACCGAGGCAGTAATCTGCCTTCTGCAATTGAACATAAAAAGCCATTCAGTTATGTGTACCAAATGGCATAACATTTTACCATAGATGTGACCGTTATCCAAAGGAGTAATAGCTCCCAGTCTGGATATTACAATACTCTGTGCATAATGATGCACCAAAGTCACTGGCAACATGAGAGACCCTGAAGAATAGGAAAACAAGGGAAGCACAGAGGAACAGGGTCTTGACCTTAGAGCAGGGGTCTTCAACATTTTCCAGGCCAAGGACCCCCAAACTGATGACAAGATGGAGCGGGGACCCCCTAATTATATATATTGCATGAAATTGTGTTATATCAAATTGGTCCTATAGTCACTCTATTACAGATGGAGTAATGTAACAAAAGTAATTCGTCCCTGGGATTATTAAAGTATTTCTGATTCCTGGTTGATGGGACAGGTGTTGTGAACGAAACGGTTCCCAGCTTAAAGAGCTACTGTGTGTCACTGAATGTGTGCATTGATGACTGAAAGACATCTTCTGCCTCCATTTATCTGTGTACTACAGTGTGTTGAATTCATGTTAATGTGGATATAAAGACATTTCAATTCAGGAGGGAATATAAAAAAAAAAAAATGAATCAATCAAAAGTTTCGCGACCCCCATGCAGTGCCTCCGCAGACCCCCTAGGGGTCACGGACCCCCTGTTGAAGACCTCTGCCTTAGAGGGAAAGAACATGAGCAGAAGCACAGCTTTCCATGCTTTGTTAAACAGAAGAACGGAAATAAAAATAAACAAAAAAGAGAAGATTTGGAAATGTACCTGGCCCTGACCCTGCCTCTCCAGGTCCACCACACACATGTCCACAATAGGCCCCAGATTGGTGAAGGTCTCCATGACGGTCACATAGGAGCCCTGCTCGTTGCTGTCCACGTTGAGCTGCGATCACAAACAGTTCTCTTTACAAATGGATAAAAGGTCATCACAGCCGAGGAAAGGTGTCAACAAGGACTACGCTTTGTGTTTGGTTAGAAAGAGCTTATCAGTTTATAATGGAGACTCAAAATAAAATACACAGCTAAGCTAATAAGGTATGAAGACTACTAGAATAAAAAATTAAAAAACTTTTTTAAATTGGAATTTTGCTTGTCATGTCACACAAATTAGAAATACACATTATTAAAATAATGAAGTGACATTGCCTCCAGAGCCGCTTTATCAGTTAGAGATATTTGCTGACATCATTACGATTAACTGAACAATTATTTTTCATTTGTCTCTTTTTTACTTCCTAAATTTCAACAAAAACAAACAAAAGGTAATGTGTTTGTGTCGGCACTGAATTTATGTCAGCAGAGTTCTACTAATTAAAGTTCATTTTCAAATTCTCCCATCTTTCAGTTTTCAAAGACCAGACAAATGATATGGGTTCATTTAAGTAATTCCTTTCAAGGTGAAAGTGTATCTTTATATCCAGAGGCTATGTTAATACATGCAGAATTTAGCTATTAAGAAAAAGACTCTGATTTCTGCCAGGTTTGTTTCTATACATGCATTACTAACCTTCAATAAATCTTGCTGCTTACCTTCACAAGCTGGGAGTCTCCCAGTCTGGATCCGACAAACACCACACCATTGTCCAGGTAGGTCAAACACTCTGCTATAGAGGTCTGCCAGAGTGAAGAGACAAACATGCACCTTTCTGTCAGTTTAAACCAGTTTAGGTACCAGATCTGCTAAGGTGGTCCGATCTGCTCAGGGCCTTGCCCCTTCTTATGTCATCAATATATGGCAACTCCACTCAGACAAACTTTATTTCACTCGTTTCTTAAGGATCAAATCTCATTTGGAGTTTCAACATATTACCTATATTTTCTATTACTTCACATCTCATTGGCGATCTAAAGCAGCCGGAAAAAAAACAATAATTGTCGGTCTTGAAGGAAAGTACTGGGGTTCTAAAACCAAGCTCTGCCATTTGACAAGGTGACAAAGGCATATTTTATTTTCCTAAAGATCTGAGGGCAGTGCAGGATAAATGGGACATCTTAAAAAATGACTTTCGTAGAGATTTTAGACAAATAAAGCAGATATTCAACAAATGGTTGTTGTTAACACAAATTTAAAAGCAGTGTAGGTTAATATGCTAGCTTAACTGCCTTAGCTAAAATAGGCTAACCTGTTAGCTACTGAGCACAGCTAGCCACAGCGCTATCCAGCTCTCGCCCTTTATATCATGGTCTAACAGTAACTTTCTTCACCATAAAAAGATTTTTTTCTGTTTTGTTATCAATCAGGTAAAACTTCATCGGTCATTAGACACGCTAACATTACAGATGCTCCCGACTTGGCACACTGACCCTGCGTGGAAATATCGTTGTCTGGGCAACCACAATGTTTTACATCATGTGGCAACATCCAGCAAATCATGTAGCGTAACGTCACTGGCATGCGCAGGACCGGAGCAGATCTGGTACCTACACCAGCATCATCTGCCTCTTTATTTAACTTTAGTTACTAAAGTTTTACATGCAAAAGAGCTGAGTTGATTCATTCATATGAAGGTTCAGCATAAAATGTAGCTTTAATTAATCAAAAAAATTAACTATAGTTTAAGTAAACTCAAACTTATTCAAGGTAATCACAGTTTGAATCTAAGTGCTGTTGAACTCTGCTAAATGTCGAATTAGGAAGACAATTAAGAAGAAAAACAAGGATTTCAAATTTCTTGCATCATAAAAACTGACATTTACTTAAAATAAAAATGCATAAAGTTATTGATGCAAAATTACTGCAGACTTTGCTGTTTGACATTGCAATCAACAAGCTGTCTGCACAATCTAGCGTACAGTTAGAGATTTTTTGAAAAGCAATCCATCTCTTGCTCAACACTCAGGGTGCTTGATTGCATGCAGCTCAAGCTTGCAGCTTGCAGCTTACTCAGAACAAAAAAATAAATAAATGAATAAGGGTTCCACCTCTAAACTCACATTACTGGTACTACAAACTAAAGGATGCATGTTTTAAAGACGACATTCAGCCTCGAGCACAATACTACTGGAAGAGCCATTGTCTAAATCCCCATTTAGGAGACAAGTGACATTTTGGCAACAGGAGCTGGAATCGTTTTTCTCCTCTTTTCTATAGGAATGCGGCAGACCCATTAGCTGCTCGCAAAGCCATAAACCATTAAAGAGTCAATCGTAACAAAAAGAGGGAACAGAGGTAGTTGAAATAAAAGGAAGAAAAGGAAAATCAACAAGCAAGATAATGGATGATCGAAACAGGTAGCAAGAGGCAAATGGGAGAAATGCCAGAGGACAGTCAGGTGAATAAACAGAGTGAAGACAGGCCGAGATAAGGAGGCAGGGGGAAAAAGATGAATGAGCACCTCTCCGAGCAGCTCCACATGCAGGTCTTTGAGAGCCACCGTGCCGTCAATTAGCTCCTCTTTCTCCAGGAGCAGCATAAACAGACGGCCCTCCATGTCTCCTAGCAAGTAGCGTGAACCGTTGGGGTCCACCCGGTTATGGCAGACAATGGTGCTTTGCTGCAAAAAAGAAAGAAAGAATGAATGAATAGAAAAATAAATCCAAAAAGTATAACATAAAAGTCTTTAAGCCTCAGAAATGACATCTGTATTCATAAAACAAGAACCGCCGTAAAGAAATATAGAATGTCATAATAAAAACATTCAGTTCTTCAGAGTATATTTCTAAACTGGGTAACAACAAAATATGGAGGAAGAATACCTTTACTGAATTTACAAAAATTACTATACCCACCAGAAATCCTTTCAAAATAATCCAAATTATCAAAACATATAGAGACTTCTAATGATTAATCAATGAATTTCTTTCTTTGGGTAAAAAGATGACATCACAGCGGTCTGTGGACTAGGGCTGAAACCATTAATTGGATTAAACAGGATTATTGAAATAATCGTCAACTAATTTAGTAATCGATTGATGTAACTGTACTACAGAGACTAAGACATGCTTTTAGCTGAGAGAGGAACCCATTCAACAGTAATTAACCAAATTTAAAAACATAAAAAGAATATAAAGATTTTTGCATTTAGGATATAAAACCTTTTTGTCCATCAAAATGCTCTACCCACAATTCCTCAAGCGGAATAGTTTTAGTGTCATCTGGTTTCAATCCTCTAAAAAAATACTTTTTTAAGAAACCTTTTGCCATCTGAATTTTTTAATCGATTGATCGAGGAAAAATAATCAACAGATTAATCGATAAGTAAAATAATCATTAGCTGCAGCCCAACTGAGGACTTCCAACAGTTTTTTGTTGTGTTCTTCTTTGACAAAAAAAAATTATGTCCAGTCGATCTGTGACTAATAGGAACAAAGGGCCTTTTGGATAAAAGGTAACAACAAAATTTTGGTTATGCTGTGATTTGGCCAGATAGGTCAGGCAGGGAGTTAACAGCCAGACCGATTAATCTTTGTTTTGTTAATAATCTAGCTTTTATAGAGTGAAAATAGCTTTAAATCTTGTCTTGGACAAACATAATTGTATTATCTTGAGTGTCGGGGCTGCAGGTCACATTAATTGGCAAAATAAAATTTTTCTTCCAAAGCAAAATGATTTAACCTCTCACCATGGTCGACAGACTGCAGTGTGAATACTCCTAATGGAATGCAATTTCAACATAGCAGTCCACACCTTGTTACCAAGAAACTCTACCTGGAATATGGATATTATGCATGAGGGCTCCAACACTCATCAAAGACCCTATGCTCTAGTTCAACTGTGCAGGACTAATGATTTACATTTGTTTTGTGTGTGAAATAAAACTAGAGCACCATAAAAACTTAACAGGCACCATAAAAGAAAATATATCCCTTTTCTATGCTAAAGAGAAAGGTCAAACAAGTCTCCCAACCTGACCAGTCTGTAGATTGTGCAAAAACTTTTTTTTTCTCTCCTCTGTTGTCAAAATATGTTTGGAACAGATCAGGTAGATGGCATGTTTTAAGCTACATAAGTGAGGATTTTCTTTATAACTATCAGTTTTTTTTTAGTATGGTTGCCTCTTTAGATATCAATTCTATGCATGTGAGCAGCCTCAGAGAAAACGGAGAGCACGTAGGGAGAATTTCAAGTAGTGCCTACCCTTGACGAGCTTTGGGAATGTGTGAAAGTGGTGTTGAAGCTGACGGGGACAAAACACCGGGGGAGCTTTATCCTGTGTTTCAGAGGGACATAACCGCACACAGACACTCAGGAGTCTGATGCGTCTCTACCAGCCTTTCATACAGCACTTCAGATGCATTTTACTCTTCCTTAGTTCTGCTAGAACAAGAATAACTACATGAGGTCATTCCTGCACATTGTGCTTTAATGTAACAACACTTTATTTTCTGATGGAAGAGTGTCCTTTGTAGTAATACTTCTTTTGCACGAACTAAATTCCCTTTGGGAAATATTGAATCACTTTCTAATTTACCTCTTCTCTGCAACACAAACTGGAGCAGATTTCAAATGGACCTCAATTTAATTTGGAGGGAAACAAAGCAGCTGTAAATAAAAATTAAGGAACAGGACAGCGTATTTATTTAAATACTGCAAAGGACAAACATTTTTTATACAAAAATACTCTCTCCTAGAACAATCCTAGTAATCTGATCATTCACCACTTTATTAAGAACCTAAAATCTAAAACACTATAAGAAAAGCTGCTCATTTGATTCAGTGCTGAACCCCTTTCTAAGGTAGCAACAACTTTTTGTTGTTATTTCTGGAGGCAACATGATTCAGACGGAGACAGCAGTTAAAATACAAATTTTAACCAACAATATTGGGTTTGTTCAATGCAGATAATCTTAAAGATCACAGAGTACCTTTAGTGCCCCCTGGAGGCCAAGCTACACAATAACAGCAGTGCTAAACACTGGCTAAGTCCGATTTTTTTAAAGTCACATAAAACAAAGGTGATCTATTTTAGGATAATGGCTTATAGCTGTTCTTTATAGTCTTATGTTTGTGTGGATCTACCTACTCTTGCCACTATCACACAACATTTCCCCAATGTTGAACAAATAAAGTCATTTCTATTCTATTACATTCTAATAAAACTCAACATTTTGTCAGAATATTTTTAAAGGCCCATAAAACAAGATTTTTTAAAATTATCTCTATGCATTGTTTATTTTATGTAATAATTGGTCTATGCACCTTATGCATGAATTATTGCCTCAATAGGGGGGAGAAAGAGGCGACAAGTCTGCAACACTGCTGAGGTGTTAAAAAATGCCCATGCTGCTTTAACAACAGCATTCAGCTTGTCAGGAAACTTAGTTGGCCAATGAAGCAGTGATTGGTTTGCAAAGGTCATTAAAGCAAGTATTGGCACTTTTTTTGGGGAGTTCAGGAAGGTGCCAGGTCCTCAGTGTTTGTTACCAGAGCGAAGAATTAAGAGCTCTAAAATCTTCCCAGAGGCTTCTCTGGCTTTGACTCTGAAAAAGACAGACATTTTCTTTTTTTCTTCTTAACCCGTGTAGGCATCTTCTGAGACATTCTGTGGTTCAGACAAAGCTCAAGACATGGAAAGAAAAGGCCGAGGCTGTGTCCTGAAGACCCCAGGTGCAGTCGCTACTTGTGAAAAAATCACATTTAACCTATTTTTATATAAAATGTTTTATTTTCAGTTTTTCCAAACAAACTTTTTGATCCTATAAAATTATTTAAGAATTACTATATGCAACCCAAATACTGTTTGCTGAAAAAATATACGCGTAAAATTTAGAAAACAGCTTCGAATGCTGAATAAATAAATAAAAAACACTTCTGATGTGTTCCTGCAGGGATTTAGAGACAAGTATAACTCGTCTTTAAACAATATTTTTTGAGGCTGGCTTCTACTGATTATAATCAGAGCCGCCTCCGATGTTGTCATTCTCCTTGGCACAAGATGAGACAATTTCCTATTTTACTTTTACCTAAACGAAGAATCGCCATCTTACAATGTCAAACTTTGGATCTACTTTTATTGCAGTGGCTGTTTAAAACTAATATTCCTATAAACTGAATCAAAGTAACCAGTTTTTTAAAGAAGTGACTACAGGTGAACACTAATTTTCCAAATATTCCTACTGGCTTCTGTATCCTGTTTTTTTTTTTTTCCTGCTCCAAGTATTTTTCAACTAAATTAGCCAATCAAAAGTCTAGTTTAACTCAACACTGATGAGTAACATTCACATATTTCTGATCTATATCAGATCTCACTTTTCAAATCTATCCCTAAACCTCCTGCAACACATCTATAAATGAAGCTGGTGTGGAGCTGGAACAGCTGCATAATCCCAGAGGCTGCTGGAAGCTTTTAAAGATGGAGCAGACCAGCAGGATGCCTATTTAAGTTCATGAAACAACAGATGGATCAAATGGTTTATTCTGTTAAGATCTATCTAAACAAGAGTGAAGATTGTGTAAAAGCAACAAAACAAATGTACAAAAAAAAACATGCATCTGCCTAATAGGTTAAACAGTGAATATATATTAAAACATCTACAGGATTTTATAAAAATGGATCAATAAAGAATCTCATTCCTTAATCCTAAACAACAACAGCTAGATCCCTACAGACACCTTTTCCCTCAGTCAAATGTGTGAAATCACAAAGAGGCTGCTGCTGCATGAATGAACCATTGAGAGCCCCCAGTCAGACTGATAAGTTACTAAGCAGCAAAGCCAAAGGCTCCATAACAAAGACACAGGAGGATAACAGCTGCGTAACTCCAAATTAGAGACTTCTACATCAGCAGAATATAAATGTTCCCCCCAAAATGTATGAAACCTTGGTTCTGCAGCACGCAAAGAGATCAGCTGCTAATTATAGAAGCAAGAGGCAGCTGAAGAGCTCCTCTGGGCATTGAGGATGTGTTACGACTGCTACACACTGCTAGTTCAGCTTAAGAGCACTAAGGAAGTGGAAGTTATGTTTAAGAAGCTGCCTCTGGATGCAATTTGACACCAATTAACAGATTCTTAACGAGTCAAAACACTTGCTACAAGCAAAATCACAACAAGTTTGACCAAATAATAAAAATAAAATAAAAATGTTGCCTTATTCTTTTAGAGGACTTTTTTTCTGCCTTCTACTAACTCTCTTGTTATTCATCAGGATGTCCCAATCTGATACCAGGCTTAAAAACTAATATCAGATTAAATCAGCCTGCACCCAAAATCTCTGATAATTAGCAGAGATGCATTGATTGATTGCTTGGATCGGATATTGGATCCAATATTGACTAATAAGGTGGATCAGATTATTATGACTAATTTTAGTTATCGCAGATCCCATCCAGTGCACTTCAGTATTACTTCTTTGGTTTTGTTGCTCTTGTTAACATATTACATTCATATCTGTTTTATTTATTTACTTTTGTTTAATATAATTATTTCACGGATAAAGCCTTCACTCACATGTTAAGCTGAGTTGTTCCGATTCCAGTATCTGAAATGCTGAAAATGCTGGCATTGGTATCGGTGAGTATTGGGGTCCAGGCACCGATCCGACAGCATTTCATTTTAAATTAGAAATTAAATTTACAGGTTCATTCCATTAGTTCTGACACAGTTCGTCTTTGCAGCTCCTAAAAAAGTTGCGCTGTGCTTTTACCTGCTGCCTTAGACGGGTGAAGAGTTGATCATGGTGCAGACCAGGAAGCAGAGTTGTAGTTTAACACACATCTCTGCAGCTTCTCTACTGTTACCCACTCTTTACTCCATCCAGACAGTGTCTTGCCCACGACCAAAATCTAATAAATTAGCAAAGATTCCCAAAGGAGTAAATCATGATAATCTAATTAAAATCAAAATAACTCCAATTGGGGAAAAAGTTAAAACAATTAAATGCGGTCTGTTTAACATAAGATTGCTTTCCTCTAAAAGTCTGCTAGTTAATGACTTGATTTGTGATAATCACATTGACTTGTTTTGCCTTACAGAAACCTGGCTGCAGCAAGAGGATTATGTGAGCATAAATGAGGCAACTCCTTCAAGCTATTTAAATTTTCACATACCCAGAAGTTCTGGGCGAGGACGAGGAGTAGCAACAATCTTCCAGTCTGACTTACTGATTACTCCCAAAACAGTTAATACCTACAACTCTTTTGAACATTTAACCCTTAATTTCCCTCATCCAAATTTCAAGGCAAGAAAACCTCTTCTTTTTGTAACTTTGTATCGTCCACCAGGTCCTTACTCTGAATTTTTAGATGAGTTTTCAGAGTTCCTTTCTGATTTGGTATTAAATACTGACAGGGTCATCATAGTGGGAGATTTTAACATCCATGCTGACATTGAAGGCGATAGCTTAAGAGCAGCCTTTAATGCTATCTTAGACACTATTGGCTTTGTTCAAAATGTGAATAGTCCCACACATTCTCATCTTCATACTTTGGATCTTGTGCTAACATACGGCATAGAATGTGAAGAAATAACAGTATTTCCTCACAACCCTGTTCACTTTCTCTCTCCTCTGTGTAGCTGAGCAGTGCTGCAGAGTGCAAAAGCATAGCTTATTCCCCTTCACAGGTTGATGATTTTGTTGATGGGGCTGCTAGTTCTCTGCGTACTGCCTTAGACAACGCAGCTCCCTTGAAAATGAAAACCGTTAAAAATAGAAAGCTTGCTCCTTGGTTTAATGCAGAGCTGCGTACTTTGAAGCAAAATGCTAGGAAACTGGAGAGAAAATATCGCTCCACAGGCCTGCGGGAGTCCTTCCTAGTCTGGAAAAATGGTTTACTGCTGTATAAGAGGACCCTTTGTAAAGCAAGAGCAGCATACTTCTCCTCATTAATAGAGGAGAATAAGAATAATCCTAGATTTCTTTTTAATACAGTTGCCAAACTCACCCAGAGCCATAGCTCTGTTGAACCGTCCATTCCACCTGCTCTTAGCAGCAATGATTTTATGGGATTCTTTATAAATAAGATTGATCTTATTAAAAATAAGATCATAAGCACTCCTCTATCCGCGATTGTACCTGAGGTAGTCATGGAATCTGAACCGGGTTTAGACTGCTTTGATCCAGTTGAACTTTCTGAATTAGCAAAATTATTGTCTTAATCTAAGCCTTCAACTTGTATGTTAGATCCAGTTCCAACCAGGTTATTTAAGGAGGTATTCCCTTTGATCTCCTCCTCCATTTTAGATGTGATTAATCTATCTCTGTTACAGGGATATGTACCTAAAGCTTTTAAGGTTGCTGTAATTAAACCTCTGCTTAAGAAACCGTCTCTTGACCAAGATGACTTGGTCAATTATAGACCAATATCCAATCTTCCTTTCTTATCCAAAATTCTTGAGAAGGTAGTTGCCAAACAAGTTTGCGATCACTTACACCATAATGAACTTTTTGAAGAGTTTCAGTCTGGCTTTAGAGCTCATCATAGCACTGAAACAGCTCTGGTGAAAGTCACTAATGATATTCTCATGGCCTCAGATAATGGACTTGTATCTGTGCTCGTCCTGTTGGATCTTAGTGCTGCATTTGATACAGTTCACCATAATATTCTTTTAGAAAGACTTGAATATTTTGTTGGAATTAAAGGAACAGCACTAGACTGGTTTAAATCTTATCTATCTGATCGAATTCAGTTTGTTCATGTTAATGATAGATCTTCAACATGCTCAAAGGTTACCTGTGGAGTACCACAGGGATCAGTGCTAGAACCAATTCTCTTTACTTTATACATGCTCCCAATTGGTAGAGTTATTAGACAGTATGGGATTAATTTTCACTGTTATGCTGATGATACCCAGCTATATCTGTCTATAAATCCAGATGAAGCTAACCCATTACATAGATTACAGGCATGTCTTGAAGACAAAAAACCTGGATGACTCTTAACTTTCTGCTTCTGAATGCAGACAAAACAGAAGTTATAGTCTTTGGACCAGAGTCTCTGAAAAAGAAGCTGATTAGCCAGTCACTTCATTTGGATGGGATTAAACTGATTTCAGATAATAAAGTACAAAATCTTGGTGTTATTTTTGATCAGGACTTGTCATTTAAATCCCATATCAAAGAGGTTTCTAAAATTTCCTTCTTTCATCTGAGGAACATTGCAAAAATTAGAAATCTCCTGTCCAGGGGTGATGCTGAGAAACTAGTCCATGCATTTGTTACTTCAAGGCTGGACTATTGTAATTCTTTACTATCAGGAAGTCCACAAACTGTAGTTAAAAGCCTTCAACTGATCCAAAATGCTGCAGCCAGAGTTCTGATGAAAATTAAAAAGAGAGATCATATCTCTCCTATCCTGGCTTCTCTTCATTGGCTTCCTGTTAAATCAAGAATAGAATTTAAAATCCTCCTTCTCACATATAAAGCCTTAAATGGCCAAGCTCCATCTTATATCAGAGATCTGATTGTTCCTTATGTTCCTAACAGAGCACTTCGCTCTCAATCTGCAGGTTTACTAGTGGTTCCTAGAATTTCTAAAAGTAGAATGGGAGGCAGATCTTATAGTTATCAGGCTCCTCTCCTGTGGAACCAACTACCAGTTTTAGTCCGTGAGGCAGACACCCTGTCTACTTTTAAGGCTAGACTTAAAACTTTCCTTTTTGATAAAGCTTATAGTTAGGGTGGCTCAGGTTATCCTGAGCTATCTCTATAGTTATGCTGCTATAGGCTTAGACTTTTGGAGGACATAGGGACCCCCATTTCATCATTCTGCTTCATTCTCTCTCTTTTCTCCTATTCTGCAGAATCTGTTAGTTCAAACTCTAACCTTCTGCTCTCTCTGCTTTTCCTCAGAGTAGCTTTGCCTCGTCTGTTCCTGTTTGGCTGTGACGTCATCCTGGAAAGAAACATCAGCTGTGCTGCTTCCATCAACACCCTTGTTTATAGATGTTGGAAATCGGCCTGTTTTCCAGTGTGGTCCTGTTTCTCTGACCGTGACTGAGTGGATGTGCTCTCTTCTTCCTCTGGCATGGAAGCTGCCTTGGAGCTCGTCTGCCTGGCTGTGTGTTTCCTGGACAGGGCCGACTTTTACAGCTGCTTTTTGTATCTCTGCTTCTGTCTCCTTGAACCCCAGTCGGCCTCGGCAGATGGCCGCTCACACTGAGCCTGGTTCTGCTGGAGGTTTCTTCCTGTTGAAAGGGAGTTTATCCTCTCCACTGTCGCTACAAGCATGCTTAGTGTGAGGGATTGTATTTGAGTCAATGAGTCAATGCAATCAACTGGTTTTCCTTAGA
This sequence comes from Cyprinodon diabolis, assembly GCA_030533445.1. Taxonomy (NCBI): domain Eukaryota; kingdom Metazoa; phylum Chordata; class Actinopteri; order Cyprinodontiformes; family Cyprinodontidae; genus Cyprinodon; species Cyprinodon diabolis. Next base: position 40,506,677 of record CM060065.1, on the reverse strand, counting down.
TAGAAAACTTTGTATCAATTTGACTGTATGATCTGGTTGAACTATAAAGTGCCTTGAGATGACATGTGTTGTGAATTTGGCGTTATTTGCGAAAAATATCGCCATATATAGTTATAGTGCAAATAATGGTAATATCGTATCGTGACATGTATCGTATCTCAACACCCATGCAAATACCCACCCCTAGTATCGCGAGAGAAGAAAAGTGGTATTGAAACACCTCTAAGGGTAAGATATATGGTTCATCCAACAGTTGAATCAGATTGTATCGGCCATTATGCTCAGCCCAGACATCGGTATCGAAAACAACCGAATCGGTGCCTTTTTAATATTTGGCGGGCTGATAAAACACAATGCTTCCGTCTAATGTTTCATAATGTTTTATAATAGTTAGTTGTTCTCACACCTATTGTTATGATACTCTATTTAGGTAATTTCACTTGATCAAAGATTTTCTAACTTTCCACACTGGAAGAAATGCAATAAAGGTATGTATGATTCACACTTGTATGTTATCGGGTCAAAATCAGTATCAATCAGTGGTCAAAGCTGCAATGTTGGTTTTAAAGTTACATAAAGATATTCCTACTTAAAAAATACTATTAAAACGGGTTTTTGCGCAGAGCTTGTATGCATCTTTGACAGGACTCCGCCTTTCACACACGTTAAAGATGTTCAGGAGATAACACCGCTAACTGAACTGCTTCCAGTGCAACTGGGTTTAATTGACCTCCATTAGCCTTTCCTTCAGTCTACAGGAGGAAAACAAAAGTCTCCACTGCTCCCTGTGCTGTTATACTATCTATCTTTAATTTGCATCATATCATCAGCTGCCATCTGGCCCAATTCATCTCGATTAAAGGGGAGCAGGAACAGATATTTAACATGAAACAAGAAAGTTAAGGAATTCTCTTAATAATTAACACTAGTAAAAAAACTGCATATTTTAAATCTACTGGATTTTTTTCTTTACCTTGATTGTTGGTGGTGCAATGGCCAGGTACTTGTCTCCATTGTGGTAGGTAATTGACTCTTGTCCTATGATTATAGCGCCACCAAATGGCTCTGGCACTAAAATACAAGCAGAAGGGGAAAATAATTTATTGTTAATTCCCAGAATTTGCACACAACTTTTTAACTTTTCCAACGTTTAAGGATACAGCCCAGACTTTAAAGGTGTGAGCCACAAAATTCATGAAAAATAACAAAAAACAAAGTGGAGCAGGAAATGAGACATTATACGATCATAAGTTTATAAATTTCATTCGATACTCTATAATTTATATATCGGTATAAATAAAATAAAAGCCTCAGAAAGATGGCCAAGAATGCACACAAGAGATGCCTACAGAAACATATGAGAATTATTTTCCGGTTTATAAAAATCCTCTATTTTACTTTAATTTAGAAAAAAAAACAAAATATGGATAAAACTATATCAAACGCTGAATGTCAGTCAGCAACAAATGCTGTAATCATAGACTGTAATGTATATTGAAATATAGCACATACCATATTACGGTTATTGAATCAGGTTATTAATATGCTAATGAATTATTGTTCACCACAAAAAAATATGAGCATAAAGCTTCATCTGAGCTCAAAAGGCTGCATAACCATCCAGGTTGCTGATCAATGTTTATCTACTCTACTGATTTCAGCTTGGATTATGCATTTTCCCAGGTTCTCTTCCCCCCCCCTCCATCAAAGATATGTTAACCAGAAAACCAACTAAGAGACACTGTTAGTACTGATTTACCTGGAATAACCATGGATGCCTCAGCCTCCACATTCTCCTGTTTCCAGGGGCCTTTGTTAAATTCCTTCTCCCTGAGAGAAACTTCGTAGGTCTTTACATGTCGTCCTTGAGGGTCCTAGGACACAAAATATTAAATGACAGGCTTGGTGGAAAGCGGATAACAATGGTGCTCACAGCTAAAAGGTCAACATTGCACAGTTTGATGAAACAAATGAAATATTAATCAAGTTGGTTAAAAAGTGGGAATAAAGGGTGGCCGAGGCGATTTTAACGCGGGCTGCTTGCCAATCAGGTTAGACAAGCGTCAGTGAGCTGCTCCCACTGCCACTAAAAGCCGACTGTTCCCGGGTCTAAATTGGTTTTTCGGCCAATGCAAAAGGGTTATTACACATGCCATTAACTGAAAGATCAACCCACTTAGAGCTGTTATTAGCACAAAATTGGAAAAAAAAAAAAAAAAAAAATATATATATATACATATATATATATATATATGTATATATATATATATATATATAAAAGTTATTTAGATGAAAAACCTTTGTATCTATAAATATATGCTCCATCAGAAATCCTGTTATTGGAGCAGTTTTAGTTTCATCTGGTTAAACTCTGTATAAAATCTTAATTCATTAAAGGGCGTCTTAAATTATTGTTAAAAAAAGACAGATTAACAAATTAGCAAAGTAACTATCTGCTGCAGCCTTAAACGCGTCATGCTAAAACACCCTAACTTTGGAAACATGCTCCTGTCATATGCAGCAAAGCCTGAATGTGATTCTCACCAAACTTATGTGGTCCAGTGCTGCTATGGTTGCCATGCTGAAAGCTTATTTAGCCATTTGTGATGCAATCATTTAAAATGGGCCAGCTCTTTTCACATCTAATTATTTATATATTTAACCTATTTGGATCAAACTACAAACTGACCTAATTCTTGACTTTTGTCTGTGAATATAGAATATTAGAACTAATTAAAAATATCTTACTGATGACCAAATGAGCTGATTAAAGAGAAATATTCTACAAATCCATACACACGCTTTAACTGTAACATAATATTTTCTTCCTTAACTTGATAGAAACATGCAAATATAACCTAACCGTACCTGGTAGATGAAGCACACTGTCGGAGCCTGGCAGCCATACAGGAAGTGAACGTCGATGACCTGCAGCTCCTCCAGCCGGATGTTGAAAGCCTTTAGCTCCCGGTTGTCCCGGTCCAATGGGATCACCTTGAACAGTCCATCATACAGCCTCAAACCAATCATGCGACATTCTGGGTCAACAATTCCGATGATCCCCGTTTCTGATGGACGGCCAATGCGATCCTAGAAGACAATAAAAAAATAAAGATAAAAGATTGGTGAAATGATGGCAAGGAGCAACGCAGCTTGTAAACTTCCTCAGGTTAAATCAATCGAAAGAAGTATAATTTTTAAAGTTTAAAATAAAATGAAAACCATCCCAGCTGCACAGAGGCCTCACCTGGACATTTCCATGGGCACGGGTGATGATATCAATGCTCTCCCCATTCTGTTTGTATTCCAGGATACATGCGTTGTACTTGGTTGTGAGAATGAACAGCAGGTCCTTGCTTTCACCCTGGAAAAAGGGCAAAAAAGAAGCTTTTAATGAATATGGCTTGCTAAAATGTAATAGGAGAAAATGGGTGAACACGAGTCGTTCCAAAAACCCCGGTAGTCCGCCGACAAAAGCTAATAAGGAGTCAATATTTAAGAGCCTCTAATCTTGCTTTTAGCTAAAACAAATGACTGAAAATATAACCTGAGTCTTAACTTAACAATGTTTTTCTTCTATGTGTCTTTCTAATCACAAAAAAAGGACAGTATTAAAATATCTCAAATTCAAAGATATAGTTTTGACACTAGAGAAAAGATAATAATCGATCTTTGATCATTTTTAAATCCAGCAGAGTAAATTAAACACAAAAAAATAAAAATAAAAAAGATTTACCAACAACCTTTAAAAGACTCTTTTGCGTAATTCCTACCTTTGGACGGAATAGCTCCATGACGGCAATTTTGCCATACATGCCCACTTCCTTGACAGGTCTAAGTCCTTCAGCTGTGACCACATAGATCTCCAAACGTGTGTTTTTAGCTATGAGCAGATTAAGGTCCTCAGCAGAGGTGAAGTGGCCTGAAAGAAAGAGTGCAACAATTTGAAATGATGGAACATTTTGTTTAGGTGCATCTAAATAGAGGTGAGCTATAGAGAATTTTAACTCCAAGCATTTTCACTTTAAAACACTGCATTTATTATAATTTCAAAACACCCAGAACTATGGCTTTATTTCCAGAAAACATGTCATTGCTACATATTTGTTGAATAGTGAGTCACTTTATCCTCAATTTTTTTTTTTTTCCCTTTATCGCAAGTACTACAAAAATACATCCAGTGCCAGCATCGAGAAAGGTAAATGCTTAACCCCTTAAGTGTTTAAAAGACCAGATATGATCCTGGCACTTTGCACTTAAAGGAAAACACTTTAACAATTACACCCTTCAATGTGTTTTAAAATCTATTAGGGCTGCAACTATAAATTATTTTGCTAATCGATTAATATTTTCGATTATTAATCGGATAGCCAAAGACTCTATAAAGACTTTTTACAAAGTTAAACCAGGTAAGACTAAAACTTTTCCCCTTGAGGAGTTATGGATAGCGCATATTGACAGACACTTTTTTTTAATCTTAAATACAAAATGCTTATATATTTTTTTACAATCTTGACATAATTACTGCTCTGTCAGCTAAAAGCATGTTTTAGAGTCTCTATACCCCAGTTAACGATTAAACAAAATTAGCTGAAGATTATATAAATGATCGATTAATCGTGATTGTTTCAGCCCTAAAATCTATACTATATATTAAATATATTAATTTAACCATAAGTCTTGATTTATTACAGTGGCCAATAAGTCTAGCACAGTAGTCACTGGTCAGGGGGCAAAACCACAAAACATAAACATGTATGAATAGTTGCAAAAACACTAACAGATATAAATTGATTTTTTTTTATGGCACTATAACAACTGTAAAGTCAAGTATAGAGACTAAAAAAAAAAGTTTTTGCAATGTACCATTGTACATAATACAACTGTTATAAAGGAATTAATATTGATTTTGTTTTGGAATTTTAAAAAAATTTATAACTCTATGTCATCATTGGAGTTTCACAACACCAAAAGAATGATCAACTGTTTCATTTCAAGTTCAACATCCATCCATCTTCTCCAGCTTAGTCCTGTCAGGGTGGCGGTGAGGCCAGTGCCTGTCTCCAGCAGTCTATGGGCGAGAAGCGGGGTACACCCTGGACAGGTCACCAGTCTGTCACAGGGCAACACAGAGACAAACAACCATTCACGCACACACTCACACCTAATGACAATCTAGAGAAGCCAATAAACCTAACTAGGGCTGCAACAACGAATCGATAAAATCGATAAAAATCGACTTTTAAAAGCGTTGGCAACGAATTTCATCATCGATTAGTTGTGTCGCGCGATTAATGCGTCATCCGCCGCCGCCGTCATCACATCCGCTTGACTGAAACGGGGGAAGAAAAAAAATACGGCAGAGCGAGCCAGCGCCGCAGGTGCAGTGTTGCCAACTCAGCGACTATTTTTCAAAAAAGGGACTAGCGACAAATCTGGCGACTTTTTACGGTGTCACTGGCGGCTTTTGGAGACTCTTACGTGAAGGCATGTATCGTTCCTACTCTGCCGTGGGGCGCCTCCCCCATCCCAACTCCATTCTCCCGCAGGAGTCCCTCTCAGCGCTGCAGTCAGAGCAGCAGGACGTTTACCCTCAGCGTCCAGACTGCAAATGAAGCGCGCACGCGCCGGGATTGACGGCGCAAATTGATCACAATAATTAAAATAGCCTGCACTTTGTAAAGTGAAAAAAGTCGTAACATGCAACTTTTGTCTAAACAAATTAACATGGCACGGAACCACCATGTTTGTTTCGTTTTAAAGTGGGGAAACGTTACGTTAGTTTCTCAGGTAGCTCATCTGATGCTTTCCTTACCTTGTTAGTAGGTTACAGACAGGGATAAGGTTGGCTACTTATTTTACTTTTAATTTCATTTGAATTAGCTTAAGCAGCGTTTATATTTTCTTTATAAATAAATTAACTTGCAAATAATGAGGGCAAAGCTTTTAAAGTTTAAATCTTCTGGCAAAGATAAAGTAAAGAAGATCCTGCAATTTATTGAAGTAAAGCAGAATAAAATCCAGCAAGATCAGTAATATGTCAATTAATTATATGCCACATTTCCATGTTAATATCTGTCTTTGGAGGATGTGTTTTTTAGCACCCCTAGTTCTCTCATTTTTATTCCAAATACAATTTATAATTTGAATCACAGGCTATTTTTACCTCTATGGTTAAGTATTTTCTCAAGTAGCAACTTTAACTGCTATACTTTCCTGACTTAAAAGGCAGAACTCTTCTAGTCTAAAAAAAAAACTAATTTGTTGAAATGGGGGGACCTAGGTCAAAAATGGCTTTTTTTGCGCTTTATGAAACAAAGTACCCTATATTTTGTGGATGTACAGCTACATTTCTCATGTAAGTTTGCGTAGTTTTAACACAAACATTTATTTTTCATATTGCACCAGTACAGTTAATGAGCAACCTGTACTTGTGTGCTTGTTTGTTCTGTCTAAAATGTTTATTTTGAAATAAAGAGGTTAATATAAAAAAATATTTTTTGTCCGATTCATCGATTAATCGAAAAAATAATCGGCCGATTCATCGATTTTTAAAATAATCGTTAGTTGCAGCCCTAAACCTAACACTCGTGTTTTTAGATTGTGGGAGGAAGCCGGAGTACCAGGAGAAAATCCACACATGTACAGGGAGAACATGCAAACTCCACGCAGAAAGACCACGGGCCAGGAATCAAATCCAGAACCTTCTTGCTGCAATATTTTTTACAACTAGATTAGTTTTGCCAAATGGATAGAATCTGAGTCATAAATGCCCATCACTTTGTAGCTACACCAAGAATAAATAAAAAAGAACCTAAATCTGTAACGAATGAAAAGCCTCATGAGGAAAATGTTAATTGATCAAAATAAAAAATGCCATTTTGAATAATAATAATACTATGCTATGCTTTTTATACTTTGATAAGATATAACAGTGTTACATTAAGGCATATAATCTTTAAATAAAAATAATTAAACCTATCTAATCTGAAGCCAGAACGTATGCTTTTTGGCTGGACTTCTATAAGACTTCAGGACGCGATTGAAATAGTCAGTCACTTCATTTGGATGGGATTAAACTGATTTCAGATAATAAAAAAATCTTGGTATTATTTTTGATCAGGACCTGTCATTTAAATCCCATATCAAAGAGGTTTCTAGAATTTCCTTTTTTCATCTGAGGAATATTGCAAAAATTTGAAATCCTGTCCAGGGTTAATGCTGAGGAACTAGTCCATGCATTTGTTACTTAAAGGCTGGACTATTGTAATTCTTTACTATCAGGAAGTCCACAAGCTGTAGTTAAGTCTTCAGCTGATCCAAAATGCTGCAGCCAGAGTTCTGATGAAAATTAAAAAGAGAGATCATATCTCTCCTATCCTGGCTTCTGTTCATTGGCTTCCTGTTAAATCAAGAACAGAATTTAAAATCCTCCTTGTTACATATAAGCCTTAAATGGCCAAGCTCTATCTTAAATAAGAGATTGTTCCTTATGTCCCTAACATAAACTTTGCTCTCAATCTGCAGGTTTACTTTTTCCTAGAATTTCTAAAAGTAGAATGGGAGGCAGATCTTTTAGTTATCAGGCTCCTCTCCTGTGGAACCAACTACCAGTTTTAGTCCGTGAGGCAGACACTCTTTTAAGCTTGTCACGATACTAAACTTTTCAACTCGATACCGATACTAAGGAAAATATTCGATACTCAGTACCATTTTCGATACCACAAGGATCAAAACAAAGACTCAAAATTCAACAGAAATATTTTCATTAATAAAATACAACAAATAAATACAATAAAAACAAGAACAATATTTTGAGGTTGTATGCTATCACACAGTGTTCTGAAACTGCATTGTCCTCTATTCTGCACTTTAGATGCACTTTAGGTGCCACTGGTGGTGGCACTGCATCGATACTTTTGAAAATGAGTATTGTATCCGGATACAACGTTTCCGTATCGATACTTTTTGAGTATCGATACTTTTGACAACCCTACACTCTGTCTACTTTTAAGGGTAGACTTAAAGCTTTCCTTTTTGATAAAGCTTATAGTTAAGAGTGGCTCAGGTTATCCTGAGCTATCTCTATAATTATGCTGCTATAGGCTTAAGAGTTCTGGAGGACATAGGGACCCCCAGTTCATCATTCTGCTTCATTCTATCTCTATTCTCCCACTCTGCAGAATATGTTAGTTTAATCTCTAACGTTCTGCTCTCTATGCATTTTCTCATAGTAGCATCACCTCATCTGTTCCTGTTTGGCTTTTGCACCATTCTGGAGAGAAATATCAGCTGTCCTGCTGCCATCAACACCATTTTTTTTTTTTATAGATGTTGGAGATCTGCCTGTTTTCCAGTGTAGTCCTGTTTCTCTGACTGTGACTAGCTGGATGTGCTCTCTTCGTCCTCTGACATGGGAGCTGGCTCGGAGCTCGTCTGCCTGGCTGTGTGTTTCCTGGATGGGGCCGCCTTTTACAGCTGCTTTTTGTATCTCTGCTTCTGTCTCCTTGAACCCCAGTTGGCCTCAGCAGATGGCTGCTCACACTGAGCCTGGTTCTGCTGGAGGTTTCTTCCTGTTAAAAGGGAGTTTTTCCTGTCCACTGTTGCTACAGCATGCTTAATGTTAGGGATTGCATTCCATTCAATGAGTTGATGCAATAAATTGGTTTTCATTAGATAGAAAACTTTGAATCAATTTGACTGTATGATCTGGTGAACTGGAAAGTGCCATGACATGTTGTGAATTGGCGCTATAGAAATAAAATTAATTGATTTATTTTTTTCCCTCATTTTTCTCAGAAATTGAGGGATTTCTTAGAAACTTGCTCATACGCAGATACTTCATGAATTTGCTGCAAAATATAATTCCGATGTATGCTGCAGTGTGACTGCTATTTTAGCAGGCAGGGACTGTTACTCATGTATTTCTAACTGCACCTGCGGCAGGGCTGTTTCTCTCCCCGTTTTTACCGGACGACTTTACTAAGCGTTATGTGATTATATCTGGTTCCAATAAAGGGAATTGGTGTTATATGCCATCTACTTTTCAGTTGTTTTTTAGTCTGCCATTACTCAAACAATACTCGTCAAAAAACAAAACCAGGATTTAATTTGTTTTAATCGTTTTGGCGTTGCAAGAATAATTAGAAAGATCTATTTCATTCACAGCACATACCGCACTACGACCAACATAAGAAGTAAACATCTGAGCTAAAGCTAGGTGCTAGCACAGGCCTGTGTGCAGCGCGGGAGCTTAGTTAGCAACGCAGCTAGCAAACGTTCCAGTCCTGCACGGTTCCGCCATATTTACCAGTGATGCAGGCGTTCACTGCCGTAGGCTTCTGTGCTGTTACCACGTAGTTATAGGACATCTTCACAGCAATGCACGACAAAACACTAGATGAGTGTTTATATCTCACACAAACGATTATATCATTGATAATAATTACAATTCCGGAAGCAGTTGGGGAAGTCGTTTAGGGTAACGACGTGCTTGGATTCTGACCTGGAGCGCCCCCTGGCGGCCAGAGAGCGTTCTACAAGTTAATTGGATAGTGCGTCTTCACCTTAAACGGAACGCAAATATCTAAATATCTTTGCTGTTTTTGTCACTCACTTGCACCACCCTGTAAAACAAATAAAAGCATATTTTTTAATGACATTATTCAGATTTTTTTGATCATATTTTTATCTTCTTTTTATAAAATAATGAAAACATATTGTGTATGGGCTGCATCTATTAAATTTGTTCCACATTTTTACTGTTAATATGTCATATTTATCTATTAATACTTTAGGGCTCATTCTAAAAACAGTTATGTCTGCTGTTAGGTTTGTTCAACCACAGAAACAGAGATGATTTAATATTTAAATAACAATTGAAAATACATAAAAAAAATACATATGTATTTTCAATTCAATTCAGTTTATTTCTATAGCACCAATTCATAAAACATGTCATCTCAAGGCACTTTACAATTCACCAGATCGTACAGTCAAATTGATTCAAAGTTTTCTATCTAAGGACAACCAATTGATTGCATCAACTCATTGAATAGAATGCAATCCCTCACACTAAGCATGCTGTAGCAACAGTGGAGAGGAAAAACTCCCTTTTAACAGGAAGAAACCTCCAGCAGAACCAGGCTCGGTGAGAGCCGCCATCTACCGAGGCCAACTGGGGTTCAAGTAGACAGAAGCAGAGATACAAAAAGCAACTGTAAAAGGCGGTCCCATCCAGGAAACACACAGCCAGGCAGACGAGCTCTGAGCCATTCCCTCATCAGAGGATTATGAGAGCACATCCAGCCAGTCACAGTCAGAGAAACTGGACACTAGAAAAAACAGGCAGATCTCCAACATCTATAAACAAAGGTGTTGATGGCAGCAGCACAGCTGATATTTCTCTCCAGGATGGTGTCACAGCCAAACAGGAAAAGATGAGGTAAAAAAAATAAGATTTCTGTTATTGTAAATGGTAAAGAAAAATAAATAAATAATAAAACAGCAGTGATTGTTTTTTGTTTATTTTTGTCCACAGGCGGTCGTTACCTTGTTTGGGATTTATGCAGGTCTACTTTCATCCATTCATGTTGCACGTTAGCACAACTTGATTATCCGAGGCGCATTGAACTCACCAAAACTAGACGCCGTGTTGCCATGGACACAGGCCTTTTAGTGTTGGATTGTAAATTAACTGGACGCATTGGACTCGAAAAATGGAGAGGCCTGAAGAAACTGAAAAAAGTCATTTGGCGATAAAAATAACCGTAAAACGTGGACATAACCTGGTAAGATGGTTAAAAATTACTTTAACTGTAAACTAAAGTCACTTTGGTAAAGACGGCGTCGTTGGAATAAACAACGGCCAATAACGGAAAATCAGCTTTCATTCTTTAAATTGATTCAAACGTAAGGTTTAAAGGCCCGCCGAGTTTATTTGTATAAAGAACAACGATAAATAATTCTTAACAATCAAATAAGAAAATAAAAGCAGAGTAGAAGCAACTAAATATAAAAACATTCGAATTGTAAAAGTAAACTTTATCTTTAAAGGTCATGTAGCAACACTAGCTATTATATCTTTCTATCATCTATAGGGCTGAAACAATTAATTGGATTAATCGTGATGAATCAATTAATAACAATTTATATAATCAAGTAATCATTAACTGGATTATAGAGACTGTAACACATGCATTTAGCGGACAAAACGACCTACTTAAAGCAATAATTATATCAAAACTGCAAAAAAGTAGGCTATATATAAAAACACTTTGTATTTAAGTTTTTTTTTTTTATTCGTTCATCAATAAGCTCTATCCAGAACTCCTCATGTGGAAAAGTTTTAGCTTCGTCTGGTTTAATAAAAAAATCTTCTTTAAGGAGCCTTTGGCTCTAATTATTAATCGATTCACAGGAGGAAAAAAAATCGACAGATTAATTGATTTTTTTTTTTTAATCGTTAGCTGCAGCCCTAATCATCTATCTGTCTATCTAGCTATCTAGGCTCTGTAATTAAATGCTTAAGGATAGTACTTATGCAACTTGTATCAAAGACCAAGTCATGCAAACTGTGTCGAAATATTTTTAATGCTGTATTATAATCTTTTTATTTTATTTTCAGCACGGAAAGAATGCAGACAGTCTTCAGACGTTTCTACAAGTTGCAGCGGATGGAGTGATGCTGGGAGAGTCAGATAAGAAAAACGTGAACCCTGAGGAACACGATGTTGAATACAACTTTACGTGCTCCTATAATCCACCCAATGATGCCCAGGCTTTCAGTAATATAGCCCAAAAACCAATCATATGTAAGTTGAACATGTCCAATATACCTCACATTTAAGTCAAGTGTGTTCCACTTATTAAACAAGTGTAGTAGAGATAATTGTAGTGACCAATCCTTTTGTCATTAGTTACAGTGATGGAGGTCCTTCATGATGGAAAAAAAGCTAAGGTGAAATCAATTGTCCTGGGCCAAGCTGTGGTCGACCTGTTCCCCCTCCTGCAAGGTACAGCTTTTCCTCTAATTGTTTAAAGATTCTTGTGTTTTGGCAGAAGAGAGGATCCATTCTAAGGTTAAAGGAAAACTGTTAACTGTTCTTGAGAAATAAAGACTTTCACTGCCAGAATGATTCTCTGTTGTCCCACAGGTCAGCGCGACATTTCATGCACAATCCCAGTAAACCCAGTGGTAAGTCCTGGGATTACAGAATCTCAGCTGTGGTTCAACAAAAAGGTTAGTTGCTGACTCACTGATAAAAATATTAATGGTGGAGGTAAAGATTAGACTTTGTTGTGTCGATGCAGCATTTCTATTTGTTATAACAAGAGATCATTAAACAGGCATCATGTCAGACAAAATTTATTTATGTACCACATATCCTGAAACATTAAGACCTACATTCTTAGCTAAATAAATGATTGGAATTTTCTTTTGAATTTAACACCTTAAGTCCTGGACCGTGAAATTATTCTCAGAAAATTCTATTTTTTTCAAATTAGTTTTAATTGCAGTTTCTGACAAATGAAAAACATAATGATCGCACTGATCACTGTGTCAAATATGATGCGCTTGGTTTTAAAAGGTCAAATAGTACAGTTGGAAATTTAATTCACAGTATTTGTCTTAAGGGGTTTGATAAATAACAATGTTTTAAAGTAACTTCCAATCTTAGAAAACAAAGGAAATGTTCATTTAACCTTTTAAGCATGGCTGTGAAAAAATGGCAAAAAAAAATCCAGTTTAGTATTAATTTGCTGCATCTTTTATTTCCATCTAGCCATCCCTGGATGTTTGTGTCAGCGTGTTGGAGCCTCTGCTGTCTGAAGCTGAACTCTCAGCCTGCACCTTCATGAAGGTAACAGTAGAATCAGCGTATTCTGTGCCGGAGTCATGGACGCTGCCGTCAAGCTTAGCTCCCAGCCCCTTTACATACACCGCTGCCCTGGAGGTTCCTCTAACTGCAGATGTGAGTTTTATGATTTTGTCCTAATATGTTTTGTTACAGCAGGAGTCTGCAACCTTTGACTTTGGGGCTACAAGACTTTACAAAGTGGTTATTTGGATAACAAAAAAATCATAAAGATTGTGTTATAATAACACTGCAGGTTTTAGCAGGTTTAGAGTTTACATTAAAATAATTGTAAACATATCTATGACAGAAGGTCAACGAAAGTACCTATAATATTTTTTATGATCAATATTTCTTGTTTTATTAGGTGGGTTTTTTATATTTTGCTGAAAAACATTAAGATCCCATCAAGGAAAATGTATCCATCCTTTTATCTCTTTTATTTTATTGTTATTCTGTTTGAAACCTAACAGATAGTGGTTCATTAGACATAACACATTTCCTATGGTACATATATCAAAAGTTCATCAAACATTAGTGGCTAAATCTGTTTTATTTAGCTAGACTGAGGGCCAAAGTGTTTCTTCCACCTCTTAATGTTGCAGACTCCTGGTTTAGAGCCATCCCACTCAAAAAGGTATAAAATAATTAATCTTAATCTTTCTGGGGAAAAAATGAACATGGAGTGTTTTTCCCTTTTTTGTTTTTCAGCGAGATCAAGTACTGATGTTCTGTGAAGGACAGCTGAAGGCAGGGGGGCAGAGGGAGGCCAAAGATCATCAGAGAAAGAGGCCCGATCAAGCCCTGTTGGTGCCAGCTAACCATGATTTACCTGGAGCTGTTTTCCATCCAGAGCCCATTGAATATGAGGATGGAGAGCTAACTGGTTCAGAGGTAACTCCTAACATGTTTTAAACATCAGACCCAAAATGTTCACTGCAAATGAATACCTTTTGTTTTATTTGAAAAAGGAACAATTTCAGAAAGAAGTTTTCATGCACTTCTAAATAATCCTTTAATAAAAGTTATTTGGGAGCAATATGTAGGGCTGGCATGCATAAAAGGGAGAGTCTGTGATGTGAATGTCCCTACAGGAGCAGTCGTTTCGTAATGAGGCAGAGATCACAAAGACCAGGGTGAGTTGGGACACAGAGATACGATGCTTCCTCGATGCTGGTGGAACTTCCAGGTCAGTCAGAAATATTACTCCTCTTTTTATTAACAAGTCTGTGACAAAAACAAGTCTGTAAGGAGCTTAAACCTTTAAGAAGTGCTTTAAAATCCTATAGAACATTCAGGATTATGTTCTTATTTTAGAGCAAAATTTCATTTTATTGTGTTTTCTATTTTAGCAGTTTAGGGTTGATTAAACAAGCTGTGACATCACAAAAAATATTTTTGGGGGTTTTATTATATTTTTACCTAAATTTAAATTAGATCTACATTCAACTAACATTGGCATAATTGCTTAGAAATAAAAACAATATCAACATCAAAACAACTCTGCACAAACGGTGCCAAGGATAAGGTAAACGTCCCATTGTTTTAATTAATAATTTAATAGAGTATGTGACCTTAAATCTCCTTACTGTTTTGTCCTGCCCTTTAAGCAAAATTTATACGTGAGAAAATTATGATACTGCAGTCTCCATACTCATAATTCATTTGATCACATCAGGATAAAAAGAGGTCAAGATAAAATCGACCAGAACAGGATTAAAGTGTAGCAGATCTCCCAAAAAAAACATACTTGTTTCAGTCTAAAAGCTCAATTTTTGAAGCAAATATAAAAATTAAAGCTGGTTTGCCCTCATGTTGTTTGATTACTTTTTTTAGATTACAACAGAAAATCTTAGAGAGCCGACTGTGGCCTGTGGAGATAATGAGGTCTTCAGTTCCACTAGAAAAGGTAAAAAAAAACCTGTAGGATTTTAAGACAACACTTTAATCACCCTAAAATGGTAAACTTCCTAAAAAAAAAGACAAAAAAAAGAAAAGCTTTTTATTAGTTAATAATATTGAGCATCTAATTAATGTTTTATATATGTTTGCTTGTAGCTAGGAGAGGACAACCCCCAGATCCCCTTCCATGGTTTGGCGTTTGTCGACGTTGGCCGGTTGTTGTATCCTGGAGTCTCTTTCATCCGTGGAGCATACTCTGTTCAGCCTTTCTTTGAGAATGAGCTTCTAAACAAAGTCAGAAAAATACAGATGTCAAAGATATCTGTTAGCATTTACATTTCTTTTGATTTTAGTGCTTGAAATATGCAGTCATAGGAAAAAAGTAAGACCACCCTCTTTTTCAAAAACAATGGTTTGGCAATCAAGTACTAACTCCTGTGTGTATCATGTGAACAAAACTGACAAAAAAACAGAACTTGTGAATTTGGCGATACAATGTCACAGCTATTGATGTAACTAAATTGATTTTCATTACTATAAGCAAAAACAGAAAATGGTAAGATATCAGTTCTTGAACTTAACTTTTATGAGCTATTTGTGTTGCTATTTTTATACTTCTAAAAAAAAGTATCTTTAGTTGTATCAGACATTTAGAAGAAGAATACAGGGGTGGTCTATTGATTATTTTACATGAGAGAGTTTCTTATAAAGGATCATATACATACTGTTTATAGCGTGACATCCTTCCTTGTTGGTAATCTGGGCTTGGCTTTGATTTCCCACTTACAGTCCAAGCGGACTGTCAGTGTGTTAAAGAAGCAGGCGAGGGCTGCAGCCATACAGGCTAAAGATCGGGCATGCTCTGCTGCAAGAGCTTCCGGAAGAATAACGAAGCACTGGAGAGGAGTGAGTAGGGCAGGCAAAGATAGCAAAGAGTCAGCTAAAAAGGTGAGAAATGGGCAGGTTTTACAGTAAAGATTAATTCACACTTTCAATAAGAAATTATTTGTTGTAAATGTGTCATCATGTGATGTCTGATTTTTTTTTTTTTTATATGACAGCAAGCTGTCTATCCCGACAGGGTGCCTGCAGAAGATGGCACTCCTGAAAGCTTTTCTGACAGTTCGTGGCCAGTAAATGTAGAAGAAAATGTAAGTTACCATTGAATTCACTTCCTCAGCAGCTCAGGGCTGCAGCAACACTGAAAAAACTACTTATTAAGTATGCTTTGCACACACCTCGATTTTAGCTGCAGCACAGTTTCAGACTGTATGAGCAGCACAGGTACATATGTTCAGATGTTTTTGTTTATTTTATTTCACTTTAAAAAAACGACTGTATCTTCATTAACAGATGTACTCGAAGGCCAAAACTTATATTATCATCAAGATATCACTGAATAAACCGCTGGTGCCAAAACCCTCCGCTGAAGAACTGGCTAGAAGGTACAATCTAACAAAAGTCCTGTCATGACCACTGCTTGATGGTGTAACTGATCCCCATATTACATGATTGTGTGGATTCTGTCCATATTTTTGCTTTTCTTACTTACAAAAGTATTACACCATTTAAAGGGCACATTTGCAGTGTCAAAAAATCACCAGAAACCTTTTGCAGTTCCCTGTGCACAATTACGCAGTTACATCATCTTCAAACTTTGAAGTATGGAAGTAAATCTGTGTCGCTGGGATTTGAATTAAAAATGCTACTGAAATTTAAATGTTGTATGTTTGTAATTACTGTTTCAGTGTTAAAATATATTCAGAACACATTTTGACCTAAAAAAAATTCATTGTCATTATTTCTACAAAGTTGAAATTTAATTTGTTATTTTCTCTTCAAGCTAAAAATTCACATTACTATTTCAAAGTGATTACATTTTCATACTTATTTTTCTGTTTAATTTTTGAGTGTTAAAAAGAATCTGCATATAAAAAAATTCAACCTTTCAAAATTCAAACTCTATTTTCAGCCTTCTGAGATTCAACTGGCTCTATTTCACTGTCTTAAATTCGGCGTCTAAATTCAGTGTAAAAAGGGAAGGGTTACTTCAGGTCACAGACATTAGCAATGGATTGTGGTGTCCAACACCCAGCCAATCCCGTTACGTTTTCTTGGTCACGTGACGTGACGTTTGTGGCGCTCATGCAGTAAGGAAAACCAGCATGACCGAGCCGGTCATGCAAGCTAACGCTAACTCAACTACAGAAAAATGAAAGTAATAAACTCACCGTTAAGTTAGCTTGCATGACCGGCTCCGTGATGCTGGTTTTCCTTCAGTATGAGCGCCATAAGCGAGACGTCACTTGATTAAGAAACCGTAATGGGATTGGCTGGGTGTTGGACGCCACAATCCATTGCTAATGTCTGTGACCTGAAGTAACCCTTCGCTTTTTACACTGAATTTAGGCGCCGAATTTAAGACGATGAAATGGAGCCAGTTGAATCTAAAGGAGGCTGAAAATATTGAGTTTGAATTTTGAAAACTTGAATTTTTTTATATGCAGATTTTTTTAACACTGAAAAATTAAATTGAAAAATAAGTATTGAAAATGTAATCACTTTGAAATAGTAATGTGAATTTTTAGCTTGAAGAGAAAATAACAAATGAAATTTCTACGACGGAGTATTAGGGCCACACATGAAGAGAAAAAATATTTTTGCCATGACGAGATTAAACTCGACATGTCGAGAATAAAGTTGAAATGTCACGTTGAGTTTAATCTCGACGTGTCGACTTTAAACTCGCCATTTCGAGAATAAAGTTGAAATGTCATGTTGAGTTTAATCTCGACGTGTCAACAATAAAGTTGAAATTAGTTCAAGAGAGCCAACCGCTGCACAGGATACATGCACAGAATCCAGAATCAGACATGCCTTGATTTCTAAAAAGATAAAATACTGATTATTAACAACTGTCTCAGTATCAGTATTATTATGCTTCCACTTCTTTTAATTTAGAGTTATCTGTCTGGGATTTTGTTTCACAGGGAGATTATCTATTGGAAAATCTTAAATCTGAACAATAAGTTAGAAGAGAGAGATGTTGAACAACTTCAACTTTTTCTTATAAGTTAAATAGTGTCTAAAATAATAGCATGTTTATTATCTCGATTCTTCTCAAGCAGAAAGAAAGAGAATCTAAATGCAGAAGGTTCTTTAGAAATTCTTATAATAAAAAAACATAAATCATACATGGTTTTTGTACTAGAACAGTTATTTTTTTTTTGGTTTTAGTGATTTTCTTTTCAAACTAAAACAGGGAAAAAAGGGATTAGAGAACAAAGAAGAGAACAAACATAAAAAAGTATATCAAAAGACTCAAAAGCATCCTAAACCATGAAATTGTCCTCCTAAATACTTTCTTCAGTCTTTGCCACCATTAACAGATTAGGAAGATAAAAATAGGACACTGTTAAGATGGAGTTCAGTTCAAACCATTCACTGACTCCACACAGGAGTGAGAATATAAAACTTCTGTCTAATGCAACAAAAACAAACAATTTGTAGTCTGCTAAAAATGCTTAGTTCCAAATAACTTAAATATGTATTGTTTTCTTGCCTCAGATGACTTTCCGCTTCTGAACAAAAGACCTTCACATGCCATGTTGTGCCTCTTCTAGTTACCACTGATTTGTTCAATGTGTAATAAAGAATGAAGTCTGGGTTGCAACACTGGAAAACTATGTTGTTCCTTTGACAAAAAAAAAACCGAACAAAACAAAAACAAACACCTGTAATGACACTGAGCCTTTTTGTTCCTTTTTGACTATTTGCCTAAAAGATGTCTTTTCAATTTCTGCAGGGTGAAGGCACTGATCCCTCCCAGACCTGACCACCCAGCTGGTCCTACCAGAGCAGACAGAGTGATTATAAAAAAAAAATATATATATATAATTTTAATAAGTGATTCTTGCAGTCAGGCAAGGTTTTATTACTCTATCATCTCTTATTTGTGATCTTGCAGGCCGTGCAATATTTTCACAGGCAGGTTGGCGACACAGTGGCTGCCATCTCTGAGCAGTATGACGAATTACTTGGATCAAATAACAATTTGCTGGAAAGCCTTAGCCATGAGCAAATGTTGGCTGAGGTGATGGGAGGCCTTAATGTGTCTGGAAGATATTTCACCATCAAAGAACAAATGAAGGTCAGATTAGCAACTTAGCAACAAGATGATCTCAATGGATGGATCCATGATATATCTGTTATAAGCGATCCTCTTCTGCTCAACAAAAGTAAGTCTATATGTTTCCGGCTTGTAGAGGGCTGTAGTGAGAATTGTACGTGACAAGATGCAGCAGACAGAGGCTTTCACCAATCCTCAAGAGGTGAAAGAATTTGTCAGCAAGCTCTACGTCTACTTGGTTGATGAAACGCATGTGGCTCTGAACAAGGTGACACACTGACACTCATTCATTTAAGGAGATCCTTTTGCTTGTTTGGTAATCTCTATTTTTTATTTTACTTTCCCTTCAGATTTCCTCCAATATTGTTGAAGAAGAGTCCATACATGAAATAACGTTTGAACCATGTCAGCTAAGACAGTTTGCTAAAGAGGCCCAATTAACTGGGAATTATCAGCAAGCGGCCCAGTACTACCAAGAGGTATAGAAATAGGGACAAACTTCCCGTCTTGAAAGCACCGCAGAGCTGCAAGAAGATAACACTTTTGTTTATTTTAATTTTTATATAAAAAACTCAATGCAGGTTACCACCGAATCCGGCTGGTAAACTAACGGTCATTTCTGTGTGTTTACCTTCAGTTAGTGGTGATGCACCCTGATGAAGCTTTATGCAAGTATGAGTGGGGAAGCCTGTGCATGTTAATGGGGGACTACATGAAAGCCAAAGAGTGTTACCATGACGCTGTGTCCACCCAGCAAACACACCAACCCAGGTTAGCGATGCTTCCTATATGCTGCAAATATGATTTTATTCAAACAACAAATTTCATTTCCATCTATTGAACTATTTCACACTTTAAAGAGACCATCAGTCTTAATCACTATTGAGTGAGGTCAGATTATCTGAGTATGTAAAGTATGAGTATGTAGAATATGTAAAGGTTTCTCTTTGATGATCAAGTCTTTAAATTCAACACCCATCCATCTTTGCTACGGCAGTCCAGTTGTTAATATAGTTTATGTCTTTTCTTGGTTGTTCAGCCTGATGATGTGTGGGGTTGTAGCTGTGATGTTGGAGCGTTACAAAGAAGCCCAGACCTTCCTGGAGCGAGCGACCAGTGTAGACCCGCCTAGTGTCGTGGCTTGGACGCTGCTGGGTCAGTTCGGAGCTCTTTATTTAGTTATTAATGTAGGGGCTAAATGCTGGTCCTCGAGGTCCTTCACCTTTTAGATGTGTCCCTGCTTCCTCAATCTAATGGCTGAATCCATCCGTCAATATGCAGTCAGGTTCTGCAGAGTTCTCCTGACGACCTGATGACTCAATGTGTGCTGAAGCAGAGAAACATCTATAAAAGGTGCAGGACATCAGACCTCAAGGACTGAAATTGAGAGACTCTAAACCATTATGTTTGGAGTGAAGCAGTTTTTAAACATGAGTTATACATAGATTATAATTGGCGTTGTTTCTGGAAGAACAGATAAATTTAAAGCAAAACACAAATAGAAGTAAGTAACACACAGGAGTTCTACTCCGACTAACCATTGGAAGAAATTAAGTGAAGCTTTACTTTAACTGATAGCTTAACATTTGACCTCTAGCAGCTGTAAATAAAGCCAGGGGTTAGGGGAAATAGTTAAATACAACATGTATGCTGCACATTTAACTATTCAACATAACTATTCACATTTAACTATTCAACATTTCTGTTGGTATCTGCTATCAAGGTTTGCTGCATTTAAGTCTAAAGGAGTTCATCCTGTCGGAGAAAGCATTCCTGGAGGCCAAGAGTCTACTTTTTGAAAATGAGGCCAATAATAAAGGAAATGTAGACAACAGAATGAAAAAAAGCGCGGACAACATAGAAGAAGTGAGGGCTAAGCAGAAGGAAAAGGAGCCAGAAATTCCTGCACAGTCTCCCACAGCTGAACATGGTGAAGTTTTTGTTTCTTTCTTCAAGGGAAAAATATTAAAATTGAATGAAAATCATTTTAAAGTGCAGTCTAAGGAACGGAGCTGAGCTCGCTGTTGTGTTTCTCTGGCAGACCCAAAGTTCTTAGAGCAGGACACAACGGAGCACATAGAGCCATCTGAACACAGCAAAAGCACCAGGGAGCCTCCAGCTGATCTCACACTCACCATTTTCACACACACAGTGCAGTTCTTGCTGCAGAACAACGCCCTGCAGGTATACAAACCCAGAATGTTTAGCAGTGTCATACACAGAGAGGGTCCTTTAGTTTAATGGCTGAGAAATGATTTATGCCCTCTATGTTAGAACGGTTGAGAAATATTTAAGGCTGTGAAGTGTCAAATGTTGATTCTGTAAATATCAGCAAACAAACAATAAAGAAACAGTTTAAGAGTTCTATGAATAAACAGCTGTAAAACTAACTGGTCTGTTGGCAGATGGCAGAATATGCTTTATCCCAGGAGCTGCTGTGTCCTGAAGGAGGTTGCAGTTTTGCCTACCTTTTTAACCTGGCCAAGTTACAGCTGCTCAAAGGTGATTACACTGGTGCTGCTGGGAGCCTGGAAGAAGCACTGGCTCACACAAATCAGGTACTTCTACAGTTCCTGTGGCTTTAATTACGGAAAAAAAGGACCAGAAACAGCCTAGATAATCCAATAAAGGTCAAACACTATACAATGAGGATGTAACCTACATAGTTTCTGTAAAAGGTTGTTCATGGCTTGGAATCATATTTTAAGGATTTCAGTTCAAAGTCAAGTTGTACAAGTTGATTTACAAATAATTTCTTTCCCAGATGTACAATTTCCTCCTACTGCGTCGCTGTTCACAGCAGACTTTTAAAATGAATTTCCTCCATTATTACAAGGGCTTCAACTACTAGAAATAGTTAGGTAATATTAGTCCTGATCTACTGTAATAAAGGTTGTCAGAATTTCATTATAAATATAGGCAAACAGAAATGCTGTGCTTTTCCAAAATAAGACATGCAAAGAACACCTAGAGTTGTGCAGAATAAAATGATTAGTTTTACTGAAATGAAATGCATATAGTATATGGAAAAATGTGCTATACATTTTTACAGGTCCATAGTATATAAATATTTACTTTCGATTACGATGTCAAGGTCGACAAAAAGATTCTGGACCAGTAGGTACAGTGGATTTGTGAGATGGAGCTCTGGTTTTGCCAGATCCTAGTGCTCTGTGACAGCTCTGACTTTAGGAAGCAAAGGGTTCAGAATCAAGGTTACTAATCTTGTTCTAGACTACGGTCCCCACAGGCGGCTGGCAAACAGTATCCATGATGGTGGAAATGAGAGCAGGCCAGTGCAAGTATGCCACACTCTGTCCGGGAGGACGTAGACTTATAGCTACCTTTGATTATTAAGTTTTTATATTTTATAAAGAGGAATTATAAAAGGTTCTTAGAAATAATCAGAAAATGTTTTAACTATCTGTAGTGTTGGTATAAACAAATTGAGTAGGCTGCTGATCCTATTCATATGAAGAATTGAGATGGTCCTGGTTACAGTGCTGTAACACAAGCTATATAATGGAAATTCAACTGTTTTCCTAAATTACAAGCATGGAGTAAGAATTAACTTAATGACTGAGTTATTTTTCATACTTTTACAACATGTAGCTTATGCCTTATATACCGGTAAGTCTATTTTCTATTTTTTGGCCTAAAAACACTTAAAATACTTTATACTGCCTAAAGCGATGTAATGCATGGCATGATCATTTGATGAGGGCTCTCTGGCTTACTGTACATAAAAACCTACATAAAAAATTTTTATTGTCATTGTTAGGTCCCACTCAGTATTTGCATCACATTATTTTATTTATAAGTTCTCTGTTCTTCTCTGATTTTAATTTTCTAAGACTTCAGAAAATTATTCTTTTGGATCCTAGATAATATGTAAAAGCTTAACATTTAGCTTTTTTCATAAAATCTGTTTTATAAGAAATAAAAAAATAGTTATTTCACTGTGCTCTTGGAGATTCAACAATTAAGCCTTATTGGCTTATTGAAATCAAACCAAGATGTTGGCCATCTTACGGTAGTTTCCATCTTCCTGTCTAGCATCAAATGACATCTGTAAAGGTGTTCTAATACTTCAAATGATGAGAAAACGTCTCTTCAGAGATGTTTTCACTCTTTGCTTTATCTCATGATCTCCTCAAGATTTAGTCATGATTTTAGACAAACATATAAACTACTAATATTTAAATCATTGTTCTTGATATGACCAGAACCCGGATGCCTGGGCCTTGAAAGGTCACTGCCACTACCTGCAAGGCGATGTTCCTGAAGCACAGGAGAGTTATGAGAGGAGCCTGATCTTTCAGCAACCACCTTCAGACTCACACATTGTTCTCCTTCGCTTGGGATCCATCTATTTCATGCAGAACAATGTTAGTAATTGCTGCAGTTAGATCACAACACTTTACTGACCTGAGCAGTAAAATAAATCTGTGATTAAATCTATTATTGCATTTCTCTTCATAACTTTTAAATACAGCAGTTTTGCATAGTTTTTTTTTTTTTTGCATTATCAGTTTTGCATAGTTTACATGTTTTAGAAAAAAAAATAATTTTCTTGAACAGTTGTCTTTTTTTCACAGTTACACACTTTTAAGCGGATAAACATCCTAAATATAATTTTCCTTTACTAGATCCAACAAATCTTAAGTAAAATTACCGTTAAGAAATGTGAAACATTGATGTAAAGACACATCTTTTTGCTTTGTGACCAACTCTATGTTTTTGGTTTTGTTTCTTCAGTTTGAGCGAGCTAAAGAAATCTTCCTTCAGGCGTGTGAGCAGTCCCCGTCTTGCCTGACCTGGTTGGGCCTTGGCAAAGCCTTCTACAGGGTAAAGATCTACATCTGATATGTATTGCTCATGTTCTTGTAAAGGAGCTTTGTCATATACTATGACTATGATAAAAAAAACACAAATAATGCATTCCTCGTGGCCTGTTTTAATTGTTCCTTTTTCTGCCTGAAAACATTTGTTTGCAACGGGCATGATCAGCAGACGCAAGCATCACCAACTACATGCAATTAATATACTCAAATAGAAAGCATGAACCATGGCAAATATCTTATGTATCACATATATAAACTTACACCTGTATACTCACCCATCCACCAGCTTGGCAGTAAATCTGAATGCTTCTGCAGCTTTAGCTCCTGCTTCGGCGAACACAGCTACTACTGCTTCTACTTTTTTCTGATTTCTTACACCTCCACTAGATGCTGCTGCGAGGCTTCAGTGTGTTTCCCATAGACATAGACATGTCTAAACTCACTGCGCACATGCACAATATCTTTCCTCCATTAATGAGGTCTTGTTATAGTAAATAAACACAAAGAACTGTTGTTTTACCTGTAAGAGTAAACAACTTGTCGAATAAAATATAAAAAGCCAACGTGTTGCACTAATTTAACTGGAACCCCTTTGTAGCACACCTATCATTTAAACTATTTATTTTGATCTACTATGAAACAGGCCTGGATTCCACCTTTAATTTTTTAGTTGGCATCTGAATTAAGTCTTAGTTGTGTATTTGTTTGTGCAGTTGGAGGAGCTGTGTGAGGCTGAAGATGCTTTAGCCGCAGCCAGTCGTTTGAAGACAGTGAATGCAGAGATGTGGGCATACCTTTCTTTAATCAACCTGAAGGTGAGTGATTACAAGGATTACAACTCTCAGAGTTCTGGTACAGCCCATGGAGGGTTATTATTTAGCATAAAACAAACCAGGTAGTTTTTTGACTGAATTCTTTTTCACCTTAGAATTTTTTTTTTCTTACCCTAATGTGGGGGCAAAGCTGGTATGTGCAAGGAAAACATTAAACTTCAGTCACAGAGGTAATAGAATGCAGACTATGGCTGTTACAGTTGGAAATAGATTTGGAAGAGTCCAGTTAGTGTAATTAAGAAATCTTCAATTAACAATATTAGATAAAAATACATTAGCAATTTCTTTGCTCTGTTGCACCATATAGCCTTCAGTCCAGAGGTATCAAGCTCCAGCCTCTGAGGACCGGTATCCTGTAACGTTTAGATTGGTCTATACTTTAACACATCCAGACAGCCTTCAGCCTGACGGACATGGTTGTGTGAGAGACACAGGTAGCTGATACTGGTCAGACTGGGACTACAGCTTTCAGGAAAAGAACTACATAAAAAGTTACATAGATGTAACGAATGGCTGAAGCTCTTCAAGATAAAACCACAAACATGTGAAGGTGGTGACATGTGCACCTCACACAACGAACATGTCATAAAATCATTTATTTTTTAAAAACTGCGAGGTGTGATGTGCCTAGACATCCTTTCGCACAACATATTGTACTAAATAGTCGTATGAATACTCTATCAGCAGACAGGAAAATCATGAGGTCCTTATGCTAACCGCTTGTTCTTCCTAGCACCCTCCTTAATGCCGGCACAGATAATACTCATCATAGCGACCGCTGATGCCCTTCCACTTTGGCTGAAGTGTCCTCCTCACTGATTTGCATTATTTTGAAGGAGCCCTTTACTGCATCCTTATTATGTTAAACCATTTGATTCAGGAGTGTTGGCTCAGGGGTACCTAAAAGTTGCAGGAGGCAAATTTTACATCCCCACTCTAGTTCATTATTTAACTTTGGGGTGGAAGGAACATTTTGTTTAATCTAAATCTGCAATTTTTACAACCGCATTAAAATGTGATTTGATTTATTTTTCAGTTTGGGAGACAAGAGGTGGCGGACCAGTGTTATAGATACGCTATGAGGGTAAATCCGTTCTTGTTTTTGAAGATATATACTGTCAATACTTAGTAATTTCTTAATAGATTAAATGACAATGTCTCAGTAAACACATCTACGACAGTTAAATTTTGTTTCTAAACACAATCAAACCAGTATTTCAAACTAACTATTTTTCTCTAATTTTTAGTTGGATCTGCAGGATTCTTCCCTAATCAAGGAGATCAGATTTGAAAGAGTCACCTGGCATCGTGCTTCAAAGAAAGTGCTGAAGTAAAGATTTAAACCATTAAAGCAAAGACATTTTAAAGCTATGACGCTAAATGTCTACACATATTTAGCAATGAAATATATATATATGTATAAAAATTGATAATCCAAACTGAGACACTGAGAAAAAGAACTTAATGTATTTTTATCGTCTAAATAGGCCAAAGGTTTAACTGTGTGCATTAATCCAGTCAGTGTTTGTGTTTTCACAATGAAAATGTCAATAAGATGATTCTTTTATTCATCTTAAATTTGTTTTTTTTGACTGCAACAGTATTTGTTCTAACTATCGCGGCTTTAATGTTATTGTCATGTTTTATTTAGTACAGTGTATGGTTTCTTTATTAGCATAGATTAACATAGATTGCCTTTCTTAAATAAAATCGTTATTGTATTAACATTTGAATGTATTAAAGTAAAATAAAACAAATGTTTCAATAGAGGCAGAGAAACTTTTTGACTCTAAAAAACACAAACATTTTTAAATTCATATAAAAAATGAACTATTTTTTTTTAATAATGACTGTAAAAAAGAATACAAGAAAAACAAAGTAGTTGCAGAATATTGAATAAGCAGTGACATCATACATACGACATACAGTTGACTATGAGCACATTATGCACAGATTATGTTTGATGTATTTTATAAAATCAGTCTTCATTCTCTTGCAGAAAGATTCATCAGGTCTGTATTTTTGAGATTCTGAAAGCTAAAGTTAAAATGCAATATATAAAGACTATTCATGGTAGTCTATATCCACAGATGTTTGAATTGGCTGATATGACATGAAAGAAAGTATTCTCACTGCTGAAGCTTTTTCCACATTTAGTATGTATAGCCTTATAAGGTCAACTGTGAGACTATATATAAACAGGTGCCTGCCTTTCCTGATCATGTCCCAACTATGGAATGTATGACATGTGGCCTCAATCTAAGCTTAAGGATAATTCGTGGAATTTATCTGCACCTGATCTCAACTTTAGCTTCATGGCAAAGGTTGTAAATATCTATGTAAATGTGATTCCTTGGCTTTCCCATTTTAATACATTTGCAAAAATCTCAACACATTTATTTTTTAATTTCCATGATGTGTTTAACTATTAGAAAAGAGATAATTGAATAGTTTGTAACATTGCTTAAACATAACTCAAACTCATAACCTTCCAGATGCACCATTTATAGAATAAAACATATCACCTACAGTAACTCTTCAACAAAGGTCAGTACAGTTAAGTTAATCTTGTTTAACATTTTCAACAGATACCCCAAATAACTTGGATTTTTTGGCACATCTCTCTGAGGGGGGGAAATTAAACATTATATAAATCATATTTTTGAGCTTTACAGTTAAAATTCTCCTTATATTATTTTTTTATTCTTTCTTTTTTGTATTATATTAACATGTTTTAATGAGTGAATTTCAGGTTTAAGTTTTGTAACAATATGTAAAATACTTATTCCCCGAACTCCAAATAGATACCAAAATTATTCTTTCCTCTCCCTGAAGTTAAAGAGAATTGTAACGACCAGAGTAATATTACCCTGACGTTTTTCAACCTCATCCATAGGTAACTGTATTTTTTGCGGCGCCATTTCACTATGACTTGTGCTCTTTCTGGATGCCTCTGCAGATCACTGTCTGGAGTGGGCGAACAGCTCTCTCAACCAGGGGGAATCCTCATAAAGACGAGGGTCACCCAGTAACTCTGAGGTCCTCTTGTAGAAGTAGTAGTACAACACAGATGCTACAAAGATAAAAAAAAAATATAATACATTTGTGAGATTTTAACCTAAAAAAACTATGAACATAACATCATTTTCAAACAGTGGTCGATTATTTACATTTGATTATGTTTGATTTCACATGTAGGAGAAATAGCTTCTCAGAAGATGGACTTGTTTTTGCCAGAAGTGGACTAGCTTGTGCTCCAGCTGGCCTTAAATGATCCAGCAATGGTTCTAGCTAAAGGTCTGTTGCTAGTTGTGTTTTTCACGTCTATGGGAGGACGTGATGGTAAAAAGTTCAATCAATCGCATTGAGTCAGGTTATTTTGATCTGCCACCAGTTCCGGAGGAAAAAGGAGGACGTCTGGAACAGTGAGTTGTTTATGAAAAGCTCTTTGGCTAAGAGCGCAGACATCTGTATGATTTGGAATTGAATAAAAATGTGTGTAGTTGTCCAATGTTTTGGAGATTCATCTGTCGATTGTGAGACGACTGTTTGGTGAAAATTAATTGTCTCAGAAAGACGAAAGAACTGCTTCATTCATTTAAGAGAAAACAATTATTCCATAATCACTGATTTAGTTTTGAGCACCTTTCTTTATTTATTGACAGTATGCGTCTTTAAATTACCCCTTGGATTGGAGAGGCTAACTTTGCTAGACATCCAGAGACAAAACAAGGGGAAATCCCTTTGAGACAACCAGGATCTAACAGTGAGCCGGATTAAACATAATTACCACTAAACCCGATAAAGCCTGTCATAATAAACACAGATCTACCAGTGAGTTTGCTCACAAACATTACTTATAAACAATTAAAAATAGCCTGTTGAAAACAAAACCAACTGGACTGTAAAGCATTTTATCATCTGATACAAGCAGGAAAGCACAATCAAATTGGGATGTGATATTACAGCCATGTCTACCACGTCTCCACATGGGAATCAAACTGTATGGCATGGGGCCAGCTTCCTTACAAGATGTTAAGAACAGCTGTGATTTTTCTCTCAGTGATATATTGAGACTATTGACAAAAACATAAATGGTATTTTAAAATATGAGTAGAATTCCTATAAAGTCTCGATTATTTGTTCAGTTTAGAGCATTTATTTAGTTTTTTTTTAAACAAATGTACATTTTCTAATATTTAAGGTTCTGACCTTGAAAACAACAATTCTTTTTTTGTATGATGTATCGTGTTCCAACCTCAAATATCAGTGTATTTTGGGGAGGATATAAAATAAAAGCTGAAAAGCAACATATAATGTTGAAGTTTAAACAATTCTTAAAAAGTAAAGTGTGGTGTACAGTTGGCTGCCTGGGTTAGATCATTGTCTTACTGATAGTGCCTGGTTTTATCTTCATCTTCCTTGTTGATGACAGCAGATTTTATCAACAATTTCTTAGTATATTTTTCAAATCATCTGTCCCTCAATGACCGATAGCCTTCAAACCCCATACCATGATGGTTTCCCCTCTGAATGTCTGTGTTGGTATGGTGTTTTTGCGCTTTTTTCAAAACCCAGACTGGGTTGTCTAAGCACTTTGGTGTGCCAAAATGTTGTAATCAGGCTTCAACAATTTTTTTTCTACAGAGAGTGTCTTGCAGGCTTTGAGCACAATCAAGAAATGCAGGTAAGCACATCATTTTCAGAGACATCTCTGATGTCATGGCTCTTAGATCCTCTGGGAAACATCTAGTCCTGTAGATTTATGACTTCAATGGTTTTATAAAATGATCCTGTTTGGTTTTGTCCATCATGTCATTGTCTCTTGTGTGACACCTTGATTATGACTAAGATTTCTCTGGGCCTTTCAGGACAATTTTTCAGTCTGAATTGCAGATTAGTGTTTGAAGTACTGATGGATTTGAACTGATTTCACCTCTTGCAATACCTCTCTGAACCTGTGATGTGTTCAGTGATTCTGCCTCCTCTACTTCTATTTTATGAAACATATTTTTTAATTAATGAACTTCTACGACTTGTCCTACATGCATTTGTAGAGTTAATGATAGTGTTGGCCGATGCCATTTGTTGTCCCCGATACCGATACCCGATACCTGGCTGTGTAGTATCGGCCGATATCGATATCATAATAATGTAAAATAATTGCCATCATGGCTTTGTCAAGCTGCTGCCTACCTTTGTGAAGCAGGAAAAAATCTAATACAAAGTGAATCCAGTAGAACTTTTTATTGCCTACCAGGAGTGGGTGACAATAGTTGAATAAACTTACGGTTCTCAAAATGGTATCGGTGCCCTATTTGTTGGTACTCGCCGATACCGATACCACCATTTTTGGGCAGTATCAGGGCCCCGTCCGATACTGGTATCGGTATCGCTGCAACACTAGTTAATGGTCCAGCTGTCTAATATTTATTTTACCAGGCGCAATTAGTGACTTTGGAACCATCTGGTTGCATTTGATGCTATCTAGAGGTTTTACACCTGAGGAACTTTTTAAATGTCTAATTTTAAATGAAATTAAAGATTTAATTTCTTCTTTTCTACCCTATTCATAGATTTTATCTTGTCTTGGTCTACCACATGAAATATTAATAAAATACTTTATATGTGACGAAATTTCAAAAGCTTAATGCAGCACAAGTACTTTTATAAGACACTGTAGCTTCTATTTTCTGACCTGAGAGTAATGCTGTCCCAATAAATGGATAAAATCTATACTCTACAGAAGGTTAAATGAAATTGGCATCTCACCAGATCTTTGAAACACAAACAGCACCTGGAGACCATCTGTCCAAATGAATCTGTTTGTGTTCAGCCAGCGCTGATTCTGAAAATAATGTGAAAGAAAACAGTATTATTACTGAAATAAAGCTGAATGATGAAAAAAACTCTAAATCATGTCACAATCTCTGCATCAAACTGTCCATATCAATGCATTTTTTTTGCACCATGTTTTACATTTGATCACTGCTGCACTTTAAGAAATGGAATTGTCATTAGAGCTGTACAAAACAAAAATTCGTTTTTTTACAATAAAGTTTTGTCTAAGTCTAGGTCTAAGTCTTATTAATAATAACAACAATAATAATAATACTTTCAGGTTAAGCTTTCAATCTCATCTTTTAGTTTCCATCTCTTTAAATCAAAGATAATGTTTCTGCTAATTTGTTTTTCATTCCAAAGAGTCCCTACTAAAAGGTCCCTTTTGTTGTTTCCATTCATTTATGTGTTTACCATAAGCCAGGAATGAAGTATGATACTGAAGGTCAAGTAGAGAGTAGAGAGCAATAGCAGGGCTCTGAACCGCTCCAGCAGGATAGCGACCAGGCCAACCTGGAACACGTACGTGTTGAACAGCATCAACAGAATGATGATCATGTTAAACAGGATACAAATGTCCTGCATGCTGTGGAAGAAAAAATATACAACGAGCAGACATGAAGAAAACAAGGACAGATAACTTACCCCAGTGCCATTGAAAGCATGCTATTTCCATTATTATTATTTTTTTCACCTCATATTAGTTTCACCCCTACTGCTACTCGGCTAAATCCCAGAGAAAGTTTGACTCACATAAAAAGCACCAATTGGACAGCCGGTTCAGTTCTCAGCAGTTCGCTGAAGGAGTTGACAAATAGGTCAAAAGAGAGCAGACTAAGCTGAATCAACAACACAAGGGAGTAGTTGCTGGCATGAAGCATCTCCGACCCATAGGCAGGGTGCCCAGGCGGATTGTGGTTCCACTGCGGATCCAATACTGCAGCACTCCTTCAATCCCACTACAGAGAAACATCCACCTGGACTCTGCAGATGTGACTGCCTGGATGCCTCAGGAAGACCTTCGGGTTGTCCTGCTCTGCAGAATGCAGATAAAGTCTGTTTTATGTGACATTAGTGCTTCATTCCATGATTCTTTAATCAGCTCAGTTTACTTTGGAAGAACTGAAGCACTCTCAGAGAGGAAGGCAAGCCTTGGTTTGGAAATCAGCAACATGTTAATTTTGATCACTGTAGATCCTGCAGATGCAGCTGAGAGCAACTTCCAGACTTGCATATCAGAACTGGCCAGACATCAGATTCCTGAGGGGTAAATTGCTGATATCCTGTGGAGGGAAACAAAAGGTTAATAATCTACTGCAGGTAGAGATTTAATGTTGCCATTTCTTTATATAGAAAGTTTTTTTTTTTTATTTCCTATGACTTTAAATAGAACAAATGTGAATTGGCTGTAGTTTGTTATTTTGACTTCATACAGTAGAAAGAAAGTAGAGAAAAAATATTGACATTTAAATTACTCAGATATATAATTAGCATTTAAAACTCCAAAAAATAAACTTTAACAGTTACTGCCAGATCTCTAAATATTTATTTTCCTGCTAAAATATTTAGCAGGAAGCTGTCCTTTGGAGAACGTATTTCTTCCAGGAGTAGAAAGAATAAAGATTTCTTGATGCAGAAGAAAATGGAAACCTTTTTTCGGCAATTTTCCTTTCCTATGAAGGTGCTTTCAAGCCGGATCTGTTACACTGACACCTGGTGGATCCTCTCACTAATGATCCCAGTATTTATAGCTCAGTACAAGCATGACAGGTGTGAGAAAGATTAGGGCTGCTTCCAAACACTCAGCCACAGAAGTGAAGGCTAATTACTCTTGAAAGCTGGCCCAGTCAGATATTAGGTTAGTGGCTTATTTGCATTCAAAACTGCACATAAAACATGCAGACAAATAAAGGCGTCCAATGTTTCTGACCACTATTACTGCTTTTAGAGATTTTCTTTTAAAAAGGAGATTTTATCTCATGCTTTAATTTGCCTAAACCTTTTAATAGAAAAACAAAAAGCCGTTCTGACAATATATTTCCTCTGAAAAACAGTTGTGTAACTTAGCAGTCCATTGCTGTTGTCATTGCGTTTTCTGCCTACAGTTTTAAGTACTGTTCTTCCACATCTTCCATAAATGTTTTAATTTACTTATTACATTGCATACACAGATCATGTAATACTTTACAGCTAAAAATTATACTAACTTGTTTTCCCTAAAGCAAAAAAACAAAACAAACAAACCTGTAATTGAAGATTAAATTGTGCTGCTGAAGGCTTCTGTCTCGCTGAGGGATGCATGTGTGCAGAAACAGCAAAGTGTGCTGCAGACTGACAGCTTGTGTCCTTGTAGCAGCTTTTATCCCTTCAGCCCTCTAATAAACACGCAGGAGATTTGTGCCATGATGTGCTCCAGAGTACTGTTTGTAACAACAAATGATGTTGAAATGGTATTTATTTTATGCTCACAATTTAAAAAAGTGTTGAATTAGTTTTAGTTCTCATTAGGGGATAGAGAGAAGTGTAACAACCCTCTAAAGTCTCATGCATGGTTGGATATCCTACTTGTGCCTTTTGTGATTCATCACTGTTATAGCTGTTGTTTCAATGTTTCCAAAAACTTGTGATTTATTTTTGTTAATTTCCATTTATTTGTGTTACATAGACATCATTCCCAAACCTAACTGTTGCTTTACACCCAGCACTATGCTCTGCAGCATGCAGCTTATCTAAACATAAGGTTAAACATCTTCCAGAACATATCAATCACATTTCTCTTCAAGATTATGGTAATGATTCCATGAAAGTGGAGACAGGCTTCAAAGCAAATGCTCCCATCTAGTGGTAAATTGTTATTACTACATATAAAGTTCATAAAATGTTACACACTCCAGGTCTTAAAGCTTTCTTTTCCCCATGGTTTTGTTCTTTAGTAATGGTTATAAAAGTACTTTTGTCTGCTTACTTAATTGTTGTTTTGGTTAATTTGACAGATTTTCAACAGTATCTGTGAAATTGAGCAGAAATTATATGTATTTAGAAGAATTTAGCTTAAAAGTCTCACTGCAGTAAGATGTGTACAGCTGCATGTTGCCAGCACTGAAATTGTTTATGAAATCTCCTAGTATGATAACATAGACACTAAAACCCCTGCAGATTGTTTTGATTGAAAATGGTAAACATTTTTCAACCAGGGATAATTAGTAGGAACTAGGAAATGTGATTGCAGGCACCAGGCTGTGGCAACTGTCTGAATACGAAATAGATGAAATAATCAGGTTTCTTTTTTTAGTCTTAAACAAATGTATGGCAATCTAAATTTGGTTAGCTTTTTCCAATCCTAAAGAAATTTAAGGCATTAAATTAAAAATGTTTTAGTTTTTCCTAGAGAGGAAATCACTGTGACCATTGCTTGAAAAATTGCCTGGAGATAAAACATTTAATTCTACTAAAAGTCTTGATCTGGATACTTCTCTGATATAATTATAAAATAAAAAAAACAAAATAACAACAAAAAGATCACCATTTCCCAAACTTAGATTTGTCAAAAACATTGATACTTTGAAAAGTAACCATACTGACACGCTGTTTCCGGATGCAGTACTAATTTGCCGCAGTATCAATATCAAAGACAAATGTTGTTTGGACATTTTTGCTGTTGCTATTTGTTTTATTTCTAGGCTATTTCCACAGAATATTACCTCAAACAACCTTAAAATATTGTCAAATATTTTATATTTTGGTAAATGTATTTGCGCAATTATTCCAAGAATAGAATCTGATGAATCTTATGTTGAGAAGCATGTTCCATTTTAATATTGATAAAGTTAAGCTTTTCATGGTACTTTCAGTCACTTTTTGCCAATATAAGTAATCTTAATTTTTTAAGACAAAAAGCAAACTTTCAATAGGAACAACACAAAATTTAAACTAAAAATGAAATGTCATTTCATTCTGTGGCTCTTTGGTTCAGATGCTCTCTTGATTTATTTTAAATGATAAAATATTATCCTGATCTCTGTTTCATTCTTCTCTGTGTCCTCATGAAAACACCATGTGTGCCCCCCACCCCCCCAGTAAAATATGATGTATAACCACTACTGATGTCATCTTACTTACTTAAATGCTCCTTACTTTTAATTAGAGGCTAGATTTATCTTTCTAGTACTACATTTTTTTTTACCTGACAATGTGAGTGAGATGAGAGTTTGATTATAAAACACTTTTTACAGTATCCTTTTAGTCATTTGCAGATGTTACAGTACAGCAACTTAATTTTTGCTGAACTGAGCCTGAGAACCACAAACGTAGACTGGAAAACTGTGAATCTGGCTCTGACATCCTAAAAAAAAATTGCAGCTCTGACTTAAAATATATACTTCTATTGCTAACAAGAAATGTAACTATGTTTGCCCAACTTTGTTTAAGTTTTCAATTTATAACTTAATAAATTAAGTTGGTCCAACTCGATTCAATCCCTTATTACCAATTTAACCAATTAATTTAAGGTGGGGCTTCATTTTCTATACAAAGTGTATCCCAAACCAAGTAGGAATAGGAAGGAAGGAATAGGAATTTATTCAATTTTCAGACAATTTCACAAACAACAATAAATGAATCAACCAAATACAGACTAGTTAAGATCAACCAAACATGAACACCGATTTCCAAAAGTAAATTCATCTGAACGTAAATACAAAACAAAACCCTCCATCACTGAAAAAAAAAACAAAAAAGCAGAAAAATGTTTTTTTATTTTTTTTATTTTATTTCAGTTTAATATGGGGGAAAAGTCAGAATTCTGAGAAAAAAAGTAAGTATTCTGAGAAAAAAGTCAGAATTCTGAGATTAAAGTCAGAATTCTGAGATTAAATTCAGTATTCCGAGAAAAAAAAGTCAGAATTCTGAGATTAAAGTGAGAATTCTGAGAAAAAAGTCCGAATTCTCTCAGAATTCGGACTTTTTTCTCATATTATACTGAAATAAAATCTAAAAGTCAGTTAACTTTTTTTTTTTCCATTGGCCCTGACATCAATTAAAGTAAATTGTCTGTAAAGGAGCATAAACTTTTGTTTTTTTTTTATGAGTGGGAATCCTTTAAATACGATTCTGTACTTTTAATCGCTCTCATGCAGCATTCTTATTTTACTTATTTAATGGATTGTATTGAACTGTAAAGCATGATAAAGTAAACGTCTCCTCAGGACATGAAAACCAAGAATCAAGGTGGCATGAAGGGGGAGGAGCCTCCTGAAGCCTTCCTCTCAGCTTGGATTTCTCTCTCCTGTTATGCATGAGCCTTGTCCCTTTCAGGTCGTGTCTTCCGCTAGCGGCTAGCTAAACATAGAATGGTAACCGTCACCATTTAGTTCTTATAACTTTATATCCATCTCTCTGTATCAGCAGAAACCACAAGAAGCAGCAGGTGAGTGAAACCAGGAAGTAGTCGGTGAGCACCGTTAGCTCTGACCTTGGTTTAGCAGTTGAAACGTTTCGCAGTTTAACACAAATACTCTTTTTATTTATTTTTTTCGGAGATTTTCAAAATTAATTTTCGTTTACTTAAAACGGAGTTTTTGTTTTTCTACAAGTTACTGGCTTTTAGCGTTAGCTTTGTTCCCAGGCAGGGATTGGTTTTAACAGCGCAGGGGGAAAAAAAACCCAACATCTTTTTTTTTTTGAGTACCGTCATAAATTAAACCATGGGAGATATATAACTATTACATTATTACTGTCGTAGACACTCCATGGGTTTTAAGTATATTGAGCGACTAGAACTTTCTGTTCCATCCAGTGGTTTTCCAGGTTAGCAGCTGGTTTATTAAGGAAAGTTGCTAATGGAGCGGGTTAAGCACTGGGCCTTGTTGACTCATTCCTGAATGCACTGCTTGTCCTTTATTTGTATTTTGGAAAAGTAAAATGCATTTGGTTTGAGTATTGTAGAAAACAATTATTTATTAACCATGAAAGTTTCATGTATTTGTAGTTAAGGCAGTTTTAATTGCGTTATTACTGCATATAACTCAGCTATAACCTCTCATTGTTAAACTTATAACAAAAAGCACTGCTTCCATTTAGCATTTTTATCAATTAATATTTATTAACATAAAAAATTATAGTAAAACAAATTATAAGAGCATAAACTAACTTTACTGTGACTGTTACATATTTTACAGCTCTTCATCCAAAGCATGGGCAAGTATGAGGCTTCAGAAATGTGTTACTTCAGTAAGAGTGACAGGCGGTGTTGGTTTAATTTAGATTTGTGTTTCTCATATCGCCTTCCTAACAGCTTCATTGGTTTTTCTCTTAGTTTGGTGTGATAGAAACAGCCTGGTTTTAGCCAGCTGACTGGCAGTGTGGGCAACAAGTGGGGGTGGGGTTGTGTTGCATTCCTAGAATGTTTGATACAGCTAGAGAAATGTAAAGCCAGGCATACAGAGTGCGATATTTTTCAATCGTTGCACTACAGCTCAAACTGCAAAACGACGAAACCGCAGGGTTTATCACAGCTCACGATGCATGTTTGCTCTGATGCGATGGCTGACTGAATTTCAACCGACTGAATCAAACATGTTTGATTTTTTTCCCGACCTTACGATTCCTGATGAGGAGGTGGGGAGAGGCTGATCGCACCTCATTACCACCCTTTACACTACACTAAATTCTCGCACGACTGGAGAATCGCCCGAAAACGGAAAAAAAAAAAATCGTAAAGTGTATTCCCAGCAATTCTTAGGATTAGGTGATGATAAAACCATGTCCATACTTAGAAATAACTTTGAATCTGTAAACATTTAAATTAGTCATCAGTGACTGCTGGAGATGGGTGTTGCTTGTTCTGGAATTGGAAACATTATAGCAAATTCAGCTTTTAATATTCAATTTCAAAGAACTGATATCAGATAAAATGGCAGTAAAGTTGTTAGTTAATATGTTTGGCCTTTTGGGTTAACTTTGACTGACCATAACCTAGACTTCAGCTTGGTTTTTAGTGGCTGAGGAAAAAAAAAAAAGTGTTGGAGAAATTGCAGTGAAATGAGAAAATAAAAAACGTGATTAATTAGGGGTGTGCAAAATAATCGTCATGATGATGCATTGTGATTCTAATTTTCGTGATCTACTGCATCGATTCTTGACGCCAAGTATCGATTATTAATTTAAGAAAATTAATAAATAAAATTGCATGATTGTTTTTAGAACATCAGCCAAAAAAAAGTGTAATACAACTTCCAGTCCAGTAGATGTCGTTGCGGATGTGTTGACGCACGCTGCCTTGTGTCACAAGCATTTCTGGCCACGGGATATTGCGCCGAGTCATTCAAAAACAAGACATGGAGGAGATTGAGAAACTTTCGTCCGACTCCATCACATTTCAAATCCAATGTTTGGAAGCATTTTGGTTTTAAAAACAAAGGTAAAAATGAAGTTGATATGATGCGCGCAATTTGCAAACACTGCTACACCAGAATTAAATACTGTGGGAACACAAATATTGCAATGCATCACAATAATTCAAGTATCGTGATGCATCATGATAGAATCGCATCGTGGCCTGTGAATCGTGATTCGAATCAAATCGTGACTTCTTTGGCAATACCCACCCCTATGATTAATCATAATCCACCTTATTGTGATCATTTGTAGGAATTACACATATTCTTTCTGTTAGGGAACCTTAGAGTTATGAAAGCGAGATAAAAATCAGTACAAAAACCCTGAATTTCTCTTTCCCACATCAAATCTGTGATTGTCTGGTGACATTGAGGTAAAGGCTGAGATTAAATAAAGTGCATCTATGTGAAAGCAAACTAATCATGCACTAAATGGTGTCAAAAATCCATATATATTTTGACCTCATCCATTGTATGCCTTATTGACAAAAAATAAGGCTAGAATGTCCGAAGAATGACAAAAACCTCTTTGGGCTAAATCAGTGATATATTTAAACACTTATTTCAACAAAATTGACATCATTGTTTGGCTTTTTAACTAGTTAGTTTAATTTTTTTTGTTGTTTTTTTTGTTTAATATTATATATTTCAGGGTTAGCCATATATCATGAGTTAGATATATCCATAGCATTTTACTGTTATAGCCTAAAACAAACAAATTCAGTGTTACAGAATGGCCCAGGGAAACATATCTAGATAAGATAACTGAGTTGAAATGATTGGTCAGTTTGTGTTATTATTGGATTAATTAATTTGATGAAGGACAAGTTTTGTTGTGAAAAAAAAGCTTGTCCAAGGTTGTCCTAAGCATTTTTACACCTAAAATAATACCTGAGAGCTGACATGACTACTGTTGTTACAGCTCTGTCTGTCAGACAGACAGCACACATTGACATAATTTATCAGAGAAAATTCTTGCCTAACATTTATCTGAGTGAAGGAAAAAAACAAAACATCATTAGATCCAAAAGCCATCCAGATTAATTTAGGAATGACGCTCACAGGCCTTCAAACGGATAGCTGTACTCAGCGTTTTGGTGTTGTGGACTGGAAAGCAAAAAGACAACGCTGGCAGTTATGTCTTGTTTGAATTTAATTAACAGGAGCATACTAAAAGGGCCCACTGTACCAGATGGAGAGCAGACAGGGAGCAGCCGCTCTCCCTCACTCTTGACACACATGGAGACACTGCACTGTAAACGTGGTGGTGGGGAGGGAGCCGGGATGAGACGATGAAGTATGGAAAGAGGCAGCGCGAGTTTGGGCTTGACTGGGAAATTATCCAAGAAAACTGTGGGTTTGAAAAGGAAAAAAAAAAGTGGGTGTGAAGAGCAGAGTTACCATAAAGGCAGCTGGTGTCATTATTATACATTTTGTTTTTCATTATTCATTACCTTTTGGCAAAAGTGTGAAACTAAGCCATTCAGGTTAGTTATGCTTTAAAACTTTCCATTCATTTATTTATGTAAGCGCTTTGAAATATTCATGTAAGGCTGAAGGTGGCGCTAAGCAATTAAACAACTTCAATAATTTATAGAAACATAAAATGTCAGTAAAGATGACAAAAGTGGCACATTGCCCAAAAGGCGCTACCTGGGTTCACAGTTATCTAAGTGTTTCTGTAAGTGGGAGAAGAGATTAGAGTCGTTAGTGAACTGCATTTGCAGTACTGTCTGAAAGCATTTACGGTTTTAACAATTTCAAAATTGTTAAACAGTTTCAAAATGATATCTCAGTTATTGTTAATTTCATGTGACATTTAACATTGAATCAGATACCATGGGCGATACCCTTTACCATCTTCGGTCTTTAACTTGATGATTAGTGAAACCTTTCAAATAAATAAAATCAAAACTGATTTTACTCATAACACCCAGGTCTAACTAAATAGTTCGTTTTTTGTCCAGGGAAACCTTGGTGACCGATAGCTAAGAAGGAGCTGATTGTTCATTTCATCCAGCCTGCGCCAACCTTTAGCTCTTACTCACCTCTTAGTCACAGTCCTGTCTACATTCAGATGTAATAACTCAGTTCACTTTCTGTGCCCACGCCTCTAACTAGTTCTTTTTACTCCACTGTTTTATTTAGCACCGTCACAAACTGTTTACCTAAAGGAGTTCACAGTAACTGTAAAGGCTGTTGTCAAATTAAGGCAAAAGTGTTTTATTCTGTTAAAAACCAAATCACAAATTTCTTTCAAGGTTTGTTTTACCTAGTTGTCTGTCTGCTCTTTCTTTCCAGCATGGGGGCCGTTGAGGAGAAACAGGAAAAATGTGGGACTGTCTGCCTGAAATACCTGCTGTTTACTTTCAACTTTCTTTTTTGGGTAAGTTTTCATTTGGGTACACAGAGCCCAGGCCAATAGTTCCCAACCCACCCTGAACTACTAATAGCAGTAAAAGGCCAGGTTTAAACCACAAAACTGTCACCTTTGTAGTGTAATTTTTTGAAGACGAACTGATTATTTTACTGTGTAACAGACTTAAGCAGAACAAAGACGAAAAGAACCCTGCATCTCCCGTTCGGGCTTTCCAGGGGGTTTGCGTCTATCTACCAGTATGGCAACGATGCTGTTTTTTATTGGGTAGAAAAACAAAACACAGACCACCCGATTGGGAATCCTTCTGAACTTGAACACTCAACCCCTGCCTACAAAGGTTACTCTATCCGTCGGACAAGACGACAGCGTATGAATCTGAATAACTTCGCATGAAGCTCATGAATGGTCCATGTTTCCAGAGCACTGACTTGAGGTCCTCAAACAGAAAGGTTTCTTATTTATATGTGAAAAACAAAGTGGTAAATGTCTTTCCATGGCTGTTATGTCCATTAAAATTCATCCTATTGCAGCCTAATTGGAGCACAATTTTGACAGCTTTCAGCATAACCGGTTGTTACACTAGAATGAGCCGGACGGAACCCTGGGAATGGGAGC
This sequence comes from Cyprinodon diabolis, assembly GCA_030533445.1. NCBI lineage: Eukaryota > Metazoa > Chordata > Actinopteri > Cyprinodontiformes > Cyprinodontidae > Cyprinodon > Cyprinodon diabolis. Next base: position 40,465,882 of record CM060065.1, on the reverse strand, counting down.
CCATAGGTCAGTTACTTCAACCTGCTGCACTGAAATAGCACTAACAAGAACCCTAACCTGAAAACAGTTGGCAACACTGCACTGTCATGAAAAAGAAAGTCTCCCTCCATGTTTTTTTAATTTGATAGCAGACCACTTTAAACAAGCCACATTCACCTTGCTAGATTAAATCCTCCATCAGAGAACCAAATGTCTCTGATCAGTTAACAGTCATTTTTGTTTTGTTGGCCAACAACAACTGTAGCTTAGTTAGCTGTGGTGTTTAGTTGGAGCTCAGATTGCTGTAGGGCATCACTTTGGGTCACATGACTCATTCAGTGACGGCTCCAACCATCTAAAATTACATAACATAGAGGAATAGCCCACTCAGAGTATTGAAATATGTTAACCTGAAAATAATTTAAATATCTCAAATTAGGCTATAACTTGGGTCAAAAGTTAAAGTGGTTCTTTAACAAATGGGAAAATTTTCTATAAGCTTTGTATTTCATTAAAATAGCTTTTTGTAAAGCAGGCGTCCTGTAGCTCGACAGCCATAAGTGGCTCTCTGGACACTCAACAGTGGCTCTTCAGAACTTTGGCTAGAAATTATAAAAAACAGACAGCTAATTTTTTAAAATTATTTTTATTTCATAGCATAAAATTTCCAATGAATTTCATTTTAAAAACTCAGATTGAAATAAAATGGTTATTTATAATGCACAGATCTACCGTGGTAAAAAAACAAAACAAAAAAAAAACATGCAGTGTTAGTTGCTCTAAACAAGATTTTTTTCGACCCCTGATTTAAAGTGATGATGATAAATCTAAAATCCCATTTGTTTCGCCAATGAGGCAGTCAGCATTAGAAACACATTTTCCTGTTTGTGCCTTGTTTTAAGTGTGAATCAACACTCTCTGCTCTGCACATATGTGATAATGAATCAGTTGGCTTCTCTACTGGAAACAGAGCTGTAAATATTAGCTGCAGTAGCATGACCAGAGATGTCTGGAATCCTTTTTGGACCAAAGTCAGTTCAAAAAGTGACACTTGGTTTAACAGGAAAAGTGTGAATCAGTGTATATTAGGGCTGCAACAACGAATCGATAAAAATCGACTTTTAAAAGCGTTGGCAACGAATTTAATCATCGATTAGTTGTGTCGTGCGATTAATGCGTCATCCGCCGCCGCCGTCATCCCGGGGAAGAAAAAAAAATATGGCGGAGCGAGTCAGCGCCGCAGGTGCAGTGTTGCCAACTCAGCGACTTTTCAGACCCCTCGAGCGACTATTTTTCAAAAAGGCGTCTAGCAACAAATCTGGCGACTTTTTACGGTGTCACTGGCGGCTTTTGGAGACTCTTACGTGAAAGCCTGTATCTTTCCTACTCTGCCATGGGGCGCCTCCCCCATCCCAACCCCTTTCTCCCTCTCCCACAGGAATCCCTCTCAGCGCTGCAGTCAGAGCCGCAGGATTTTAGTGAAGAGTTTACCCTCAGCGTCCAGACTGCAAATGAAGCGCGCATGCGCCGGGATTGATGGCGCAAATTGATCACAATAATTAAAATAGCCTGCGCTTTGTAAAGTGAAAAAAGTCGTAACATGCAACTTTTGTAAAAACAAATGAACAAGGCACGGAAGCACCACTGTTATGACGCAGCACCTGAAAAGAAAACACGTTGGAGCCTTAGATTGCAGTGAACAGAGCTAATCATCAGGATGAGTAACCATGTTTGTTTCGTTTTAAAGTGGGGAAACGTTACGTTAGTTTCTCAGGTAGCTCATCTGATGCTTTCCTTACCTTGTTAGTAGGTTACAGACAGGGATAAGGTTGGCTACTTATTTTACTTTTAATTTGATTTGAATTAGCTTAAGCAGTGTTTATATTTTCTTTATAAATAAATTAACTTGCAAATTATGAGGGCAAGGCTTTTAAAGTTTAAATCTTCTGGCAAAGATAAAGTAAAGAAGATCCTGCAATTTATTGAAGTAAAGCAGAATAAAATCCAGCAAGATCCGTAATATGTCAATTTATTATATTTGCCACATTTCCATGTAAATATCTGTCTTTGGAGGATGTGTTTTTTAGCACCCCTAGTTCTCTCATTTTTATTCCAAATACAATTTATAATTTGAATCACAGGGCTATTTTTATCTCTATGGTTAAGTATTTTCTCAAGCAGCAACTTTAACTGCTATACTTTCCTGTCTTAAAAGGCAGAACTCTTCTAGTCTAAAAAAAAAACTAATTTGTTGAAATGGGGGGGCCTATTGTTTGAACCCCTTAGGGGCTTTAAAAAACAAAAATGCCTGTCTCTTTTTGCGCTTTATGAAACAAAGTACCCTATATTTTGTGGATGTACAGCTACATTTCTCATGTAAGTTTGCGTAGTTTTAACACAAACATTTATTTTTCATATTGCACCAGTACAGTTAATGAGAAACCTGTACTTGTGTGCTTGTTTGTTCTGTCTAAAATGTCTATTTTGGAATAAAGAGGTTAATATAAAAAATATTTTTTGTCCGATTCATCGATTAATCGAAAAAATAATCGGCTGATTCATCGATTTTTAAAATAATCGTTAGTTGCAGCCCTAGTATATGTCTCATCCACCTTTTTGTTTCTTTGACACCTTCTTCTTCTCCTTTGACTATTTAAGCTGTTGCAACGAGTACATTTCTCCACTGTGAGATCAATACAGTCAATCAATCATAGGGGTGTGGAAAAAAAATCGTTTTGGTAATATGTTGTGATTTTTGGCTGCCTGATATAATATCTTTTAGTTCGTAGTATCCATGTTTTTTTTACCTATAACTGAGGGAAAATGGGCGACCTTTGTAACGCCACTCTGGCAGATAGTGCTGTGGAGACCTTTTACTGTGTGGCGCAGTGCTATACCTGTAGTTTATGCGGTCACAATGGAAGACATGGACTGACTCAAACCCCAAGCAACATGGAAACAAAAATTACTGAACGATCATTATCATCTGATGAACATATACAGAGGTTGCTTTTTATCTATGCATTCAATTTTGATAGCAGGAAAAATATCGAAATATATGGTGATATTGCAATATAGTGATAACATCGTGTCAGGACCCAATATTGTGACACATATCGCATCGCGATACTAATGCCAATTCTCACCTCTAATCAATCAATTAATAAAATTGTTAGAAATAAAACATTTTTTTGCAGGAACCGCATTTATATTTACGCTGCTAGTGTGCATGACGACACTGAACAGAAATCTAAATTGGCTGCATATCGTTTTTTTTTTTTTTTACCAGTACCTTGGATTTTCTAACCTATTTTTTAGGGATGCACGATATTGGGATTTTGGCCGATATCCGATATGCCGATGTTTTAAAACACATGTAGCCGATAACCGATATCGATACTGATGTTAAAGCTGGACAAAAATAAGTAGTCATTGAAAATAGCAGTTTTGTTATCCATTTCTGATACTTTGAAAAATAATAAACTCAAATATATTTTCATATGCTGATATCAAATAGATTTTTAAAAACGCGGTATCGATCTATTTTACTTTCAAAATCTTGTGAAATTTCATCGTTCTGTTACAAACTCGTGATATTTTGCAAATTCTTGTGAGATTTTGTTAGTAAAATAGATCGATACCGCGTCAATATATCAACATATAAAAATATGGCAACATTTCGTGAATTTTCGGGGGCATAACGATGACATATAGCAATATTTCATTAGTAAAAGAGATTGATATGGTGTTTTTAAATGGCAATATATCAGCATATGAAGATATTGGGATATTTTAATGTATCAATATTTTTTCCCTCGTCTTTAGAAGTTTTTAAGTCTGTAAAAAAGAAGTTTTTGAGGAAGAAGAAGAAGTAGTATTTTTTTTTTTTTTTTTAGACTTTAGAAACTCAGAAGCTGATCAAATATCGGGTTAAATATCGGTGGGATGGCCGATGTCCGATATTCAGTTTTAAGGCCGATACAGGCCAATACTGATAGGGAGCCGATTTTATCGTGCATCCCTACTATTTTTATGAATAGACACATTTTCCCCTCAATCCCAGCAGATCCTAAGAAATTCTACTTGCTACCACTTGGTGTCGCCAAAGTTTAAGCTTCAGATGATTGAGAATCTGAAATCATTTATTTGCAATATTTAAGAGTGTGTAAGCATTAGAGGAAAAGATCAGTTGAATTGCATTCATTCTGCTCCTTTTTCCTTCTGTTTTAGTTTTAGTAAATTCAGGTGGATGTAACACACCTAACTATTACAGTGTGAATAATTTACTGTTCTAATCTTTTTTTAAGTTACTGTGTTGGATTATAACTCATGTATATAATGAAACCGTTTTAAGTTGAATTAATATGACTTTCCTTATTTATTATTATTTTCAAATCTTATGTGCTCCAAATCTTTTAAACCACCTTTATGGTCGTAAGAGTTGTGGCAATTTACAGGACTACAGCTAAAGATTTAAATGAGCTTTTCTCTCTGAAGACAGGACAAATTATGATGAAAAGCATTGTGTTTTATTGCTAACTTTACCTCAGAATGAATTAAAACCAAACTTTGGAAAGTACTTTAAACTGGCTTAAATACACTTTGTATATATTTTTTAACGCAGTTCTGAAAAGTATTGATAGATGAGTAACTTCTGGGAATGTAAATGTAAATCCCTTTATTGTACCACAATGGGGAATTTCACTCTCTGCATTTAACTCATCCTCTAACAATATAACAAACAATAATAAACTTTATTTGAAACACCACTCAGAATGGAGAACAATTCAAAGAGAAAACCTGGAGATAAGCATGGTGATAGGTAGGGGATGTCTAATCAGTTAGTTTCATCCCTTATTGTCAGTCAGGGTTGGCTAACAGATCAAGATCCTACATTTCATAGTGTTTTTTTTTTTGTTGCAGTTTATCTTTTTGCCTGAAAGTCATTTTCTGGAAAACTTTACTCTGGTGAACTTGTCATGTTTCACACGTTGAACTAGATATGCACAGTTTTGATCCAGTCATGTATGTCCTTGTGATGCTGTGCTATGCTCAACCAGAAAGATGATTTTGAGGGTTTTCTTTTTTTCAATTTTTAATATTGGGGAAAAAAAATGTTTGACAAACCTATTTGGAATCAGAGTTCAGCCAGGGATATTCCTGACTATAGCAAAGGGGTTTAATACATAAATTCCAATATATTCAAATCACACAAACCGTTGCGGTCCATCAGGTGACAGGAACCATAATCCCATCTGTTCCTCTTTTCCAGCTGGCAGGAGGAGTTGTGATGGCAGTGGGTGTTTGGACCCTGGTGGAAAAGAGCGACTACATAAGCCTTCTCCCCTCCAAGACCTACGCTGCCTCTGCCTACATACTGGTCCTAGCTGGAGCCATCGTCATGGTAACAGGTGTTCTGGGATGCTGCGCCACTTTCAAGGAGCAGAAGAAGCTGCTGTTAGTGGTAAGAGATCACACCAAGGTAGAAATATAATGGAAGATGCAACTTCAGTGCTATGAAGCCATTACAATGTGTGAAAAAGAATAGACAATTCTGGTGCACAGCATCAACAAAAAAACAAAACAGAAGAGCATGTGAGTTAAGGCCTGTATCACGAAAAGAGTTCAACGTAGCGGATTTACTCTCAGCCTTTCCAGTTTAAACAATCCACACCAACGGCAATCAGGTTCAGCAGTACCACGAAGCTGGTTATCAACTCGGTAACTCTATCCATTTGAACTGATCACAAATCTGTGACCATGCATGTGTAAAGGGGTGGGTTCAAGGTAGCAGACCAATCAGAATCATAATGGGATTTAGAAGGAAGAGTACAGCATTTCTCCTGTGAGGATTGAAAGGTCAAACATGGCGGCTGACCGCGTAAATGCGCAGGTTAGACATCAGTAACATTTTACACACCCTTCATCCCAATCACTGTACTGCATATTCATCACGTGCCCCTCCAGAGTGAAGAGGACTTGGGAGCAGATCAAAATAAAAGACAAAAACATTATTTTATCTGGTTAGTTGGACTGCTTTCTGTCCTGAGTCAGAACTCAGCAGGACAATTGTTAAAAATCTGCTCTGCTTTTAAAATGGTAAAGAGATGCATTGGAGGACCAATGCATCTCTAAATGTGCAGAAATACCTTTATGTCTTGAGAGAGAGAGGAAATTAGACATAAGAAATTAAAAAGGTTGGTATGTCAAAAAGGAGGAAAATAAATTAATAAAGTTAAAACTTCAATTTCTCAAGAACATATTTTGTTGTTGTGATGTTTTTTTAAGGTGTTTCTCCCTCTGAATTAAATCAGTGCTTCGCTCAAATGGCGTGTCATTATTTCCCGAACAGCTCATTGGCTGCTGGGTGAAGCGTTTTCTAGGATCCAGATCAATCCTGAAAGCTAGCCTGAAGCAGGTTTGCTACTCAGAGTATGTTACCATGGTGACTAGCCTCGCTAAGAATGAATCCAACTTCATGGTACCGGTGTAGGTACCAGATCTGCTCGAGCATGCCAGTGATGTTACGCTACATGATTGGCTGAACATTGCCACATGATGTAAAACTATACTTGCTTTAGGCAGCCAAAAAAAGTAAATGAAGAAGTGCCGAGGTAGGGATGCCATTGTGCTGTAACATTATCAGATCTAAGCTTACAACAACATTATCTAAACATTATGTTTTCCAGTGAGAAACCTGTGAAAAACCTCACAAAACAGTTCTCTTATACAGACATTTAACAGTAGTGATTTCATTCAGAGGGTTGCAGACAGTGAGGTTAACCCTGTGGCCCTGCAGTAAGAGGTTCCTATGCTCTCTCTAAATTTAGTTAGCATTTTGTGAGAAATATGCATAAACTGCTTTCTCCCTTCAGTCCAAAAACATGACCCTTAGATTAGGTCTCTCTATATTTCCAATAAACATCCTGCAAATTATGATTTAGGATTGCTTACTAAATGATCTGCTTGGTTTGTGATATCTCTGTCCAGCAGAAGTGCATGACTGCTGATTGTTTTATGCCCTGTTATGGGTATGCGTATGGATTACTATCTCATACCAGTATAAATACTCTTCATTTAATTAAATTAGGAGTGAATGACTAGTGATTTGAGGTTATGTGTTCATTTTTCCCTCCTTACAGTAACTTTTATCCTTTTTTTTCTCTGGCTATTATAATACATTTGTTTTTGCTAAACACGCCCTTAAATCGAAATAATCATGTTTTTGTGACAATATATCCATCTGTATACTAACAATAAAAAATCCTGATTAATCTATTTAATTTCTATCTCAACAATTATTTACCATGTGACCTCTTCTTTTATGTTGTGATTTAAAATGCTTGATGCATCCCAAACAGTTGCGATTACATCAATGAATCACTGTGAGAGAATGCACTTGCCAGCAAGGAGAGATGCTATCTGGATTGTTAATAGAAGTTGAACATAAGGACAGAAAGGAGGGGGAGGGTGGGGAGATAAGTGTGTTGTGTGGGTATGTTGGGCGTTCTTACCTGTTTCTTTATTATAGTACACAGACCCACACACATGCACACTCTGATTGGCACCTTTGTTGTGTAACCTGAAGGTCACAAGTTCTGATGTCTCTTCACTCCACAGTTTCACTGCAGTATATTACTGCTTTAAGACTTAAATAAACCAGCTGATGTTGCCTTTTCTTAAAGCAAAGGACTTTTGGGAAGGATATGGATAATGCTTACAATACACAAAGTATGAAGGAGGTCAGACGGAGCAAAAATCTAAATAGCAATGAGTAAAGGAGGTGTGGTGAGTTTTTGTAAATGCACACCTCATTTGTATTTATTCTGGAAAAGAAACAATAGGGAGAGGATAACAACACAGTTTAATGGAGATCAGTTCTTTCTGTGGGTGAATCGTGCTGTAGAAAATGACAGCATGCAGTTTAACTTCTTTTTTTTATATCTAGGTTATCCTGCTTTGGATGCAGTGAAAGAGAAAAGCACTTTTAGCAGATAACAGGAAGATTAGCTGAGTTAGGTTAGGTTGGTCTATTCCATTCTTTCAAGCTTTAACTTAGTCTATCATTGATCATGCTGTATCTGAAGTGTTGGCATTAGGCCTGATTGATTTAAACCAAAAAATGACTTGCGATTAATTTTAACCAAAATTAATTGTGATTTTATTTAGATTTTTCTTTGCATGAACAAAAGTTGTATATGTTGCACCCCAGGTTTTCAGGTTTTAAAGGCATGCTTGCCCAGAGTCCATTGATGCAGGACTTTACTGTAATCTTTACGTAAAAAAAATGCTTACTTCTACTTGCAAGCATTTATCTGCTTGCTAGCTACAACTCTCTTTACCTTTCTGTGTGATGACCAGCTCAATTTAAGGATTTTACCGCCACTTCTTTCTTTAGCCACTTAAAGGCCTGGATATGATCTCATAAAAATTAGATAATTTATAACATTCACATGGTTAGATTTTCAGGGAACTAAATTTCATTGAGAATTTTAGGCTATTTCATCCAGACTTAAGTCCGGTTTTCCAGTTATTTCATATCATGTAAACTTTTATGATTATTTCCCTTAAAATAATCAGAACGGATAAAAACTGGAATCAAAACAAGGAATCTGGATCAGAACTGGAATCATTCAAACTCAAACAAAGCCCAATCCTAGTGAAGAGCAAGGTGAATTTTATTAGACACACATAAATAAACACACATGCTGAGGTGTCAGTATTTTGGTTTCACAATCTGCTTCTCAACATTCATGTTTTCCCTTAACTATTTTTTCTTATCTAAATGCACGTGTTGTCTCCCCTGCTTCCCATTGATTTTTTTTTTTATCTAGAGCAGTAGGCTGGCAGAGCTGCAGACAGGTTAAAGAGATTGCTTCTTTGGACTTCATTTTATTCAGAGCGGCTGTTCAGAAACCTGATGGGGTTTTCATGACTAATATGTTCACCGGTCATGAACTACAAATGAAAGTGTTTACTGAGTCAGTCAGGGGCTTCAAAGGATATTTCAACCTTTAATAAGAACTAGATAAAAAGCTGTGGGGGTAGGGGTTGTCTCTGAGAATGGTATTCAAATAAATTTGTGAGTTAGAAAAGTTGGTCTAAGAAACCCTGATAGGACGTTACAGACTGTCAGCAAAAACAAAGTTGGTTTGGAATCTGGACGCATTCTGTTTGTACCCGTGCTTCTTAATGCACGTTACTGAGCGGTGATGAACGTCATGAATCACAGAAAAGTACTGAAGTTGCAAAGGTGGAGTGATGGCCGCAGGAAATGGGGTGACTGGGGTGCTGAAGCACCCCCTAGTGGTGAGAAGGAGATTTATAAAAAATTAAAAATAATTTGCACAATTTATAAATTTGTGCAAAGTATTTTACCTTTTTTATTTTACCATTACATGTATTTTGATTTTAATTTAATTATTTTGAGGCCTAATCAACACAAGTCCATGGACAGGGTTCTCCACGGGTCATTAAAAATCATTAAAAGTCATTAAATTATTATTTTTTCAAATTAAGGCCTTAATTGGCAATGAAATTTATTAAATGTGATTATTGTGGCATTTAAAATGCTTTATAAAAAAAAAAAAAAAAAAGAGTTTAAAAAAACAATTTCGTCAGACATATTGCGATATATTTGCAAGGAACTGCTTCCGGTTGACCGTAAAGCCTTATGTTTGGAAAAAGAAGCTCGAGGCAGAGAAAAAGCTAGAGAATGGGAAAATGCAAATTTCAACAAAAGTGGCTGGAAAAAGAGGAATTTGGGACATGGCTGCAGCCTGTCGACAGGAAAGATGAAGGATTTTTGGCATTAAAGTTTTTTTTCTATTAGCATTAAAAGAGCATTAAAAGGCATTAAATTAGAGTTTCTACATTCCTGTATAAACCCTGATGGAAGTTACATTGTCATGGCAACGTTAAGCAAGCGAGTGGTTGCAGCGGTATCCCGCTCGTGGCAGCAGACTAGTAAATGTACATAGTCTAATGACAGAAATGAGGAAGAAATAAGGCACAGAAACGCATTTTGGATTTTTTTGGAAAACCACCTCCAGTGAAGAAGAACTTTAGAGACACAACAACAGAGAGCAGCCAGAGTGAGGACACTGTCCGCCCGCCTCTGATAGTAGTTGCACCGGCAGCCAAAGCACCTGCAGCCTAAGCTAGCGTGTAACCAGGACACATTTAGTGCCCTTACTAGTTCAAAGTAAGAGCATGGTGCCGCCGAGCACTTTCATATCTATCCATGCAGTTTAAGATCGCTATAGTACTTTAGAGAGTGTTATTTCGATCTTTGATCTATTTTGATCTTTTGTTCTTTGTGTAATGGGTGTGGAGAACTGTTCAGTCACGTTTACGTAGTAGAATAATATAAATAAGCTGACGTCTGTAAGTTTTTAAAAATCACTTTTTTGTCATATTGGCTAAAACTGTCCCTATGCCCAGACAGCAGTACATGTGATATGTAACTTTTGAAAAAAACTGCTTCAATTGGTCCCGCCTACTACCTGTATTGCAATCTGGAAAGAATATTTCGGGACAAGACAAAACAACCAATCACAGCCAGAGGAGCGTCTGATGGAGTGTCAATCACAGCTCACACACGCTGAATCCCGCCCCCTCCCTCTCACCGCTGAACCTGCCGCTTTGTAACTTCGGTATAACCAGCATCTTATATCTAGCTGCTTGGAGGTGAGTGTTATCGCTCTTACCGGTTCACACTCCATGCCGCGTACGCTGCTTGGACGCTTCTGGTCGCATGCGGTAGCCGCGCAAATGCTGTGAGAGGGGTGGAGCTTGGAGGTGGGGCATGAGTGAAGCAGAGAGGGTGGTGGAGTGGCGTGAAACCTGTTTTTCTTCAAATTTTCTGTCGAAGTCTGCTCTCTTCTCAATGTAACAGACTGCAGCTTTAAGGCCTTATGGTTTGTGTAAATGGATTTTAGAGTTAAAAAAGTCACATGTGACATAAACAGAGTGACTGAGGTTGACGGGAGCTGACCAAATCTAGGTTGTTATAGTGTTATGGTGAAGTTTAATTAATAGCATGTATATTCACCTGAGAACTGATTATGTCTGTGTTACAGACCCTGGTTGCGTGCATTTAAGTGTATATGAAAATAAAGTAGTAGATCTCAATCCATTTACTTATTTTTATTTTAAATGGGCCTAAAGTCTCATAATTCTTTTGTCTAAAAAAAAAAAAAAATCCTTTTTAATAGCACCCCCTGTTCCAAATGACTTCCAGAAGCCCTGGGTGGCGGAGCTAAAGATGGAGCTCATCATGGTTTCTGCTCTCTGTGCGTCTTTTGTATCGTAATTAAAAAGAAGCTCAATGCCAAAACCATTAAAAATTTTAACCTGCTACAGTATTTTAATATGTAATGTTTTATTTATGAGTTGCCTTATGCTATTTGTTTTATATTGATCAGTATTAATAGTCAACATAGTTTTCTCTGTGTAGCCTATTTTCCTGAATTTACTTCTGGTTTGCTGTTCTGCCGATAGCAACCTAGCAAGTAATCGAAACGTTATATTGAAGATAGATTGTGGATACTCAGAAGTGACTTGTATCCAGCTTAACTAAGACACCAATGGCAACTCCATGTGAGGTGAAAAAAGTGCAAAAAAAACAGCAGAAGAATGCTGCAGTTCTGTTTCTGGTCAGAGGTGGCAGCATTATAACAAAACAGTGATGCATTTTTAAGACTAAAAGGAAGCCTATTATACCGCAATAATATTTTATCTGAAAGGATTCAACTAACCAGATACTGCATGCTTAATAAAGAATATCATCAAAAAGTTATTGAAGAGCAATAAAAAAAAATTACTTAAAAAAACAAGTTGTTTCATAGCCACAGTTTGTTTCTGCTCAGACAGCAGAACTGATGAGGATTTCTCAGATATTCTTGATCAACTGAAATGTCTTTGTGCATAATCTTAAGAAGGAATAGCATTTTAAAATAGTTGAAGGCTCAAATTAGTTTTTTTCATGATATATGTCCTATAAATAATTAAATTAACAATAAAATATTAGCTGTCTGCAAAGAAAATGTGTTGTTCCACCATACAGCCTTTACTTGGTGCAGCACCACAGGAAAAAAAAACCTTCAAATGGGTTTTTACTATGAGTTACTTTGTGGCCGGATGTATTGAGAGAAGGGTGGCTCAGTTAATTCTCTTTTAATTCTCTTTGTTACCATTGAGTCTCTACAGGTGACAACAAGTTCGTTCTCACATCTTGCACATATTTTATCTACTTTAAGAAAAACGGACTAGTGAATTGTCAGATATAAATAACTTTGCTGTGTGATTGCACTTAATCATATTAGCTAAAACAAAGAATGCTTTGTATTTCAAATCTGAAAAATAATGAGTAACCAGATTTATACTTTGTTTTATTATAAAGGTATTGATTTGAAAAACTAAAACAAAAGATGAAAATATGGTAGAAAAAAAAAACCTTAAAAATAGTGATTAAATCTCACATCCTGTCTTAAAGACTTAATTTTTCTGCAGGTGTCCTCAATTTACTATTCATGATACTTTTCCTTTCAGAATAAATTATTACATTGAATATTTATTTCTTACTGGACTGTCTAAACATTCAGTCTAAGAAGTGTTCAAAGATTTAATCTGGCTGAGCCATTAAAGAGTAAGTCCACCTCATGAGGCTGAATTTCTCTCTGTGATTGAGGCAAACAAAGAGGAATCTAGGCCAAGCTTTCAGTCAGATAGTATCGCTTCGTTTCTACCATTCTGAAGAAGGACGGTCTGCTTTTTCTTCTTGCCAGAAATGAGAGCCTCACTGTTTTAAGCAAGTTTGTGAATCGGGAAAATGAAAAAGATAAATGCTGAAGAGCAAACCTTTCTCAATAAGCAGAGATTATAACCTTGATAAATTTATTGCTCAAAGCTCTATAATCTTTTTTTGGTAAAATGCTGAACATTCAAATAGTTAAAAAAAAAAGAAAAAGGATTGATTGTTTTTATAATTTACTTTAGATTTGATAATCTTTCATGAGGATTTATTGCCTGCAGTCAGTTGAATGTACAGGGTTAAGATGCTGTTTCCTAAGTTTGTTTTATTTTACTTCTACATCCGTTTTACAGAAATAATAATATTATAATAGTGTTACTCAATAGGAATATAGATTTGGGACGCTTTTTTCATAAAACCACAGTGGTATTTCTAACTCTAGAATAAGAGGGCTGCCTTCTTTTCTCTTACTACAGTTTTACTTGTTGTTGGAGCAGGGCTGCAGCTTAAGCAGGAATAACATAACGGTTCTTTAATAGAAAACTGAGATAAATTAAAGGAAACAGGGTTAGACTCAGCCACTGAGCTATCACATCTAATTTCTAAATAAATTGTCTGTTCATCTGATAACTGTCCAATGACTGTATGTTCCTTCTCTGCTTGTTCTGTGTCCTCAGTACTTTGTTCTGCTTCTGTGTATCTTCCTGTTGGAGATCGTGGCTGGTGTCTTGGCGTACATCAAATATCAGCAGGTAAGCCACATTTTCATTAAAATACCAACAGTTTTTTATATTTGAATCATGTCATTGTGCAAAAAGATATTCAGATTATGCACAGCGTAAAATAAAATCAGACCTAAATGTCATAAATCTTTACGTTCTTTGGGTTTTCATAAATTTTATCATTAGTATTAATTTTATTCTTCTTCCATCTGTTTTGTGATGACTTTAATGTGTGTTACAAACAGTGAGTGATGGTATAAAATCAAAAGAGCGTGCTGGCAGGGTTTCGTGGCTCCTAATCCAAGCACGAAATCAGAAGCCTTGTAACAGAACGTAGACAACTGTTTCTGCTCCCACATGGCATGTGCTGTGCTGTAATCCTAGCCGCAACAAAACCAGCATGATAAATGAGATTGCTGGAAGGAAACACGGGACAGCCCATTAAAAATACAAATAACTGACTTCCCATATTACTGTCGGTACATTTAATCCAAACGAAATGAAAAGCGCCTCCAGTTGTGCGCGCATCAAGGCTGAATGCCCTGTCATAGCTTTGTGAAACCCTTTTTTGAGAACTTTTTTTGTGTCTGCAACTGGTGTAAGCCTTATTCTTCCACAGCTGAATGAATCAAAATTAGGTTTATCTCATGCTTTGCTGATTTAAAATCTAAAACCCTAAACTGACATCCACCTTACTGTTAACAGGAGGAACTGATCTGATGTTAGTCTACCTCTGAAGCTGCTGTCTGGTTTCTTGTAGCACAGCAGCATACGCCTCTAGAAGTGTACTGCAATAAGTGGAGCTACTTTAGTTATTGAAAATATCCAATTTATCACAAGCCTACAGAGGTACTAGCTTTGTCTGACCTAAGCTTAATATATTCAAGGTTTTAGGGGCTAATTTCTCTCATGTAGTTCGCTACCAGCTTTTCATGACGGCCCAATTTATTTCATTTCTGACTCAAGAAAATAACCTATTGAAGTTCCCCTGTTTTAGGTGTTTATTATTATTTTGCCCCTCTGCACATTTGAATGTCTTTATTATTATCATTTTACCTTGGTTTTATTAAAATGGGTTACAATGAAAACGAATACCTTTTATTTCTACAGGTTTCTTAAATGTCTTTCAGAGTAATTATAATGCTAGAATAGAAGCTATGTTATTTTTTGTTACCGCTGTTAGACATTATGGTATTTAGAATAAAAACAATGACTTCAGCTGCTCAAGGATATACAGCAGGAGGCTTTGATTCATTGCTCAGTTCTAGCCACCTGTCAGAGAGTTGGCATTACATTAAATTAGTGTTTTTTAATTTAAAGGGCCTCTGGTCTTAAAAAAAAAGCACTCATCATCACTCCTCCATTGACATGCATTCCAGTCAGAATAATGTTTGATTGCTATAAACTCTGGAGACATGTTATCTTTGCTTTCATCTGTTTAAAGGTCAAATAGAAAGGACTGCGTCTAGAGCAGTTTTATCGTGTTTGATGGTAGATTATTCTTTCCTTTCTCTATTTGGCGGGTCTAAATCGCGCTAAAAATGCTCCAAGTAAAACAAATCGAGAGAATTTTACAGTATGCTGGGTGCCTCTAGCGATCCCCAGCTATGAGTGTAATCAAACATCCTCCGGCGGGTGTAAATTTTTAATTATCCAAACGACCCAGTTTTGCGTCAAATTTCGATCTGGAAAGGAAATAGATTAGACAAACAACTGGCAACTGGACAATCTGTGGCGTCCAAGCCGATACAGCACACTATGTTCGGATTATTTCATGGCAGATTATTTTATCATCAATCTTGCTCCCACAGCATCGGTTGGATTCAATATACCAAAGTTGCAATGGTTTGTTTTCTCTGGTTTAATAAAGTTCCTGATGGCAGTAAAGGCGATTCAAAGCATTGTTTATTTTTTTTTATGAATTTTTTTTATTTCATAAAACAAAGAACCCTGGCTAGTTGCACAGTTTACTATAGCCGCAGCTCCAGACGGATTTCCATATCATTATGGTCCAGGCTCCAGAACAACAAGAACTGCGATGGATAACAGTCAGTTACCGCAGGCGGAGACCCAGAGCTCGAACCCCACTGGCCCGAAGCCATGAGCCGAACCAAATAAAAACCACATCTGAAGAGCAATGTTTCCCATCCGGACAGCAGAAATGACCCGGTGCTTCGACCGCTCGCTGTGATCGGATTGTTGAGGGACTGCCTTCCCTGTCCAGGCACAGCAGCACCGCACTAGCGCCAGTATTAAGGGCTCCAACACTGACCGCCAGCCTTCACGCCCGGCCGCAGCAGCACGCTGCTAACAAAACCGAACCCACCCACCAAAGAACCAATCCGAATCCCATGATTCCCTCTTCAAACAAAAGGTTACACTCAGATTTAAACTAAGTAAACATAGAACCATATGGAAAATGCTCTGAAAGATAATGAACTTCCACCAGCTCTGCATAAGATCAAAGAACATTTAGCAGCAGTGATTAAACCAGCGAGCATTAATAAAACAACTAAGACTCTGATTGCTTCGTATTTGTCCTCGTTAAAAGCTAAAAACTCCTTCACAAAGGTGAATAAATATTGAATCGGTATGTAAAATGACGAAACTTATGTCACGGCATCCCTCAGTGGGTCACGTGACAGAACGAGGAATTTTGGGTTGTCTGCTATCTTAGTGAATTATTTTAAGCTATAAAAACCAAAATGCTGGACCTTTTTTAATTTGTGATGTATTTAATTTTGTACACACTATTAAATTAAAAACTATAATTATGTGCTCTGTATTTGAACTTTAAAAAGACTTGATCTCTGTTTGGTGACTTTCTTACTTTCAGAAGCCAAAATTAATTGAATCCGGGAAAGACTAATTTTTTTTTCTTTAAGAAAACATTGACACTGGTGGATGCTTTAAAACTTCTCTTTTGCTGAGTGGATTTGGTGTTTAAAGCTTTGAATATTGTTAATATAGTCTAAAATCTTAACATGCTGGGTGTCCTCTAGACAGAAGACTTCATATTTTTGGACACCTGTGACTGCTCCTTTTTTAACCTTGATGGGCAGAAATGAAGGCAACAAACATCACATTATTGCAGCATCAGTGTGTGAAGAACTTTTAGATGTGCAGATTTATTAGTTTTTGCATTTCAAGGGTTTTGTGTTTTCCGTTGAGAGATTCAGTCTGTTGGAAAGAGTCTCACTGCAGTAGATCATCAGGCCAGGCACAGATGATGCCGAGCGACATGCTGAAGGTCACCGAGGGCTGGAAGGAAAGTGAGGAAATATGGATTTATTGAAGCTTAGGTCTTTATGGAATAACTCATCAGAGATATAATTATAGTATTATGATATGTTTTTGACTGTTTTGTTCTGTGTTAACTGTTTACTCATTTAGGGAACATTCCTAATGTTTTTCTGTCTCACTGATAAAAAGCTGAATGTTTAGTGCAACAGCTGGCTATGAAACCTGCTTCTATGAAGAATCAGCTGCATCTGGTTGCTACCATCTCTTTTAAATCCAATGAAAGCAGTAAAGCTGAACTGTTTTCCAAATATCAATGTTAACATTCTCTCATAATGAGGCAAACTGCTTAATTAATCTATAGAAAACATTTCTAAGTTTCATAGTTTAGTGGAACAACATTTGCTTTGCTGCAGTAACTGTGTGTTGATTGAAGGGTCACATCTTTTCTCTGTTTCCTAAACTGTCAACAGGTAACCTTGGAGACCTTAACACCTTCGTTTCTCCTCCTCATCATGTCCTCCATTCCCTCCTATCTTTGTCTTTAGCTCTCTGTCTTGTATCTCTCCATGTCTTCCATTCATCTTTTCATCATTCATTCCCTTGATATCCCCTTCATGCTTTGATTTCCAGTAGTTCCCCAGCTGGCTTGTTGCCATAGAAACTGAGCCCCACAGACCTCCTGCTCCTCCAGTGAGCATTTTTCTGCCACTGCTTAAAGCACAGAGAAAAATACAGACTTTACTCTCCTTTATCCCGGCTTTACCGTCTGCGCCGCTGCCATCCATGGCATGTATGGCACAATAGAGGGCTTTATCCCCATCGTCCTGAGGTGCTATATTTAGAAAACTTTGTGGTTGCTGCTAATTCATCACTTATGTTATTGCTTTGATTGTAGTGGTTGCTACAACATTTTTATGTGTGTGTCTGTGTGAACAGCTAAATGATGAGCTAAAGCAGAACCTGAAGGCCACTATGACCAACAAGTACAGACTGGGCGAGGACAATGAGCACATCACTCAAGCTGTGGACAAGCTGCAGGAAGAGGTAAGTAGACGGATTGACAAATTGATGGTCTAACAAAGATTGTTTCTTTAACACTTAAAAATCTGTCAAACTCAGTGCATTTATTTCTTCGGATCTAGTAATTGTATTTATAACCTAAATTTGCACATAGTTTTTGATTGAGCCATATCTAGCATATGTATCATTTCAGCCTACTACTGTAGATATATTGATGGTAGAATTGGTCTAAACAAATTCCTATTTTCCTCTGTATCTCTTCATCTAATGCAGAATGACTTTTCCCCAAAATCTGCAGGTTTCCTTCCCCTAGCTCTTAATAAATGTACGACGCAGATGAGAATCATTAGTTTATAACTCGCTGGATTTTTATCAAGCCCTTCATTATTGTTTGGATTATTTAAGCTCTCAATCTCTAAACTACAAAACAACTAATCTTTTTTCCTTGGTGATTATTGTTGTTTTACATTTGGTCTCTCATATTCTGCATTCTTGTAACTTTTGGACCCAAGTATTCCCCATTGCCTTGCAGAAGTATTGTTTTGTGATGCAAATCTGTGCAGAGAGAGGAAAAACAGATTATTGGATATGTGATTTATGAAGGTTGGCATGCTTTAATTCTCTGCCTCCTCTTGTCATTACGTCTTGTAACCAGCTTCTGTCTCTACCAGCTTTGCACATCTATAGACTCTTAGTCAGATTAGATGAAGAGAGTCCTAAAGTACTAGGTCCAAAGTTTTCATTCACACATAAATATGCTGAATTTCTATCATAGTTCAGGCTGGATATTTTCAGTGGTTCTCCTCCTTGGAGTTAAACCTCTGCCAGGTTTGTTAAGCCCCTGCTGGAAAAAAAGCTTCCCTTATATTATTGCTGCCATCGTCATGTCTTTCCATGAGGATGTAGTGTTTAATTTAAAGTTTAGCATGTATGCTTCATGTGATGTAAGCCACTGGGTCAACATGTTTCCTGTTCAATCTGAAGGCAGATCTTCTTTAAAGCTTGCATTTTTAGATGGTTTTATGAGCTCTGTAAGAATTGTCAATTTTTTTTAAAATAAAACGTTCATTGTCTTTATATGATATTTCTGGTTCAGATTTCTCAAATCCAAAGTTCAAACCACGTTTCTTCTCCGTTCTCTTCATCAGTTCAAATGCTGCGGGAGCCACAACTCAACTGACTGGGAGGAGAACGGATGGATCCGCAGCTCAGCCTCTGAGGGCCGGAAGGTTCCTGACAGCTGCTGTAAAACTCAAATTCCACTTTGCGGGACAAGGGATCACCCCTCCAACATCTACAAGGCGGAGGTGAGAAGAACATTTTGCCTTCTGAATAGCAGGTCATCTGTTTTATATTGTGCACTTAAGTACAGGCAGTGAGTGCTGCAGAACTTATATATATATTTATATATATTTGTTTGTTTTTTAAGTGAAGCTTGAGCTACACTCCCACATCAACCGATGCTACCTGAATCCACTGTTTGTTTCTTCATTTAGGGTGGTTGCATCAGCAAACTGGAGAGATTCATTCTGGACCATCTACAGATTATTGGAGCTGTGGGTGTTGGGATTGCTTGTGTACAGGTGAGCATGTAACTCCTCGGCATAAGGAGGTATTAAGTAAACATGATATCTTATCTTTTCTTTCTTCCGATCCACAGCTCATTGGAATGGTGTTTACATGCTGCCTATACCGAAGCCTTACAGAGTCGTACTACTGAGAATCTCAAATGGTTGGGAAAAAAACAGACCTTTTTTTTATACAATTAGGCACTCAGATTGCAATCTCAACCTCATCTTGAAGATCCCAGTATGGAGAGAAAGGGTCTCTGAAAGGAACCAAGGGGAATTTTATCACAGGTGGTTTAAATTAGTTGGAAATAGCCAAATGGTGACTTAAGCTCTGTTGTTTTCTGCCACACTGATTCCCATAATCTACTTTTAATACACACAGGACGGTTTGTCCATGGCAGAGTGGCGTAAATATCTGTAGATTAAACCCGACAGTTTGTGGAAAGTGTTAATCCTAAACGTAACAGCTTTTCTCTACCAGCATCATGGGTTTGGATTAGTGTAAATCACAGGAATTTGTTTGGATAATAACTAGAAAATGATACATTTCAGTGGCCTTTAAGATATTGATTATTCTTTGCAAATCATTTTTATTCAGGGTTTCACTCTTTGTCTCTTACTGGTCGAGGTATTTTATAGTAAAAACATGTTTTAATCATTTCTGGATCAGTTAGTGACCCACTCAGAACTCAAACACTAACTCTAATGTGCCAAAGCTAATTTTAATGAAATAGTATGAACTATATGAGCATTATGTTGCCTGTTAGAAAAAGCCTACTGTTTTTTATTTTATTATAATGCCTGATTTTATACAGTTATGCCAAAATTATAAACAGTAAAAATAAACCTGCTGTATCACATCTGTAGATTCTTAAATTAATGCTTTGTTTACTTTTTTAAGTACATCTTGTCTACAGTTATATATTTAACACACACTAGTAGGAAATTAATTTCCTCTCTGTTAGTAGTGATGACATTATGTGTGCCTTTAAGGATAGCACTGAATTAACCTGCTGTATTTCTGTTTTTGTTTTAATAAACACTGGCCCGTGCTACTTTTGGCTTTTGTTTTTCTCTTTTTGCTCTTACTTAAATCTGGGTGGTAGTTTAATTCCAGGTATATTTAAACAATTTCCTTAAAGCTACAGTGTGTAATTTTCAGCAACATCTAACGTCCAGACTGCAGACCGCAGCAACATGAACATCTCCCCCCCACCGCTTCTCCCCCCCAACAGTACGGCGAGCGTTACGGGACAAAATGTCTTCCACGACTTCCGCATCACCTACCTTCTCAAGTGATGAGGTTTGTTTACATAGATAATTTTACAGATAGTATTTCATTAGTCTGTGTAGGGTATAGATTTCATGTAGACTTAAGATAATAAATATACCCGTAATGGGCGATCTCGCAATCGCTAGTTTGTTGGCTCTGCGCTGCCGTAGCGCAAAGATGTCTGCCTCCATGGCTGCGAGACCCGCTCCTATGTAATTATAAATAACGAATTCTAAGGCAACGCAAATATTAAGGTTAAGAGGCTGAGCTTGTAGATGATGATAAATAACATAGTTATGTATAATATATTACATTTCTGACTGTATATCCCTGTAATTATTACACACTGTAGCTTTAAGAGGATTTGTACATTTTACCTTTACTTGGGTTAAGAAATAGATTTCTAAATGAACAAAAAAGCCTATAAGTGTGTCTTGTCTTTAAGTAGTCCTTTTTACTCTAATAGCCCTAAAAAAAGTAAATTGAACACTAATCAGGTCAACTAATTAGTAAATACAATCTGTTAAGTTTTGAAAGAACAAAAAACAAGCTTTGAATTAAACACAGACCACTCCATCTGATCAAGTTTAAGATGTATGATATGTTTGTAGTTACGCAGCACTGATGCTTTCACACACAGTTTATGGGTCACATAATTTCAGAAATCACCTTATTTCTACAAAGACATAACCAGTGGCCCGTACACAACTGCCACCAGCTTTCAGGCACATTAGGATATTAACTAAAAGGCAATTCCCTAATGTTCCTGCTCTGTTGTTCTGATGGGGATGTGGGATGGGAGCCATCTTTCCAACAGCTACTCCGGCAGTGTATAATGGAGTGTAATGAGAGTTCCTCTGTTGTCGGGTGATAGGCCAAGTTGTTAAGAGCCGAGGTGACTGCATCAGTGTCGTTACAGCGAGCAGATGCAGTTACTGAGTGCAAACGCAGTGGGGCAGCACTCCCCTGGCTTTCACTGCCACAAATGGCACATTGGTTAAAACAGGCATTTAGTGTGTGTGGAAAAACAGCCAGAGGTTGTTGTAGATTACTGCCTTCCTCACTCAATTACTCAGCTCTGTATCCTAAAGGGTGTAGAAGGAAATATTTAGAATGTGTTGAAGAAGATGAGAAATGGAAATTAGGACATTTTTATCTGATTTGCAATGACAAATAATATCCAGGGGGAATTCTGTTTGCATTTGAAACCATGTCTTTAGCCTCAAAGCTGTGTCCCAGTTATCTGTGATGAATAGAAAAGAGTTTAGATGGTCAGCTCGCTTTTCAGCATGTCTAATTTCCACTGAGACCACTAACAATCTAAATACAGCTGTTTTCCAGTTAGTGTGGCCGACAGTGTAACAACATTTCCCCTCTGTGTAGCAGGGACACGTGTTGAAGCCAACCCACAGGAATCACTGGTCACACTCCCCTTCAGGGTGCTCTCACAGCGACCCTTGTAAAAGCTGAGTCATCCTGGGCAGATTGAGCAAATGACTGGGTTATTCCACCCTCCCCATCTTTCATGAGGGAATTTCATTCACGTTTACAGTTTTCATTTGAGTATAAGTAGCTGAACACGTGGCGGTTTGAACAAGAAACCTTTCCAAAGAGCAGACATCTGTGGAACGCTCCTGAAAGAGTTGCTGCTTTTCTTTCTCCATTTTATCTCACTGAGGATAGATGGCAGAAATGATGACGACCCTTTCACAAATGTGTCCTGCTAAAACAGAAATATCATAAATCTCAGTGGCTCTGCAGGAGAGCCGACGTCCTTGCCCGTTATGCTTGCAGACTGTGACAGCCTGCATCCAAGCTCACACAAGGGGTATGCTAATAAAACCGGTGCAGGACATTTTCAAAAATATCTTCTCCACTTCTCTCTCTGAGCAGCTGTCCATTCAGTGCATGTCACCTGCTGCTTCTTGGTTGTATTCAGTAGAAAATGAGGCTATTTTTAGTCCATATAGCCCCCCCACAGATCCTTTACCCTCCACCTTTTACCTTGGAGGTGATGTGGGGACCAAGCTGGGATCTTTAATGCAGTTTGCCTGCAGCTGGTGCCAAGAAAATGAAATGCAGGCGTTCGTTTCCAGGGTTACCTGAGAGCAGGGGACCCCAAGGGTATAGAGGCTGTCTACTCCCGTGTTACACTAAAATTTTCATATCTTTTCTCTTGAATATGGGGAATTTACTTAGGTAACTATATATTTTTCTTTTAACATTACCTAGATTCACTACATATTTATAATAAACAAACCCTGTATGTGCAGTCTTTGATTTTATGCTACGTGTATGGTTAAAAATAAACAAGCAAACAAAAAAGGCATACATCTTCCTACAGGTCTGGCATTCAAAGTATTGTGTTAATAAAAGTATTCGTTTGGAATAACACTATCTGACCACCTAATCGAAAAGCATCAGCTGTTAGCTGGTCTGTAACATACAAGTGTGTGTTAACACTATAACAAGGTAGAAATTGATGCTTTTGCCTCTAAAGAGATGGTGAACTTTTATATTGACAGGATTAGGAGAAGACTGAACAGGTGGATTGTTTTTTTTTTTAAATCTTTTTTGGACTGACTGAACAGGTACACTTTCAAAGATGTGCCAGGAGAAAAACTTTGCCGTCTTTAAAAAAATGTATATGGTAGTATGATTTTAGGGCAGGGCTGTACAATGGCACAATGGGTAGCACTGCTGCCTTGCTGCAAGTTTCCGGGTTGATTCCCGACCTGGGGTCTTTCTACATGGAGTTTGTATGTTGTCCCTGAGCATGCCTGGGTTCTCTCCTGGTACTCCGGCTTCCTCCCACAGTCCAAAAGCATGACTGTTAGGTTAATTGGCTTCTCTGAATTCTCCCTAGGTGTGAGTGTGTGCGTGAATGGTTTTTGTCCTGTTCGTCTCTGTGTTGCCTTGCGATCGACTGGCAACCTGTCCAGGGTGTACCCCGCCTCTCGCCCGTAGACAGCTTGAGATAGGCACCAGCAACTCTCGCAACCTCAACAGGGATAAATGTCACAGAAAATGGATGGATGGATTTTTAGGGCAAGAAAAAAGGGGTTGGCTTCTTTATGAATTTGCTGTTGCACTGACAACTGCAGCTGACATTGCATCCCTGGGAATAATAGTTAAATCTAAAACAACAGCATCTCAGTGGGGGATGCAACATCAGTGGTAGCATCAATGGTTATCTTTGCCTGATGCTAACATTTGTTTCATTATCTAAAGTGTGTCAACATGTGAAAACAGATTTTCTCAAACATTTAATTGACTTATTTTAGACTGATAGGGAACGAGTTAAGTTGCATCGCCTCTATACACGGCACCATTTTTGGAGAGAAGTAACCACACCACATATAAAGCATAAAAGTGGAGGGAAGATGCCTTAGGTCTGTTGTTTGGTTACACGGCCTGAATACCTTACTGTTATTGACGTGGGTTATTAACACTCAACTCTACTAAAGTCAAACTGGCTCATACCCAAACAAAACTGTTGCTTAAAGGTGAGTGGTTGAAAATTAGTCTGCAGACTTTAGTAATAAAGAACATTGTTACTTCAACTTCCCAAAAGTAGTCACAGGTAATGAATCATAATGGTGTTAATGTTAATTAAAATTTGACATTGTCAAATCTATGTTTTTTAATTATTTGTACTCTTTATTTAACCTTATAGTTAAACATGGCTAAGTCCACATCATTATTTTGATGTTTTCCTAAAACTGCATTCTCCCTAGGTTCTATGATTTCATAGAACCTAGGGAGAATGCTGTTTATTTAACCATTACTTCTGAGCTGTGCAGACTGGTGACCCTGTAAGGTCTAAAACTAGTCTTCTTTGATGTATGTCTGCATGCATGCTCTGTAGCCCAGCATCTCTGCTTATTCCTTTTTTGTTAAAACCCCTGGTTGTTTATCTCGTGTGTGTCTGTGTGAGAGAGAAAGCAAGAGAAGTGTGTATATGGGGGTAACAAATGGAAAGCTGGGTCTGTAGATGGCAGCAGCACACTGGGCCAATCTGTCTCAATAAAATTTGGAAAATGTGTTGGTTTTTTACTCTGCTCTCAAAAGCTGCCAACTGGAATTGAAATTAATCTGAAAATGAGGCATTAGGTCCATCATAAGGTGTAATATGAGAAAAGAAGGATGAATTCAGTGGCTCTTGTATGATAGTTAAAATGCATAGCCAAGTATTTGTTTCTCTCTATATAAATACTTAATCTGAATAATAATCATTAAAAATTAACAAGATTGCACAAATTTTAAAGAAATAAGCATGAGCCCCCACCTTTGTGTTGATCAGGACTATCTGCAGTGTAAGCCTTAATGTCCTGCCTTGCCTGATTATTTTTGACTACTTTTCTTCAGTAAAAGTGATTTAAAGTGCAGACTTACGTTTTTTGGGGTGGTGAAAGAAAGGAAGAGGGCTCATTATATAAGTCATTTACACATTTACATTTCCCACATTTTGGAAGTGATTGGTTGAGCGAAATGAGCCGCTGAGCCTCGGCAGCTTTCAAGCACCCTCCGGACTAAAACCTGGGAGCTGCGGGGAATAAAACCTCACACTGAGCTGCCTCTCAGCTTCTAGGAGTTGTCAGTGGTGCAGCTGTTGCAACTCGGAAGAACGCGGCTGGGGTAAAATCTGCTGTGGCGTTCATCCCACAGCATGCTGATACTGTAGTGCACACACCGCATCCATCACGCACACTGTCACTCACAGGCTCACTCAGGCTCAGTGCAACCCACCCCTGAAGCATGGCATTTCAACATCTGGCCTCTACAGCTTCAATCTCTTCTGGGTCATACTTCCATCAGGAAGAGGAGATTCTGAGTTCTGATGTCTTGGACATCCTTCTAGGGGGTTTCACCAGCCTGATCCTGATCTTACTCTGGTGGAGTGGTTGCAAAAGATAAAATATATCAGTGATCATACAAAGAAACTTGGCTTTAAACTCAAATAAAGGTAAGGTTGCTAAAAATCCTCCAATGTTTTTGTTAAATTTGTAGGTGAAAGAATTTTGGACCAGTGTTCTAAGAAAATTAGTTGGAAGTTTGCCCAGTCAGATAGCAGGATGTCTGCATCTGTAGATCTGGTTAGAAGACTGAAGCAACGTCTTATTGGAATACACCATAAAAAATGTCTTTGACATTTTCTGACCACATTTACCTGAGGAACAGGAAGCATATTTTAGGTTGTTTTAAAAAAAAAAAATCCGGTTTTAGTGTTGCAACCACCTTTCAGGTCCCTGTCAAACAGAGTTCAACTCCTATTTTTCTTTTCAATACTCATTTTCTATTTGTCACAGCTCTGCATATATCTTGTGCGTACAGTTCGCATTAGGTTTTGTATTTTACTTAGTTTTTATCACATAAAAAAACACATTTATAAGCACAATGTAGTACATCGCTGGGAAGGTAAATAAAAATGATGCAGGGCTTGTAGATTTATTTTTTCACAATGAATAATAAAATCAGCATGTATTTATATCCAGCCTCCGGTGCTCAGATACCAATACATAAAATTGTCTTATTAGGGAACAGCTTCCATCTTTCTACAGTTGGAGCTCAGCTACAAAGGTTTCATAGAGAACAGAAGTAAAGAAAAAGCATCAGGAAGACCAAAGAACACAAGCAGCTCTGTGAAAAGTTTGTGGGGAGTTTTAATGTGAAGTGAATAAACAATAAACTCAAAGATCAAAGAATTATAGGGTGACTTAGAACCTTCCAGGGCATGACCATCCACCTAAACAGCAAACTGCCAGGGGATCATTATTGAGAGGGAAGATGCCAAAAAGTCCATGGTAACTCTGGAGCTGCATAGAATTGGTCATCCTAAAAACAGAGCAACTCCTCCAATCTGTCCTTTTTAATAGGAAGATCAAAGCAACAACTCAGGTAAGGGAGAAAAGAAACGTGGAAGAAAGTGATCTTGTTCGATAAGATGGACATAAATTTGTTGGCCTACCTGCAAAATGTCATAGTTGACTGAAAACTAACAGCATCCATCTGAACACAGCCGTGTCACTGCGAAACATAGTGGTAATGGTGTCATGCTGTGGGGATACTTTCCGAAAAGGGTAACCCTGGAGGAGAACCCGCTAGATGCTGTAAAAGATTATAAATGTGGTGAGTGTTCACATCGCAGCCTGCAATGAGTTAATTGTACAGCCAGAGCTGGATAAAATGAAAAGTTCAAAGCATGTTCACTTTGTTCAAAGGCCTAGTCAAATATATACATAAAATCTGTGCCAAGACATGAAAATTACTGTTCTCCGAAGCTCTCCATGCAACGTTAGCGTTAATGTTCTTGTAAAGAAGTTTGGGCTAAATAATCAGACTTTTTGTGCAAAGTTCCCCTAAATACAGACTGAATCTTCATCAGGCAAAGCATTTTAGATATATTACAAATCTATAATGCAAAGATTTTTATACTCTTTATCGCTTTCTGTCTCCTTCACTATTATGCTCCGCTTTAATGTTTGTCTATTATATCCAAGTTCAGTCTTATTGTAACCTGACAAAATGTGAACTTAAAAGCTCGCTGTTGTTTTTGCGTGACATAGGAAGGCATAACGATTGAAATTGTTGTGCAGTGTTGTTCTAAATGTTAATTAAATTAATTCCATAGTTAACAAAAGAGAATTAAGTTTTATTAGTTGACTTCAGGTACTTTTGTCTAAATGAGTAGAGTTTTAGCCACATCAAATTCAGGGATCAAACTCTGCTGAGGGAAAATATCTTTACAGACAAAAATGAAGGATTGAGAAAAGTACAGATCCACCAACAGACATTTGAGTTCTTTTTGAGGGTTAAGCACTGGGTGCTCAACTCAATATCAGCAGCTCATGGGAATCTAAGGGAGATCACATTTATAGGTTTGTTGGACATTTTTGTTTTCCTGGAAGTTATTCCAGTCATATGGTCGGTAAAGAAGTGATATTTTACAAATAAAAAACCTTGATAAGCCAGATAAAGTTTACTGAGAGTCAGCTAAAATATTCCTTTGAATCCCTACATATATTATTCCACTGAGATAAAACTTGTGTGAATAACATCTGCACCACTTGCTCTTTCTAGTTGACCATTTATTGCTGAGCAGCAGATCCAATATTTGATCCAAAGCCCCCCCCAGGGTGACGAAATGCACCACAATATTGACACAGTTATAAAGTAAGCATCAGTTTTTTTTGGGGGGTAAACAAATTTTCTTGTCTTTCTTTGTTTTGTTTTTAGGTCATAAACGTTTAAAATAATAATCATTTTTTTTATATCATATTCATAGTTTTTAAGTAAAAAGTAAAAAAAACACTATATTATTTCCCCCCAAAAAACAATTCAAAAACAAATAGCTGCCTACCTAATCCTAACAAGCTGAAAAGTAAAAAGTAAAGTAGTCTGATAATTGTTTAAACCTCTAAAGGATGCAGGTCAATTTGATAAACTTTTCCTGACTACAGCAAAAAAATGAAACACCATCTCAGTCTAATTTACAAATAAGATTTTTTGTAAAGCGCACAATGCATTTGCTTTTAGCTCCTTGATTTACTATGTTGCAGAACTCTTTTGGGGTCTGTGTGTGCTCTGTAATGTTGTGCCAAAATGTCTGAAGTATGTTTAGGTCTGTACCCTTCATCATTAAAATGTTTAACTTGGAGTAATTTCGTCGTACGTAGCTCTGGATGTGTCTTTAAAATCCTTGCGCTGCTGGAAGGTCAACCTCAGCCCAGGTTGTGATTCTAACAGATTTTTGGCCACAGTTTTCCCTTATTTATGCCAATCCATCTTCTCTTCAAATCGGATCAGGTTTTCGATCCAGCTGAAGAAAAATCTGAACTCACTATGATGCCTCTATCATTTTCTGTGGTGAGAATGGTGCATTGTCATATGCACATAGAACACCAAAAAATTCTCTTTTACTCTCATTAATTTTAAATCCTTTTACATGTTTGCTCTGTCTCTGATTTGACTTAAAGGTAACTGCAGCTGATGTGGAGAGCTTGGCTAACTGTTGCCTAGTAAACATGTTCTCCAAACTGAGCTGTAGGACTCTGCAGCTCCTCCAGAGTTGCATAAAAATGTTAATAGTTTAATGGGCTTTAATAGTTTTGCAAGGTTCTGGGTTTTAAAGGAATACTATAGTAATTCAAACATCTGTTACAGCATCACAAAATGTTTAACATAGACTTTAGAAAAACAAATTCTTTCCTCCAGGTGGTATATTCATCCTTACAAAATTTTGTCTAAACAACAATATCACAAGCTTCTTAAGTTAGTAAAAAAGTAAGTGCTTTAGTTTGACATAAAATCGATTTGGCTAATTAAATAAAAGGAAAGTAAAAGAGTTTCATGACTTCAATGATTAAAGAATAGTGCTTCTCGGTACTTAATGGTTAAAATAAACCTTGAGGTGAAGCTAGTTGGGTTTGGCCTCTGATATATGAGCCACAGGCTGAAAAGGATGTTTGTTTTGCACCCCAACTCAACATTGGTTCCATCACTGAAACTGAAGCAGAGGAGACAGATGATGGTACAACTCATGGCGATTATGGACAACACCTTCCACAGTCTTAATGAAACCCTTAGAGAGTTTGCCAGCGTCTGCGGTGACAGCCTGCTCCTCCTGTGATGCGTGATGAAACGCAATTGCAATCTTCAGTCAGCAAAGCTGCCAATTTATAATTCAATCATTCAGCTCAGCTCTTCAACTCTGCTTTGTATCTGTGTTTCACTGTGAGTGTTGGGTGTAGTTAGTGTTCTTGACACTGCTGGACTGCAGACATATTGTTTGAGGGGTTTTAAAAAAAGACAAAAAATCTGTTAAAACAATTACTTATATAAAAATTATCAGAATATATGAAGGACGTAGTTGTGGACAAAACGAAATGTAGTTTCACTTACCTAAATTTTAAAGATATATTGCAGTCAATATGTTTAAATGCTACTTTTGCATCTCTTTTCCTACCCTGCATGAAATCAATTGTATGAATAATAAAATTAGTAGATACAAAGCATTTTATTGTCTGAAATATTTTAATTAAAAGGACCTTTTCTATTAATAACATGTATTTTCTAAATCATAACCTCCTTGTTACATATTTCATTTTAGAAAATTTACAATCATTACAGAGTTTGGTATGTAATGTGTTAATGTAATGTAATGGTTTAATAACAACTGCTAGGTTTGATTTTAGTCATTTTATGTTGATTTTTTGTTGGATGCAGTAATTAACATTTAGAACATCATATGCTACAGATGATTACTTTAAAATGATAATCAATTAAAAAATAACTTATTAATCCCAAAGGGAAATAAAATGTTGCAGTCACTCATGTTTTTTTGTTGTTTTTTTTAAACCAGTGATTGAAGGTGTTGATAGCTGTAGGCAAGAAGAATCTTCTGTAGAGGTCTCCTTTGCAGTCTCTATCTCTATCTAGAGAAGCCTCTGACTAAAGACCCTGTTGATCTTCTCATAAAGAGGAAGCTCACTGTTGTCCATAATGTTCTTCACTTGATGATGGATTCTTCTTGATGAAATAATCTCCCAAGGTTCAAGAGAGCCTTCTAGGACAATGCTGGCCTTTTTATCAACAGCATTTTGCTGCTAACCCTGAATCACCTGTCTGCTTGAGGGAGTACAGTCTGCTCCATCCCTTATTGTAGACAGTGTCACAGTTGTGTCTCCAGTTGAGTTAGTTTTCCAGGTGAACACCAAGGTATTGGTGTTTTCAACTTAAACTTGTTCCTGCTTCTTCTGAAATCTACAATCATCTTAACAAATCATAATCTTTTTGTAACCCACTTCATAAGAGGCAGCCATCACTGAGGAAAACTGTAAGGAGATAGGCATAGGAAGCTGAAGAAGCCCTGCAAGGTTGTCTGGAGCCTGCGGCGGGGATGCACTTGGTCAGCTACATAAGTGCAATAAATGAGAGTGTGACTGATGATACAAACTTCTGTAGAGACAATAGTATACAGACCAGAATTGTGAGATGCTGCCCCAATAGCAATCCATGGAATACCAGTGATCTGAAGGAACTGGTGAACAAGAAAAACTGAGTCTTTAGGAAGGGAAACAGGACATCATTGAGGAGAGTACAAAAGCAACTCAAGATCAAAATAAGAGAAATGAAAGGCGTACAGGAAGAAGCTGGAGATCAAGATCTTGCAGAACTTTGTCAGAGACGTGCGGTCAGGGATGAAGTCGATCACAGAGCTGAACATATACTTTGAGAGGTTCAGTTCACCTCCGATATAAACCCTCCTGGTTCTATCTAAACCACCCTATATATATATATATATATATATATATATATATATATATATTATATAATGCGTCATGACAACATATCTTAAAATTTCTCTTTGGGAGCACTTTTGAATTCAATTTCTATATTATACAATTTAGAAAAACCCAAATTATGATTTTTCACCTTTTTAATCATCTGATTTATGAAATTTAAATTAAATTAAGGCATAACTTAGATTTTTTTTTCTTTGACAGTTTAAGAGATTTAATCCAAAGCAAAAAACTTGAATTACAAACTATGTCAGAGCACAATTTTACATCCATTACATACATACAAAATCAAAACATTAGATCACATTGAATGTAAAAACAATTGTATGTTTTTATAATTACAAAATAACAGAATCTTTAAAAATCTCTGTTTCTAAAGCCATTTATAATGAATAAATTATCGTATGTTGCCACTTTATATGTTTTACTGTTTTTTTTTCTTTCAACACTAATCCATGAGCTGTTGATCCGCTGCAATTCCAATTTTTTACTTGTCATCTGCAGGGAAGAACGAGATGGAGGAAGGGGAAAAAGGAGGGTGCCAAGGGGAAGAGTGTCAAAGTTGTTGACGTTGTGGTGGGGGGCTGGGAGTAGCTGGGGCATAAAAAGTCCACTACTATTTGTCACCATCCATTTCAGCGCCTGGCTGTCAGTGGTGCCTGCCTGGAAACGGTAGTGAAGGCCTTTGGGAGCATCTCGCTGTTTGCATCTGCCAGGCAGGAACGTTAATGCCTGTTGCTTGGTTTGCATGTGAATGCCAGCTGTAAAGTGGAAGTGAGGTTGAGTAGGAAGAAAAGAATTAACCAACCATTATTGTACCCGATACAAGCAGGCAAATGAACCACACATGAAATGACCCCAACAGTAGTGCTAACCATGGTAGTTTTATCTGATGTAATGCAATACACTAAAATATACCTACAGTAGTTTTTCTCTTACATTTTTGCCTTACATGTGGCTATTCTGCACATATGTATCAGGTTAAAGCATTGCAGATTGTGTTATGTTGAATAAACAAGCTTTTTCATAAGTCCCTTACTTACACACCCAACCATACAAGTACACATTGTCACTGAGAATAGCTTTTTAAGCCTTCAGCTGTATCTGTCACTGACATGGCTTAAATTACTTCATTTAGTCAAAAGTCTCTGATGTCAACACCCTGGACTGCCACATGTGATGCTTATACAACTACTAAAAAGTATAAATGAAGTAAAGTGCATTTTATTAATGAGGAGGAGAATGGAACTAATTAATGAGAGACAGCAGATAAGAATGGACACGGGCGGCGGTATCTCCCGTCCACACACACACAGAATGAACACTGGTCATCCCGGAGGCCTGTGCTTCCCTGCGTGATTCATTTTTCTTGACACTCAGGTCATCAGCTCCACATTGTAATGAATGAATGAATTCTCCAGTAGGCCGAAGTAAATGGAGATAGGGCTCAGCGTGTCTTAGTCAAGCTGTCTCTTGCATTATGGTTGCGTAACTGGAGGAGTGGAAAATGACATGTATGTTTGTGGCTTGGTATACACACATATAAATATACTGTATTTGTGTGGGTGCAAGTTCAGCTTGTTTTATACACAATTGTATTCTGACTTTGCCATGTTGTGGATTATGGAGGTGGTAAATAACTTCAAAGAGTTTTTTCATCCCTCGCTGTTTAGTGATTGAGCATAAAACACAACATTATCTCTTCTAAATTTCTGCTGTCCACTCAGGTTTTAAATAAAATTGATGATTTTGATGCCTATCCGTATTGCTCAAAATTGGTAATTTAAACCATTTATGTTAAATCTATACCCCTGAAGGAGTGATTAGGAATTGTATGCTAGCATTCTTAAAGAGCCAGCCCTGCACACCTTTGAAGAATAAGCACCATGAGGTTCGCTACATTATACAAAAATTGATCAAATAAATTACAAAACTTTAAGTTAAAATACTAAATAGACTCTTTAAAAGGTTACTAGCATTCAACTTAACAAGCAAGTAAAAAAAAAAAGGATAAATGATAAACAAGAGGAAAAAAAATACAAGAAGGACAAATAAAGAATAAACTGAATTAGTCATTGTTTGCTACCATTGTCACTTTCCTTCCCGGGGGGTTGTTGTTTCAGCTTTGACTACATGTGGCAGCAGTGAGAGACAACTGTGAGTGAGAGTAATTTCCAGGGGAGAAATATAACACGTGCATGTGTGTGAGTGTTTATATTTGGATCATGTGCTAGACGTTGTGTTTGAAAGCTCTACAGACACCTGGTCACAGATTCCTCTTGTTTTATCTCATTTTTAGCGTTTGAAATTGTCCCTAGGCTTGGAACTGAAGGTGCCCCTTAAAACAACAGCAGCTCTTTAATGACACATCATCCATTTCAGGTGTGGATAAAACCAGGAAAGGAAGAGCCTTTTGAAAAGGACACAGGGATAATGCCTGTTTTTCTGTCACCTTTTAAAATGTATTATTCTAACTCGCACATTAATTTTCCACAAGAAAATGACATAAAATTATTTCATATTACCTCCTGGTATTGAAGTGCTTTTCATCTAGTTTTAATGAAGATTATGAACCAATACTGAAAATCTGCCTTTATGACACTTTACTTCTGTAAAATTAAACTTCTGGCTGTATAACAGACAGCAGCTGTTAAAGCTTTCTCTCAAGTATATAGATAATATATATCTCCTTAATATATTCACTTCATTTTAAGGAGCGGCTCTGTTCTGTAATTTGTCCAGTTTATTTTTAATAACATCAATAAATCTCAGTATACTGAGATTTATTGACGTTATAACGTTATTAAATTTAAACTGCATACATGCAGTACCTCCCAAACCTTTATATTAACAAAAAACACAAAGGTACAATTATAGAAAGGCAGTATGATATATAACCAACTTCTTAGGAGATTTTAAAGTGACTACTTTAAAGAACAGTGTAAGTAACCGCATGATAAACAAGCATGGATGTTCCCAATCTGGCTTCTTTTTGATTAATTTGTCATTTAAGGGGGAAGTTTTCCAAAACTATGTCAGCAGCCAACATTGGTCCTAATCTTTTGAACTTTATGCATTGAATATATTTAAAAACCCAATAGTTTTACCTACATCACACCCACTGATGATGTTCAACGTGTGGCCATACGCTGCTCCATCACAGCACTAGCTACTGTAGGTTGTTCAGCCCATCACTATATTTCCTGAAAACACATTACTGTTATATCAGAGATCTGATTGTTCCTTATGTTCCTAACAGAGCACTTTGCTCTCAATCTGCAGGTTTACTAGTGGTTCCTAGAATTTCTAAAAGTAGAATGGGAGGCAGATCTTTTAGTTATCAGGCTCCTCTCCTGTGGAACCAACTACCAGTTTTAGTCTATAAGGCAGACACCCTGTCTACTTTTAAGGCTAGGCTTAAAACTTTCCTTTTGATAAAGCTTATAGTTAGAGTGGCTCAGGTTATCATGAGCTATCTCTATAGTTATGCTGCTATAGGCTTAGACTTCTGGAGGACATAGGGACTAGAGACTGACATTTTTTCGGGAATCCCACGGGTCACGGGATTCCCGTGGGATTCCCGTGGGGTGGGAGTCAGGATTAGTAACGATCACATGATTGGGACGGTACAGGATTAAACATTAACGGGAGCAAACGGGAGCGGGAGCAAACCAATAATAACAAAAAAAAAAAAAAAACTAGGATCAATGCCAAAAAATAAAATAAAATAGAAAGAAAAAAAATCCAGTACTGGCGCGGCGCCGCCATTTTGTAGTTTTTTTTCCTTGAAGCCTACACTATAATGCGAGTCAAAAAAACTACACGACCCAAAAACCAACAGTGCTTCTGCTCTGCTCTGTTCTCAAAAAAACAAAAAAAACAAGAATGGGAGTGAAGCAGGAGCGGGAGTCATTCTGAATGGGAGCGGGATGGGAGTGGGAGTAATTTCACCAGGAGTGGGACGGGACAGGATTTAGATTTCTACTCTGGCCCGGGATCGGGACGGGACACAATTTTTTTCTGTGGGAGTGGGACGGGACAGGAGTGAAAATCCACTCCCCTGTCAGTCTCTAATAGGGACCCCCATGTCATCATTTTGCTTCATTCTATCTCTATTCCTCCACTCTGCAGAATCTGTTAGTTCAATCTCTAACAGTATGCTGTCTCTGCCTTTTCTCATAGTAGCTTCGCCTCGTCTGTTCCTGTTTGCCTGTGACGCCATCCTGGAGAGTAATATCAGCTGTGCTGCTGCTATCAACCCCTTCATAGATGTTGGAGATCGGCCTGTTTTTCCAGTGCCCTGTTTCTCTGACTGTGACTGGCTGGATGTGCTCTCTTCATCCTCTGACATGGGAGCTGGCTCGGAGCTTGTCTGCCTGGCTTTGTGTTTCCTGGATAAGGCCGCCTTTTACAGCTGCATTTTGTATCTCTGCTTCTGTCTCCTTGAACCCCAATCGGCCTCGGCAGATGGCCGCTCACACTGAGCCTGGTTCTGCTGGAGATTTCTTCCTGTTAAAATGGAGTTTTTCCTTTCCACTGTTGCTACAAGCATGCTTAGTGTCAGGGATTGCATCCGACTCATTGAGTCAATGCAATCAACGGGTTTTCCTTAGATAGAAAACTTTGAATCAATTTGACTGTATGATCTGGTGAACTGTAAAGTGCCTTGAGATGACATGTGTTGTGAATTGGCGCTATATAAATAAACTGAATTGAATTACTCAGAAGAGTTTTCCATGTAAAAGTGGAATGCTAATTTACACAGAATTCTTGATCCAATGATGCAATACTTCTGTTTTTGTTTTTTGACACTGCATGATAACAGTCTTCCAGAAATTCAAAAAGGTGCAATATGTCAAGATAGTTAACGGAAAATAGGGACTTTATTTCAGATGATAGAATTAGTAAAAGGTTTAACAGCCACTAGACTGAATATCTTTTCAAAATTTGAGGACTTTTATTTTGAGGGCTTGTTTTCTTTCTTTCATTTGTATTTTGTAGCATAAAAACAAAAGGGGATGCATTCAAATACACACTTTAGATATACTTTTTTTTATTAGTTAACAAAATGGAATGGTTTTCAGGGCTATTACATTTCAAGGTTATTAGAATGTCATTATTTCTTACTGTCTAACTTCAACTGCAGTTGAAATGTGGCAGCTCCAAGAAAAATACCCCGACCCTTCCAAAATTGTGACAGCTTTACACGGAACACAATTTTTACAGTCCATTTGTTGGATCCTTGAATTTTTACCCTGCCTCATGAGGAAAACAGGCTTTCCAGGAGTCCACACCAGACCAAATCAGTCACTGAACAGTAGAGTGGTATTACTGGAAGAAACCATCTGTGTGTGTGTGTGTGTCTAAAGGACCTTAGGGAAGCTTGCAGCGGCGTGTTTGTCATACATTTGACATCAACAAACATCTCATTATGATAATTTATTGGCCCTTAAACTAGAATGAGCTGTTCAGATCTACAGAGTTAAACATAGCGTGCATCACTTAGATAAGAAGGACTGCCTGGTTATCTTCAAAACATTTTTAACTGAGTCCTGTTAGGTCAGGCTCCAGTGACTGCACAATTAGCTTTTTTCTTGGTTTGCCCTCAAATGTGTAAAAATTTATCAAAATACATTTCATTGTTTAAGTTTTTCTAGATCGGCAAAAAGGGATGAATATACTGCAGTCTTTTCACATTATTTACACATTGTTGTTGCACAACAAAATTCACATTTTGTTGTGCAACAACAAAATGAATGGATTTTACAGTGAAGACTTGTATATCCTTGAAAAATAATCATAAAATGAAAGAAAAGCTATCTTAAATAGAAACCCATCCTGAGGCACTCACATACTAATAATCAGAGAGATACCTTAAATTAGTTAACAGCAAAGCATTACCCTCCTTCAGACCTCTCTTGCTATCAAAGCATTATAATATGACAGAACGAGATTTGAGGAACTGTCTAATATCTATTAAAAGCTCTTCTGGGAGCTTGATTTATGTCACAAGGCCATTTGTCCTGTAATCTCTTTTCTCAAAACAAGACAGAAAAGGTGAAGATCTTTTTATTGGGTCCCTTTCTATGCATCTGAGTCTGAGTACCCCAGTCATTTCCATTCTGTTTGCAGCTCTACACCTTCACCCTTTGTCCGCAGAACTCTACCATCATCCTATCTTCCTTGACGGGGAGGGTTTGCCAGACACTCATTTGGAAATGGGCTGGAGTTGCATCAGTGACTCAATTGAGATGCATCTGAGGATGTTAATCTTGCTCTGGGCTGCTAAAGTTGTTGGTGATATGGGTGCAGCTCCAATCAGAATGGATGCTGTTTGTCTGCTCTGCTCCAGCTTGCTCATTAAAGTCAACATGACGTGACAGTAAGGACAATTTGCAGTGCTGTTTTCTACATACTCCTGCTCCTTATTGTGCTGCAATGCCAAACAAGTATTTATATTCAAAGTAGCTTTGACAGCTGAATTTGACCAAACAATAATGTGTTAATGTTCAAATATGATGCACAATTGTATATACAGAGAGGTGTACACATTACATTACCAGATCATTTACTTTAACAAAAGCATTTAAAGAGTAAAACCTCTAAGTTATATGACCTAAAGGTACTCATGTGTTGTCCCAGTCCACAGGACCAACACGCTCCCACTGCTGTTTTATTGGGCTGAGTGCCCAGCAATGATATAACCATGAGCTGACCCCTCTAGCTTTCATTGTCAGGAAGGACAGCCTACACAAAAACTCAGTGACCTCCATGGATTATGCTACACAGACCTATCAATGCGATGCAATTTTGATGTGATAAAAATGCTTAATTTAAGAGAATCAGTTAATGTGATTAAGAAAATTTAGTTTAAGGGATTAAATAAAATAAAATATTTTGGAATCACTATTCCTTTGAAGAATGAAGTAAAAACACAGATTGGTTATAAATTAAAACAAAAACAATAGAAATTGAGCAAACAAGTGTTTTGAATTGCTTCATCTGGATTTTGGCAGAATTAATCGTTAAAACCTATTCTGTAAGGGCAGAGATCTGCCAAGTAGCAAATTTTGCCTCATACTGTGACTTACACTTATAGCTGAAACTCGCACATGATCTGGATCACTACCAACTTTAAAAATATCATTCTGAGATGCCAAATTGACTGTTGGAAAATCCTTTGTAGTCAGTACCAGTTCCAGATACCTTTCATAGGGATGATCAGACAGGGACCAATGTCTACTGAGGGCATGTTTGAAAACTAATTGGTGCAAAAACCAGTTCAGGGTGCATTTATAGTGATTACATAACAGGAAACATGAAAATGAAGACGCAAAGCATCTATATTTTCCAAATAAAATCAGTAAAGACAAACCAGCCTTTCACAAGGCCCTTGGTAAAAACGCTACACACACATTTACATGGGTGTGTTGGCCTAGCACAGAAATTATTACCTGGGTTAGAGCAGTGCGCTTGTGCTCTTAGAAGGTTGCGAGTACCCGGTTCGAATCCTCACAGCCACCAGTCTTGGTTCCTGAACTAAACCCTTAACCCCTGATTGCTCCCTAGGCACCACACAATGGCAGCCCACTGCTTCCTAAGGGGACTGAGTCCAACCACAAAGATTATTATCTGGAAGAATCAAATTATTTTGAGGTTTTTTATTTTCTTTAAACACCAACAGGCCATAACGAAAATTGGCTTAAATAAAACAAAACTAAAGAGTGCTGGTGAAGCTTCTCAGTCATCCAAGTCCATAACCCTAACCCTTATAAAAACAAACCGTCAGACTTTTTTTTCCAAGTTTGAAGACATTTTGCTTCCCATCCAGGAAGCTCTTTAAATTAAAAATATCTTGATTAGCGTTGGGTTCCAGGCTTTATACTGTAGAGTAGCCCAACTCTATAAAACAAAGTTCGGTTCATTTTATTTTTACATGTTTGCTTTTGTTGGGCTACTCTATGCTAATCCAGACATTGTGAATTGAAAAAGCTCCCTGGATGGGAAGCGAAACGTCTTCAAACTTGGAAAACAAAGTACAGTGGTTTGGGTTTTTTTTTTAATTTTTTTTAACTTTTTTAACTTTTTTGGAAGAGTAATGGGTCTATGTTTCAAATCAAAGGACTAGAAAGTAGAGATAATTGCAAAACAATATAAGGAGCAAAAGTAATTTCTTTTCTAAAATATAATTACTCAAGTAAAGCATAGATGGCCAAAATCTATACTTAAGTAAGATAATGAAATATTAGAACTTTCCGGAAAAGTAAAAAAAAAAACCCACTGGACTTGGTTTCCAAGATTTGAAGAATTCTTTGAGATTTGAGATTGAGATTTGAATTGAGAAAGCTTCCTGGAGAGGTGGCCAAACGTCTTCAAATCTTGCAAACCAAGTCCAGTGGATTTTTTTGAACTTTTACGGAACAAAAAAAAAGAAAAGAAAAAAAAATAAAGAAATGGAAGACTGACCAGCTGTTCCCACTGTCTCTCTTCATGACATCAACAAGATCATCTAGTTAAACTAGGTGATCTTGTTGATGTCATTCCATTGTGAAGATGGAGACATAGAAGAGAAGAGACAGATAGGGGAAGGCAACAGTTGGTCGATGTTAGATGGAAAATTAGGAAAATACTGTTAATACTAAAATTATTAATTTATTATTATTTACATTGAAAAAGTGTATTAGCAAGATGTTTCATTTATTTAAAGCTATCAAACAATAACCATGTGACTAAGAGGAGAAGAAGACAATAAAGGGTTGAAGGATATAGAAATGAGGACAGTGTTGGTATCTGCCATATAGGACAGCAGTAATAACTATTATCTGATGTATATGCATATTGCAAAATCAATTAATTATCACGTAGGCCCACACTTCTTACAAGGTTCAAGTAAACCCTTTAGGTTTAGGATAACCTGGAATAATTTTTGATAAACTGCCATTTTGCAGTCTTGATATACATGTGAAAAGTCAAAAGTGAAAAGCAGTGATTTTTTGTTGGACTAAAACAAATGTATG
Source organism: Cyprinodon diabolis (assembly GCA_030533445.1). Taxonomy (NCBI): domain Eukaryota; kingdom Metazoa; phylum Chordata; class Actinopteri; order Cyprinodontiformes; family Cyprinodontidae; genus Cyprinodon; species Cyprinodon diabolis. Next base: position 40,426,002 of record CM060065.1, on the reverse strand, counting down.
TGATATAAAACAAAAAATATGGAACATTCCAATTTGAAAAACAAAAAGATGCAGCAATGTTTTTTTTTTGGTTACATCTGCAAGTTAACATGTTCTGTGTTATTTTTCAGTTGCTGGATCAATATTGTTTTGATCACATTTGGTCCAGATTAATCTCACTGAGAAAGGGAGGTCTAATGTCCCAGAGTAACCTTAGACCTAATATCATTGAACAATGCTTTTATTTTGTTATCCACAGAGGATGTTTACAGACTATTACAGATGATGTGCTTGCATATGTTCATAATGAGACTAAACCTACAGGTATTACAGTGTTTCAAATTTATGTTCATTATATATTGTATGTTAATGCTTACAAATTGTTCATGGGATATTGTCTGAACATTCAATACTAGCTTTGCTTTTAACTTGACCTAACATCTGAAATTTTACCGAAAAGAGTCGTCATTTTTAATTTCCCGTTCATCTCATTCATTGAGCAATGTACTCATTACATCAGCTCAAATAGTCAAAAGAAGAAGGTGCCAAAGGAAGAATAAGGTGCATGGGATATATATATACAGTATATACTGTATATACTGTATATATCGCATATACCTTTTTCTTCCTCTGATTTGGACTTAAACGACTTCTCTTGTCATTTTGTACACACTCTGTGTATACAAAAGGAAATTTCGTTTTTGTACAACTAACATGACATTTCCATTTCTTAAAGTGCAGCAGTGATCATATTTAAACAGTGTGGGAGAAAAAACATGATGCAAAAAAATGAAGTTCAGAGCATTAGATATATATGTTGCGATTTTGGCACTTTTTTCTTCTTTTTTGACTATTTGAGAATAGTCAAAAATATGCGAGTAAATTTCTCCACTCTTAGATCAATAAAGTCAATCAATCAATCAACCAATCTGAAGGCTCAACAAAGTTAAACAAAAATGGATAAACAGTGTTTTGATGTGTGGTGCAAGTCATGGTTTAAAATATCGGTGGACATTGTCATCCAGTTTTGATTAACTAAACTAAGATTTATTTCTTGTTTTTTTTTTTTACACTTGTGACCTCTATTTTTAAAACTAGGCTTATAGATATAGGGTTGAGAAGAAGAGGAAAGACATGTAGCAAAGGTCAACAGGCCAGTTAGATTTTTATGGTATTACAACCTTTATATTTTGATTTTGATTTTATTGCAAACTTAGCATATATGTGTAGTTATAAAGAAGGTTTTTTTTTTGTTTGTTTTCTTACTGCAAGATTCGGCCGCTTCCCAAAATATAAAAATGGCCTTATATCTCTTCTGTAAGCCGTGCTGGTCGTCTTTCTATTTCTGGGGTTGGAACAGCATGTCAAAGGCAACATTAAACCTACTTTACAGCTTGATTGATCATTATTATCCTGCTATGCTCAAGTTAATCTGGATGGGCCTGAAACAATGAACGATGATATAACAAGCTGGTTGCCAGCCAATTGTCTTTGCAAAAAGAAAATCAATTTGGTATTTGTCCAGAACAAACGCCTGCACAGGGAATCCAACATTTTGTGACATGGCGTTTTGAAGGTAACTGACAGTTAGTTCTGGAGAAGCTGTGGCTTAATCTTAAACTATTAAAGAAATATTGTTCATTTCTTCAAACATTGTAAGCTATACCAATCATTTTATATTTGTTTTGAAGGTATGTTTTAAAATCAAATATCTAGATACACTCCCTTTTGCAATGTTATGCAAAATAAAGCCTATTTTGTCCTCTTATGTATTTCTAGATTATCTGTTACACTGCTTCGTTATCTTCTTATCGAAAAATATACTTCCTTAAAACTTGCTTTGTGTTTAACAAAGTAAAAAACCTATATAAATAAAAAATCAAGCTAAAACAAATCTCATCTATAAAAGTGTGATCTGCACCAGACAAGTGTTGGGCTGGGATCATGAGCCCTCCTTGACCTATTTAAATAGAGATGGTTACGGCCCTGATCCAATCCTAGACCATAGCCTGCCTCCTCTTGTTATTACCAGCTGACCAGAGTACAATTTAAACATCAATCACGTTACATCACTGGTACATTGTGCTTAGAATAAATGACATTTTAAAGGACTATTTGTCCCAGGGTTTAAATAAATATGAGCTAAAATAGGACTTGCATTCATTTTAAAAACATTATCTTTATTTAATCTGTGTTAAGATAACACCAGGCATGTGTTAGTTTATGCTAATTTGTTTGTCTGTGACATATATTAAAAGTTAAGATAAAACCAAGAAATCAGGCTTCCTTAATTCTATCCTTTGGGGTCTGGTTTTCTGCTTCTTTAGACGTGCCTCTGATCAAAACAGGCTAAATATCACTCATTAGCAGGACACCAGAGAATTTGACTGCTTAATTTAGCAATTTCATTCAAGTGTGTGAAATCAGAGACACATCTAAAAGGTACAGAAAACAGCGGTACTGCATGGAGAGATCGGAGCTGAAGTTTAGAAATCTGAACTTTTCTATGAAATCGCTGTGCGGCAACCACTCAGGGACTGGTTGTGGTTATTACATAGACTAAACAAGTGCAACCGAGACAAAGAAATAATGTTCATAAAGGATGAAATACAGAATGCTCCAAGGAGGTTTTTAGGAGGCTTTACAAAAAGCAGTTTAACTAGTCCAATAAGGACTGTCATCATCCTCCCTTACCTCCAGCTCAAACCTTGGTCTGACACTGCCCAGCACATGTGCTTTATGTGTGGTAAGAGCTACAAGAAGGTGCCACCGACTCTGATCGTCATCAAAACGCAATTTAGCTGAGCCAAAGTTATTGTCATACTCCGGGCTCTGGGTGCAGGCCAGGCTTTCTCTCTCTCTCTCTCTCTCTCTCTCTCTCTCTCTCTCTCTCTCTCCTCAGCAGGGATGGACAGGCAGGTGCACTACATCTGAGCTGATTACCAACCTTCTTCAGGAGCTGGAACCAGGAGGAGGGCATCAGTTTGTTAATGCCTCAGCGTTGGTCCAGACCAAACCTTGTCCTGTTCCTGCGACTCAAACCTTTGTCTAACTCTGCTCTTGTGCCTTCTTTGCAGTACCCCGGACTCAGACCCTGAAACCCAGCATGGAACCACAGACCTTGGATCCCCATCAGAACGCAACCAGGAACCCGAGAGGGATCTCGGACCGATCCACCGCTCAGCCCTCCTGCCTGCGCTCACCTGCCTGTCCATCCTCGAACCATCAATAAGGGATAGAGTACTGGACCAGAACTTGGATCACTGGAGACACTCCAATAGGGTAATCTACCCGTTGCAGTCCAATAAATCTCAGATTTCCTGCCCTAGCAGTCAAAAAAGAGAAACTGATATATACTGTAAACTAAAAGTAAACTTGACTTCCTATAATTAGAAATAAACAAAATTGACAATCAAGGCTCCGTAAAATACTAGGTTAAAGTCTTTAATTTGCTTTTGCTAGTGTGTTTCCCCTCAGCTAAATAATAAATAATAAGATCTTTAAGATCAATGGAAACCGCTTGTTAGGAGATGCCTTTGACTGCTTTGCATATTAGCATTAACATAATAAAAAAAATAAAGCAAAAGCAATTTTTTGGATTCTGAGAGCTAACGCAGAAATTTTTCTCATCTGTAGTCCAACCATTTATTTTCTTCCTTTAGTTTGTTACTGCCATTTAACTTGTTTCATACTTTCATAAAGAAACATCACTTTGAATTCTTCTGTTGCCGAAATGTGCTAGGCAAATAAACCTGCTAGGGCCCAGTGTAAGTCTTTGATTTATGGACCGCTGTAAGGATTGATCATCCTCACAGTGCTTTCTGTTAGAGAGAGGGCCAAGAATAAACAGCTGAAACACCCGATGACCACACTGAATACTACTAAAGATGTTCCTATAAAGCAACTTATGGAAAAAGACATTTGCCTTTGAACCATAAACAATTAAACACAATAAACCTAACTCCAGCAAACGAGGTATGCTAAAAGATTATTTGAATTTCAATTCCTCACATACTATTTGTCATACTGAACAACAAAATAGACATTAAAAACAGTTCTGAAAAATTTTGCTTAGTTGTAGTGGAAATTCAGCTAAAGTGTTTTTAAGATGGAAAAGATGGAAAATTTAAAGGATATATCCCCAATGGAGGTTAGATTGGTGTCAATATAATGTACCTTATATATATATATATATATATATATATATGTATATATATATATATATATATATATATATATATATATATATATATATATATATATATATATATATGTATGTATATATATATATATGTATATATATGTATATATATGTATATATATATGTATATATATACACACATAAATATGTATATATATAAATGTCAGCCAAACCTATTTGCACAGCGACAGATAAAACCTTTCAATAAACCAACTATTTTCATTAATTTCAGAGGGAGCTATTCACATACATGTACTATATTAAATTGCACTTATAATATTCATCAATGTTTGGTGCCATTTCCCTTTTTCCTCTGAGGACCAAGCAGCTGGCTTGCTTGGGGTCGCAATGAGTCATGGGATACCCAAGGCTACATAGGAAACACTGGACCTGTCCTTGCGACGAATCTGGCCTTCGTTGGACGCAGCCTCTGAATTCGAACTCATTAATTATGTCTATCTCTTACTTTTTTTTTAGTAAAAGATATTTATAATACTTTGTTAACTAAAAAGTGTTTATCTTGTGTATACTATATATTAATTATGAAGCTGTGTGAGGAAAAAAATATTCAAATTTGCATCTCACATTTTATCCTGAAAATATTATGACGGTGCAGCAGTCATAAGTGCTTTAGCTTCTGCAGCATGTCACTTGCAGCCCTGTTCTTGCTCTCAGAGACATGTGCATGTCCGTACGTTACCAGTGCTGAGGCTGCCAAGTATGAAGTAATGAATGATACAAACAGTGAGGTGTTCCTGAATGTCAGTCAGGAGCTTTTTCCACTGAGGTTGTTTCAGTTACATCATCATCAGGTGCATGAGGCAGCGGGTCTTAACTGTGAAGTTAAGTGTTAAGACATAGAGAGCCATTCAGTCAGAGAGCTGGAGGTGTTCGTGTGACTTAGCTATAAAAGATGTTCATCTCACTTTTACTACTTTTCAACATTATGCTCCGAGGCCCGTGCTAACAGTGGTTTTATGGCTTCTTTTACAACAAATAGCAAATTACCAGAGTGCTAAGCTATTTTGAGGATTAATCAATTCTTCTTCAGAACTAAAGAGGCCTTTTGCCTGAAAAGTAAAATGTTTTCGACAAGCAATAAAAAAATACGGATTCCTTTGACCAGAACGCTTGTATGTGGGTATGTACATCTGTGCCCTTTGTTCTTCTATGGTGCTATACTTATTTTCCCAGAAAGTTTTATCTATTGATCTGTATCTATATTAAGAGATATCTATATTCATATTACTTAGGGAAAATGTCTCAAACATTTTAATGACTTGTGCATAAATAATGTAATAAATGTACTCACATATTTTGCAAAACATCTTTTATTTTTTTACTCTAAAGATGTGCATAACTAAAGCAAAATACTATCAAATGGTGGATATTTGTTACATTGCTCTGTTTCAACAGATTTTGTCAGCCATCCCAGAGCTGGACAGCAAGCCAGCCTGCATCATATTGAGTGGAAGAGGCAGGTCCATTCATCACTGGCTTGTGTAGTTCCCACAGAAAATAATAAATTGGCAGCTGACAGATGTGGGTCGCTTTAGCAGCCAGAATTTTAAAGGTTCTATATGCAAGCATCAGTATATTAGTCAAAGAATTAGATAAACGGCCAATAGGTACTTAACTTAAACTAAAACTAAATTATTTGGTGTAATAACAATTTCATTATAATGGGTTTGTTAAGACCTTTTTGTAATAAAACGGGACAGATGGACCCAGTATTTAAGGTCAGCCGGATAATGGGAAGTTTCAAAATGTTTAATAACAGCAAAATAATAAAACAGAACAGAACAGAAACGCAGGCTGCTGAGGATAAGCGGACCGCAGCGGCTGCAGGGGGTGAGGCGCAACCCATCACTGGCACTCTGGAAGTGGGAGAAAGACAGGTAAGTGATCAAGATCATCTGATAGGAGATTATTATCAGAGTGAGTCACTTACCTGGTTTAACAGTTCAGTCTATCCTCTCTGAGGAAGGCAGGATCCAGCTGATGGACTGCCAAACAAGATGCGGCCAAGAGCTGTCCAGTGTGTCCCCAATGCAGCAACCCCAGTACGCAGGCAGGAGGCCGATCCAGGTCAGAACCGGACAGTTCCGAGATCCAGGAGCGTAGCGTGACTAGGGGTTCCGATCCAAACAGGATAAGACAGATCCAGGGTTCCACAAATCCTCAGAGTGTGAAGGCAGGTTCAGGGTTCCTAGAGTCCAGAAGCATGCTCAGACAGACACGCGCATATGTAGACAGGCAGGCTCAGTGGTAGAGGGGAATATAGACAAGACTTGGTACCAGTATAAATGCCAAACTTTAAACTGGTCTCCATCTTGCATTCAGGCTTACGGGAATAAAAACTGACCTCCCCCCCGTTCCGAGCCAAAACTCTCAAGGCTCAGCGGAGAAGGACTAGAACACACGCTCCCCCCGCACGCTGAGCCAAAACCCTGAGGGCTCAGCGGAGAAGAACTGGTACACGACCAGCAGACAGGAGACAAACACCAAGCCCTCTTAATCCACTGGCCTCCAAGACTCAGGACATGATGGAGGAACTTCACTACAATTCAAAAACAAACATCAAAAACCTGACACAAATACAGAACAAATGTAAACGAAGATCACACGAATAATGATCTGGCCCCGATAGCTGGGCTAAACTGTAAATATAGCAGAGGAAGCAGGTAAATAAGATCAATGATAATTAGAGAACAGGGAGTCAACGGCTGTCATGAAATGGAGACAGATGGACCCAGTATTCAAGGAGAGACAGTCAGTAGGAAAGCTCAAACAGGTTTATTAAATAAACAAAACAAAACAAAAGCAGAGCTGTGGCTAGCGGCCACTGCAGGCGGGGGGGCGGGGCCCCGCCCAATCTCAGACACTCTGGGGGAGAATAACAGGTAAGTGACCACGATAAACTGATGTATGATTATCTGGGTTGGTCACTTACCTGGTTTAACAGTCCAGACCACGAGTGTCCCCAGTGCTGCAGTCCCAGAGGTTATGCTGGAAGCTGATCCTGGTGAGGGATCCAGAACAGACAGAAACAGGCAGGATCCAGATCAGGCAGGAACAGAGACAGGTGACATGATCCAGACTTCCAGGCATTCACAGGCTTCCAGGAGGGTTCAGAGTCTGACTGGGACCAGAAGCATGACCAGGTGGTCACGCACAGGAGCAGACAGGATCAGGTGCAGACAGGCAGGCACAGTGGAAGAGGGTAGACGAGACAGGACGTAGGAACCGGAACTTGAAGCCGGACTTTAAACTGTTCTCCTCCCTGGAGCCAGGCTTACTGGATAAAAACGGAACCCTCCCCCATAATGAGCCAAAAACCCAGAGGACTCCGTGGGGGAGGAACAGTGGACGATCAGGAGACGAGACAAACACTAAAACCCTCTTTCCACTGGCAGCTAGGATCCAGGATATGAACCATAAACTAAAACAGAACAGAAAGACTGACAGAAAGACAAGCAATGATCTGGCCCTGAATGCTCAGGCTGAACTGAATATAAACTAGAGGAAACAGGTGAGGGGAATAAATTATTATTGAGGCAGGGAAGGAAGAGGGCAGGTGAGAGGAATTACTAATTAGGGAGGAGCAAACAGGCCAGATCATGACAACGGCAGGTGAATGAAGTGTGTAATTATATCAGCTACAGGGGCTATGATCATGACACTTTCCTTTTGAACGTTTTTGAAACAAGGGTAGTGGTGCACGTGTAATCTATAAATAGCCAGTGATGGGACTAACGGCGTTGAAAGTAACGGCGTTACTAACGCCGTTACCTTGTTTTAGTAACGAGTAATCTAACTAATTACTTTGACTGTAACTATAACGCAGTTACCATTGCAGACACCTCGTTACTGCGCGTTACTCAGGTCGCACAATGAACCTTTTTTCATGATAGGACTCGTGCGCAGCTGCGTGAAGCTGACACCCCACCCACGTCAAAAAACTCTGCAAATAGACTGAATGGTTAGTGCAACGTTAGTGCAGATTTGTGCAGAAAAAAATATTGTTTGTGCTACTTTTGTTTAAGAGATATTAAAGATTATTTTTTAAGGTCATGCAGAGGTGCACGCCTTGTCATGAGAGAGGGGAGGATGAGAATGGCTGATGTATAGTGAGATTCCGTCTGTCAGTTGGGTAGGTGGGTGTTTCTCCTGGCGGGTGTTAACGTACAGCACACACAGAGAGATGGAGAGTGAGGATCACTCCAGCAGCAAAACAGCGTTTTCCACATGGAAATACCGGTGTTACGTCGAGCTGCGTTTCGCCACCACATAACGGTTTCCTCTGCATCTCCGCACAGCGCAGGCGGCAAGAGTCACCGCGCAAGCGACAGGAAACGCGCATGCTCGCTAAAGGCGCGCAACAGTCGCCCTGTGCTCGCGCCACAGGAGAACTATGGAGAGCGTGAACGATCAAATGATAGCCTATATGAAGAAAGGGAGAAATCTGGATGGATGGATGGATGGATGGATGGATGGATGGATGGATGGATGGATGGATGGATGCTCTGACTTTTCAACCTACTGTATTTTTTATTTTAAACATTATTTGATGGCCTTTGTGGCAGGGATGGAGATCCATATTTTATGTCACACAAAGAGTATACATCTAGATAGATAGATGTTGCAGTATCTATAACAACCCAAACACACAGGATTTCAGAATTAGACATCCCCAGTTATTAATTTCATTCACTCACCAGATCTGAATGCCCTGTTAAAAAACTTCACATGGCGTTCCCCCCTGATGTCATTTACGTTGAGTTGCAATAAATACAAAACTCTCTGCAGGTTCTTGTCTTTGTCGTCCGCTCTATTCAGCCTGCTTTGGAAACACACCACGAGAAGGTGGGGGCCGGGTGGGGAGGGTTACGGGGGCGAGAAACGCAAAAGTAACGCAATAGTTACTTTTACTATTAACTAGTTACTTTTATTGTGGAGTAACTCAGTTACTTTTTGGGAGAAGTAACTAGTAACTATAACTAATTACTTTTTCAAAGTAACGTGCCCAACACTGTAAATAGATCTATTTCTTTGAATATATTTTCTTTATTAACCTGCCCAAACATTTGAATCTAGTTTGTAGAACACTCACAATGGTTAAATGGTTTTGCTCTTATCCGCTTTAATAGCGCTTTCAATTTTTTATACAGAATATCAATACATGAGTAAGACACATAAGTTCCAATTACATCCTTTTTTAAAAGAAAAATTCAACGGGATTCATTTGAGACATTCTTGGCTTTACATGAAACATTTAAAACTCTTAAAACTTAATTTTTTTCCTAATACGCTGAATGTACAACCCCAATAAATTTTAAAGATAAAATTAGGTGTCACACAGTTCCCAGTCTGTTCTGCCATTCACTCTCTTTCACCCTCCTTATTTCTATTCTCTCATTACATCTCACCTGCTTCCAATCTACCTAATCTACGTTAGTTTCAGCTGTTTCTTGTTCCAATCATCGTTTCTCTTTACATATGTATTGCTTTTACTGTTATGTCTGTTCAGTTCTAGCTAATCCATGGTTGTCTTCACCATGTAATTCTTCCCCCCGTTGTTTCTCCTCCACTTTCCTATTTTTCTTGAGGATTTGTTCAGTTTCGTGATTATCATTTCATGGTTTAGAATTTTTGGACCTTAGACTAGACTAGACTCTGAGAGGAGAAGCACACAACAAGTCTCTAATGTACTGTAGGAGGCAGCCTGACAGTGAAAGGCCCAGAAGGTCAGCACCAGGATTTTAAAGTGGAACCGTAAGAGACTAGGGGCCAATGAAGAGCTTTCAGAATCGGCGTAATATGAGTTCTTCTGTTTGTACGAGTCAGTAACCTTGCCGCAGAGTTCTGAACCTGCTGAAGACGAGAAAACTCCTTTTTTTTTTGTAATTAGTATAGACTGTTACAGCCTATACTAATTACTAATATACTATGCTAAACGGGGAGACACAAAGGGGTCGATAATCATTTCAAGATCATCTCTAAACACAATTGTTCTAATTTTAGAGATTTTCCTCAGTTGATAAAAACAGCTCCTTGTCAGAAGTTTTGAGTGGTGCTCTAAGGACAATGTTTAACAAAGATAACGCCTTGCACAACAATTCGGCAGAGTCGGTTTGCAGGTGGCGCAGTAGTTAGTGTGCACAACCCGTGTACGGAGGCCTTAGTCCTCGACGTGGCTCACACGGCTTTGAATTTGACCTGTTGTCATTTGTCACATGTCTCTCTGCCTCTCTCATATCCCCTTTCTTGTCAGCCTACTGTCAGAAAAATGAGTCACAAGTGCCGTAAAGGGTCAGACAGGATCTGGTTTGCAGAGACACAAAAGCTCCTACCCGATAAGTAAGAGGAGAACCATGCTGGAACCAAGACTGGTCCAGACATTCCGACCAGGTCACATAATCTTGTCGTGGTTGACCATGTCAAATGCTGATGAGAGATTTAATAACACAAGAGCAGTGCATTTTCCAGAGTCTGCAGACATCATAATATTACTGGACACTTTAAGCAGGACGGTTTCCTTGGAGTGATGGCTGCAGAAGCCAGACTGAAGTGTCAAAAACTTTGTGTTTTTCTAGGAAGGGTACCAACTGATCAGATACCACCTTCTACACACATTTAGATAAAACCTGAAGTTTTGAAATGGGGTTTAAAATGAAATTTGAAATGAAGTTTTTTAAATCGTGAGGGTCCAGATTAGGTTTTTTTGAGAAGTGGTTCCACAATGGCATGTTTAAGAGAACTGGTGAATAAAACAGTGGAAAGTGAAAGATTGAACAAATTGGTAACCCAGGGGCTAATGACATCAAATATTTTTTACAAAAAGCTTACAGTGCAGAACATCAGATGCGCAGAAAGAAGGCTTCATTCTGGTTACCAGAGCTAAGACATTGGCCTCTGTTACAGGATTAAAAGAGGACCATTCGTGGGGTACATGCTGGATTTTATCAATAAAAATCTTTAGAAAATCATTGCTGTCAGCTTTACAAAAAACAGCTGTAAGGGGACGGTTTCAAACAATACTTGAGTTCTTTTCCTCAAGTAAGCTGTGACAGGATAACTGGAATCTCTGTTTTTTTAAGTTGAGTCCGAACCCAGAGGAAGGAGTGGAATCCAGCCGGATGATTTCTCTACAGCATGTGGCGGGAGCGACCGAGGAGTACCAGGAGTGAAGCAGAGCAGACTGACGAGCAGAAGTAGAGCAGAAGTATCCGGAGGTAAAATCCAAAGTCTGTGATGATGCAGGAGCAGATTTCCAGGCCAAAAGATCAGAGATCCGAAGAGGTAGCGAAGGGAAATCCTTGCCGGGGTCAGGAGACAGATCCACTGTCGTTATCAGGCAGAATCCAGATAGCAGTTCGAAGACAGGTCAGGCAAAACAGATCAGAACAGGGGCAAGCCAATGTCAGAAGTCTAGAGGCAGAAACTAGTCATGATCACCTAATCAGAAACACACTGTGTATGTTAGAGAACCTCCACACACAGCTCAAATAATCTGGGACTGATGGCTGGGAACAAGCAGTTTAAATAGGAACTGGAACAGGAGGATCTGATGAGTTGGAATGAGAACTGGGTTTTTGGGACAGTTTGAGGGATTGCATCCGAGCCAATGAGTCCATGCAATCAGTCCATGCAATCTTCCTAAGGAAGAGAAAACTTTGAATCAATTTGACTGTTTGATCTGGTGAACTGTAAAGTGCCTTGAGATGACTTGTGTTGTGAATTGGTGCTATAGAAATAAACTGAATTGAATTGAAATTGAATAAAATTTGTTCTCTTCAAGGTGAGATTTCTATTCTGCAAAGATCTGAATAGATATATATGTTAGTCCTGATGTATCATAACTTCCTCAGATTTATGTTCCTATGGTGATTAGAAGTCAGTGTTAGATGCAGCTACAGTGTTATTGTTTTCAGATGAAATATGTTTTTCAACATATATTTGATATATGTCATATATTTCACATAATAATTTACATGAATAACTCTTTTGCACATTTTCTTGACAGAAGCTTAAATCAGACATGGTGAAATTTAAAATAATGTTTTTCCACCTGGAAAAATATGTCATATTTCATACACATACAAACCATTGTATTTCCAATTTATAGTTTGGGAGCTGTACTTGCTTTAATTTTCATATGTAATTTCAGGCAGAATTTGCCCCTAAGACCCTCAGGGCTTAAGGGGTTAGCGCATGAGCTAAGAGCAGGGATATTTTAGGGCCTTTTAGGGCTCTTTAATCTAGTAGCTGAAAACTGTGATACTATTTCAATACGGCTTATGTTAAAAGTATACCTTTATTTCTGAAGGTCAAAAAATAAACTGGTAAAAGATTGAGTTAGGGTTTCTTTGCTGACACATATCATTTTAAGAAGGTGATTAACAGTAGTATAATATTTATCATTTTTTTCATGGGCCCTTTTCTAGAACTGCCCATGGGACCCTTTAAGGTGAAAAGCTCTCCTGGACCAACAGCTAATTTAATGCATAATGTTTACTATCAGATCAAAGACTTTCTTTGGATCCTTCTTGTGATACCTCCCTCGAGTCAGACAATTCCTCCTGCAGCACCTCATTATAACATTTCTCATCCTCTAACTTCAAAAGGAGAAAACCAATGAGAGCAGCTCCGTGTTGGTGGTTCTGGTCCCACGCAGCAATCAGTTCTAATCATCTCCAGCTGGTCTGTGGATCATATAAGAGCAGCTCCTGCAGGTTGGAGTCTCTATCAGAGAAATCTGAGGACTATTCTGCAGCAACAGCACCACCACCCGATTGATCTGGCTCTCCACTGGCACCACCACCATGAGGTGAGGTCCACTTTAACAGAAGATATTTGGGCACCTTAAAACTGAGCTCTGGTCTGGGTGACCATTAGAACCTAGAGAGGAAAAGGTGAAGGGCTGTCCTGCTGTATTTGGAGTAGTAGTGTAACATTGAACCATCCATTATCTGGCACTCTTTATCCCAAGTGGGGTCACAAGGGGTGCTGGTGCATATTTCCAGCTGTCTACTGGTGAGAGGCAGGATACACCCTGGACAGGTCGCCAGTCCATCGCAGGGCAACACAGAGACAAACAACACAAACTCCCACCTAAGGAGAATTGGGAGAAGCCAATTAACCTAACGGTCATGGTTTTTTTACTGGGAGGAAGCCAGAGTACCTGGAGAGAACCCACGAATGCCCGCTGAGCATGCGTGGGTTCTTGCTGCAAGGCAGGAGTGCTACCCACAGCTCCGCTGACCAGCCATAACATTAAACCGTTTGGGCAAATTGCTTCAACAATCCCTACATGGTTCAGAATGCTTTATGTGAACATGTCTCCACCTACTGGAGACATGTTCACATAAAGCGACACCTGGTGGAGTGCTAAACACTTACAAAAAAAGGGACTGTTGGCAATTGCGTAAAATGTCTTTGATGAGGACAATCCAGGTACACTTTTCTGCCATTTTAATGAACTAAGCTCAAGCAGACAGTGAAAGTGCCAATGCAAATTGGGCAATGATGAGCAAAATGAGACGTTTTGGTCATTTCTATTTGATAGTCTTTCCACAAGTATTGCTTTAATCTGGTTTGAAGTTTTGACAATCTAATTTGGCAGTGTTTTTACCCAATATACATTTATACAAGGGCAAACAAATACAAATTAATCGCATAATCCAAAATACTTGTCGCAACTTTCAAAAGTAAAGTGGCTCTCAACCAACAACCTTAGGATGGAAGTCAATGTCAAAGCTGAAACCACAAGCAATTGTGATCTGGAAAGCAATACTAAAAACTAATATTGCAACTGTGACCAGTGGCTTGTTGAGATTTTGATCGTTTAATCTAGTCAACTAGATTGGTGTGTTGTTTTTTTTCCCAACAACCAATCTATTAGAATATATCCAACTGACCATAACTCTCCTACAAACTCCCACATCTTGACTGAATACTGAGGCTATTTAAATGCATGTCGAAGTTCCGGCCGAGCTAAACCACTTCCTGAAGTAGTCACCTGGTATGGCAGGGTAACAAGGCTTCAAACATCTATTTTGGCTCCTCCCCCAGAAAGCCTCTATGGGGAAGTTGACACCAAAGTTTTAAAGGATTTAATGAGTAAATATTAAAAATAAACCGAGGATGAATCCGGAAGAATGATGCCCTTTCAGAGCCAGGTAAATCACTATGCATTTATCAGTGTGATTTTAAGTACAGCATCCGCTAGCTAGTGTAAGACAGAAAAACACCTTTTCTTTTACAGGAATACTTCAGCTTAGCACTAAAAGAGCAGAGAGATGGCAGAGGGCAGGTGCTGTGTGAAAGACAGGGCAGAGCCGGAGAGCCAGCTGCGTGGGGAGCGTGTGTTCGAGGAGACAGGGAGCCGTCCATACTGAGAGACAGTGCAGGTGGAGGGGCTTTCTGCCCGACTCGAGAGTCTTAGCATAGTGGCTCAGAGATGGATCACGCCGTTAATTTCAATGATCCTGCGCTGTGACCAACAAAAATCACTGACTCTGATCGAGTGAATGTTGTACATTTAATGGCAAAAATAATTATTTCTCAGATAGGGTAAATTAACTTCCAGCAGATTCAGAGGTCAGAGAATTCCAAAATTATCTAACATATTCTACCTCCCACAATGGAAGGAAAAAAAATTTAAGGGACTGGCTAATATACAGCAGGTCAAAAAATGCCAAATTTTGCCTGCCTTTCTCGCTATTTTATCAAGAAAAGATCAACTAGTGCACTAAATTCAATAGATGGGATGAAAATATCCAACATAAAAACTAGAAAGCTTTATGAAAGATTTCCAGAGCATGAAAGAAACTGTGCACACAAACATTGTTATTGGAAATGGAAGAACCTGCTTCATATTTTCCTATCTCTACCTGTTACTGGCTGAAGGTGAGCCGGCCTTAAGTAAAATGAAAATAAAAAAATACCTTCTCTCTCCTACGCCCAGGAAAGGTTCAATGATCTGGCAATGCTGTGTTGTCCCGGGCCCTAGCAAAGCTGTCAGCTGGCCTGGGTGTAATTGTACATTGGTACTGCAATAATCAAAGTTGTTATGCCTGAGAACATGCAGAACTAGATGAGCACTGAATTGTTCTGTAGGGTGACTTTAAAAATGGAGCTAAAAAGAACTCCAGCTTTCACTAACTTAATGTAGAAGGAAAATGTTAGAATGTTTACCTCCCTCTTTACTGAATTATTTTCCAGAAAAAACCTTGGCCTGAGTTTAAATGAGCTGACCTCCCATTTGGCACCTGTAGAAGCTAATCAGCCCAAAGTCTACAGCTGGGAGGATGATTAGAGGAAAGGGGACTGATGCTGTATGTAGGTACAGCTGGCACACTGGATGGCTGAAATATAAAAAATATCTCCAAATCTGGACAATAAACAATCTAATGAACCAAAATAGCTCCTCAGTGTCTGTTCATTTTATTTTCTCTCTAAAGAAGCTGGGTCTTCAGAGAATTGTATGATGAAAATGACAATGAAAATTGTAAATGCAGTTTATACAAATATGTAAAAAGCTTCATATCAGTTTACAAATGTAACTACTGTACAGAAGAACAGCACTGTATTAAAGCTGGAGAAAATACACCCATGCCAATGAATGTCCTCTGAAAGCCACTGCTGTTACTGTTTTCTTTTTTCAACAGAGAATTTTTTAACTTTGTCACTGTATTAACAGAATGAAAAAACATCATCTGTAAAGATAGAAATATAGAGGAGACAGCAAAGATCAAAGGTTCAGGGGTGTGTTTTATGGTAAGGGCTGGTATCTTTAGCACATATAAAAAGGCTTGGTAATTTACAAACCATTAATTAAACCTCAAAAAGTAATCTCAGTTCAATGAAATTACACATTTAGAACTTTTTCCCATGAAACTAATCTCTTCTTGCCTTAAAGTGGCTTATATCTAACTCTACCCCTTTACCTCCTTTGGCATGCAGAGATCAATAAATATGCAGATGAGCCATGAATCATCCTTCTGCTGCTTGCCTGCAGACCTCCCATACTATCCCTTTCCATAGAGTATCCAAGAAAACTCAGCCACACAAATCTTCCTACAGTGCTGGCAAAAAACGTCAACAAATATTTTCAAGTTAGAGAGGAAAACTAATGCAACACAAATGAACAAATTCTACTGACCTGAAATCGAATCTTTGGAAGAACAAATGCTGACTGAAAATGTATTTGTTTTCAACGTTAGTGTTTATGTTTATTGGAGGATGTGGCAAGGCATACATGCGATCACAGACTGCAACACACCCTCCCCCTGGTGGATGCAGCTCATGCTGACTTCCTAAATTATCTAAACAACTTCTTTGGAAGGCTTGAGGCACTAAACTGCACTCCGGCAGTGAAAGCTGTTCCACATCAGGGAGAGGAGGCACTCTAACCTTGACATAGCTCTGGAAAACTCTGAGGAGTGTCAACCCAAGAAAGGCCCCAGGCCCCGATAACATAACTGGGTCGGTGTACAAGGAGCGTGTGTCCTCACAGACATTTTCAACACCTCGCTGCACCAATCCATAGTGCCAGCATGCCTTAAGTCTGCAACCATTACTCCCGTCCCAAAGAAGCCTTAGGTCACCTCACTCAATGACTACCGACCTGTTGCACTGACTCCCATCACAATGAAGTGCTGAAAGGCTGGTTAAAGAACACATTGTTCTGCTTCTGTCTCCTTGAACCCCAGTCGGCCTCGGCAGATGGCCGCTCACACTGAGCCTGGTTCTGCTGGAGGTTTCTTCCTGTTAAAAGGGAGTTTTTCCTCTCCACTGTCGCTACAAGCATGCTTAGTGTGAGGGATTGTATTTGAGTCAATGAGTCAATGCAATCAACTGGTTTTCCTTAGATAGAAAACTTTGTATCAATTTGACTGTATGATCTGGTTGAACTGTAAAGTGCCTTGAGATGACATGTGTTGTGAATTTGGCGCTATATAAATAAACTGAATTGAAAATTGTCCCCAGTCTCCCCCCAAAAATTCGGTCCCTTCTAGTTTGCCTACCACTCCACGGAACCGCTCCAAAGAGGACGCCATCTCTTCTGCTCTTCACTTGAGTCTAGCACACCTGGAGGAGAAGAACAGCCATGTGTGGATGCTTTTCCTGCACTTCAGTTCAGCTTTCCATGCCATTATCCCACAGCATCTGATATGTAAACTGGAACAGCTGGGCTTCAATACAGCCCTCTGCAATTGGCTGCTAGTCTTCCTCACAAACAGACCTGCAGCACCCCAGACTGGAAGAAAGTGAGAAGAGTAGTGAGAACAGCAGAGAGAATCATCGGCGCTCCTCTTCGCTCCATAAAAGAGATTTCATCCCATCACTGCATGTCCCAAGCCCGTAACATAATCAGTCACCCCTCACACCCCAACCATGGACTATTCTCCCAGCAGATTCCGCAGCAGCTTCTTCCCCATGGCTATCAGACTGCTGAACTGTTGAAAAAAAGAAACTCTAAATCATGTCACAAACTCTGCATCACACTGACAACATCAAACAAAAAAATATACTGCATATTTGCACCATATTTATTATTGCTCTGAACTTCCATATCAATCCATTTTGCACCATGTTTGTTCTCCCACACTGTTTACATTTGATCACTGCTGCACTTTATGGAATTAAAATGTTAATTTACTGTCTAAGTCTAAGAACATTTTTCATTTATTAATTTTGCCAATGATTTAAAAAAAAAAAAAAAAAAAAAAAAAGCAGGCAGTACAGACTGGAGTTCCAAGTGGTAGATCAGGATATGGTATGCATATTAGAGTTTGGAATTGATAAGATTTTCACAATTCCGATTCCCTTATTGATTCTGTGCAACAATTCGATTCCTTATCGATTCTCTTATCGATTCTCTTATCGATTCTCTTATCGATTCTCTTATCGATTCTCTTATCGATTCTCTTACCGATTCTGTGAAACAATGAACTTGGTAAGTGCACGGTGACATTCTTCCACCTTCGTCTGGGACATTCTATTTCTGCCTGCCTCAGCGAAAACAGAAGGCAGTGAACGGAACTGCCAGCCAGGCTACCCTTGTCGTCACAGTCATCTAAATCTCCAGGGTCCAGCAGATTGCGCAACAGCTTCTTTCCCAAACAAAAATATTGCATATTTACACCACCCATACATTTTAATGCCCTCAACTTCCATATCAATCCCGTAAAAATTCAAAAAATATCCACTGGACTTGGTTTTCAAGATTTGAAGACGTTTCGCCACCTCTCCAGAAAGCTTTCTCAATTCAAATGTCTGGATCCGCAGTGAGTTTGAGTCTTATATGGACAAGGCCTTGTATTGCTTGGAAACATGCAAACGGTAACCGATGAATGGGTCGTTTAGTTCCATCGTTAGCCTGTAATATCTGAACCTGTCTATGATTCTAGGGGTCGGTCGTTAAAGGGGGGATTGCCATTAAGGGGGGGATTGTCTCCTGTAATACTTGAAACCTGTCTATGATTGTTAAGGGTCGGTTGTTAAGGAGGTGTTGTTCACCGGCTGAAGCGGGTAGGTCCCTCGTTCCTCTGTGATGGGGTGGGGGGTTTGGTGATATCTGGAAGGGATCATGTCTATGATTGAATTGTATGTTTTTGGAAGCTGGAATCTGAGTCCACCACCTCTGTTTAAAGTTGGTTTTTCTCTCTTAACATAGATGGCTTCCTTCACGCCCCTCTCAAACCACCTATTTTCTTTATCCAGAATATGGACATTCTGGTCCTCAAAAGAATGTCCTTTGTCCACAAGGTGTAGGTGTACTGCGGAGTCTTGTCCAGAGGCGGCCGTTCTTCTGTGTTGGGCCATGCGTCTGTGGAGCGGTTGTTTGGTTTCTCCAATATAAAGATCAGAGCATTCCTTGCTGCACTGAACAGCATATACCACTCCGCTCATATTCGGTCTGGGGGTTTTATCTTTAGGATGCACTAGCCTCTGTTTAAGGGTTTGGTTTGGCTTGAAATGTACTGGGATCTTGTGTTTGGAGAAAATCCTCTTGAGCTTTTCAGACACTCCAGCAACATAAGGGATTGTGATGTTTTTGCGTTTCATTTTCCTATCGCTGTCTTCTGTTGTGAGTTTTTTGGATTTCCTTGCTGATTTGATAAAAGCCCAGTTTGGATATCCACAGTTTCGGAGAGCATCTTTGATGTGTTTCTGTTCTTTTTGCTTCCCATCTGTTTTAGTAGGGACATGTTCTGCCCGGTGTTTTAAGGTTCTGATGACTGAGAGTTTGTGTTCCAGTGGGTGGTGTGAGTCAAAAAGAAGATACTGGTCTGTGTGAGTAGGTTTCCTATACACTTCAATGTTTAGGCTTCCATCTCCTTCCATGCTCACCAGGCAGTCCAGAAAGGGTAGTTTGTTGTCCTTGGCATCCTCTTTGGTGAATTTGATGTTACGGTCAACAGAGTTGATGTGTTCGGTGAAAGCTTCCACTTCCTCTAGCTGGATTTTGACGAAAGTGTCATCCACGTATCTAAACCAGTGGCATTTGAATTGAGAAAGCTTCCTGGAGAGGTGGCGAAACTTCTTCAAATCTTGAAAACCAAGTCCAGTGGATATTTTTTGAATTTTTACGGAATGACTATGACCTGGATGACTGAGAACCTTCATCAGCATATTCCATATCAATGCATTTTTGCACCATGTCTCTTCTCCCACACTGTTTATATTTGATTAATGCTGCACTTTATGAAATGGAAATGTTCTGAAAGCTGTACAAAATGAAATTCCATTTTGAATGCACCCTGTGTATAAAAAATGACAATAAAAGTTGTGTTAGTCTAATTTATTTATATACTGGCATATTAGTCTCAAATATTTCTAATCAGTTATTCTATTATTTTAGTGTTTTCCTTAATATCAGCTGGTTTTAAAGAAACAAACATAGCTCAAAAACTCTGCATGTTAAATTGATAGTTTTTACTGTGAACCAAGACCTGTTGGGAAGAAGGCATTTAGCAATTTCTTTGCTATGAAATAATTAATATTATATATAATGTTTTTCAAGTCACAATGAACCCACAATATCTTTAATCTTAGCATGGCAATAAATTTGCAGCCCAGCCGACTTCCACCTTGATGTTACGGTCAATCAATCCCTTCTTCTAGTATGTATATATCTATTTTCCATGAATTTACTGCTAGAGCTGAAAACAGTACTCTGGTAATTATCAATATCTATACGTAGCCACACCAATAGGATGTGGAAAGTTATTTCTCGGGGCTATTGAACTTTAGCTGTACACCAACTCATCACTGAGCGTAGTTATTGTAGAATATCTATGGAAATTTAGCTGAAGGACAAAAAACAACAATATTGCAAATTCAGGTTTTTGAACAGGACCTTAAACGTTGCTGCTTACAGATATTCCAGTACATTTTTATTAAATAAAGCATGTTGGTAAAAACAGAGTATAATTAGAGTGTGTTCAATGCAGCTGCTTTATCTTTACACACATCGGGAATAATATGTGTGTTTTCATATCCAGTGGATTTTCATTATCAGACACTGAGGTTTTTTTCTCTGTGCTTACTTTTAGGCTCCATTGTCCTTTGCACAAGCAAAAGAAGGAAGGTTTTATCTTTGCAAATGTATTTATGTCTTGAGTAAAGGTATTGCGTTTAATGAATTGTTATATTCAGCACCCTTTAAGATTACCATAAAATTAATTTAAATTTTTGAAAAACAGTACTGTACCAACATTGAAGAAATAAAAGGACTATATATTAGATTTACTCATAAAATCATTAGATAATGCCAGCCTAAAGCAGAAAAGACAATAATGCTTCAGCAAAGTCAATCTGGAGATCTAGAACAAGCATAGCACCATATGAATGAGAGGCTCACTTCGCAAAACTTTTGTAGCATGCCAACACATTTTGTTTGCCGCTTCCTTTGTAGTCCTTAATCTTTTTGGCCTCCGCTTCACTCTGTATTTTCTTGTTATAAATAAACTATCAGCTGAGAAAGATGAACCCAATCTGCAGAGACTTTCAGAGATTATTGAATATGAAGGAAGCTGAACAAACAAAATTAACATAGTATTAAAAAAGTATTAGGCTCCTATTTTTTAAATGCATCCTTACATAAATCTACACAAAAATGCAGTTATTGATCCCCCCCCCCCCCCCCCCCATGCCTCTGTAGTGCTTTGTTTCTTTTCATTCCCTTTATTTATTAGGACCACTTTTAAAATCTGGTTGAATCCTGGTTTTGTATCAAAATCTTCCTATTATTGTTTAAAAAAAATAATTGAAAAATAATTGAAAAATCGCTCTAAATCTCCTAGTTGGATTCTTATTTCCTTTTGTCTCTGCTTACAGGAAACCTGTTTTGCTTTGTAAGCTCTGGATGAGCTTAACCTGCCGAGCCTGCCCTCTGAGCCCAAACCTGAAGACCTTCCTCTGGATTCCCATGCTGCTCTGGACTAAGAGCTGGAAAACCAAGGTCTATCCAAATGCTAGATGCAAGACGCTGAAACTGACTTTGAACTCTGCTGAAACAAACAGTCTGTGGACCCAACAGTGCCTCTCTCAAAGCCAAACCCGGACTCGTCAAGGTAGATCTCTGAAAATAACAATTCCACATTCATCTGCTACGTGGCTAACTGAACTGTCATCCCTACAGTCTCCTGAGAACCAGTCCTCCAGATGTGAACCAGTTCCTGACTCATTTCCATGTGCTTTATTAATAAACTTCCCTGTTTCCCGTGGTGTTCTGCATATTGGGCCTCTCTGAACCAATCATGACAGAACACTGCGGCCAAACACAAGGCCCAGCAGACCAACTTCATCGTCGGTTGGAGGAACAAGATGCCCAAATTCAAGGACAAACCCAAACCCTCCGTGAGTTGCACAGAATGGTTCTTAACCAGAATCAAGTTATTCAAGGCTTCGCTAACAATTGGAGCAGCGCTAACGCCACGCCGCTTTCACAACCATTTCCGGGTCCAGTTCCTCCTCCGAGGTCACCGGCGGTGACGTCATCATCTGAGTTCCGACCTAGTCTCCTGAAAAGTTTTCAGGAAACATGAAAGACTGCAAAGGATTTTTGTTTCAATGTCGATTAATCTTTCAAAATTCTCCAGGCAGTTTTCCAACGGATTACAAGAAAATATCATTTATTTTGTCTCAATTGACTGGAAGAGCTCTTGAGTGGGCGCAGGCTAGGTTTTCCTCCGAAGAAAGCCTTAGTTGCCAATACTCTGACTTTATTTCTGAGTTTTCACAAGTTTTTAACCAGGAAACAGATCAAACTGTAGATTCTCGGGCTCTTTTGAAACTTAAACAAGGAAATTCTTCTGTTGCTGATTTCTCAATTAACTTCCGGGTTAAAGCTGCAGCTTCCGGTTGGAATCAATGTGCTTTAAAGACTGCATTTAGTCAGCGGCGTTCTCAGAGAATTTTTGAACGTGTTTGTTTTTGTCTACATTGATGACATACTCATTTACTCCAAGGATCTTTCCGAGCACAAGAAACATGTTCGCCTGGTCTTACAAAGACTACTAGAGAATAAACTTTTCGTCAAAGCCGAGAAATGCAAGTTTCACCAACCTTCAGTCACCTTTTTGGGGTTTGTGCTAGAGGGCGGGCAGGTTTAAGCCATCTGAAGATAAGATAAAGGCAGTTTTGGAGTGGCCGGTTCCCGAGAACCGCAAACAGCTGCAGAGATTCCTGGGTGTCGCTAACTTCTATCGACGATTCATCAGGAATTATAGTCAGACAGCTCTACCTTTAACTTCTCTAACTTCAGTCAAAAGAACCTTCCAATGGACCCCCGAGGCACAAACTGCATTTGACAAACTGAAGATGTTGTTTTCCAGAGCTCCAGTGTTAATCCAGCCTGATTCATAAAAACAATTCATCCTCGAAGTCGACGCTTCCGACTCTGGAGTTGGTGCTGTCTTATCCCAAAGACTCAATTCAGATCAAAGAGTTCACCCATGTGCTTTTTTCTCCCGTAGACTTTCCCCTGCTGAGCAAAACTACGATGTTGGTGACCGCGAACTATTGGCCATCAAATTGGCATTAGAGGAGTGGAGACACTGGCTTGAGGGGGCAGAACACCCGGTTCTTGTTTGGACAGATCACAAGAACCTTGCCTACATCCAATCCGCCAAACAGGCCAATCCTCGGCAATCAAGGTGGTCACTATTCTTCTCTCGTTTCAATCTCATCATCTCTTACAGACCCGGATCCAAGAACATCAAACGCGATTCTCTCTCTCGTCTTTATTCCTCCGATCAATCCGAGACGCCTGAACCTGTTCTACCCGCTTCCTGCACTGTTGGGGTGGTTACCTGGGAGATCACCGACCTCATAAACTCTGCCCTGGCTTCTGAACCTGACCCAGGTAACGGTCCCCCAAACAAATCTTATGTTCCCTCTTCGGTCAGATCACGCCTAATTCATTGGATGCACACCGCCAAATTTTCCGCTCATCCGGGGGTGAGTAGAACCATCAACCTTATCTCGAGACGTTTCTGGTGGCCTACCCTGCACAGGGATGTTAAAGAATATGTTCTGGCCTGTCCAACCTGCGCCAGAAACAAGACCACACATCAACCTCCTTCTGGGCTGTTGCATCCACTTCCTGTTCCTTCTTGCCCCTCACATCGCTATTGACTTCGTTACTGGTCTTCCCATCTCTCGAGGTATGTCCACAATCCTCACCATTGTTGACCGATTTTCCAAGTCCTGCCATCTTGTTCCCCTCAGGAAGCTTCCCACGGCTTTTCAAACCGCCCAGCTCCTTGTTAAACACGTTTTCCGTCTACATGGCATTCCTCAGGAGATTCTTTCTGACCGTGGACCACAACTCATCTCTCAGGTTTGGAAGGCTTTTTGCTCTGCACTCAACTGTAAATCATCTCTCACCTCAGGTTATCACCCACAGTCCAATGGCCAAACAGAAAGAATGAATCAGCAGCTTGAATCTTCCCTTCGTTGTCTGACCTCCAGTAATTCCACCGACTGGAGCCAACATCTCCCATGGATCGAATATGCCCACAATTCTCTCAAGTCAGCTTCCACCGGTCAGTCCCCATTTCAGGTCAGTCTTGGTTACCAACCTCCACTTTTTCCCGCAGACGAGAGAGAGATTTCGGTCCAATCAGTCAACCACCACATCCGCCGTTGTCATCGTATCTGGAGAGACACCATAGCCACCCTCAACCGTTCCTTGGAGACCACCAAACGGTTCGCCGACTCTAAGAGACGTCCTGCCCCAGATTACTCCGTCGGTCAGGAGGTATGGCTCTCCACTCGGGACATTCCCCACGTTCCATGTTTCCCAGATCAAGCCTGTCATCTCCAGCCCTTTGTGCCCTCCGTCCGACTCCCCTCCACCCGCCCTGGAAGTCGATGGACATCCGGCCTTCACCGTCCGCCGGATCGTGGACTCCCGTCGGCAAGGTCGCGGCTGGCAGTACCTCGTCGATTGGGAGGGCTACGGTCCGGAGGATCACCAGTGGGTTCCTGGCTCCTACATCCTCGACCCATCCCTCATCGAGGAGTACGAGCGATCCCTCCCATCGACGTCTTCTGGACCGCCAAGAGGCGGTCGTTGAGGGGGGGTACTGTTGGGATCTGGAGAGGTTCCACCTCTCTCCAGCAGAGTTTGCTGTGGATCTTCCTGAGCTGAGCCTTCGACACACCTGAGACGCATCTCATCATCAGGAGGATCCTCCAGTATATAAGCAGCCTTCAGACCTTGCCTCAACGCCGCAGTGTTTATCCAGTTTGGTTAGCACCTGAGCCTCTCTTCCTCTGTGAAATCCTTGTCGCTCTAAATCTCCTAGTTGGATTCTTATTTCCTTTTGTCTCTGCTTACAGGAAACCTGGTTTGCTTTGTAAGCTCTGGATGAGCTTAACCTGCCGAGCCTGCCCTCTGAGCCCAAACCTGAAGACCTTCCTCTGGATTCCCATGCTGCTCTGGACTAAGAGCTGGAAAACCAAGGTCTGTCCAAACGCTAGATGCAAGACGCTGAAACTGACTTTGAACTCTGCTGAAACAAACAGTCTCTGGACCCAACAGTGCCTCTCTCAAAGCCAAACCCGGACTCGTCAAGGTAGATCTCTGAAAATAACAATTCCACATTCATCTGCTACGTGGCTAACTGAACTGTCATCCCTACAGTCTCCTGAGAACCAGTCCTCCAGATGTGAACCAGTTCCTGACTCATTTCCATGTGCTTTATTAATAAACTCATTTAAACCTTTTCCTGTTTCCCGTGGTGTTCTGCATATTGGGCCTCTCTGAACCAATCATGACAATATCTGTTGGTTGTGCTGTTCTTTTTACATCTTTTTCGCAGGTGATGAAGCAGACAGAAGACGTTTTTATTGTTGTCTCACTTTTATCTCCTCTTTTTTTCATCCTTTCTCCTTTTTCCTGTTTTTTCTTTCCTGTTCTATTTACATTGCAGTGTCAATAAAATCTGTAATACTCCCTGCATAATTATAATAAAGCTATTTATATGCATAAATCAAGCTGACCACTATGGCGATAGCCGTACTGCTCCACTTGTGACAATATACTATATACAATTAATATATAGTATATAGCAATATACTATTTTCACACAGGTCAGGAGATCCTAGGTCCTGAATGGGAGAGGGAGAGAGGCTGTGTGAGTGTCATGGGGGTCTTTGGGCTTTGTTGATATGGCTGGTATCGGATGGTAGGAACTTTTCTGGTGGTATGAGTTTTTTTCCTGATGGACCACAGCCTCCTGCCAGAGGAAAGTGTCTGAAATAGTTTGTGGCTGGGATGCAAGAGATCAGCCACAATTTTCCCTGCATGCCTGAGGCCCCGTCCACACGAAGTCAAACCCTGGCCTAAACGCACAAATTTTTCACCAAACCAGCCTCTCATCCATACGAAGCCGGCGTTTTGGGGGTCTGTAAACGATCTTTTTTTTATTAAGCCTTCAGAGTGGGAAGATTTTCAAACGCCGTTTTCGCGTTTCCATCTTTAAGGTCTGACCGCATTTTTTTTTTACACTCATGTGTCATAGCGTCGCCTCTAAACAAGCATGCGCGACACAGTATCACAACAACAATGGCGCCGTACTGTGTTAAATGGTTGCTGCTCATGCTACTCACCTTGCTGTCGGGCTTACAACAGAATCTTCTTCTTCTGGAATATCTCCAGGAAGAACAGAGCAATATCGACGACATAGTTCAGCACCTGAATTTGACTGAACCACGAAAATTGACCCGCAGGGGTTTTCTGGTTTGGTTGTTGTATAAATATTACTGCGCATGCCCAACATTTCGTTGCCTGTTTTTGCCTATTTTTGCTTTGGCACCACAGTGCCACTTACAGAAAATGAATAACACCCTTCCTTGCAAAAGTTTGAATACGTTGAATTTATTAATGTTTAGTCAAAACCATAAAATAAGTTGCATTTTAGCAGAAAGGTTAAAAGGGAATAAATAAAATGTTGCCTTGCATGACACTTATTAACTCTGATACCAGAAACCTATTTTGAATGCCTACAGCCTACAGTAACTTTGTGATAAAAGTTGGTGGGGACGCTCTAAGGATGGTGGCTGATGGACCTACAGCTACTCAACCCGAACACTTTCAATAGGATTTATATTTTCTAAAAAAATACTCTCAAACATATACTTATTGAATGCTTTCCTATCGTTGAGAACACAAGAGAACCACAGTCCACTGATTTATAGTTATTGACAGATGCCTTTAGTGCATTATTTATAAAGAGCTCAAAAAAATTATTGTATAAAACATGATGAATAACATCCAATATCCAATGCCAACAGCAATATATCATGCACCCCTAGTATGGACACAACAACAATTCATCCATCCATCCATGCATGGCTTCCCTTTAAGCTGCATCAGTGATTATCCTCCTTCACCAGCAGGAAAATCAAATTTAGAAATTTGTCCCATATGTCATTGACAGCCAAAGTCTATATATTGAACCTAATACTTCAAAAATCATTTATACACCGATTTTTATTATTTGTGCTTTAATTCTTGCAGATTTCTTATATTTTAATGTTAAGTCTGTGTCCATAGCTATTTCTGAGTCTTGCTGAACTACAAAAGTCAAAAAGATATGTTGAATTTTATTCATATATTGTAAACTTGGGGATATATTTTATTGCATGTTGCATATCCCAGTAAATCTGTTTCACCTTTAATCTGCAGCTCTCCCTAATTGTGTCTCTGCTCTGCTTTAAAAACAGATTTATGAACCTGTCTACCAATATAATGATACCAGAGAAAATTATTTTCAAGATATCTAGAAGCTCTGTTCAATAAGGAAAAACAACAGAATTGTGTTAATTTTAATCTGTAACTCTGAGTAACGGTCCTCTGAGAAGCCCAGCTTTTTTAACTTATATAAATGTACACTATGTTGCCATTTTTAGCTGACAAAGCTCAGTATGTAAGGAACGGATTTTTCTGTGGCATCTCTAATTTTTTTAACCAACCTGTCTCCTAACTTTTACAGAAACACATATCAAAGTAGCTGCCAGTTAATATTCACTGAGTGCTGCTGTGTCTCCTCCGCGTAGCTATACTCTCTACGCAGTGAAATGCGACCCCAAATAATATTATGTTCCAAAGCGACAGATCCCATGATATTTCACCAAGAGGTGGGACTCGAGAGCAGTGGGAGAGCGAGGAAAAAACACGGACTGAAAACGCTCTGAACACAGACAGCTGCACCCAACCCCAGCTACTGTTGGCTAAAGTAAATCAGCGGAAAAGGGAGAAAAAGTAGAAATTATTGGTGTGGACTGTCCCCTCCATGCCCAAAGTTGGTGGGGACATGTCCACACCAGTCGTTCAGAAGGTTACACCAGTGACTAAAGCCCTATAATCCTAAGTCTTTTTCAGCTTTTGAGCCTTACTCCATATGCAAAACCGATAGTATTACTATTTCAGAGGTAGGCAAAACAAAATCTATGGTAAGTCTGTTATTTTTTTTTTGTAACACATACAAAGAAGAGACTAGTTGTGCTTTTTTGTGTTGCATCATCATAAGTAGCAGTGGTGACTGTTCTGTCCACAAAACAGTGTTCATGAGCCACACAACCGTCACATTATGGTGATAACTAATGTTGAAAAAAAATGGACTGAGGAGTATTAAAGGCTTATCACTTGCATTATTGTGCCCTGGATTCAGTTTGCCTGTGTTATGTTCAACCCTCTCACTCCTGATCCACATTTGGCATGGCTGGATGGTCATTTTGCCAGGGGAAAATAGGAAGAGATTGTGTGCAGCCCTTCAGTGTGCTCTCCCCTCATGTCTCTTGATGTGTCTGTGGAGCAGAGAAGCAGCTAAGCAACAACCTATAAAGAGGTGACTGCTTTCTGCTGATTAGGTGAATGGACTTTCACTGCAGTGGCTGCTGTGGTAGTTACCTTCCCTCTGCCCTCTGCATCAAGTGCAAAAGTCAGGTCAGCAGTAAAAAAAACATTAAGACAAGAGAAAACGTCAGGTTTTGTTTTTATTTTTGAGTCAAGGTGAAGATCTTAACTCAAAAAATAATGGTGAAACTGCTCCCCTAAACTAAATGAGAATCGCCTATCCATAGTGAACGAGTGTGGCCTCTCCTCTGCTAACACTCTCTTTGATGAGTATCTATTACCATCATGCTTCAGTGAATCTGAGTGTTTCTTGCCTCCAGATGCAGTGAAGAGAAAAGAACACATCCTACAGAACTGACAGAGTTTATTCTTTTTACTGTCAGAGATATTTGGAAAACCACTGGTCTTTGGTGACACAGTGGAGGGGTGTGGTCAGGAAGAAGCCCTTCACAGTGTAAACTAAGCTCTGAATGCAGGTATAACTGCAAGACTAAGTGCTACATACTCTTTTGTTTGTCTTTTTGGATATTTATGTTTTTTTCTGCCAGGTGGTAATAAAAGAACAGGATAAAAAACATTTCTGTATGATTACCTTCACTGCATGGCCTTCATCACCTTGCTGGCACCCCGTGTATGCTCTCCATCCAGCTCTGCTGCCACTGCTACTGCTGCACGTCTTTCAGATTTGCCGCAAAAAATTCATTAGCAGAGGAAAGCTGAAATTAAATAAAAGCCTTTTCTGCCTCATCACTGAGATTCAAACTGAGAGTGAGTTGCGTAAGAGCTGCTAAATTTATCAATGCTCATTTTATGCAAAGCCTGAGCTCCAAGGCGCAGACTATGTGATGTTCAGTGCAGAGAGGGCAAACTACATTTCTTCCCATGCAAGACCTTTTATTTCTGTCTTTCTGTGGAAAATATAAATATATTTCTTTGTTTAAGAAAAGGTCAGGACAATTTTAACAGTATATTCTTGAATGGAAATGAATGAGGATGTAAATCGTTTTACCTAAGAGTACAAGGAAATCAAAGCAACATCCATTTACAACTGTTGCGAAGTTGGGGATTACAACTGAGTTTGAACGAGAGACATATCTCACCGTGTCTTCAGTCAACCTCTACAGTATGACAGAGAGCAGATGTCTGAGGAGAAGTCTGAATGTTTTTCTGTTGTGTGCCCTGAAAGAGAAAGTGTTGCCATTGAGCTTGACTCCCTGTCTGTGCACTTCATTCACAATGATGTCTTTAAGTTTTCAGCTTTTAAAAGAAGGTTTTTCATCTCACACAGGATCTTTGCAGATAAACAAGTTGGCTTTCCTGCCTTCGTTTTTCCATCTCTGCGAAAAACATAAGTGCACACACATTTATCTTCCAACAACCCTGACAACCTTCCCTGACAATATTCACTCCTTAAACCCAGTACTTAATCCCTGTCTTTTTCTAATTCCTTTGCTTTAATCCTTGCCGTGACCCAAACTTAATCCTAATTCTGCTACTTGGCAGGTTCTTTTTCTACTTTCACATTTCAAAACTTCTTTGATATTGTTTTTATCTCCTATATCCACTAACAATTGAAAGAGGGCACTGTGGGTTAGGCTATGATAACTACAAAATATTTATTTTAGAAAATGGGATCTTCTTCCTTATATGCAAATAACTTGAACAGTTTGAGTGGGGGAAAAAGCAGTTTACTGCAGGTCTAAAGCTAACCCAACAAAATTCTTGGAAAGGCAAAAAAGCTTTTAAGGCATTCACAGTTCCATCTTATTCACTATATTTATGAATTGCAGCATTACTTTACAACTGTCCTCTTCATGCTTAAAACAAGGTTGGGTCTAATTCGGTTTACAGGAGGTAAAACAACTAATAAAAACATGTTTTTCTTTTTTGAATGAATGTTTGAATGAGACTCTTGACCAACCTTAGTCTCACTGAAAAACATGTAATAGCCATGGTAGTCCACAAGAAAAAAAATGTGCCATTGTCACTATTTAACTCCAAAACTAATTTGAATCATGTGTTTTTTTTTTGTTTTTTTTTGGTGGGGGGGCTACTCATTTACACTAGAGCCTTGCAAATAGCCGAGTTACATCACCAAAAGACCAATAGTAGAGAGAATAGAGAGAAGGAGATCAAATAGTTCAGTCGAATCTAAGAACAGGTAGAACTGTGACAGACCTGATAGTTATGGCTAAAGCTTACTGATGTAATAGCATTAAAACGATTCAAAGCCAGCTCTTTTTAATGAGCTAGAGCAAAAGAGTCAGTTCTCTAAAAAAGTTAAGGTTTCAGTCCCTAGTGTACAGGCAGGTATCTGTTTCCAGGAGGAAGGTGGGCCTCAGCAGCATGAATCCAAGGATGTGCTGATGAAATCCAGCATGAGAATGAAGAACCAGGTTTTTGGAATAAAAGCCAGTAAAGAATGAGGACCGAACCAAGAAGATATATAATTAAGGAATAGAAAGCAACAGGTAGAGACCAGAGGTGAGAGCAAATAATTTTAAGTTTAGCAAAGAAACACAAAGAGCATCCTGGTGACCCCTTAATGCCTCAGCCAACCTTTTCAGCTATTTCCTGATAAGCACCAATGTGCTGCAGCTATGGGTGATCAGGGCTGCAAGTCCCGCCTGCAAAGGACTGAAATTCCTATGACATGGATTGTTAATTTCTTCTCTAACATCATTTAAAACTGAGCTCACACACTCCTGCTTAAAAAAAATCTTGCTTCCTTTCTGATTTAATGTTATTTTATAAAGCTTTCCAGCTTCTGTCTGACTGCTGCATTTTATATTTGACTTCCCTTTATCAGGATGAAACCTATGCTCACAGGTCTTTGGTCTTTGCTTGAAGATTTTCCTCTGCTGTCATTTAATGTTTGGCAGGAAAACCAGTTCTTTTGATTTTAATGTTAAAACATCTGCTTACGGAAACAATCATATTTTAAATGCAATAGAAAGGGTACACAAAAGACCATTTGTTCACTTTATTCTTGCACCAACACTGTATCACTGAGCCAGTCTGTGACATTGTTACAGTGAGCAAAGGCAGTAATATGCTGCCTATGCTCACATAAGCTTAAAAGTTTGATTGCTGCGCTATGCACTATCTATGATTGTTCATTGGGGGCTTTAAATAATGATTAGAACAACTTGGAAGCTCCTGAAAACATTATGTTATGCAGGAGAAAAAATGGCTGCATCATACCACTGTGGCAGTCATTTACATGGTAACAGTATGGTAGTATCTAGATGTGCTTCTATCTGAGCACTTTCGAAGTTTGGCAGACTTTAAAATGGTCCCAAATAAAAGACTAAAACAAAGCATCAGCTATCTTCTTTCATTTTAGTGTCCTGTTCTTTTTACGTTTCTCATTTCTGACCTGACCGTACCAATGTTTGCAAGTGCTGATGCCACTGTCTCTTGCACATCCACAGAACAAACACTTTTCAAATAGTACATTTTTCATAAAAACAGTGTTTTAACACTCATTGTTCTTTGAATTAATACCATTTTGTTCTTTAGAATTTCCTTTCACATATGTAGTGTCAGGCTGCCTCACAGAACGAAGTTACAGAGATGGCATTTATGCCAAAGGAGGTGATGTCAATATTGAACGAAAAAGCTCCCTTAACCACTGTTTTAAAATATATCATGAAGTTTCTTTCTCTTATTTGGGTACTTGAATGCTCCATAGCTTCTGTACCATAAAATGAAATTTTACTCACGTTATGCTTATAAACCCTGCATGACCTTGCTTTTATGGTATAGACGCTGTTTTACCTATTGAGCTCAGCTAAGTTTTGTCTGTGATCAGATTCACAAAATTGTGGATCATTAGATATTTGTGAAACTATCAGCATTCCGACATGTAAAATGGAGGAAGGCAGCTTGTGCAGAAAGGAGCTGGATCCTAATCACGCCTTTCTACTAGAAAGAATGTGTTTATAGTCCAGGCTACACTACCTGTTACCATGACAACACCCTGAAATTGTAACCCATATTTTTCACCTAAGTGCTTTTTTGTCACCAAAATCATCTTCTTTACTCTCTGCAAAGTCATGCCTCTCTCCTCCCAGAGTAGGGAATACACTTCAGCTTATCTTTTGCCCATGAGACTGGTCACATGACTATATACCGTACACCTCCTTTCTTATTACTTCTTATGCAATATAGGTTAAGCATTACATTCCTATTTTAGAATTGGCCTGTAACAGTGCCAGTTGAGTGGCTCATGTACAGTTAGGGTTTAATGACGAGGCATTTAAAGCTGACCCAGTCAGGAAGAACTATGCAGGAAAAATGTCTGACCTGCAGAGGATGGATGAGCTCAGGCAAAGGGGACACCTGTTCTGGCTCCTCTGCCAGATGAGGTGAGAAAAACTGTTCTCCCCTTCACTGTACCCTCAGGGCAGTATGTATGAGGAGAAGGGACAACAGCTGGGTGTTTAAAAAGAAACTTTGAGTCGACTGAATCCAGATTGTTTTGTATTCCGAAAAAATGCACTGCCTCAGAAAGTGTTTACACCCTTTTAACTTATCTTGCATTGGTCGTGTTATAAGTGCAATAACATATATAAAATATATAAACTGCATTAATTGTGCTCTAAAATGCACATTCATTTCATTAGTATGTTGTGCATTAATCAGCTGTTGAGCTGCTCTCAGATGCAATCTCCCCCCTGCTCTGGTGAAGCAGGATGCTGCCTGTCAGTCTCTATGGGAAATTCCTGTTTAGGCTTTAGCCTCCATGTATTGAAGCAACAAATGAGAATGTGAGGCTCTGACTGGATAACATGCAAAATTCCATCACATAGAGTGAGGCAAAGCATTTTATGAGTGTCTATGGAGCCGAGGCGAGGAGGTGTATCATCCACAACAGCCCAACAACATCCAAAGATTTAAGGCACGGATGAAAGAATCCGACCCTGAGTACCCCTTGTCAAGGTGTGTCATCCAAGTTGAGGAGATCTTCAAAGTTTACAGGTGGCAGCACTGACAATAGAGGCTAGGAACATGGTTCATTCAGACTCCATATCCACTCCCCTGAATCTGGGGGAAGCTCTCCCTCTGTTGGGAGTTGAATATGTCCCTCACAGAGGGTTTCATCAGAAGTTCTCATTAGACACTCAGTACTTGTTTGGGTCTGCCGAGTGTGACTACTTTCCATCTCTTCCAGAATAATCAGCTTACCACTAGGTGATGATCCGAGTGTCCAAGACATGCAGTTGAAGGTTGGAAGTTAAAATTACATAGCTGATCATCGACGTCCAGCCTAGGGTGTCCTGGTGCCAAACGCACTTATGAACATCCTTATGTCTAAACAATCCATGGACAATCCATGACTTGCACAGAAGTCCAATTTTGAAACACCAAATGGGCTCAGATCTGGGGGTGCATTCCTCATTCCACATAGGTGTTAAAGTCCCCCAGCAGAATGATGGAACCCCCAGAGGGGGGCACTATTGAACATATCAGCTGAGACCAGCTGACTTCTCAGAAACACCTATGTTCTTTACACTTCCAAAACATGTTGACACTTGTTTTGATGTATCACATGAAATGCAAATATATTGAATTGAAAAGTTAATGATTTCAAAGGAAATGTACCATTTAACT
The DNA here is from genome assembly GCA_030533445.1 of Cyprinodon diabolis. Lineage (NCBI taxonomy): Eukaryota > Metazoa > Chordata > Actinopteri > Cyprinodontiformes > Cyprinodontidae > Cyprinodon > Cyprinodon diabolis. The sequence goes on along the minus strand of CM060065.1, from coordinate 40,391,827 downwards.
GTCATTTATTCAGGAATATCATAGCAACCTCATATTATTCCATGTCTGTTCATATGAAATTTGTAAATAGAAACCCCATTTGAGTTAACGTTTACTCATGAAACAGTTTTTATATATGGTTTAGCAACATATTCCTTAACAACCTGCTGCCTTTTTGTTGTGGTTTACACACGCTTTCTGCATTTGCTAAAACCTAAACTTTTAAGCTGCCACTTTTATGCAAGTTAAACTGATGCAAAATGTTGAGTATTATGTTAGCAATTTAGATACCTTTAAACAGTCTTGTGGCCTGTATCTCTTTCTTTGTCTGTTGATTTGTGATTCATAATTCCTGCAATGCAGCAGGAGTAATATTTGACTCAGAAAAGACATCCAAGTTGCTGTCAATTATGATAAAAGGAAATTGAAAGGAGAATGCCAAGGGAGTAAGTCCAAGGTCAGCACCACTGCCTCTAAGTGCAGACACTGGTAAACGTTTCCTGTGGAGGTCACTGCCCTGCATCTTACTGTATATTGTCTGGTTAAAGGCCTATCTGACTTTCCGGGGAGCATAAAAGAGCAGTTTGTCCATAGCAGCAGGAACAATTATTGCTGACAACATCTCCATCAGCACCCCCATGACACCAGCTTGGTTTGTAAAAGAAGCAGCCAGGTACCCTTTTGGGATTTGGGGGATTGGATTTCAGGGTTCCAGCGTGTACAGTGCAGGGGCATTGGGTTTCCATGCAGAGAGAAATGGTGTGTGCCAAATTCTTGGCATGACTAAATGGACGCAGCCATTGACCATGTGACAAGATATTGTTTTGTGACAGGTGTTGTCTTACACCTGAGAAACTGTGTCTTTTCCTGGAAGACGAATGCAGATGCTCTAAGTAGTATAAGACATGACAGCTCTGCAGCACATACACCTTTATAATCATTAAAACCTAGATTAGAGATTATTTGCTCAAAAACACTTGTTAAATATAAACGTCTTTGAACTAATTTTATTTTTAAGTCAAGGCTCATTTCTTATTTAAATATTATTCATGTAAAGTTAATGTAGATTAAGAGTCTGCTCTCCCCCTTTTTTAAAAAAAAAAGTATTTTTACAAAAAGTCAAGCTAATTAGAGATTTCAAATCTTTAAAGAATGGAATACAACGCAGTCAAATTCATTTGATCTTTTAATGTAAATGGTCTAAGCAGGTTTCACTCAATAAAGTTGGAGTGACAATTGTAGTGGGAATAAAGTATTCAACTCTTCATCCTAGTTAAATAAACGGAGATCGATGGATTTCACTCAGTTGGCACTTCATTCATAATTTCTTTGCAAAGAGAGAACAGTTCATCATACAGCGCTTTTGGCACAGCATTCATGCCTGTTCTGCCTGAGCAGCGTGTGTTCCCCTTACTTACAACAATGGAGAGTAGTCAGAGTCAAAACAAATTACAGACACTTTGGTTAACAGTAACATGTTATGAATAAACTTTGGGAAAGAATCTGACTTATGGGAAGAAGCTATGTCTGGTCTATAAACACCCTCACACAGGGGGATTTTGTGGCCTTGCAAGTGGAACAGACTGAGTGAAAACTTTTATTCTGAGTAACGAGGATAAATTAATATATGAAATAAGAGAAATCAAAATTTTTCCAACAACACTTTGCAAAAGTTACTTTTCATACATCCCTTATTCTGTTTAAGCATGATGAGATAAATGACCAGAACCAGGTCTAGCATGAGGTTAATATACAAAGCATGGATTTCAGTTATAAATTAAAGGAATAGTACACCCAAAACATGATTAGCCTTCATTTTCTACTCACCCCCATGCTGAACAACACTCTGGAGTACTTTTTTGATATCTCAAATGCATCTGGAGATCTGGGAGGCTTCTTGCTGTCTGCTGACATTCAAATAATGGAGGTCTATGGTGCCCGAGGCAGAAAGGTCCATAAAAGTCCACAAAAAACGTGTCAATATTCCTCCATACTGCTCGTCCAATGTATTCCAAGTGTCCTGAGTGGGTAGCGTCCATAATTTACTCGAAACGAAGTCATTTAGAATGTTTTTAGAGCATAAACAGTAGTGTATAGGATTTCCTAAAAGCGCGTGCCTGCGAGTTCACGAGCCTAGGGAAACCGCGGCAGACCAAACCAGATGAAAGTGCGCATTCAGCGTCTGCTCTTGATAATGCAAGCGTAGAAGAAGAAATGTGCTGTTTACCTGTGCAAAGAAAGAAACAACGAAAGAAAAAATGTCTGAGGACTTCAGTGTTGAGGAAGAGCATGAGTTCTTTACCGAGCTGAATGCGCACTTTCATCTGGTTTGGTCTGCCGTGGTTTCCGTAGGCTCGTGAACTAGCAGGGGCGCGCTTTTAGGAGATCCTATACACTACTGTTTATGCTCTAAAAACATTCTAAATGACTTTGTTTCGAGTAAATTATGGACGCTACCCACTCAGGACACTTGGAATACATTGGACGAGCAGTATGGAGGAATATTGACACGTTTTTTGTGGACTTTTATGGACCTTTCTGCCTCGGGCACCATAGACCTCCATTATTTGAATGTCAGCAGACAGCAAGAAGCCTCCCAGATCTCCAGATGCATTTGAGATATCAAAAAAGTACTCCAGAGTGTTGTTCAGCATGGGGGTGAGTAGAAAATGAAGGCTAATCATGTTTTGGGTGTACTATTCCTTTAAGGGTAGAAAGGGGACCAAATCAAATGCAAAAGCAATTTTGACAAGAAGAATAAACAAACTGTTCACCAAATGAATGGTAGCAATATTTTATAAATAGCCCCATTTGCACTACCCTCTGAAAACAGATCCTTGGTTAGTTTGGATGAGTTAACAGTGCCAAGCTCGGTTTCTTACGACCATTTACACACCATGCTAGCACAATTCCTTGTCACCTAGTGGCAATCTACGGTACTACTGCTCTCTAGAGGTAAACAAGCAAACCAACATGGTGGTGCTAATAACATTCAGGAAGTTAAGTTTTGTTATAATTGTGATATTTTGATGTTTGCGGAGAGTCAGGCGTATAAGGCAGCCTTTGGTGAATTTACTTGACAGAGTCGGCTTCTGGGAAGTTGATGCGACAAACAATAGTCTAATCAGGGCTTATTGATGCGGGAAACAGATGAAGACAGACGTTGAGGTTCATCACACTGCTAAGCAGAATAATCACTGGCATTGTAGGGAAGCTAGTATTTTTATGAATGTCTGAAGTTTCATGATTACAGAGGCTGACTGTAAGGAGATGACGCTGTTTGCTCATGCACTCTTTGTTATCTGAGAACTGTGCCAGAACTGAACCGTGCCGAGCCCTACTGATGAACTAGTACCAGCTTAGCGAAGTTCTGATGTTTCTGGCCGGGTCCGGTTCAGTTGTGACATTTAAACTAAACAGTTATCTCGGTTCTGCTGCACTTTATGAAATTGAAATGTTCATATTACTGCTAAGCTGCTGCCCATTTATTGTCTAAAGTAAATTTCGTTTTGTATGACGTCTGTGTATACAAACTGACAATAAAAGTTGTCTAAGTTTGAAATCTTTGGAGTGCTACACCTTATTTTTGATAATTAATATTTGCAGCATGTTCAATCTACTAAAATATATATTTTTATATGATTTGTGATTTTATGATGTTGAGTTATTTTTATCTAGTTTAGTCCTGAAAGTAGGCTAATTCAAAGCTAAATAACCATGTGTGTTATGTGTTTTTTCATCTAAGCTTTTTCTCACTAACTGACAGAACAATACAGCCATCTAAACGGCATAGTGGCAGTAGTATAGTGTATAGTGTGCTCCTGTGTTTAACAGTGAAGTCAAATCTTCTGTACCGTGCCTTGTTTTCCATAGACTCCTGTCAAGGTTAAGATTCTGAATATATTTTATACATAAGTCATCTTTTTGTTAACAGTGATCTAAACGCAAACATGTACCTCTCAGGGGACAGCTGAATTGTATCAAATCAATGATTGTTAAAAAGTTTGTTGAACTTTAAATATATACTGTATCTAGGAACCTTTTTTTTTCTTTTCTTGCTTTTTGGCATCACCTGAGAATTTGTTATAGTAAAACACCATGTATCCCAGTAGGACTTTCCGTGCTGTGAAGCGAGGAGGCAGAGCACAAACTCTGCCGACTTCATCCATCAGCTGCTTGATGAATCACCTGGTGTTTGTCCAAGAGTCAAATAATTGTACCACAACGGACTCATTTAAAATATTTAAACATAGTTGAACACGAACAGTTCGGGCATCAAATTTCAAAAACAGCTGTCGTTAAAAGGTTATGTGGATGAAACGGTTCTCTCACTGCGATACTCACCCCCTGCAAACATAGGTGAGGGACAGAAACTTACAAAAAAGGTTTCAACACTTGCTCTGACTGCAAAAAACAAAACAAGGAAGCAAAGAGTAAATAAAATGTGTCATGTTTTCTCAGATCTGTTTGGTTCTACTTTCTTAAAACCATAGAGTAGTTTGGGAATATTAGTTTGGACTTAGTAGTTTCTGAATTAAAAAAAAAATTAAACTGAACATTTGAGGTTGAACAGCTAATCTAAAAAGGGTTGGATTGTTTCAAGAAGAACAGATTTTGGTTTTTGATTTAACCATGATTTATTGTATTAAAAGGTCAATTTATTTATAGCAAAATAAAGAAAACTGCTTGAAAAATTGGTTGAGAACTCAGTAAGTTATAATTTTAATCATGCCCAGACCTCTTGCATCCAAAAACAAACAAATAAATAAGTAGCTTCAAAACATCTGTGCGGTACAGGAGCAAATTAGGAAAATTAATAGTTTTGTGAAGAAGATAGCTTCAATTTTACTCCATCTGATGTTTCGCTACCCATCCAGGAGGCTTTTTCAATCCAAAATGTCAGAATTGGTGTTGAGTTCGAGGCTTTATTGAGTGGACCAAAACAGCTCCTTGTTTTGGCTTAGAAAACATGCAAATTGAACCGGAAAAATGGGTTTGGCTCTAAGGAATGGGAGTTGTTTGGGTCCTATGTTGGCCTGCAGTATCCGATACGGATCTTTGCCTCTGAAAGGGGGGGTTGTTAGACAGAACTGTTGGCCTGGCTGAACAGGCGAGATGTTTTGGTCCCCTGTATAGGGTAGGCACAATCTGAGGGTGAAAGTGCCGGTACCATTTCTTTATCAAAGTAATAGATATAGGAACTGACCTAGAACAGAAGGAAGATTGGATCCATATTTATCTTTCTCTGCGTAACATTTTTTACTTTGTTGGAGCAGCTAGATAAGTGCCAATAAGCTGTATCACTGGCCAAGTCGTTGTTTGGGAATGAGGGTCGCATGGTTTGGTACCTCACCACTACTGCAAGGGCAAAAGCATTTTTGTGAAAATAAAAATGTTATTGGTCAAAAGTTAGTAATTGGAGAGGTTGGTTCTTGGGCCCCACCCCCCCATCCTTGGCCCAGATCCCACCTATCATCAAGCTTGACTTGCATCTATGAAGTGCACATTAGGCAACAAACAGAGAGCCTGGGTAAAGGGGCCTCCACAGGAGAGTTTCAAGGTAGACACCAATGCTCACCGAAACACACACAAAATGCCTTTTATTGAAAAAAAAGCATTTGCTCTCCGTGTGCATTTCTTGTACTTTTTATACAATATTTGTCTTGTAGTTTGCCTTGTTTTTGTTTTTTTGGAATTTGAATTGACTCTTTTCTTTGTCAATGAGTAATCTGTTCTCTGGGGTTTGAAAAATTGTCTATTTAATGTGCATGGTGCATTTACAGCAATGGGTCATGATCTTGTCACAGATGTCTGGTCGGATTAATCATTTCACTCACCTGCTTATCTCCATCCAGTTCTTGTTACTGCTAATCTGATCCACCTGCTTCAGTCTCTATTTAACCAGCCTTCAGACCAGTCATCAGTGCCAGATTATTTCAAGCCAGTGGTGAGTTTTCTAGCATATCTGTCTTTCTTATTGCCTGATCCTGACTCTTTCTCAGAATGCTGCAGTTCTTTGTTTTGGTAACTGGTGGCAGTATCATTAAGTAGAAAGATTAGGCAATGTTATGCACATATTTGGGATCCCTCGAGACACAAAAAAAGAGAGTTATGAAATTAATTTGTTGTTTTCTAAACATTTCCAAAAGATCTGTTACAGTCTGGGTATATGAAAGGAATTAACCGGCAATACTGAAACATAAAGGGGCTGCATGTAAAGCAGTGGGTAGCGTTGTTGCCTTGCAGGTTCTGGGCTCAAATTCCTGGTCCGGGGTTTTTCTGCATGAAGTCTGCATGTTCTCCCCTTGCCTGCTTGGGTTCTCTCTGGATACTCTGGCTTCCTCCCACAATCCAAAACATGACTGTTTGGTTAAATTGCTTCTCTAAATTATCCTTAGTGTGTTTGTGAATGGTCATTTGTCTCCGCTTTGCCCTGTGACAGACTGGCGACCTGTCTAGGGTGTACCCCGCCTCTCGCCTGTAGACTACCAGAGATAGACACCGGCCCCAGTGCGATGCTCACAAGGACTAAGTGGGACTTTTGTACTTTAAAAATAAAAACAGCCACATTAGATACACAAAAGTACTACAAGGAATGTTTCATAAGCAACATCATTCCCCAAGTTGTTGCACCCTTATTTTTTAAAGACCCTATTCTTAAAGCAACTTTCTCCTTTATTTGCCATTACCTAAAAACCTTTTGCTTTTTGGAAAACCTGATGATGAAGTAATGCAACAGAGAGTCAAACAGGGAGAAGGATCTCTGGGTTTCTGTGCTCAGTGTGTTGCTCCTGCGACCTGATCTTCGATATGCACAAGATGATGAATAGACAAATGGATTAATAAATCATTTAAATTCCCCTGACCTTTTTGCCCACCCCTTTTGATTATCATTCAATTAAGCAAGTCATTAGATTTTGATTTATCGCGAGTCAGCACTTTGGTAGTCAATACATTTTTATGAAACCATTAAGCAGACACTTATCAGACTGCGACATATAGAAATTATGAGCTTTAAAGAAATATGTTTACAATGCATATACTGTGTAATTTCTCCAGGTTTTACCAATATTAGGGGCAATCAGATATTCTGTTCCAGAAGAGCTGCTGCAAAAGCCCCTTAAAAATAAATATTCTTAAAGAGACAATTTATAACAGTTTTGTTTTCTGAATTTTTATTCAATATATTATATTTTTCATTGATCAACATTGCACATATTCCATTTTTCAATCACATCTCATATTGCTGTCTACAAAATGTTATGAATGTAGAAAATCCAGAAGCAGGGAGGTTTTACTCCCAGAAATAATAAAATAAACTAAAATGAAGAAAACAAGAACAGGAAAACTAAGGTCAGAAGTGACAAGATCCAAAATACAGAGAAAGGGAAGGAGAGGAGCACCCTCATTAGAAAGGAATACAAACATACCTTGGGTTACAATGCATATTCCTCAAAACAAAGCATCATGCAGAATAAAAGGCTGGCCAAAATTCACATGGATAGTTCTCAACACCAGAACTGTAGAAGAAATTTACATGTTCCTTTATACTCACTTGTTGTTTTTCCTTTGCTCAAAGATGATACCTTTGCGACGTTATGAGTGATGGTGACAAATGAACAGTTTGAGTAGTAGGTCTACACGCAGGTGAAACAGGAACACTGAAAATAAATGCACCCATCACCTCTACTGTCCCATAAACTGATACAATTTCCATCACAGTATACTTAAAGCAATTTCTTGAACAACAGTATACTTTTGTGCAGGGAAAACAACCATGAAAATCTTTTTTAATGGTGATTGATATGCTGGATTTCAATCATAATGTAAATATGACTGTAGCCTTGGCTGACCAAACTGCACTAGCTTGCATAGAAAAGTGATGATTATTCATTTGTTTGTTCTATATTTGTTTTTTCTTTGCGGGATAAAAGGTAAAAATATATATTTTTCATCTGTGTTTACTTTGTTTCATGTGCAGCTTTCTATCACTTACAAACATCGACCCTCCATCAAGCGTTCTGTATGTAAAGGAAAAACTTGCTAAGAAAGGAAAGACAAGTCACTGGAGGAAATTATCTGCTGCAGATTCAACACAACATGTATACATAAAAGCTAGCTATATGCATGTACTGTTAAATTATCAAGGGTGATATTCACAAGAAGTATGGTGAGTATTAAGTATTTAAACTCCTTCAACCTTTTCAGTTTGTCTCGTGGCAAAATCAAACTGTCATCGATTTTCTTTTTTTATCTGAACAGTTTAGAATTCATTTGGAAAAACCTGTGACTTAGCTTCCCTTCCACTGACTCTTAGTTCATGTCATTAGTTAGTTTGTTACGGTTTTTGCTGTGGGCTGCGTTTCTGTAGCAGAGGACAGGACGACTTGCTAATGAATTGTGGGTCTGAGTGAGGTATTGAATGGAAGTATACAGGTTTTTTTATAATAGCCCTGCATGCTGGCCTGTATGAGTGATGAAAGCATAACAAACATACTGTTTAAACCCATAAAATAATGTAATCTGATTTACTCTCAGCTATAGCCTTAAATAGATCATATGAGGTCATTCCGTGTTGCTGAATATGAAGAACTTTTTTAAAAAGAGTTGCTTTAACTTCATCCACTGCAATAGTTGTTTTCTCGGAGCAATCAACAAAACAACTGGTCAGTGTTTTACAGTTTTCTGAACTCTTGGGTTGCAAGATTGGCTCCGTAGATAGAGGGTGAAGTATGAATTTATAACATGACTCCTCAATGTGTCTAAATGTTGTTTTCTTTAGATTATTATTATTTTTTTTACTTGGTTATTTATCAAGTCCAAAGACCCTAAAGCTCTTTGTATTACATCCAGTTATTCATACGCTAATGAAGGTAAGCTACATTTTCTATGCTGGGGCACACTGAAAGAAGTGTGGTTTTGATGCAATTGGTCCAGCCAGTTTCTCTAACCACCAACAGCAGGCATGGCAGGTGCAATGTCTTCCCAAAGAACACATAAAGCCATACCTCCAGATAATTCATTTTATAACTTTTTTTTTTCCTGGTAACTTCTTCTACCATTCACTTAAGTATTTCCCATGAGTAGAGTAATTAAGCCTCCCTTTAAATATTTATACTCCATGGGAGCCACCTGAACAGACAGCATTCTTTACCCCTAATGTTAAGATTGACCGGAATATGTTTTTTTATTAACCTTTCCAGGTCAGTGAAGATTATATCAGGGGGAGAATATAAAGGTGATTTGGACAACTTCAGAAAAAAAAAATCACATTTTCAGTTAAGTTATATCAACATATCAGACCACATAAGTCCAATAAATAATGCTCATAATTTCATAAAGCACATCTATTCTAAATTAATGCAGTTAATTTTCGCCGACAGCTTTAAAGTTCTTCATTCCCAGAGGTTAATCTTTCTTAACTCCCTCTTCAATCCTGCTTTAGACACATTACTGTGCTCCCTTGAATCACCTGCCTGGCTAATTACAAGCTTGTTGTTAGTATTTTAGAGCACAAGTTGCTTTTTGTGAACATGAAGCCCTCATCTTGTTTTTTCAAAATTGTCAATTTCAGCTTTGTTTTATTTTTATTTGGCGATTTATTTGTGGTAAGGAAAGCTGACCAGAGTTACAGGCTTCAAGCAATGGGACAGAACTCCACCTGCTAATGAGACAAGAGCTTCTAAAATACAGATCAAAACATATTCGTGCATTACTCACGGAACATCCAGCCTAATTCTAATTTGGGAAAAGATTTGAAAATTGATATGCACAGACACAGGCACATCTAATTTAATTGAATTTCGGCTGGAAATAATGGGAAGCATTCGACTCCCTGGACATGCAACACTGTTAGACATACCCCATTACACTTGCAGAAAAGGGCATTTACGCAGGGTTTGGTACAAAGTTTAAGTAAGAGTTTTGTGTAATATTTTGTTGGTATAGTTCATTTAACAAATGAAAAAATGCATTTATTAAATGTGACACACTAAAAAAGTCCAAGGAGTAAGAATAATGTTAAAAAGGTATTTGAGCAAATTGTATTATAAATGCATCCTGTTTGTTAGTATATTATTTATAATGCAACTCATGATGTCTGTCAGTTCCTTAGCTCCGTGACCCTAACATCAACCGAAAAACATAAATTGTATATTTGATGACAAAGAATGTTAAACCCAGTGTTTTCTAGGTGTTTTTGTTTGACTCACAGTTAGACACACTTAGTTTGAGACAAAATAAAATCATTAGGTCCTACGTAGGAAAGATGTGTTTTTCTTTCATCTCTTACTGGTAGATGCAAATTGGATTCATAAGGGACAGTTGCTTTATTCCCACCCAAAAAGATAAAACTAATTTGAGTCAGTGTTATTTGCCAAGAAAATGTCTGTTTCTGTATTTTTTTTATCATTTCAGTTAGATTAAATGCTTGTGTCCAGCATGTGTTACAAACATTAGCTTTCCTTTCTGAGGGTTCTTCAGATTTTACAAACTCTGCAAAGTATTTGCAGGAATTATTCTACTCTGAAAGAGAAAAATGGTTAAAATCCTTCCTATCGAACAGTGTTTCAGTTCTTCTTCACTATTTCAAACAGGATCCCTGTTTTGCACATTTTGGGATTTCAGTCTGATGTTAAAACAGATAATTTCTCTGAGGCTGTAACATTACCATTTATCCTCAGACTAATGCAGTTCTTTCAGTCTGCATCTAGTGGGAAGAGTATTAAGAGTAAGGTGGCTCCAATGGAAGTAAATATATCCTGTTTCATCATTCCATAGAAAAACAAAATTATATAAACAGATATTTATGAAGGACATATTTAAATATGTGGCAAAAATCTGCTTATACAGTATATGCCATTCTTTTAATTATTATGGTTAATTTTGTATTTTATTGTAGGTGGGCTATGACTATTTGAATTATAAATTTAAAAACATGAAATGTGCCTTATATAGCAACAAAAAATAAGCATTAATCAAAAAGCCTTTAAAATTTTTAACTCTTTAACTATGATCTTTCTAATTATAATCAGATTGTCCTTCAAATTCTAACTATTGACCTCTCTGCATTTTCACCTCTTTATTTGAGTTTTCTAAATCACACAAATTATAACTAATCTTATTACAACAATGATTTAGCAGTATTGAAGCACAAAATACTGTATATAATGACATTCAGCTCATGAGATTTCCTGGATAAATATGTCAAATTAACTTAGCTCCATATAAATTTTGCCTCCTGCAGCATTAATTCTGTAATTATCAGCCTTTGTGATGCTCAGTCTCCTTTGCATGACCCTTCTCTTTGCTATGACTCGTCTGCTTATTCAAGCAGATGTAAGTGAGCCATGCATCAGCACCACTGCAGCCTGATAACTTATTTTAATTTAGAGATAACGGAAAATCGGTTAGAGGCTATCCAGATGTTTGTTCCGCTTAACTGGGGGATCAATTTCCAGGCTGGTCATGTTCTCGTTGCATCTCCTAACCTGTGGACATGTTCCTCTTTAGCTTAATGTCCCCTGTAGTGATGTCATGCTGAATCATTCGTACCTTAAGATGTTTTAAGTGGGTAGCTTCCAGGCACAGTTTAGTGATGGTGTGATATAACCGTTTTAAGGTCTCTGAGCGCCCAGTGAGCCAATGTTAAAATTTAAATCCTAAGGTTATGCCTTGTCCCTGAACAGGGAGCTGTGGGATTTATGGAGCCTTTACAGGTGCTGAACAGCTTGAAGCACATAATCTGACAAGACTGTTGAACAAAATTAATTCTGGACACATATCTATCCCCTGGTTATGTTGAATTTCAAATAAAGGTGGGAATGTTGTTTATTCTTCTTATATGATATGTAGACAGGGTGCAGTTGTATTTGCAATTTGGTGTTTTGGCACAAAGATTAGTTTCTAGGAAACAGTTTGGTCTGCTCAAATGTAAAGATCAATGCTTAAAGATAGGGATGTTATGGTTAAAATTTGATTTGCTTTGTTTTACAGGTCTTCAAGGATTGGAAAATTACTCATGTATAGTAGCAGTCTGATCCTTAAATTATAACTGTCAATAGTTCAAGTTGATAGAATCACTTCCATGTACAATATATTCAGTAGAATATGTTGTTATTAGCCATCCTCTGATTTTTGTTTGTGCTGCAAACCCTTGAATGGTAAATTCAATACCGGCAACACTGTCCGCTCACATAAAAATATTTTTTTTTGTGCTATTTTGAGTTGTAGTTCTGAGGATTCCCATTGGGAACATAAAAATGTAAAAATAAATATTTTTCCACATATAATGTTTATGTTTAATGCTATTTCTAAAGTTAAATTAAGCAACTTTTCATTTACCTGAAAGTGAGTAAAACATTTCAGGTAAACAAAATATTTTTTAGATAATATTTTCAAATTCCCAAAGAACAAAAAATATATTCTGATACATGAGCACAGGAATAAAAAGCCAAAGCAAAGTCCTTTTCTTCTAAAAAGTAAAAATACATAATACAATAAATTCTTTTCTCAATATGATACTTTTGGGGTTGCTAATTTTGATTAATGTTCTTGGTGCTTTTGTCAAGGAGTACTGATAACAGTTGCTGTTTTTGATAGTTTAAAAAAAAACTTTTTCCAATTGGATTTTAGCTTCTAAACATTATTTTGGCATCATTTAAGTTTTTATTGCTGTTCTCAGATCAAATTTCCTTATATCAACCAGCAACTATTTTTTTTAAATACCATAAGCAGTTTAAATGTAGGAACATTAACCCACTAAGTCTGTATAAAATCCTCTGCATTAGTGTGATGATCGTGTCTCACACACCAATGATCATAAGGTTATTTTCTCCAAACAGCAGTTTCTGCCTCAAATCATTGCGAACTCAGGTTAACTACGTAAAAAAAAAATATAATGTTTTGACAAAATATCCCGTAAAAGTCATTCAACTGCAGCCATTGCTAATGTTAGAATTTCTGTGCTCTGTTTTGATATGACTTCTTAAAGGTTTAATAATAAGGTATAATTCTTTAGAAATATCTTAATATGGATCTGACACATGGAATAAAACAACTATAAAAACATTCCGTATTCTCCTTCATTTTGTCACTCTGTAATAACTCTACAAGCACTAATTATATATTTTTTAATATTAGTTCTATTTCATTCATTTTCAGCAACAAGAGCATCTCTTTATAATCTAAAACTTCCTTTCTTGTTGTTTTTAAGTTGCTTTCTAAATATATATATATATTCTTTATTTAATGTTACCAAATTTCATTTAATTCATTTAAAACAAAAAGCTAGGTAAAAAAAAAGGAGTAATCTCTGTGGTAAGAAAATCACAAAAAATATCATATTTACTGCATCCCAATATATATATATATCTTTCCTAGAATCACTCCACTTGTAAACTGCCTAACATTTATTTTAAAACTATTTCTTAGTTAAAAGCTTCTTGACACTAGGGAAATATACTTTAATATTAAGTAAACTACTTTTTTCTTTTTTTTCTGAGGGATACAATTTAAAAGGCAAGTACAATTGCCTTTTTTTCAGGAAAGAGCAGGAATGTTTACTTTGGGTTTTCCTTAGGAAATGCTATATTTAGGAAGTCTAAGTTCAAGCTTTTTAGTGCAATAATTGCTAACACTGTCAAGAAAAGGAAATCGACAAAAATATAGGGAAATAAAACACTGTCTCCATAAAAAATATGAGCTATCACTACTACTGGTAGGGCGGCAGAATCGTCTAATCATTTCATTCACAGGCAACATTGTAAGTCTATGAGACGTAACTAAGTCCAAAGGTTTTCAGACGAAGCTGCACAGAGACGTATGTTCTGCTACGCATGATAAAACAACTGATATGCAAACAAATACAAAAATCAACAGCAATAAAGAATGTTTGAGCAGCATCAGTAACAAATGAGGAACGTGATTGTATTATGTTTTTTAACAAACCAAGCAGATTCTCGTGGTTGATGGTCATAACAGTCAAAGAAAGTAAAGAAAAAATTTACTCTGCTTGCAACACATCTTTGGACACACATGTATAAACGTCTGATATTTACAATTGTTTTTATCCCTCTCCCATTCTGAGTGCATCTATATCACAACATTTTTCAGAAGTCCACAACATACAATAAATTCAGGGTTTCACCTTTGGTTATGTAATTATCAAGGCTAGGTTTAAAAAAATATAGAACACATGTTCATGTTACTTTTGCATACAGAAAATTCAGAGTGAAACATATCAGCAAAGCAGCTGGTCAGCTCTAAATTTGCATCTGAGAAAATAAAGAAAAAAAAAGTAAAAGTAGTTTTTTTTCCCCTCAATAACCTGGAAGGTGAAAGCTTTAATCTGCCATTTCATGTGATAAAAACTGAATGTGGCAGATATTTATGACAGGTGTTTATGTTACTGACATCTTTGCTTTAGTGTAAGTGATTCTTTATGAAAGAAGATACTCTTCAGGAGTATTTTAGTGTGCTGCCTTCTCTCCCAAGCTTTATATGCCTTCTTAACGAGGATTTTCTTGTGTTATCAGTATAAATCAACATTTTTGTTGCCAGCAACTCAGACCAGCCTTGTTCTGTTGACAATATGAACCAAAATGAAAAACAAAACATTTGTAGTACTGGCTGCATAAGAGCAGAGGGCCAACATACCATTTAGGAACCAAAGACTCCTACAAAGCTGACCCAGCTAGAACATAATGTCAACATTACAACCAAACGTTTCTATCATATTAAAATATTCACATCTGTTCCTTACAAGACACTTTTTTTTCACATGAAAAGAAAACATCTTTAAACTTTTATAAGTCTCTTATTATCATCACTCCTTACATTTATCTAAGTGTAATTAAGGCAATCATTTTGGGCAACGACTTACTTTTTTTCCAAGTCCAGTGTCAACCCTTTAAGGGTTAGTTTACTGACAAATTAAAGCAGCTTTCTTCTCTGCTTCTCAGAATTTGTTCGAGGTCCCGTCCGGTTGTTGCTTTTTCTTTTGTCCTGTGTCCAATAGGGCTTAAAGTTGACTGGTCACAATGTTTTGCTTGTTGTCTGCATTCTCCAGAGAAGTGGGGGTTATTCCCTCTCTCTGTAACTGGCAGAGCTGCAACAAGGAGAGAACAGGAAATGGGAGGAAATTAGTCATTATTCTTCAGAAAATGGCATCTTCAGAGTAGAGCAATTTGCCCAAACAAACAAAAAAAAAAAAAATGGTGCAGTGCATGTTTTGATTTCCCTCCAAGAGGATTTGCACGTCGATAGCAAAAAAAGATATGGACTAACTACTTTTAAACCATTTCATAAAAGCTTTGTTAACAAACTCCTAAAGTTAGCATTTATATCTTCTGTCCTTGTATAAAAGAGGACCGTGCCAAACATCAAGATTTTTTTTCTTAGACATTTTTCATGCATTCATGTCATCTACTTGCATATAACAATATCCTAAAACTGTTAGGAATCGCCCTCGACATATTCTTTTTTTAACGAAAACCTTTTTGAAACAATAGTGATCACAAATACACAACTTTCGCATAACTATTATTTTAGTAATCAAAGGTTTGGTTTTCCTAAAGCTATATGCTAAAATACATTTAAAATGCTCCCCAGAAGAACACTGTATATTATATCTTTAAGATAATAAGAGGTTGTGAGAAACATATATATATTACATTGTATTTTCATTGTGACAAGAATAAACATTGCCATCTTGGAACAACACCTTTTAAGAAAAAGGTTAGACACACATTTGAGAGAGACAAAAATGTTTTTGTAAAGGTTGCGATGATATATAAATAACTGTATCATCTTTATAAAAGCAAATCAAAGCTGGACCCTGACTTATCCTAAATGTGGTTTTGTAGATAGTAAGGTACTGTGCTAATCCATACATGTTTATATGTTAAAAACCCTTTAAGACAAAGAGGATAGGCTGGCTTTTTGCAATGACTATAAATTCCTCTTGGCATGTCATATTCCTGGCACGATGATCTGTTTTAAATTATTTGAATTAAATGCTAGAAAAACACTGGAGGTTTTTAAAAAAAATCTGTTTTCTAAAAATATTATGGTGCAGGAAAACAAAGGCAGACATGACAGAAATAAGAAAATGGCACCAGAAATATGTGGTAACATTTATAGAAACTGTAAAACGTTTTATATTGTGAATTCAAAATCTTTTACCTAACATGTGATTTATGTTCTACTGAATTGATGATACTATGTCCATCAACAGGATTATTTGTGATATATAGAAAAGTTATTAGGTTAACCATTAATATTTATTAGGTCTGTTTACATGCTAATAAGTAATAGGAATTAACAGCCAAGCCAAGTCGGAATATTCTCATCAGATTTGGTAGAATCAAAATAAAATTAAAATCTGACTGGGAGTGGAGGTTTATACCGACTGAATAAAATCAGCATGCATGTAGATGCTTATCAGGATCAAGTTATTCTGAGGCAAGCTGAGCTCAGTGTGCATCTTGCACCAGTGTGACTTATTGTGAGTGGCTAGACGCTAGTCAGGATATCCAGATTGGCAATGGCCCTTTTTTCCCCACTTATCTATGACCATATGAACTATAAAATCTTCGTATTTATTGTTTTTGTTTTATTTCAATCTGATTGTGAAATTTTGTGCAGTTATACAGAGCTTCTTCTTTTTCAGCATAATAGATGATGGCTCAATTTTAGTATTGTTGTTAACTCTCAAGACTAAGTTACTTCTGACAACAAGAACTAGTTATATTAAGGTAAGATCACCTTATAATTTGAAATAAACAGTAACAGAATTACACATCAAATACTGTATATTCTTTTTTTTAGCTAGACTGTTCTTCAACACATACACTTTAATTCAGCTAGTTTTGTTGATAATGGTAATGAATCTGGCAAAATCAAAACTCTCTTAACAGTTTGTGCTCCTGCATAAAAACACATTTTAGAACCTGATGCAAAATACTTTTTTTTAAACTGCAGCAATTTAGCCACAACTTACTGGAAATATTACAAATATTACAAGATACCCATTAAAGATACATTAAATCAGTCACTTGGTTAAATTGGCCTATCTTAACTTTAATAAAATGTGAAAATAATGAATGTCTCAAAATTTTAGAGCAGAGCAGAAATAAGTAATGGAACAACAATTGTCAAACTATTTTTGATATTCTTGTCTGCTTAAAACATTTTCCAACCTGGGACGTATGAGATTATACAGTCAATATAAATCTCTTACATGTTAAATCAAAACCACTGTTTCTTTATAAAGGGAATTAGAAAAACTTATGAGACAACATTAATAATTGTGATCAAAGCTTTATATCGATATGCCTATATGTGTAAGATTTTTGGGGAATGATTATAAAGTGACAGTTGCAATTTTTTCTTACGGTGGTAAATTTGATCTCCGTTTATTGGATATCAAAGCCAGTTAAGCTGTTAGTAAACCAATATTAGCTGGCTCAAAAGAGTAAAAAAAATGTATGTGAGTCTTCATTATACCTAAATAAAACAATTGATTAAAGCAAATTAACAGCATTGTGGAAGTACACTAAAATAAGCTTAGGAAAATACTACTGCTGCTACATAGCTTTGAGCCTAATGTAACTTTCCCTGTTACTGTATGTTTTCTTTTTAAATGGTGTTTCAACTCAAATTGTAATTTCTTCCTCATAAAGTATTATGTTGTTTTGGTTACACCCTTTGGGGTGCAATATTTTGCAGAGTAACTCTTCTGTGTCACAGCTATTTGTGCTTATTAAGATGCACACTATTAAAGACGACCGTCCTCTTTATAAACAGAGCAGCTGTTGTATAATTCTCCACCTCAATAATTTGAGGATTTCCATAGTCTCAAAGGAGCTGAAGCCATTCTGTATGCAATCATAGCTGCAGCAGGCGTGAGGCAATTATAACAACAGATACTGAGTATTTTATCTAATTCCCTTATTGCTTTCCAGAGAAACATGTGGTTATTTACATTTCTTTAAAAAAATAAAATCACCCACAATGCCAAATAGGCAACTATAGCATCCAGATTTACAGATTTTTTAAGTGCAATGCATAGTGCTATTAAACAGGATTGAAGTGTTTTACCTCTTGTCAGATTACTGTTTCACTCTGCAATCTATTCCTGAGGGATTTTTTGTGACACAAAGCGGCACATCATTGTAAAATAAAAGGAAAGTGGATTATAGTTTATATACATTATTTTTGTTGTTGGTTTGTTTGATTTTTCTAAAAAAAAAAAAGAATATGAACACTGTGGCATGCATAGAGTATGCTTAACGTTCCCCTCAGTAAACACTATGCAGCTGCAACAGCATTTGTAAGTTTTTTAGGGTATGCCATCTGTAGAGGCTGACATTTTTGCCCATTCTCGTTTTTCGCAAAATAGCTCCAGCCCAGTTACCTGGGAGGGAGAACCTCAGTTTTCCTGGCTTGCCCCAGATTCTCAATAGGAATTAGGTTATTTTAAGACATGAATATGCTGAGACAAAAAACGATTTTATTGTAGCTCTGGCTTTAAGTTCATAGCTTCAGTCCTAAGCTCAGGCCTGTTGCTTAGCATCATCTACACTATATTGCCAAAAGTATTTGCTCACCCATCCAAATTATTGGAATCAGGTGTTCCAATCACTTCCATGGCCACAGGTGTATAAATTCAAGCACCTAGGCATGCAGACTGTTTTTACAAACATTTGTGAAAGAATGGGTCGCTCTCAGGAGCTCAGTGAATTCCAGCGTGGAACTGTGATAGGATGCCACCTGTGCAACAAATCCAGTCGTGAAATTTCCTCGCTCCTAAATATTCCACAGTCAACTGTCAGCTGTATTATAAGAAAATGGAAGTGTTTGGGAACGACAGCAACTCAGCCACGAAGTGGTAGGCCACGTAAACTGACGGAGCGGGGTCAGCGGATGCTGAAGCGCATAGTGCGAAGAGGTCGCCAACTTTCTGCAGAGTCAATCACTACAGACCTCCAAACTTCATGTGGCCTTCAGATTAGCTCAAGAACAGTGCGCAGAGAGCTTCATGGAATGGGTTTCCATGGTCGAGCAGCTGCATCCAAGCCATACATAACCAAGTGCAATGCAAAGCGTCGGATGCGGTGGTGTAAAGCACGCCGCCACTGGACTCTAGAGCAGTGGAGACGCGTTCTCTGGAGTGACGAATCGCGCTTCTCCATCTGGCAATCTGATGGACGGGTCTGGGTTTGGCGGTTGCCAGGAGAACGGTACTTGTCTGACTGCATTGTGCCAAGTGTAAAGTTTGGTGGAGGGGGGATTATGGTGTGGGGTTGTTTTTCAGGAGCTGGGCTTGGCCCCTTAGTTCCAGTGAAAGGAACTCTGAATGCTTCAGCATACCAAGACATTTTGGACAATTCCATGCTCCCAACTTTGTGGGAACAGTTTGGAGCTGGCCCCTTCCTCTTCCAACATGACTGTGCACCAGTGCACAAAGCAAGGTCCATAAAGACATGGATGACAGAGTCTGGTGTGGATGAACTTGACTGGCCTGCACAGAGTCCTGACCTCAACCCGATAGAACACCTTTGGGATGAATTAGAGCGGAGACTGAGAGCCAGGCCTTCTCGTCCAACATCAGTGTGCGACCTCACAAATGCGCTTCTGGAAGAATGGTCAAAAATTCCCATAAACACACTCCTAAACCTTGTGGACAGCCTTCCCAGAAGAGTTGAAGCTGTTCTAGCTGCAAAGGGTGGACCGACGTCATATTGAACCCTATGGATTAGGAACGGGATGTCACTTAAGCTCATATGTGAGTCAAGGCAGGTGAGCAAATACTTTTGGCAATATAGTGTATCTTTCTACCAGCTTTCACCAGCTGACCTTTCCCTGTTGAAGAAAAACTCCACAGTATTATGCTGCCACTTCCAGTTTTGTGTCGGGGCAAACTGCATATTGGATGCCTCTTCTCTCTGCAACTCTTATATAAGACTAGATTTGTAGATTTGTATTGTAGTCTTTCCATTTTGGATAATAGGCTGAAAAAACTTGCGCTAAAATACACAAAGAAAAAAATTATTAATAAAATCATCCGTCTTCTGCAAAATAAAAGATCATGTTTGCCTGGATCTCAAAGGTTCTCATTCATATTATAAAGGTATTTTGTATAAATAACACAAAATAAAATCTGCCTGGTGTATAATAGGATAGAATATTAGATATTCTGTCTTATTACTTAGGAGTGTGACTGATAGACGACAAGCTGAGCCTGTCATCTCCATTAAAACTTCACTCTTTATAACTATGCTGAAGCAAGAGTCTTATTTCTGCAAAAGATGTAATGGTAATATAATGTAAAAAGATAAGGTAGTGTAAAAAGATATATGATGTACAAAATATACATATGGTCGAATGTTGACAATTTTATGTTTGCAGTTAACAGTTGGTGATTCTCCACATGAAAGGGTATTGCATGACAAAAAATACTCTGGAGAGACACCTGCATATGAGCTGGAAAAATGGATGCATAGAATACGTGAAAGATGTGAAAACCTGTGAAATCTGCTAACATTAAAACCCCGGAAAAACTCTCATCAAAGTGAAGCATTTTCTAAAGTACTGTCATTCACTGTCGTCGTAGGTTTGTCACGATTTGGTTTAAAGTTTTTAGATTGGACCCAAAAGCAGAAGCTGAGAGGCAGAGGTGAGTTCTTGGAGGGTTTAATGAGAGTTCAGGCAAACAAAAACAGGTATCCAAAAATCCAACTTAAAAATGTTAAACAAAAACAGGAATCCAAAAATCCAACGTAAAAATCAAACACTAACCAGAACCATGGAGACATCAGGGGAAAACCATCAAGGAGCCAGGGTGAGGAAAGGTAAGACGAGGAACCAGCAAAGAGGGACTGCAGAGGGAGAGTATTTATGGCTGACTGAACAAAGGTAGAGTTAACGAGCTGATAGGGAACAGGTGTGATTAGAGCTGACGAGGAAGCCAAGGGAAAAGAACACAAGGAGGCAGCAGAGGACAGACAGAAAAACCTAAGCAACTTAAATGAACCCAGACACACCAAAAAAGCTAGAAAACAATGAAAAACCTGGCTAAACTTGAAACAGAAAACTTAAAGAAAAACAACAGAACCAAGATCGTTACAAGGTTTTGTTTGTAGTTAGAAAAGGATTGTTCTTTAAGGGCAGCTGCTCATTTTGACCTTTACAAGACAAACTTTGCAGGGTACCACTAAATGGCATCTCATTCCTGCATGTCTCTTATCCCCTTTGAGTTCGACTCCAAAATAAATAACAAACGTCAGCACAAATGCTTCAATCTATTATGATAGTTAGCTGCCCCACATTAACCTGACAACAGCCAGATGCATGTCTCGCTCCGCCTAGCTACACTCACATATGTGAGTGGAGCTGGGCGGAGCGAGACATGCATCTGGCTGTTGTCAGGTTAGCGCCACATAGGGAGAGGACGAAAAAAGGTGAAATTAACTTATAAAAGAAAGCAGATTATATAAGGTAGTATAGATGGGTGGAAACTGGTTTGTTGAAAATGGGTTACATGAAAGTAAGTAGAGATGCAACAGTTGTGCGTAGTTACAAAATGGAAATTAAACCTTGGTAAGAGACAGCTTTGGTTGTCAGCTTTGCCAGCAATATTTGTTACAAAAACTTCATAAACCTTTACCTCTTGAATTATGTTCATTAATTCATTTACTCATTAATTCCTTCATCTATCCATTAATTCAGTCATATGTATGCATTTAAAAATGTATTTATTTTAAGATATTTATCTTAAGTTTTCAGGCAAATTATGTAATGATGCTGTAAGAACACCACAGGATATATTTAGCCACTATTTATGCATGCATCTATCTATCTATCTATCTATCTATCTATCTATCTATCTATCTATCTATCTATCTATCTATCTATCTATCTATCTATCTATCTATCTATCTATCTATCTATCTATCTATCTATCTATCTATCTATCTATCTATCTATCTATCTATACCTATGTATATTACGTTTATAATGAATTTAATAAAATAAAACTGTAAAAAATATGAAAAATTTGAGAACCACATTTGTTTTATTTGTATTTAGCTCTCATCTTTTCATACCTCTGTTTTGTGTTTTTGAGGTCTTATTCTGACTTAAACAGCATATGTAAATACATTGTGTTGAAAAATTACTAAAAATATAAGAGATCCATTTAGGAAATAGCATACCTCATATATTTCCTAAATAAAACACTTAGGATTGCAGTATATATGTCAAGTGAACCTGGATGGATTTTGCACCCTTGAATGGAGCCAAGGCTCTTTTTTCTGCCGTATTATGACACTGCTTGCTCAAGGCGAACCCAGGAGAACCGCATTAGACCTGTTAAGATCTACAAACCTCCTCTCTGTTAAAAAGTCATCCCTGTTCACAGTTCAGGGGCCCAGCAGCTGTTTTCCTTGGGACTGGATTTAAAATGATTATAGTTTTTGCAGAAAGGAGCCATTTGAGACTGCCAGAAAGACATCCTGCAGGTACAACAATTATGTGGGGAGATTTTTATAGCCTCAGGGCATGAAATGATATTAACTAACAAAACCGCAGGCGGTTGATGCAATTATTAAAATCAAATGACTCAACAGCTTCTTCACCTGATTTTCTGAAAATCACTTTTCTATCCAGGGACAAACAGGCTTTGATTGTCAGAATTTGAATTAATTCATCTTCTAACCAATTACTAAATATCTAATTTTCTGTGCAGATTGAGTTCAGCTTCATTTAAACTTTAAAGTCACTATTGATGTTTTCAGTAATTCGCTTTCCTCTGCTTTTGTTCTGCCCATTTACAGAGGTGAAGCTACATCGTTTCTTAGTCTGATCAAAAGTTTCATTAAAAGTATTAACAGAGAAACACTAAAAAACTTGTTAACAACAAAAATCACAGAAATGTGTTATTTAAATGTTTCTTCAGTAAACCCATTCAGAGAAATTGGAACTTCTGTATTAATATGATGCAACTGAATGAAGGCGTTTTACATAGAGTACTTATTATTATAAAACCAATGACTAAAACAAAATATATAAAACATTAGTTTCACTTGTGTCTCTTTTTAAAGGGATTTTGTACAGATTCAGGTCAGTTTGTTCTTAAACCGTTTTGGACTTTTCCATTTTTGGTTGTTTTGCAAAGATCAGATGACTTTAAGGGTTATCCCTTGATCTGCTCACAGTGTTTTCTTGGGAAATGTTTAATTAAGGTGAATCTCAATTGAAATATGGTTTAATACAACATTTTCTGAAAATGATATGCAATTAAATATACACTGAACATGATACCTATTTTATTACCCCTCTAAGCAACTATTTTTAGTTGGAAAATGTAATGCAACCAAACAGTCTTTTCAAAAGCATCAATGTGTCTAGAAGACATAACCTTTACTTACAGTGTCGTCTGACTGTAGGATGCATTGGAAACTGCCTGCAATGCTGTCACA
Source organism: Cyprinodon diabolis (assembly GCA_030533445.1). Classification (NCBI taxonomy): domain Eukaryota; kingdom Metazoa; phylum Chordata; class Actinopteri; order Cyprinodontiformes; family Cyprinodontidae; genus Cyprinodon; species Cyprinodon diabolis. Next base: position 40,368,368 of record CM060065.1, on the reverse strand, counting down.
TTGTATTATTATGTCACTACTTGTCCTCTTTTATCCCTAAGATTAAGCAGCTTTTTTACTGTTGTATTTCACTTCTAGCTCTGTACACATGCTGAATGTGTCCAAAAGGAAAACTCATATATTAGATATAGACTTATTAAACATAAACTGAAATATATAGAATATTTCTAGGAATGTTTGGCGTATAGATAATAATACTCCAAAACTTAGTTAATTAGAACATATATAGGATCAACATTTTAGAAAAAGGATATGATCAACAGCAAAGTAAGGCTTCTGAAAAGTACATTCATTTCTATACTCTTAATGCTCTGCTGGGCCTCCTTTAGCACGGATTACTGCATCAATGCACCATGGCATAGAGGCGATCAGCCTGTGATTCTGCCAATGTGTGATGTTTGTTCTGGTGTCTCCCATCTTCCTCTAGATAATAGAGTGTTGTAGATTATCTATGTGGTTCATGTCAGGCTGGTTTGCTGGCCAATCAAGTCCAGTGCCACCATAGACAATGAACCAGCATTCGGTTCATTTTAATGAGTAGTTAAGTGTGAAGTCCTGCTTGAAAATGAAATCATCATCTCTATAAGCCATGTAAGCAGACATAATTATTATATGATAATATAATAATCACCTTTATTTGCCATTGCAGTTATACATTACAACAAAATATGTCTTCTTTAACCTATCCCTTATGGAACAATGAGTAGCTTGCTGTGCCTGGGGAGCTCTGTGAGGTTAAGGGTCTTTCTCAGGAAACCACAGTGACAGTCTGAGGATGCAAATGCCCTGTTTTTAAGCAACTAGGTCACCTATCCCGTATAACACCACCCCCACCCCTGAATTAATGCCTAAACGTAACAGCGAAGAGGGGCAATTAACAGATGTCCTAATGACAGATAATAGCAACCTTTATAAGAGAGGTATGCCACAAATAGCCATTGCTTCAGAAGCTGGTTTTTCACCAATTCTTTGATGCAACCATATTCATACAAAGTTGAGCAGAAGGAAAAATATGGCAAGGAAAGGTACACCAACACAACACTGGGAAAAAATTAAATCTAGATAAGTCATTTAAAATAAGTGCATTTGTTCTTGCGTTGAGGAGGAAAAAGAGAAATTTTGCCAATGGAACAAGACAATTTACATTTAAAATAAGAAAAGATAATTGCATTGTCTTATTTTAAGTGCATTTTATCTATTTATCTTATTTTAAGAGTAAAATACTCATTCCGTTGGCGAATTATCTAATTTACCTACTCAAATTGAGGGTAAATACACTAAATTTAGGAAATTTTAACTTATTTCTAGATCGTTTTTCCAGTGAAGAGTTAACAACCAAAAATACCAAACCAATTCTTGATTTTGGTGAAGCTTCACTGGCAGATTAGCCACACGCTCATCCTAAACATGGACACAAGTGTCTTACCTCGGCTACTGTTTGGTTTAAGCTTCTCTTTACAGATAAAAGTAAAGTTTGCATTTCTCGACGAGCGATGATCTACAGACTCCTCAATTATTAAAATATAAACCTCAGCTCAATTTTGAGCTTTATGGGAAAGACTGCGAATACTTATGTAAAAGTGTTTTTATTATTGTTTTTCTATTTTCAATGAATTTGAAACAATCTCAAAATAATATTTTTCTTCACGTCACCATGATGGGGTTTTGTGTGCAGAATTATGAGGAAAGAGATGACTATTTATGCCATTTGGAATAAAGCTATAATGTATGTAGATGTAGAAAATGGTACTGTGAATACTCTTGGATGGACTGTACATTTAGGAATCCACATAGAAGAAAGCATAGGCCATATTTTTTTGTTTACAAACTAATAAGAAGGGCATAAAGGAACAGAAGTTGGTCCTTGTAAATTTGAATAAAACTGAGAATATTTAAAGCACTTCATCAGTATCAGACTTCAAAAACACAACATACAGGGCTTTTTCCTTCCGGGCCTCTCCATGGATAGCTTCTACAGTATACTTGGTCACAGTTTTGTCTGACATGGTCAGAAGGGAGAAAGAGGAACAGATGGAGCAGTTGCCTATTTTCTTCACAGCCCTTAGAAGCTTAAACTGACCCTGTGACAACTATGATTTCAAGCCAGAAAACAGTATATTCTAAATATTTTTTTCTAAATTCATAATTATTTTCAAGTGCTTTGTCATCCAGCCATTTTTGTGCACAATCAATGGTCTCGCCCTCAATCCTAAAATAAACACAGAAGCTGTGTGACAAATAATTATTTCACACTAAGAGACTGATTACTTTAAAGTGCTGTTAAAAGGCTGAAAATAATGCTGAATTATACATTCCCTTACAGACTAACACAAGAAGAATGCATCATTTTATTTAAAAATTTGTAGACAACAGGTTTATTTAATATGAGTTTACTTTTCTGCACAAAGGAAATACTGAAGGGATACCACGTTTGATTTAAGTGTTTGAAAAATATTTTCTTATTCTGGTTGTTATCCATCCATCCATCCATCCATCCATCCATCCATCCATCCATCCATCCATCCATCCATCCATCCATCCATCCATCCATCCATCCATCCATCCATCCATCCATCCATCCATCCATCCATTTTTTTATTTGTTTGTTTTTCATATTTCTATTGCTAAAGCTTGATGATAAATGGAAGCATTGCTTGTCCAGACCAAAGGAGATTATAGCTTGTATACATGTATGAACTTCCCTATCTGTAGTTGTTAAGTTTTATTAGCGTATCTACAGAATAAATTTGTGTTTATTCCCTGCAGGAAAGTGCTAAGCTGCAGTTTTTACACATGGACTGACACATATTAACCAAACCATATACCAAAACCACCTCTTTAAGAGTCATAGGGGTGAAGAGGACATTAACTGTAAAAAAAACTATTATAGCTGAATCAAGCTGGGAAATGAGACATATCGGCTCCTCATTACCTTGCATACACATTTCATCTACTGGTTCCAGCTACCAATGATCTTACATATCATGTGTTAATTGGTGCCTGCATTTTAATATGGAATCCTCCATAGACGATGTAAGAGCTGGTCTCTTTGAACAGCAAATATCTAGACTTAAAATCAAAGAATTAAAAAAAGAAAGTGCTAAACATTATGCCTTGTTGCAGATTCATAGAATATTGTCAGCTCAATCTTTGAATTTCTTATTAAAGAGGTTGCATCATTGTGACATTTCCAATTTAAACTCTTCCTCCTTTGAGAATGTTCTTTCAGCCACAAAATTGGTTTATTAAGTTATCATTTAAATATTCTGGTCTGTGCGTCTAAAGCACTTTCAAGGGAAACTATTAGAGCAGAGGCAAGCACTTCTGAGAAAAGCCACCTTTTTAAATGTTTTAAAAGAAATGATAGAATTTCTGAAAAATATGGGAAGCTTTCTCCAGGAACTCCAATATGTTTTAAAATATGCAGTTAAATACAAACATTTCTAGAGGCAAAATAATTGGCCTAATTGAAACGACAAAACCCTATGGCAGAGAAAACATCTTTTGACAGATTCCATCTTAGACTCTGAATCATTTAGGTTGGATTTGAATTGCAAAGGCTTCAGTTTTAGACAGATTTTGATCCCCAAGGCAAGGTGGATCCTAACATGGAAGGAAGAGCAAACAATGTTAGCACCAAGGGAGAAACTGTTTGTATTCAGTTTGAAATATTCTTATTTATGGGTTTTTGTATGCATTTACCACATTAGGGGAAACAAATATAAATGCCATATTCTGCTTTTTTATGTTCTTTCCCAGTACCTTTTTTAAAGCCACCAGCTTTTGAGAGGCTTTTGAAAGCCCAGGAAGTGTTTTGATAAGGGATGGCACTCGGTTTTATCAATATTTGTACTTTGACAGAGGGGGTAGGACAAAATCTGTCATTTCTTTACACATCACCTAACTTTTTGTAACAATAACTAATCCATCTAATGCATTTATTTTTATTCACTTTAAACAATTTTCAGTTTAAATAAATTGAATAGAGAATCCATATGAACCAGATAAACAAAGGTAACTTTCTCAGTTTGGTACCATATGCTGTGATCACAGTAACAATATGAACATAAGTAATTAAACTGGACGACTTTCTGTCTTTTTCCCTGCTCTGCATGGAACATGCACCCCTTGTGCATAATTAAATATCTCATGTGGGATTCCTGCAGAGGCCATTATCATGAGGTTTTGGACTTCCATGATGGACCGGCGATTTCTTATCACTGTTTTATTTTGTATGTTGCCACACTAGAAAAGCGAATTGCAGGCTTCACTTCAGCCAAATATATATTTAATATATATATATATATATATATATATATATATATATATATATATATATATATATATATATATATATATATATTAGTAAATATCTAAGTATATTTACTAAAAAAGGAGTGATCAGAAGTTGGCAAGTTGAAGGGTTTCCCTATCCAGCATGGACTCGCTTGAACTGGAGGAAGTCTGGTTGAAACAGCCAATTGTTGCTGTGTGCACACCCAGAGTGTGAATGAAAGGACAGGTGGCTTAATTTAAAAATTGTATAAGGGAAGAGGTTGTGTTCAGTAAAATATCCTGCAGTGTTTTGTGCCAGCAGCAGTAACCGGAGAAGGTATGTGTACAAATTTTCTTTTGTATAATTAGTTGGTCCCAAAATTAGGTTTTAAAATGTTTTAAGTACATCGATACTTTCAATACAGAGTGCTGTCACTGCTCACCGACTGAAACGTCAACCCAATAACTCATAATTGAAGTCACCAACGGGGGGTGTCGGAGGATGGTGGGGGGGGGGGGGGGTCGGCGGAAGGGTAGCGATGGGGGTAGCTCCACAAATATCCAAGACATCACCTGTAACCACATTTGCACCCCTCTGGCGCTAATCAATTCTAAATGAGTCATTATTTGCAAAATCTTTCTTACATTTATTCTGTCTGACACTATTGACTGTCAGTTATACATAGCAATTGTAATAAAACAGCTATAGAGAACCTATTGAGACTGTAGTAGACATGACATGTATGTATTGTAATTTATAATCACTAAACAACTGATGTATCAAAATGTAGGTATGAACAATTGTGCAAATTAATTGTGGTATTTATTCATGTATTTATATATTTAATTACAAATTTCAATGACTATGTTTTTTGCAGCCTCCAAGTATTAAATAACTGTTAATGTGTTTTATTTATTTATCAGACAGGTTAGTTGCATTGATATCAGATCAATATCTCTGATACCAGCCTGTATTATACTCAACATCAGATGGGAAAAGATACTAGTGTTATTGACCATTATTAGGCAGTAAAGCCTCTCATAGACTGATTTAAATATCCAGGGGCTTTTCAAAGTAATGGGAACAGCAGGCTGTTGAACCCTCTGGGATTCCTTTTACCCGGGAAACACAACTTCTGGGGCTTTCAGTCAAAAACAGGCATTGTTGCCAAACTTTCAGAAAATCAATTTTAAAAAGAAAAATGCAGAGAAAGAGAAATAAAAATAGAAAACATTTATATGAATAACAACTTATATCTCAAGTGAGTTTGACTCATCATACAGAAATATACAATAATTTGCTTAAAAAAATTGCAACAAAATCTAAAACTTTTAATTATATTTTGCAAGGTACTCAGTGGGGATAATCAACAGTTTTAAATGGCCTTGAAGTTAAGTACTGTAGCTGGGCGCAAAAAAAGTCAAAATTTCTAAAATGGTATTTATTTATAAATTTCATTCAATGTTATTCATTTATCTATCATGGTTTGGACCGTGTGCTTTGGAAAATCTCTAATATAACTGCATAGTTTTAACTCTGATGGCTTATTAAAACACATTACGGTAAGGAATAAACTGAATGGTTTATGCTGGCTGGATAATTTACTCAAAGTTAGTGTTTTTACATTTTAAAACCAAAGTATTATTTCTCTCAACTGTACCGTCATTCATCTTAGCTGTCTTTGTATCTGAATTATTCATTTTTTATGGTGTTTTTTTTTTGGTTTACATTTTATACATAGAAATAATAGCATTCCACCTCTGAGATTTGCCTCAGCTCATAGTGATTTTCATTACAAAAGAATGTTTTATTTTTCTTGTGCTCTGCTAGGATCACAAACTCAAAAGTTTATAAAATTTTATATAAATCTGAAAAACTTTAAAATTTGGGTCTTTGTTGTTTTTTTTAAGCTAAAAGTCTTACTAGCTTTTAAAATTATTTCAAAAAACTATTTTCCCCTTTTAGAAATTGTTTTCTTTCCTCTTATATAGGCATGATAGTTGATGCTTTGGACCATTGGGAAACATTCAATTTCTTTCATTACGGAAAAAAGCTACACAAACTAACCTGGAACTGTATAGAAACACAACTAAGCCATTTTTATTTTATTGATTTTTTTTGAAAACCAATTTTGGTTTCTTGAGCAACAACCAGAACCACAGCCATTCTGAAATGCCTCAACAGAACCTGTATGAAATTATGAGGTAGACTAAAAGATGTGTAAAACATGCATCCAGTAAATAAATAAAGCAACCAGAGCGACGTTTAAAGCACCGCAGGCTTCACTTGCCATGGTTAAGGCCAATATTCATGTTCAACACGACATTTAAAAAAAATAATATGTACTGAAAAAATCACCACACTGCATATTTGCTTTCATTAACAACAAATGTTCAATTGAATTGAGGAACTGTAATTCATCTGGTAGTGACTTCTGTATACTGCAGATCCACATACAGTATGACATGATGCCTAGCTTCCTGTTTGCTGACATTAATCCAAAGGCAGTGGGGGATTTTCTGCCTCTTGCTGCTTCTTGCCTCACACCCCTGCAGGGCTCTTAGATCCAACCCTCTTCCACACACAAACATACAAAGATTAACACGATAGACTATAAATATTCTGGCTAGATATGCAGCACAACATAAACTAGGGACGTAACACACAACTGTTTATTTTCATGCAGACACCGAGCTCTCTGTCAGCAATATTTTTTTGTGGAATAAAACAACAATTTGCACATCTGGTTATCTGAAAACGATCATTTAGGCTGACTCGGATTCAAGCGGTGCCGTCAATGTACTCGTCACATTTATTTGCTGCTGCTTGACCTGCCAACGGTTCAGGTGTTGCAAGTTTTGTTGATGCCTCCATCCGAGTGTGAGAAGCGTGCCGTTTGGAAAGCACATGCGCAACGCAGCACATCAAATTACACCATGACAGTCTGTCACAGCGAATTAAAGCTGAAACGCAAACGGAAACAGACGTCGGGGAAAAAAATCGTTAATGCCACAGAGCTCCGGTTCACCACAAGCAAGACCTGTAGGTGACAGGAAGTGGCAGGAATTAGACTGACTGGAAGCCACAAAAAAAAAAACCCAAAAAAGACTTTCATCTCTGTTATTTTCATTCAACAACAGGTCAATTATTGTCCAAACAAAGGTTGTATAACCTATGGACAATATTTGTCGCATGATATGACCTGGCAGAAGCAGCTTAAAACTGGGTTACCAACAATTATTTTCATGTCAGCAGCAAAAAAAATCTATAAGTCATGATGGTTGGGTTTTCTTCTGTCAGTTTGACAAAATGAGACATCAGTTCTTATCTAATCTTTTAGCTCACAAATAACTTGCAGAATAGAAGGGCTTACTGTCCAAAATGTCATATTTAGCAACAATTTTGGGTTAGAAGGCAAGGGAGGAATAAATCCAAAAGAAACCATAACCAGCAAGAAGCATCTGAACATCTGGATTTGCATCTGTCACTCAGCCAAAAGTTCTTTCAAATCCTGTAACTAGAGAGATGGGACCTCCCTGGAACTGACTTATTCTCTGCAGTTATCTTCACATTTGTATTAAAGGCCCACTGAACCGAAGTGTAGAACAACATCAACAGCTGCAGATGTCACCTTCTATTAACTGTCCTTAACTCAGAAGCTGTAGTAAACTTTTATACACTAAACCAGAACTCAAAAAACATGTAGGAGAAAGGTAAAACACCATCATTTTATAAAGGCCTATCCTGGATTTAGAAAAGTCACCTATCAAACCAACAATCTTTTTCTTGGAAACAGAACATACATGTGTGGTTCTTCAATTCAATTCAGTTTATTTATATAGCGCTAATTCACAACACATGTCATCTCACTGCAGTTCACCAGATCATACAGTCAGATTGATTCAAAGTTTTCTATCTAATGAAAACCTGTTGATTGCATTGACTTGTTGACTCGAATGCAATCATTCACACTAAGCCTTCTTGTAGCAACAGTGAAGAGGAAAAACTCGCTTTTAACAGGAAGAAACCTCCAGCAGAACCAGGTTCAGTGTGAGCGGCCATCTGCCGAGGACGACTGGGGTTCAGGAGACAGAATTTTCAGGTGTATATTTGTGGTGAGCTACGGTTTGAGACAGTCATTGAAGCTCACCATTTTCACCGCGATTCTTTAACGATGGAAGAGGGTCATAAGAGAAAAAAGTCTATAAAGTGTGTGAGAAGAAAAGAAAGGCCTCAGAAGAGAGCTTTCCCACTGATGCCTTAGTTAGGAAGTTTCTACTTGACAGGTAAAGTTTGGCTTGCTCTTTGAAAAAATCCATTTTACAGCACTGCTACTAAAGTTATCTACCTCTATATTGTAACTTTCTGTGGTCCATACGTTTATTTATTTTGTAATTTGCATCGTTAGTAGTTATATGGTGGCCACAGATTCTTATTTACCCTACAAACATGTCCAAATGTCCACTGCAGCACACACAAATACAAGCTGGTCAGTTTTTTTTAATGTACCAGTATTATTATTTGCGGGGAAACTTTTTGGATGAGATGAGATCCATCCTTTTGATTCTTATTGTTGCGTCCCTGCACCTCATCAATGAGAAATGGGCTTTTGCATGCTCTCGCACGCCTTTAATAGGGGTTCCCTCTCGGGAGCGGGTACAAGGTTGTGCATGTGCATTTTTTTTAAGTGGAGAGGGCGGTTCTTTTCAAAGATTAGCGAAAATCCTTCACTGTACCTTTGACACATTATTTTACTTGGTGGGGGCAGCTTCATGCTGTGGAAAAGTCCGAGGTTGTAGAAAGGTGAACGGTTATAAATTCTGGACAAAAGAATGCTGCAATAAGTGGAGCATGATTAGAAGCACAAAAAAAAGACTGCAGTGAGAGAGCAAAGGTTGTTGTTATAGTGGTATAAGTTAAAAAAACTACTAACACAGATGCATCGTTTTACTTTCCTTTGCTGGTGTTTATTACATATACTCTTTAAGTGTGGTTCTGGTAAATTAAGCACCATTTTATATTTTGTACAAACAAAGGAGCAGAGGAGCATTACACAGAACAAAAACTGTCATTATCTTTTCCTCAGTGTCAATCACAGAGCACCACCTCCAAAGCAGCCTCCTCTATCTCAGGCCCCCGCAGGCATTCCTCACATATGTGCTTTACAACAGTGACTTAATGAAACGCCTACAATCACTTATACACAGCAGATGTAGATGCCTGCCAGTTGTGCTACCAAGCATAAAAAATTACAATGTTGTTTCCGTTGATAATGGTAGCTGCTGGCAAAATATCCCCAGTTTACAAACCAAATTACAAATTAGATTTCATTTTGTGCCATTGCAATTGTGTTTTGGGTGTTTTCATATTTATTATAAGTCTCCGAAATTGATTCATCATCTGTCTCAAGCAACAATTTGAAAAAAAAAAAAAAATCTTTTTTTTTTCCTTTAAGCAGCTTAAAATATTAATTACTGCAATGTGTGAAGGCACACAAAAAATCTCTCTATAAAGTATTTAACAGGCTGACAAACTTACTAATATCATTAATAATTTGCTGCATAATAATACTGCATTGCCTGCCATACCTTTAATTTTTAATTAGCTGTCCTATTTTTGCACAGACACCAACAAAACCATGAATTGTTGTCATTCTTAGAGAGACTGTGCACATACAGGTGGTTTATCTTCTCTTCCAGAGGACTGTTGTTTTTATTTACACTTCTAACAGAATGTGCATGCTTATACTAAAAGTGACAACTATAAAGCCCAGGGGACAGATAAAACAAATGCCAACAGCAGTGTCAGCATTCCTAGTTTTATTTTTTAAATAATTTTCTTCACCGCGGTGCACTGAGGCGAATAAATGTTGCCTCTACTGTTGTGCTTTTGATGATTACAGTACATAAGAGCTACCAACACAGTTTTTATGAATATTAGCTGGAAGTTTGAATACAGTCATTTTCAAAAGGCTGTAAAATGAGTAATTGCTTTCAAGATCTCAAATTGCACATTAGTGTAGGCAGTATATTGTGGATGTTTTTGCTGTTTGTACAATAACCTGAAAAAATATATATATATGCTGTATAAGATGGGCTTGAATGTTTTCTTAACCTTCTGTTTTTCCATTTATTATCCCAGTTGATGTATATTGTGCTAGTGTGATTATATTGCAAAATATGACTTTAATTACAGCTTGCATATTTTTGTTGCTAGATCCTTCTTGTTGATTTTTTTCCTCTCTTCTCTTGTTGGAGAAATTATATTTCGGTTAGGAGTACAATGATTTATAGAGCTTGGCACCTTTTTAAAATACTGCACTAAATAAAGAATTTTCTTTTTTTAATGTTTGTGACACTTAGTTGGACCTCATTTTTTAATTGGTTGTGGTTATGATTTTATTTATCCCACTTTCACCTTCCTTGACAATTGTTAGAATACTTGTAAGAGTTTAAAAGACTCCTAATAAATGCATCTTTTAATGCAGTAGCAAAACAATTTATTGGAGAAATCTAACCTAATACTATAATGTGTCACAGAAGCTATTTGGGGAAGATGTCTCATTCAAGAGAGGGAGACGTATTTTGATCTCCACCAGTAAAGAAAACAATTATTCACCTAAACCAGCCTGTTATAGCAATAATGAAAGGGGTTTAAATAGGTTGACAAACAGGACTGGAAATAGATTCCAGTTTGTTCCAAGTATGGTAATAATGAAATCTTTGCCTCTAAATTGCCAAGACATCTAAATCAATCCAATCATAAGCTTTAAACTGTGCATCTTATTCCTAAATGAGAAAGTTAGAAACTTTTAGAAACTTATTTAAAAGCATGTATGCATACTGCTACCTTATGGCAATAAAAAGGCCTCAGTAATTCATTGCACTGCTGCACCAGCCCAGAGTCGGTAATAGAAATGATTTGATTCATCTTCGTCTAAGGCTTTTAAAAACTCCTTTAAGTTTTTGATGAATTAGCTGCACACCTCCAGTCGATATCCACATAAACTTCAACCTAGTGTGGCAATGCTAAAGTAGACCACACGCACAAACTACAGCTGTGTTTTTTTCAGACATAATGGCTCATTAAACGCTTCATAGACTAAAATGTTTCCTCAGTAACCACTGCCTTCAAAGACCACAGGTGATCCTGCTGGGCTTAAATACCCCTCAGATGAGCCTAATCAACAGGCTGCCATCTTAAACAAGTTTATAAATCACTCAAAATAGTTTAAAAGCTGTGAAAAGTGGTTTGATTTAGCTCTGTCGTTGTTATCTTTGCACATCTTGATAAAAGTACAGTTCTTGTCAGGCCATCACTTCCCCCAGAGGGTTTCCTGTCAGGCCTAAACCTCCGCTTTGAAAAATCTTTATTTGCTTCCTTCCAAAAGAAACTCTTAATGAACAGTGTCACTCTAAAGTTTTAGCTTTCTCTAAGAGTAAGGTCCTCTTTCTGCTTTATTTTACAGGAACAGTTAGATGTAATTTAAAGATAAAAACAATTCAAGAAGGGGGGGTGATTACAAAAAAGCAGAATCTCTTCCAGACTATTCTTTTCAATCAAATAATTAAACTACTAGGGATTTTCTGCACATTAAAACATTTATTTAGAAATTATAATGATTAAATAAGGACATTTTGCACATGCATAAAATTGTCCAGCTAAAATAAGTATTTATATTAAAGATTTTTTTCTATTTTCGTGTATGCTTGAAGATTTTTTCAGCCTTTTAATCTTGTACAACTATTTTAAATAAGATCACAAATACATGGATACTATGAAAGAAAACAATGACGGATGAGCAAAGGTTCGAACGATAAAATCTGTTTAAGAAAGTGATAAAAATAAAACAAAGACTGACAACCTTTCATCATTATTTTGGCAGCTTTAAGTCTCTGGAGGCTGTACCCTAAAAATCTTTAATTTGTCTGTGTTCAACACTGGAGAAATCAGAAATATGATTTGTTTTGTTTGTTTGATTTTTGTTGGTATATATTTTCTAACTAAAATTGCCTTTACTGTGTATACTTGGATATCCTGTAATACTAGATGTAGATTTCCACATCCAGTGAAGCTGAAGCATAATTCCACTAAATACAAATCCAATTTATGCAACATATGGATGATTTTCAATAAGATAAAAACTAAATGATAAGTTGATTTCAAAGGAATAATGACAAGAGGATACATAATTATTGTTGAAAATAAAACACTGAAATAAGATGATAGTGTGAAACATTTATCAACTTTTTTTAATTCATGCTCACAATATAGACTAGTTTTTTCTCCATATAATTCTGTGTCTTTTAGCTTAATTGTTTAGATATTGTTCTGGTAACACAAAGACATAAAATGCCTCCTTTATTTTCCATGTAGTGTAATGATTTATGCTTATTGGGGCATATTTTGATTCTGGCAGTTTCCTGTGTGATGCTTGGGTCTGCTTTAATGTTGCATTTATCTGCTCCATCCAATTAGTCTGAGCGTAGCTGCCAACAAATATAAATCACATTTATGCAAAGTATGGATGATTTAAAGGGAGCTTTGTTCTACTTGGTTTTCACTTTCTTGGTTGATTCAGTATGAAAACTAATGTACAAATAATAACTGTTTGGAATGGCAGATGCAAGGCTACAATCAGCGAAATTATTTTTATTAAAAATTTGTGTAGTTGCCCAGAGTAATGAGCAAAGTGACTCACACCGTGGCCCTGTTTACCTGCCTGGATTGACTCAACTTAACTCAACTCAACTCAACGGTCCACTTGGCAATCTGCCATCATGCATAATGAGGCGGTGATGCACAGGAGGCCAAAGTTCAGCATTAGTCAATCTGTTGCAGGCTGACATGCACACAGAACGCTGTTTATTCTTCCAAATGAAGCTTTTCTGCAAAAACTTAGCTTCTACACGGCTAAAACGGAATGCCAAATGCACAGGAGCTTTCTACCTTTTAAAGGCTTTGTTAAGATGCCAATCAACATGCTGAGTCTTAAATGCTTTCTGTTCTTGGTGTCCCAGCTTTAAGAGGGATACTTAATCTTTGTTGCTTTGGATAAATCTGTAGCCGTCGCAGTAACGGAGCTTTATGAAGCTATTTAATAATGTGCTAATAGTTTTCAGAAACATTGTTTTAGACTGATGCTGTTATGAAATACTTCAGCCTGAGAAATCATTTTAGAAAATATTTCAGTGTAAAAAAAACAATGTTGGCTTCTATGGATTTTCTTAAAGCACTTAAAGTCTTTTTCTCTTGTTTATTCAACCACAGAGAGAAAAATCAACAACTGGCTTGTAGCTATTCAAAAATGTACATTAGAGACTGAGTTATAACCTTTGATCAATAGATCAGTGATGCTAATGATGTAGCATCACTGATCTTTTGCCATTCTAAAGATTATTTGTCAGAGTTGATCATGTAAACCAAGGAACTTTGAATTTAGTAAACTTTTAGAAAAAGGGTCTGTTTGCATTTTTTTAACAGATGCTTTTTGATCTCTGTAAACATACCAGAACTTGGAGAAATGCCACTGAATTAAATAATGAAACATTCTTTTTTTTTTATTGGCTATGTTACCTTGTGGCTTTTTATGTTAAGAATGAACCATACTCCCATTGTTGCACATTGCAGCTCAAGGGATTAAAATATATTGATATAAAGTGAAATATATCTAAAATATTTTCACTAATTTTGTCACTTTACTACCACAAATATTAAGGTATTTCATTGGAAATTATAAGCAGGGACTAGCCAAAGCAGTTCATAAGTAAGTACAGGAAGAAAAAAATTATGCAAGCTCTTTCAGTTATCATCAAATTCTCAAGAATTATTTTCGAGTCTATAACAGGTTTTTTGTCCACATTTCACTCCATCTATCCAAAGACCAGTTTCTGTATGTGAATGCTGGTAAAAAGCATCCACAGAGCATGATGCAGCCATAACCATGTTTCACCACGGGAATGATATGGTCAGGATGATAAACAGTCCTAGTTTTTTTTTTTTTTTTTTTTACTTAAAGCCTTAAAATGCCAGCAAAAACATTCAGCGTTCCTCTGACATAACCAGAGCACCTTCTTCCATGTTTGTTGTAGATATGATGGCTTCCTGCAAACTGCAGACTCCTATAGAAGCTATTAATTTCAGTAATCATTAAATAAAATACCAAGGAATGCATGGCAAATAGTTTACAACTTAAAAACCACTTTATCTGTTACCTTTCTGGTCTGCTCCTTGCTTTGATTGATCAGTAAATTAAATAATTCTCTTAAAGGAACCTTGGAGTCCTTTTTGCGGGACAGCTGTATTCACATTGAGCCTAAATTAAACAAGCATAGAATCTAATAATCAGATCTTAAGTTGCTCTGAATATAACTCAGATGATTAAATACACCCCCACCCCCCCACACACACACACTTTTCTGATTCACCCTTAAAAAAAATTGCAAACCACAAATTATTTTCCTTCTTATCTAACATTCTGCATTATATCTGCTTGGAGCTCAATTGTACTGAAGATTTGTTTTAACTCAGGACATACTGTGAAATAATCAGTAGTTACAAATCATAGCCATTCATTAAAACATAACAGGGAGGTTTTTCCCAGTATAGATGACCCTTATTGACCAGAAAAAATGCATTTGCTCAAATTTTAAAAGCAATGGAGCATTATAAATAATAGCTTTCCAAACATTTGACTTTTACTACTTATTAGTTATCAGTTTCAGTTTCCTAACCTTAAATTGTGTTTTTTTCTTTTTTACTTTTACTTTGAACAAATTTATTATATATAATTTCATTAAACTGATGAGCCTAGTGCCTGGGGTCTGCTCTGATTTACAAACTGTGAACACTCAATTAGCTCCCAGTTTCTTCTAAACACTCTTGTCAAACTGTCACTTTGTCTTTTATTTAATCTTTTCATGGTTCAATAAACATATTTTTCCGACTACACAATCAAGCCTTTTTTTTTTTTTTTATCTGAGGAATATACAGCTCCAACAATTAGCTTTGGGGTTTTCAGATTTCTTTTCAAGTCCTCCTTCTCTGATCTCATGTCACAAAATGTGTTTTAATCAGATGCACAGATTTATCTTTTTGTACAATGACCCTGCTTCAGTGACCATCTGCACCTGTTTGGAATTTGGTATAAATCATTTTAAAAATGTACTATTATAGTCCATCCATCACAGAAAAAATGATTGACGGACTTTCATATAAAAACTTGAGTCTGTTTGGTAGCTTTGTAAACCAATACACCAGCTGCCCCTCTATTTTGTGACAGAATATCTAACATCAAATGTTTGCCTTTCCAAAGATTTTGGCCACAGAGGGATAAAATTTTTTCAAACTTAGTAGTCACCCAATTTAAACTAAAAGCGACGTCAAAGAATTTGAGAAGAATTTAAATGTTGTTGATAGAGTTAGGAGATTAAGAGGTTTTTTTTAGCACCTTTCATTGTGTTTTTTATTGAAAAACAAACAAACATGAATTTATGGATTTCATAGAGATGATGACTTAATAACTTTTATTGAAAAAGCTGCAGAAACTGAATTCCTCCAACCCCTGCCTAACCAGGTTATAGTGTCTCCTGATAACTTCAATAACACCAAAAAAGGAATCTCCAATATTTCTAAACACAAAGAGGATAGTTTATTTAACAGTAGCATTGCCATCAGTGCAGCAGATGATTTTTTCATTATGCTTTAGCTTTGCTTGGAGGTTCCTTGTGTTTTTTTTTTTTGTTTTGTTTTTTTTTTGGGGGGGGGGGGGGGGGGGGGGGTTGTTGTTTTTATAACCTCACATATATACCAAAAGGATTGAGTTCTCCATTGTTAAAGTATGATTTAACAATTTTATCAAAGTTAAGAGATAAATTTAAATGTTCTTTTATTATATTGTGAGACACATAGGATTTATTATGCACTATAAATGCTATATAACTTATTATTTTTATGATGTTAATTCGATTTCTGCTTTAAATAGTAATGATTTTTTTTGTTTGATGTTTTAAAAATATCTTGCTTCCTCCATTTACTTTTTTTTTTATCTTAGGCAGTTGTCTAAATTCAAAATCTTTTGAAAATGTCAGTACTGAAATATTTTATCTCAATAGAGTTGGGTGACCAGCACTTTTCTTTTATTAGCCCAGAGGATGTTGAAAATGTGATTATTTTAAACCAACTTTGTTTCTTAGTTTAATCAAAAGCAAATGTTTTTTTAAAAAAAAAAATAGGCTCAACAATCCCTTAAAACGACTCAAGCATGTTTAGATCCTAGAGACATGCATTTTTTTGACCAATATTTCTACTTTTTCTTATTATAAATTAACATTGATTTGACAAAAATATCAGCCTTATATTTTAATGATATGGTTAATGTAGAATTATCTAAAATATGTTCTAAAATATATTTAATATAAATAAAATATATTATTTGTTTATTTTGTTGTGCATCGGCTAAAATAGCATATTCAATCTACCAGCTAAGGTGATATATTTTACATGTTAAAAAATGATGCAGCCTGTCCATCTGCATCTAAAGATGCAAACCAACTCATAGGTGCAAATAATGCCAAATTGAGGAAACAATGTTACTTAAATTCATGCAAAGGTATCCAGTTGCTCAGTCTGTGATGATAAAGGTTCTCTTTCCCAGCGGTGGTTTAAGTTATTGAGGATGTCAAGTATTGGAGCCCTTGGAGGCTGTGTTTAAGGCTTTTGTCATTAATTATAAAAAATTAAACAGCACAACTCCGAATAATAACCTTTTCTTTTTTTTTTATAAATGCTTCGTACATTTACACCTATCATTCGATCAAAATACAACATAGATATGACAAAGCTGCTTTATAAAAAATATAAATGTTTGATATACTTGCAAATGTACTTGTTTAACTGGTGTCTAGACAAATGTAAAATAAACTTTCAAGATACACTTACAAATACACCAAGATGGGAAACAGTAGGAGAGCAGCTTTAAGTTTTACTTAAGTCTGATAGATCCAAGTATAATAAGGAACGGAGTCCAAAAAGTTTATTGAGAAAGTTTTTCCTGTCATTTGCACCTAAATAGGAACAGTCATTGATAATTACAAAGACCTTAAATAAGTGAATTCTTGTATTTTAGGTGTAGTTCTAATAAAAATAGACATTGTGGAAAAGAAATGCAACCAAGCTGGTTAAAATGCGTCTTAAGAATTAAAAATGCGTGGAGATAGGGGAAAAGGTTCTAAAAGTATCTAAAACGTATTCTGGTTATTCCTTTACTGTTTACAACAAGGACAAGAGTTTTGGAATACACGACGGGGATTTGGTGTGTTTCATTTTGATTGTAAAAAAAAAAAAGATAAAAAAAAAAGAGGAATAAAGTTACTTAGACATCCAAAAAGAACAGCTTTTGGCAAATTGCACAATATTCCAATAATACGACAAAAAGTATAAAGTTAGAGTAAAACTCACCAAAGAAACAGAAGAAAAATTGCATATAATGACCTGTGTTTTTTATTACTCTGCCAAAGCACAGGAGTTTCAGAAATGCTGCGAGAGACACAACAAACACTGCATTTGAATAGACAGGGTGTAAAATTCACAATATAATGTATAATTCAGCCCTGCACAGTGGATTTAACTCCACTCCCCAGCTGGTACAGAGAGCCACTTTAAAACAGCGTGTAGTGCTACAGCCAGGACCCTGAGTTGTTACTGATATACTGCAGCTCCTTTTTGACTGCATTTCACTCCAGAATCTGCAATAGATCAACCCACACAAGAAAGGCACCTTTTTATGCAGGTCTTCATGTTTTCCAGCAGTTTGTTTGGAGGGGGGGTTGGCTCAGTCTTTCAAAACACACATTCTCCAAACTATGGGTGATGCATGGAAAAAGACAGCAGGATTACATAAAGTGCAAATGTTCACACACAGATGTTTTTTGGTGCGTGGCACACTCATACAAACTCGTGAGAATAGTGTTTTCCATAGACAAATTGGCCCTATCAGATTGCAGGCCCCGTTGCCATGACAATAAATTCATTTAGCCAAAACACTAGTTTCTTAATTATGACTTATTGTACCCTCCGCCCTATCCTGTGGGATACTTTTTTTCCCCAGCATAATGCATAGCAATGCAGCCCTTAAAGAAGAAAACTAATTGATCAAATGTGACAGAAAAAACTCTGCAATGCTCAGACATAAAGCAAAGATGATTACTCTGGGAATAGACAGAAAAAAATTCTTGAAGCTTAATCTGTTAAACTCCATCTCCAACAGTTTAGCATTTTCTATACTTAAATGTATTATGTCTGGTTTAAAAAAAAAAAAAGGGGGGGGGGGGGGGGGGCGACAATTTACATCTTTATTTTGAGAGTAACTGCATTCCTTAGCGATGCACACCAGCCACAGAAAAAGTAATAATTTGCCCCGAGAAAGAAATCAAACTCTGTCAGCAACAGGAAAGTAAAAGGAAATCTTTTTTTTAAGATATAGTGTTGAAAATCTAATAAAATGAAGCGGCAGACAGATAACATGACATCAGATGCTAAAATTGAGTGCTCCTGAAAAGACAAAATTGCATTATGGATGTCAAAACAAGATTGTGGGTTGATGTATGTGAATGGACAGATTGCTTTAAATTAGATTGGTACAATGTTATTGCCTACCTAAGATATAAAATTATTTGAATATTCGTTCCTTTGAGCTAGCGAACTTCTGTGCAGTGTTACAGAATCTAAAACAGCCATTTATCTTGTGAACCATTTATTCAGAAGGGGCCTAAATGGATTGTTTTCTTTGATTCACTGAAGCCTAAAGCACCATGTGCTTTAACCAGTGTAGAATTTTAAGGTTTATGGTGTAACTACTTTGAAATAAATGCAGATGTGTAAAATGCTTTAAAAAAAAAACTATTGTACCATACAGATCTTCATTTATCAGATTTTTTTTTTTTAGAAATTGGTAAATGCTAGATAACAGAAAAAATGTTTTTGAGCTTATAGTAAAAAAGCTTAAACTGTGAGTTATTTTCTAATTTGGCATTAGTGATTCGTTTGATATATGGTGCTGTGAAAAAGTATTTATCTTTTTGAAGATTTCTTTAGTTTTAAATGGATTTTCCTCACAACTTATGTTTTCAGTTAGTCAGAAAATGCTATGATTCTCCCCTTTTGGACTTTGAGTTTTTAGTTTTCGGTTATCTAAGTAATTCTGTTTTTTTTAATCTTTGGTTTATTTTCCTTTTTTTTTGTTATATTTAAGCAGTCTCAAGTTCTCTCTGTTGCCTCCTTTCACCTGGCTCCCATCTATCACTTCCATCCACACCTGTTCCATATCAGTTGATTACCCCAGTCTTTGTTCTGTTTCCCATATATAGGCTGCATTCGGATTCATGGGCTGCATCCTCCAAAGACCAGATTCGAAGGCTGATTATGTCATAGCGCGGCGCCGGGGTCTGGTCGAATTCCAAGACTCCTTGTAATGCGGCCTTAAAATGCCTTCTCCTTTTTGCCTGATTTCAAGGATGGGCCTGGTGAATGCTGTCTATCCTTTGTTATCCCAGGATTCATGCAAGGCCAAGCAACCCGGCTGCTCTGTGATCAGAGGAAACAGGTACTTGGTGCCGAACAGTGGTGAATATTGGAAGTTCAGTTTAATATAATTCAAGTATCGGAATATTTCCATCTGAAAGTAATGAAAATAGTTGTTTTAAAGCTACAGTGTGTAATAATTACAGGGATTTACAGTCAAAAATGTAATATATATTATACATAACTATGTTATTTATCATCATCTACGAGCTCAGCCTCTTAACCTTAATATTTGCGTTGCCTTAGAATTCGTTATTTATAATTACATAGGAGCGGGTCTCGCAGCCATGGAGGCAGACATCTTTGCGCTATGGCAGCGCAGAGCCAACAAACTAGCGATTGCGAGATCGCCCATTACGCTCGAAAGTAACTACGGCAAGTTGAGAGAGATGAACTGAGACGGTACTGAACACACAGACTAATGAAATACTATCTGTAAAATTATCTATGTAAACAAATCTCATCACTTGAGAAGGTAGGTGATGCGGACGTCGTGGAAGACATTTTGTCCCGTAACGCTCGCCGTACTGTTGGGGGGGAGAAGCGGTGGGGGGGAGATGTTCATGATGCTGCGGTCTGCAGTCTGAACGTTAGATGTCGCTGAAAATTACACACTGTAGCTTTAAGTGGTTATTGGATCAGACATGTGGCGGGTAATGTTCGATTTATCTAAAATAAATAAAAATAAAATACTATACTGTAAAGTGTTTTAACAATATAAAAAACCAATATACAGCTATGGACATTTTTACAGTAATGGATATTTGAAAATAGCAGCAACATCAGAGATGTGCAAAATGACAGCAGCATGTTATTTAACTGACTAAGGTTATATCATTACATTGGTTTTTATTTGTTCATGCTCCTGGTGGTTGGCACCTTTATTCCACTCCGTATTCTCATGAGTGTAGTCTTTGTTCACTTTACCGAAAAAAAGAGAGAAACAGCTTTTAAAAGTTCGGTATTCATTCTTTTCCTGCTTTGTGCATCACTGTCATGGTTGCTAAGCGACAGAGCTTACAGCGGTAAAAGCTAGACCTGTTTGAATTCACAGCTAAAACTCTTCCGGTCTCCTTATTTTCACGGACGTCGAAGGATCCAGTCCAGGTAAACGGCATCCTTGGAAGACACAACCAAATTACTCGAACACAACAATACTCTCCCTGTGCAGTTCTTCAGTGCTGGTTCCTCTTTATTACTTAGCAGCCCATGTGTGTTTTCTCCTGACGTTTCCTGGGTTTTCCGGTTTGATTCTTGGATTTTGTTTCTATTGCCCTTTGACTCCATTAAACCTACAAGAACTCATCTCTGCCTCCCTCATCTCTGCATTTGGATCCTCAACCAACCTCCACCCTCGGGTTGACAGAAAAATGTTTAGAGCAGACAACGATGGAAGGCAAAAACCAACTCGAAACATCACATAGGCCGTGTTAAAGAATAAAAAACACACCTCAAGAGGATTCTGAGACTGTTGAGAATGGTTTCTATGGATGGATAAAACAAAATGGCAGCTTTATGTCATAAGACTACTAAGGACTGAGGCATCTTTGGATGGATCTCTTTTGGATCTTTGAAGTCCACCTCTGAATAGTAGCAAAAATAAAGATTTTGGAGGGGCCTTTCGTGACAGACTATACTTTAACCTAAGCTATGTGATGCTTACACATATGTTTAAAGACCTTAAATATTAAAGTTTCAGAAACAAGTGAAATCTGTAAGGGTGCACATAGGTTTTCTAAGCTATGTTGATGCACGTGTATCTGAAACGGTGACAGTGGACATGCTTAGATGGGGGACTGAATGTTTAAAAGAAAATTTAAAGAAATGTTAAAGATTAGGAGTATGATGGATATATTCTGACAGACTCTAAACGGTATGGTAGGATCTGCACTGACAGCCCTCGGCTATGCCTGCAAACCAGCTAATAATAAACCTTTTCTATATGTGAACTCCCAAGAGTCAAATATAGCTGTGGTGAACTTGTGCTGTCACTATAGGAGAAAAGAATATTTGAATGGATTATCTATGAGCCTTTCTTAAATAATAAAAACCCAACAACGATTGACTGCAGAGACAGCAAACTGTACCTACTTGAAGGAAGAAAGATTCAAACATTACCGTACAAGAGTTACAGCAAAGAATATGATTAAAGAGATTGGGAAGCAGAGAGTGGGCACATTGCTACCCTATTTCTACAGCTGCTATGCTTTGTTCTTCCTGCATGTTCCCTGCTGGAAAATGCTCCATCCATGGGGTGCATGCAGATCACAGCATGCAGGAAATGGCAAGAGAGAGAAGAGGAAGCAGAA
Organism: Cyprinodon diabolis; assembly: GCA_030533445.1. Classification (NCBI taxonomy): domain Eukaryota; kingdom Metazoa; phylum Chordata; class Actinopteri; order Cyprinodontiformes; family Cyprinodontidae; genus Cyprinodon; species Cyprinodon diabolis. The sequence continues at coordinate 40,346,204 of CM060065.1, read as the reverse complement.
GTGCTGCCATAAAGAAGTTGATAAAATGTTTGATTCTGGCTCTATTAACTTTATTTCACCATCTGATGTCAGAAACGGGAAAGCATCTGCTTTAGTGGCACATTAGTTGTAGCTGGATACAGTATGGGACCAGAGAGTGCAATAAAAAGGTAACACAGGTGGGAAGTTGCTGCAACGCACCATGCAACTTTGATTTAGAAACATAGCAAGGAGACAAGTCATTTAAAATTTATTGTTCCTCAACTTCAGATGTCTTATTTCAGGAACTCTGTAAATAAAATACACAGTGTTGATTAACACGTTTTCTGTTTATCCAAAGTTTTTTTTTAAAGTTAATTTTGAACAGCCATCTGCTTCAGGAAACAAGCTTCTACTCAGCATCCTGTCACAAACTATCCAGACAGAACAGGAGCTATTTGATTATTTACAGCTATTCACATCTACATTTTTCCACCAAAGTAGTTCCAGCAGTTTGGAGCCAGTTCTTAATTGAATCTATAAAAGCAAAGAACATGTTTGGTTTTCCACGGCCAAAGAGCCAGCATGGAACCACGTCACTGCCTCAATAAAATGCTTCTTCCAGTAAATGTTTGATTTTCTTCTATTAGTATCCCTAAACACAATTCAGCAAATGTTACTTCACTAATCTATGTATGCTATGTTAAACAACAAAATATGTATTATAACTAGAATAGCTGAATGCCATTTTGTTTTACTCTGAACAGCATTTACTTAAGTTTTATAGCATAGCATTTATAGCATTTATATAATCAGTTTTAAAAGCTGATTTATAAATGTCAGGTGGTAAAATAAAATTAAAATTATCTTTATGAAAAGTGATTGAACTTCTGTTATTTCAGAGAAAACCTGACTTTTTGTTAATGTTGTTTTTTTGTTTTTTTTTTTGTTATTTTTAGTCCTATCTTAAGCTTATCAAAGTCTAGAATCTTGAAATGGCATTCAAAGTATTTCAACCTGGAGAGAAAAGTTGCAATTAGAAAATAATACATTTATTTATACAGGTAAAATCACTGTCTTCAAAATATTTCTCACTGAGGAAAACCAGCTGATTGCCAGGACTGCTGTTTCTCTGCAATCCCTCGTACTGAGCATGCATGTAGCGACAGTGGAGAGGAAAACTCCCTTTAAACAGGAGGAATACTCCAGCAGAACCAGACTCGGTGTGAGCGGCCATCTGCCGAGGCTGACTGAGGTTCAAGTAGACAGAAGTAGATAAAGACATACAAACAAAAAAAGTTATTTGGAGGTCGGGCCCTGCCAGAAAACTGCTGTACGCTTGGATGAGACATCTAGAAAAGGATTAGAGTAGTCTTCCCCCCGGGGTCTGCACATTGGTGGTGGAATAAGCCAGAGGATGAGTGGGACTGAGAATGAGGGAGGAGATGCGCTGGAGGTGGGTGAAGGTTTGCTTGCGTGAGGGAGAGACAAGCTGGGCCAGGAGCTAAATGAAGGGGATCTTGCAAGATTATTGTAATTGGAGGAGGACTTGTGACAAGAGATTGGCAGGAGCTGAACAAGCGACATTTCAGTTGGTTCAGGTGAAACTGATAAGAGTCTTCCAGATTGAATCTACGCTTAAACTTCTTTTCTTGGTCTTTTTGAGTCAACCTTCAATTGTTGATTTAGCTTGCTCTGTGCTCTGGCCTGGGGACTAATCAAAGCCATGAGGGAGCCATTTTTATGTCTTGACTTCTGTAATGTTAACAGAAGGGTGTTCCTAAGATGCAGAGCAAGAGATACCTCAGTTTGGAAATCCTCCATAGGTACAAGGTGTGAAACATAGGCCAATACTTAACTCCTTCTTGATGTCCAGGATCCAAGTCAATTTGCAATAATTTGCAGAAATTATGGACCTTATCATAAAAAAATGTGGAATGCTGGCAAATTTGAAAGTATATGCATTTGATCTAACAAATCAGTGGTCGTGTATTTTCCCTCTGCTCTTACGTTTCCTGAGAAAGAGAAGAGGAAAAAATGGCTATTTGGATCAATTTACTCCCTAAATGTCTGTTTGTGAGCTGACCCACTTATCTGATGCTCAGAACTATAGAAGTGACTTCAGGTGGCTATGTATGATATCATAGTGTTCTGTTATATTTAATGCTTACCTTATTTTGTTAAGTCTTTTCTATTTAGAGATTCACTTAGCCATGTAAAGCATAATGATTTTTTAAACAGAATTCATTATGCTTTAAAGGAATAGTACACCCAAAACATGATTAGCCTTCATTTTCTACTCACCCCCATGCTGAACAACACTCTGGAGTACTTTTTTGATATCTCAAATGCATCTGGAGATCTGGGAGGCTTCTTGCTGTCTGCTGACATTCAAATAATGGAGGTCTATGGCGCCCGAGGCAGAAAGGTCCATAAAAGTCCACAAAAAACGTGTCAATATTCCTCCATACTGCTCGTCCAATGTATTCCAAGTGTCCTGAGTGGGTAGGGTCCATAATTTACTCGAAACAAAGTCATTTAGAATGTTTTTAGAGCATAAACAGTAGTGTATAGGATTTCCTAAAAGCGCGCGCCTGCGAGTTCACGAGCCTACGGAAACCGCGGCAGACCAAACCAGATGAAAGTGCGCATTCAGCTCGGCAAAGAACTCATGCTCTTCCTCAACATTGAAGTCCTCAGACATTTTTCTTTCGTTGTTTCTTTCTTTGCACAGGTAAACAGCAAATTTCTTCTTCCACGCTTGCATTATCAAGAGCAGACGCTGAATGCGCACTTTCATCTGGCTTGGTCTGCCGCGGTTTCCGTAGGCTCGTGAACTCGCAGGCGCGCGCTTTTAGGAAATCCTATACACTACTGTTTATGCTCTAAAAACATTCTAAATGACTTCGTTTCGAGTAAATTATGGAAGCTACCCACTCAGGACCAGTGATGGGACTAACGGCGTTGAAAGTAACGGCGTTACTAACGCCGTTACCTTGTTTTAGTAACGAGTAATCTAACTAATTACTTTGACTGTAACTATAACGCAGTTACCATTGCAGACACCTCGTTACTGCGCGTTACTCAGGTCGCACAATTAACCTTTTTTCATGATAGGACTCGTGCGCAGCTGCGTGAAGCTGACACCCCACCCACGTCAAAAAACTCTGCAAATAGACTGAATGGTTAGTGCAACGTTAGTGCAGATTTGTGCAGAAAAAAATATTGTTTGTGCTACTTTTGTTTAAGAGATATTAAAGATTATTTTTTAGGTCATCCAGAGGCGCACGCCTTGTCATGAGAGAGGGGAGGATGAGAATGGCTGATGTATAGTGAGATTCCGTCTGTCAGTTGGGTAGGTGGGTGTTTCCGCTGGCGGGTGTTTTAACGTACAGCACACACAGAGAGATGGAGAGTGAAGAGGATCCAGCAGCAAAACAGCGTTTTCCTGATGGAAATACCGGTGTTACGTCGAGCTGCGTTTCCCCATCACATACAGTTTCCTCTGCATCTCCGCACAGCGCAGGCGGCACGAGTCACCGCGCAAGCGACAGGAAACGCGCATGCTCGCTAAAGGCGCGCAACAGTCGCCCTGTGCTCGCGCCACAGGAGAACTATGGAGAGCGTGAACGATCAAATGATAGCCTATATGAAGAAAGGGATAAATCTGGATGGATGGATGGATGGATGGATGGATGGATGGATGGATGGATGGATGGATGGATGGATGGATGGATGGATACTCTGCCTTTTCAACCTACTGTATTTTTTATTTTAAACATTATTTGATGGCCTTTGTGTCAGGGATGGAGATCCATATTTTATGTCACACACAGAGTATACATCTAGATAGATAGATGGATAGATAGATGTTGCAGTATCTATAACAACCCAAACACAAAGGATTTCAGAATTAGACATCCCCAGTTGTTAATTTCAACAGATCTGAATGCCCTGTTAAAAAACTTCACATGGCGTTCCCCCCTGATGTAATTTACGTTGAGTTGCAATAAATGCTAAACTCTCTGCAGGTTCTTGTCTTTGTCGTCCACTCTATTCAGCTGGCTTTGGAAACACACGGCGAGAAGGTGGGGGCTGGGTGGTGAGGGTTACCGGGGCGAGAAACGCAAAAGTAATGCAATAGTTACTTTTACTAGTAACTAGTTACTTTTATTGTGGAGTAACTCAGTTAGTAACTCAGTTACTTTTTGGGAGAAGTAACTAGTAACTATAACTAATTACTTTTTCAAAGTAACGTGTCCAACACTGCTCAGGACACTTGGAATACATTGGACGAGCAGTATGGAGGATTATTGACACGTTTTTTGTGGACTTTTATGGACCTTTCTGCCTCGGGCACCATAGACCTCCATTATTTGAATGTCAGCAGACAGCAAGAAGCCTCCCAGATCTCCAGATGCATTTGAGATATCAAAAAAGTACTCCAGAGTGTTGTTCAGCATGGGGGGTGAGTAGAAAATGAAAGCTAATCATGTTTTGGGTGTACTATTCCTTTAAATGGAAATAACAAAAGTGGTCTAAGCTCACAGACATACAACTGCAATTTTTGGGGGGGGGTGTTTTATCATTGTGCACATATACAGGGGATTACCTCCTTACTATGTTTTGTCGGTCTTTGACCTAATGTAGAAATCATATTTCAACCTTTACACTAGAATTTACAGAATAGATGGAAGGAGAGATAAAGCTAATGGTGGTTAATTAAATAAATAATGTGAACTATAAAAAAGCCCATGAGAAACCTGGTTATAGTTAAAATGGGTTTGTATTGTTCTAAGGATATTAAAAATAAGCCAATACGGTCTAGATCAGTTGCTAGCTACACTGCAAAAAGTTTTAATCTAAATAAGTACGTTTTGAATTGAAGAGGTAAATGAGACACTTTGCCAATGGAAAAAGACAATCTACATTAAAAATAAGAAAAAACAATTGCATTGTCTTATTTCAAGTACATAATATCTGATTATCTTTTAGAGTAAAATTACTCAGTCCATTTGGCAAATCATCTTATTTACCTTCTCAAATTGAGTGCAAATACACTTAATTCAAGAAATTTTTACTTATTTCTAGCTTGCCACCATCAGTGTGTGAGTGTGTGCGTGAATGCGTGAATGAATGTAGTGTAAAGCGCTTTGGTCAAGTCTCCTAACTTGAATAAAGGCGCTATATAAGTACATGCCATTTACCATTTACCATTTAGATCATTTTTTGTAGTGTAAAGCTCACAAAAAGAAGACATAGCTCTTAGATGGCTCTTTAAAATGTACTTCTGTAATAAAAAAAGATGTTACAATTAAACTGTTAAACTGCTTATTTCATTTAAAATGTTCCCTTGTTTTGTATCTACTATTTAATTCACTTTTTCCAAAGGAGCAGCTTGCTACCAGTTGAAATAACAAGTGGCACAAAGGTGGAGCCTGTGAGACAAATACCATCTCTGGAACAGCAGGAAATGCTGCACTTATTTTTATCTGCAAACATACATTTTTTTCAGCTGGGACACATGGGAAGACTCCAATTAGCTCACAGGAAAACCCACAGAGGCAAACTCGGAGATAAGTAATAATACGTCTTCCCCCTCCTGCTGACATGCTGTGCCACAATGAAGAAGAAACATGTCTAGGAGAACAATTTGATTTATATTTTAAGGCATTCAAGAGACAGTCTGTGATTTTAGATTGTTATTTATCATGTGATGTCATCATGCACAGTTATAACTACTGTGACAGATTTTCAATATGGGATATTTGCTTTTTTAAGGATCACAATGTTTTAGTTTTTAACAAAATATGTGAAATTAAAAAAAATAAAAAAACATCATAGCAGTTTAGTTGGTTAACTCTTTGTCGCTAGACTCAATCATGACTCGGTTTCTAGGTCATCTTTAAAATGTATTCATCCATTGACATTTTTCAATTCACACTGACTCACCCTCATCCATTCATTCACTGATTCTCACCCATTCACATGCCCCCCCACTTACTGACCTACTTGTAGCCCGCATCCTCCTCTTTTCTTTTATTAGACCCCACATTTAGTTTTCCTTTAGCATTCTGTTATTTGTATTATTTTGTTTTTTTCATTTTCATTTCTGACTTTTTTTCCTTTCATATATTCATAAACATTTGTGCAAATTCCCCTTAGTTTTCAAGTTTATATTTATTTTGCATTTTTATTTTTTGTTATGAAGTCTTTTCTTTTACAGGTTTGTAGGATGTAATTTTTCTGTTCTTAACAGATTATTCACAAACCACAGAGACAATGCTTTCCTACATCCAGATTGCCTTATCATATATGCTTTCAGTTTAATCTATTTAAGATCTGCAGGGTGTGCATAAAACCATGAAGAAACCAGGTGCTTCCCCTTGTCAGCAGGTTTGTGAAGCCTAGTTTAATAAAATGTACTTTAATGTTTAATTTAGGGCAGTACTGTGTTGTTTAGGTCTAAATGAAGATCACTTTATTTGCAATCACTTACCAAGACCTTTGAGACAAGGATCTTATAATGCAAAGTTATAAAAAAAAAATAAATAAATAAATAAAACAACTAAGGGGGTTTTGTGAAATATGGGAATCCAAGGAAGGTTCTTAATCAGATTGGGTGGATATTCCCTGCCTCCCTTGTGACTTCCTTAAAAAGTGCATTTCACCCACTGATAAACATCCAGTGCTGGGTGATATTTCCTGTTAAATAATTGGCTGTGGGATTTTGCTGCACTGCACATTCTTTAGTTCTAATAAATACCCTATTTTCTTGATATAGGTTTGTTTATCGTGAAATAATTTGCATCAAATGACTATGTAATATAATTATGCAGTAATTTTATGGCCCAATAAAAAAAAAATCTAGACTCAACACACAACCTGTAAAATAAATCTGATATAACTAACTGTAAAGTTTCTTGGTGAAAATAATGTCTGTGCCTAAAGTGCCTCACTTTTTGGCATAACTAACCAGTGGGATAAACCTTGAAGCACGCTTCAAATATAGGGATACTATGTTGCTTCAAATAGACGAGAGTGTCACAAAACATCCAATAATCCATGGTGTCCTGTTTCCCTGATGTATAAAAACAATGGCACAAAATGGGGAAGACAAGACAACATACCATTCAAGTAAAGCAGAAGCAAGTTGGACTTCATAGGTTAGAAAGAATATTTTTACTAAAAGGTGTCCGTATCACAAAACTGAAGAAATATTGAATGTCTGAGACAGCTGGGGGTGTGATAAACAAGACTGGATGAGTACTAAGCTCTATCTTAACAGATAACTCAGTAAAGAGGATGTCAAGGGAGTGAAATCCCCTCCATAGCTCACTGCTGCATACAGTAAAAGGGGCGTGCTCTAGTCACCACATCTCTATAGAATTTAATGTTGATGCTTACACATTTTGAGAAGTGCTTAAAAAAACATTGTTGCAAATAAAACATACAAGATGAAGCATTACCCTTTATATTGTATTGTTTTTAGGGAGAATCTGTTGTTTTTTTCTCTTAATAATTGGTAAATAAGTTAAGAGTCAAAAATGGATTGCCTAATATACAAAAACAACCTGGAACATTTTTAACAGTAGAAATTAACAACAAAAAGTACAGTATTGTTCTGCTATGAATTTAAATCGGTTAACAGGAGAACCTAATATCTAAACAGAGGGGCAGAAAACCATGCCTGCATTAAGCCAGGAGCTGGCTGGAGGCAGAGAGGATAAACTGTTTGTGGCAAGAGAAATAAAACAAAACTCCTAAAAGAGGACATTGTGGTTTCCCCGTATAACCCAATAGACGTCAGTTACAGAAAACCAAAATAGCTGCGCAGAGCTGTTCCAAGAAAAATCCCTTGAACATAAAGACGGTTTTCAGCCTCGGAGGTATGAGCAAAGCCAAAACTGGAAGCAGTTGGCTGCTGGGAGAAGTATTTCCACATAATGTTATTAATAACTTTATGTGCACAGTAGACATAAATGCTCACACTTATGGAGAAACCTTTTTTTTCTTTTAATTTGTGGTTATGCCTTTCCAATCTAGAATAATGACATCAATAAATGATGTCAGATTGTTTTACTGACTTTGGTTTCAGCAGCTGTAAATATCCTTCACACCCATCTTACAGCAACAAAGTGTGTATATTAGTCAATGCATTGATATATGTTAAAGTATTACTCCTGACAGAAGCCTCTGACTTGTAATACTCAAGTTGCAGGTGTAAAGAAAATATAAATAACCCATTTCTACCTTGAAAATAAAAAAACCAAGAGCTCAGTAATAAGAGCCAAATTAGTTTGTGGAAAGACACACAGAGAAGCAAGTGGATGGCAGTGGGAGGCTGTTAGCACTTGGTGTAAGATTATTTGTGATCAAAGAGGTGAACAGGGAGCAAAGTAGGGAGGCTCTGACATGCAGCTGAGGAAAACTGTCATGCAACCAGAAGAGAAGAGAACCGACAACCAGAAGCAGCTTAAGTCAACCACCCAGTTCCCCTTCAGAGGCCTCTCCTTACTTTCACTATGACTTAAAAGTTGAAAAAGCATTTACTTAGCTTTGGCAGTATTTGTGGAAAAGTGATGCAAAACCTTGTTTCAGTTTTCTTCTTTTATTATTTTGCTTTATATGTCAAAATCAAAACTAATTAACTTCCCTGATAAATGATTACATCATCCATCCTTCTATCCATCTTCTGATAAGCTTAATCCCAAGTGGGGTGGCGAGGGGTGCCATCATTATACAACATATTTATATATTCTTATTGAAGTAATCTAATTTAACACACTAGCTTATTGAGAGTATTTGTTTATATGAGCATTAGAATAAAACATATACCACATGTTCACTAAATTTCTCTTTTGGTGCACCCTTTAATACCTGAGTAACCCCAGGCTAGTTTTCTAAACATCTCAAAAACATTCAAGATTCCAGTAGATTTTAAACTTAGTCACAATTCTCAACTTCTTGTACCTTTGCATATAACCACTACAATACTTAATGGATTTTGGGGGATATTATATGGTATATATGCCAACATAAATTAGAACATAATTGCAAAATTAAAAAACAAAAGACTAGATGGTGTTATAGTTCTTTGGAAATAAGAATCTGAAAGTTTAATATAAATTTTCAGTCTACCTCCTTCACTGTTGAATATCTAAATGATATTTTCTAAACTGATCAGCTATTTAAATACAACTGCTGTATGAAGGCTTCAGGGGTTTGTTTAGAGAACATCTATGAACAAACAGCATAATAGAATCAAAGGAGCAAACTAGACCATGACCGAGATAACATTGCTCAGAAGTTTAGACAAAGTCACTGTAGATATAGAATAATATTTCAAATTTTGAGCATGATCCAAAGCACTGTTCAATACCTTAACCACAAATTAAAAGTTAGTGATACCATTGTAAAATACAGTATACAAAACAGGTTATCCACCTTATCTGACAGGTCAGAGAGAAGAAGAAGAAAGAAACCTAAAATTACCCTGGAAAATGTGCAGAGATCAACCATACAGTTGGGAGTTTTTCACTGGACAGCTTCATAAATGTGTTCTTCAAGGGATAGTGGCAAGACAAAAAAGTACTGTCAAAAGAAAGCCAAAAAAAGTCCAACTTTCAATTTACCAAGAGCCATGTAGAGGGCACATGGCACCAATACCAGTACCAAACATCTCCCTAAGGCTATAATCCTTATGTTGAAACAAATGTAGTTAGTCTAAGCAAAGATTTGGCTGCTAGTAGGAGTTAATGGGAAGATATGTAGGTCTGGATACATGAGCATACTAGAAGAGCATCTCCTCTCCTTAAAGGTAGACCTCCAACAGCCAGAGATGTGTTGGAACAGTTAAATTCAATCAATATTGTTCTGTTAAAGAAACCCAGTCAAAGTCTAAGTAAAATCCAATAAAAATCCATGGCAAGCCATGAGAGTCGATGTTGAAACACACTCTCCATCGAGTGTGCCTGGGCTTCAATTGGTATGGAAAATGGAGGGGAAAATTGAGAAGAGTAACAACATTTCGTATCATTACAAAATTTTGCATGACTGTTTTTTGGCCAATCTCATACAGTGTCACCCCACTACAACAAAATAAAAATATGTTTGTGGTTGGACCATGACAAAATGTGACAAGGCTTCTGGAATGTGAACGCTTTTGCAAAGCCCTGTATATACAAAGAGTGATGAGTTATGAGGGGAAAATACAGCTGTATGTGTTTCACTGTTATTATGTGGAGCATTGTCAGCCCATAGCTGCTGAAGTCTTTTTAAGGAAATATTTTCACATTTTGGGGAATACGGTTGTTTGATTTCTCTGTAGAGTGAAACAAAGACTAATCCCACTCTCATGACTCAGCTGCCACCAGTGATTTCTGGGTGTTGCATAACACCTAAAAACAGGCAAAACAGCTCACTTGACTTAGCCCAAAGGTAACGGTTAAATTACTCATAGATAGTATGCTGGATCCTACGCTAACACTCCGGTCTCCACACAATGTTATTTTACTTCAGGTCATTTTGAGTCAGGCTGGACGTTCCACTATTGCAAATGTCATAAAAGTGTTGCAGCAATTCAGTTTAACATATATAACAAACTAATTTCAATATTTGAAAATAGAAAAGCTTTGGTTTTAAATAGCAAATGTTCTGCATTTCTAGATCACTAGGGGACAAACTTGTACCTCCCATTCCTGAGACGTTGGCCTTCCTTTTAGTATTGACTATATTTTATGCAATGCAAAAATAACCTAGAGAGTACTTTTAAATGTCTGATAATATTTCTGATTTCTCAAAAGACAAAACTTCCTTTATGAAGTTGTTCAGTATTGTATTGGCATGTTAGGTAATCTGTCCACACAAATTCTGCCTCCATTTAACTACTTAAAATGACCATTTCTATATATTCTCAAAATACAGAGAACAATCATGGTTTCTCTCCCATATAGCGTTTCACAAACTCCATTCAAAGGGTTCAATAACATACAGGTAATTTCTAGATCAATAATCTTTTTTTAAAAATGTCGTACTTTGTTTATTAGGCATAGGTAGCTCACTTGTAACTCTTAGAAAGTCTCCTAGAAATTACATTATGGACAACACAAAAAAGAGGCGGAATAATAATGGTTTTATTTATTCAGATCTCTTTTCAGACACTTTCCATTTATTGAGGGTCTAAATACTTGTTAATATGTTGAACTGAAAATCTTGTTTGTTTTATTAAATCATATCATGTCCAACTATGATAAGGGTATATAATGGGGTGTTTAGATGGTACTGATGAAAACGTAAATATTCTTTTTTTGTACTCATTACTTAAACGATCGCTTTTTGTGGTGAAAATCGTCTGAAACAAATTTATTTATTGATTCCTTAAATATCAGTGTGTCACTTTCAATGTACACACAGGGTATGAAAAAAAATCTCCTTTTATAGATTTTTCTAGTTTTTATTTGATTGGTCTTACTCAAAGGTTTCAGATCAAGAGACAACATTTCAAACAAAGATAACCAAATACAAACTCAAGTTTTTGGCTACTGGTTTTGCTTGATCGTTTTATTCTCTGTTATGATACAAAACTGCAGTTTTATTTGTTAGATGGGGTATATAAATAAGCTTTATTTAGTCCTTGAGTTTTTTGCTTCATCAACAGCTGACGTTAAGTATCTGCCAAAACTGGCAATGAGTTACTTACATCACTTTAGAAGGTTTTCCAACATGAGCAGCTGGTTTAATATTATGCTAAAATATCATAATTAGAAATAAGTTCAGGTTTTGACTCAGCCACTGAAAAAACGCCTTTATTAACCCCTCTGATGTGATCTTGCTGGTGTGCTTTGGCTCATTGTTCTCCTGCTGCATCCCCCAAGTATGCTTTAGCCCAAAGCCATAAAAAAGAATCACATTGTTTCATACATTACTGAAGCAGCAAAGCACTATCAGACCATCCTCTTGCAATGATTTTCTTTTTCTAAATTCCTTTTACTTTAACATCAGGCTAAGAAGGATGCACGATTATTGATTTATTGGGTTTGTAGTGTTCAGGCCTGGTTGAAGCAAATAATAACAATCTCATCTTCTAAAATATGCATATAATATAATTTGTTTATTAGACATATTTTATCAAGCAAAAAGCAAAAACAGAGAAAATCTGTGAGAACGCAAATAGTCTTACAGCCCTGTATAATAAAGTGGCCAAGTGTTTGTCTTCAAAATAAGGTTTAAAGTAATTGGTCAGTTACTGAATATTAGTATTAAACCTTTAGAATCGTGTTGACGTCTCAAGTAAGAGCTTAGCAACAATCACGGCCATCTTAGGAGGGCTGAACATGGTTAGAAACCATGGAGGTAGACATCAAAGCAGTACTCTTAGCAGATTTTCCATGTGGGTTGAATCTTAATGATTTACGAATACCAAGAAAACCTTCTACCAAAACATATGGGTGGATATGATAAAGAGTATACAGGGAGAGGCCACGGCTGACAGAGGCTATAGCTATAGACACTAATTGCAAAGGAACAAGAGAGCACAGCAGAAGTTCGAATAAGTCCGCCAGAGAAACTGAGCGGGAGTCTCTCCCCTGCAAACTCCTGCACCTGACAGGTCCATCCTGCACTCTGGCGCTGGGTGCAGGAGTTTCCCCTGCAATCGGAGGGTTGTCAGTTCTTGGCTTGGCTCAGGCTTTCACTAATGTTGTGTCCTTGGGCAAGACACTTGCCCACTAATGGTGGTCAATGGGACTGGTGGCGCCAGTGTACAGCAGCCTTGCTTGACCCTGGGCAGCTGTGGCTACAAAATTCAGTAGTTTTCTATCATGAGTGAATGACTGAATGTAGTGCAAAACTCTTTGGTTAATTGCCCTTATTTGAAAAAGCACTATATAAGTACAGACCTTTTACCATTTACAAGTCGACAGGAGGAAGACAGCTCTACTTTGGAGAATCAAAGACAAAGCATAGAGAGGCTATGAATGACCGAGGCTAGCCTCTAGGCTCACTGTGGGAAATGGAAGGAGGACAGCGGACGATCATTATATACGAATAATATACGATTAAAGGCAGCAGTTGATCTGTGTTTTCGCTGGAGGTAGGACTACAGGACAGTCCCTCTAGGGCAGGGGTCAGCAAACCAAACTGTTTAAAGAGCCATACTGGATGAATGAAACAAAAAACAAATCTGTCTGGAGCTCCAAAAATGTAAAATTCCTCTATTAGCCTCATGTGGTAACATGGGCTTTAACTGCATTAGCCCACAATAAAAAGGCACTATGTGGGCTTAAATAATAAGCATTCATTATTAAATGTTTATCATGGAGCAACTGTCACATCCACAGTAGCATGAGGTGAGGGAGGAATAGTGAACACTCTCACCGAGTGTAGTTAATCGCACACCGCTTCACCGTCCTTCACCATCTGGATTAGGTTTTGTTGCATTGATAAATTATAGAAACACAATAAAGGAATCTTTCAATAGTGGACGTTTTTCTGTTGGGAGGAGTTGAATGAGTCACGAGGAATCAAGCAGGAACTGACATCCATCAGAGAGGTGCTCTCTAACCCTGAAATCTCACATTCAGCAATGGTGGAGTTTAGAGAGCCAAATCAACTTCTTAAATCTGTTTTGGTAATCCTGTAATTTATCAGTAAGTTCTGCAATCACACTTTTTCTCTCACTCACAATTTGGTGGTCGGCTGCATACTTTGAATGCCTTCCCTGGAAATGCCTTTCCAAATGACTCTTTTTATTTCTTAACAACTTCTCATTACAAAGCAAACATGCAGGCAATCCTTCCACATTGGTAATGAAAGCAAATGTTACGGTCCATTCTTCTTTGAATCCTCTGTTCTCGTCAGCTATCTTTCTTTATTTGCCTTTGGGATCCATGGCCCGAGACTCCCCCACCGCTCAACAGCCACCTGGCTGGCACCGCTTCGTGTTAAAATGTGTGCTGCAGGCTATGACGCAAATATTCGTTGACAGAAATGTTTAAAATTATTGTATAAATATATTTATTATAAAAATATTCACAGCATTGGAAACAACAAATATTTGTTTGACCTCTTACACACCAAATCCATCTTTTTTCATTTTAATAAACTTTTGAAAAAGCTCTAGGGAGCCGAAAGGAAAGTGCTAAAGAGTCAAATTGGGCTCTGGAGCCACGGGTTGCCGACCCCTGCTCTAAAGCTAAGTTAAAATGGCTTTTTTAAAAGCCACCCACAAACCCCTTAAGAGCATTCCTCACTCCATTCTTTCTCTGCATTATTTTCTCTATCTTCCATTCTGATCTCTGGCACCTCCTTAACCAAAACAGTGGCCAATTTATTATTCTCAACTCCTAAGTTTTTAGAACTAATACTACAATGCCAATGCCTACTCCACACATAGGTTGACAACACACCAATTTGACTTTGGAGACCAGCTTTTGCCATTTTCTCAGATCCTCTGAAAAGCTTGTGACCAAGCCGATCTTTTTGGTGTTTTTTCATTTGGAGAGTGATAGAAAGATTGTTTATCTACCTCCCAGGTATTACTGCAGCATCCATAAGCAACACAGGATTTTGGCAACAGGACAAATTTTACATTACACCTATCTATGTACAATTAGAACAGGTCGCTACTATGCAGTTATTTACCCCTCCTCTAATGGCGGTGCGGTCATCAGGTGTGATAGCCTGAATGAAAATGCTCACAACTCTTCTTCATTAATACATTTAATTTCAACTATAATTAAGGTGTATAGCAAACAAAACCAAGGATCATACATGTGGCATGATGAAATCTGTAAAAAAGTAAACATACATTGGACATTGCAAAGATTTAAGGCCAAAATGGATACCTTTATTTAATATCTTACAGGATGATGGCCATACTGCATTACTTTCTGCTGCGTTTATGGTCAGAAGCCTACCTGTATAGCACTTTGTCAAATTCAAGGACCCCAAAGCATTTTACACTACATTCAGTCATTCATGCGCCTCTGGTAACAAACAAAAAACTGTAGTTTTTGTTTGTTCTCATCAGTCTCTCCTAGAGGCTCTCACTCTAACTTTCATCCGATTGTCTTTACATGCGCTTGGATTGGCACTATGGCACATTTACAAATCAAACCATTTGCATGGATCAAGATAAAGGGTTTGTGTCGGGTATCTTGGTCTTCACTGACCATGAAAGTGATTCATTTTCATGTAAGCGAGTTCAGCCCTGGTATGCAGTCTGGCTGTGTGGGGCGCTAGCCCGCATGTGCACACACACCAGTGTGCATTACCAGACACGTGCACACCCGGCGAGATATACCCCGGGCCCATCTAAGTGAGCATTAGTCACTCCACATAAAAGCATCTCATTGCTCCAAAGCAGGGCAGTAGAGAAAACAAGTGGGAGAGAAGGTCTGTTGAGGTTTCGCCATGGCAGCCATTTCCCAGCATATAAAAACTAGACTAGAAACCCAGAGAGCTTAAAAGTTGGAGAGCAAGGGTGAAGTTTACATAACAGTGATCAATATGAGAGAAGATATCCCCTGATCCAGTTATATCCAGGATTTATGTTCTCCATGAGCTAGATGCAACACAGGGGGAGATCTTCTGAATATAATTGATGCTGACGCTTCACGTTGCACTTATATAACTAAATATTACTGATTAGAGTTAAGCATTTAAAGCTGACAGTCCATTCAGAAGTAGTGAGAATCTATGAGGAGAAGCGTGTATTCAGCTGGACTTAATAATGGAATCTGATCTGTATTCAAGCCTCGATTGTCTCAGTTAAAAAAGGCATCACAAGGGAATAATACAGCATGAGTTCAAAAAGTCTGCTGGATGATGGTGATATACTACTATCTGACAGCAGAGTCAAACTATCCAAGAAGTTTTGGCTCAAAAGCACTGGACAGATGGTTATTATTGTAATCTGAGTTCAAGAATTTCTGTTAATTTACTTCCCTTTTTGAAAAACAAAAGGAAAAAAATGACTGACATGGACTGTAAAATTCAAACATCTACTTATTCTCACAGCATGACGACACAAGAGAACAGAATATATAAAGTAATAGTCCTAATATCAAGGGCTTCTGCATCCATTTTATAAGTAGACAGTAGTAGAGCAATGTGTGTGTTTACTAGAAAAGTGAGAACTGCTAATTATCAAATAAACACAAATTGTCATGTTTTACAGCACTTAAATTTTGAAAGATATACAAACATTTTCTGTTCAGAGTGAATCCGCCTTACAGCCAGCGACCAATGGAGGACACCACCTATTATCAATGGATAAAGTGACAGATAACGTCATTCCAATGCAAGTCCTTTTTCAGATGGTTGGGTCCCCTAAACAACTTTATATAGGTGAAATGATTTGTTTGATCATTACTTACTAAAACAACAAGGTGGGAGGAAGATCCAATGAAATTGATTGATTATTGATTATTATTAACTCATTTATAGGCAGGTTTCAATGATAGCCTAATTATTCTAAACATTGTCTAAACCCTCCAATAACAGCCCAGGGTTTGATTTCTATCCGGATACAGGACAGTGTCATGGCAGCCTCATGAGTTGATTTGGAAACATTTTTCATAAACATGTCTGACAGTCTGTACGGCGGTACAGTTTGTAGCACCGTTGCCTTGCAGTAGGAATGTTCTGGGTTTGAGTCCTAGCTCAGGTTCTTATTCCAGGTTTCTCCCACAGTCTAAAAAAAAATACTGCTAGGTTAATTGAAATCACTAAATTGTCCTTTGGTCTGTGTCGATTGCTAATTGCCCTAAAAAAATGAAGCCACCATCCGCCATGATGGTACATCCCACTCCCACAGAGACACGCAGTAAAAATATCTACATTTGTGCCTTTGGCTGCAAAAAGAAGCAGTTTGCTGGCTGTGGGAAGACTTTTAAAGGTAATTCAAAGTCAGCAGATGTATTAAGCAAGAAAATCCATATATAGGCCAGTGTATCCCATAGTCGAGTACGTAGCATAACATTAGCCTGGCTATCTCGGACTGACTGCAAAATGCAAAGTTGAGTAAACAGAAATTAATTCACTGCAAAAATGTAAATGTACTAATTCTTTATTAAGTGGATGATGTCGTCGTTCCTGTAGTTTGTTGTATTTCTCATTTGAAAAAGTTTTCTGAAATATATATATATATCATGCATGCAAAATTAGCAAATAGAAAAATACTATAGCATTAATAGACATGTAATTGTAATTTAGTCTTCATGTGAAATCTTGAAATTATATGTTACATTTAATTACCATAACAACATAATAAATACATGTATATTACAATTTAGCACTTTTGGCACATATGTGTTATTATGCTCCATTAACACATTATTTGTGATGGATTTGTATAATATATTACATGATTTAGAGACTTCATTCACTTCATATTGACTATGCAACGTGCCTATTTTCATATTTATAAATTAAAGTAATCTACATATGCTGTGAAACACCAAGTGTGTGTCAAAGTGATGAATTTATCTTTATTTTAAAATTCTTAAGTCCCCCTGAAAATGAGAAAATCATCTTTGTTCGATGCTGTAGCGCACATACTGCTTACATTGTGACCGGTCTAACTAGGGAGTACCAATATGGAAGCCAGTGGTTTCACTTCAACCCCGTACTACAAATGGACAATCAGCAATCCAGTTAATAAATAGAGATCAGTGGTATGAGTGCATGCTTGTACTTCTCTGTGTGTGTCTATGCTGCCCTGCGATGGACCTGGCGACCTGTCCGTGGCCTACTGCCTTTTGCCCATATGCTGCTGGATACAAACCATGACCAATGAAGAGGCATATGATGGATCGATGAATATATCTGATGTATGCCTAGCAGCGTTTAGGAAAAAAGGTGGGAAACTAACAATAGTGAATCAGTTTTTTCTACTTTACAATAAGCAATAAAATATTGCTATGTCATGATGTCTACTGCTAAACGTGAAACATAGAAACAAGAAAAAAGTGCTGCGATACACAGATTACTATACTAAAACAACTGGAAGTGACATCACATAAAGGGGACACAAAGCCTTATTAACATTGTCATATGATACACATTGTCATATGTGTAGCTTATGCTGTGTTTAAGGAAAGAACAAGTTAATAAAAATGTGTCATTGTATTCCTAAAGGTATTTGACAATGTATGGTAGATGAGACTCTTAAAACATGCAGATTTAAGTGGTTTTGAGGGTATATCCAGCGCTTTTCTGAGCCTCTGAGTTGACGATCAGCATCTTTGGCTCCTAGAAAGTCTGCCGGACCAACCAGACCATTGTCCTCTGATCCCCTGGTCATCTTCACAGAGAGCAGGAGAGAAAACCTTTTTTTTTTTCTATGAATGAGCAGCTGCTCCATTTAATCAAATCTCAGGCCTACTCATAGAAAGCGGAAGCACCGTGGGATTTTGGGTTGCACTCTGGAAAATGAGCGGGGGAAAGCCTGAACTTGATATGACAAATCTTTGAAATGCTCACCTCTCCCAACCAATCTATAATCCCTTGTTGCCCCAGATCGTCTGTATGCAACGGTACACTTTAATCAACATTTAGACCACTCACACTTCTGTGTATCCTGCAGGTAAACTGACTAAGAAACTGTCTACCATCATACAGTAAACACTGATTTATATCAGTTAGTATAAACTTTCAGATCCAGTATAAACATGTAACATCAAACTTTACTTGATTCTTTTTTCTAAGTTGGATAAACTGTAAGTATCAAACAAAAGGAGATTAAAGCAGCTCATTTCTCTGCAGATGGTGAAATCCAATACAAAGCCATGTGTGATTAGCAATACAATCTACATGTCTAGAATACAGCAATGCATTGAAGCCTGAGATACCTTTAGATTAAAGCAGCCAATTGAAAAGCAGAGATATGGGGGAGGATGCACAGACTCAGGTTTCTGTCTATCAATAGAGGGATGTTATTTAGCTGCTACATGCAAACCACAAGATGGTTTCCACTTACACTGAGGCTTTAATCCCTGGGTGGCTTTATTAGCCTGTATTGTCCCATGAGATTAATGTGTCTATGTAGAAAGGAGAGAAACAGGTTGCATTATGTATGTGGACTGTTTTCAGAAGAGAACAAGTGGTTAAATGAGCTGAAAACTGTGAGGGCTCACAAAGCATGTAAACTTGTGTTCCACTACCAAATGTAAACTCATTGTTTGTATGAATTTCCAGTTTCATGCAGCAACTGGAAGGAAAATATCATCCATTTGATGATATAGATTTATGCGTGTATTTATTTTACGTGTTTTTATTGATTAAAAGCAAAAAGGTCAGGATTCTCCACAGATGGTAATCCATCTGTAAAATAACTTGTTGAAAATTGCTGTCCAGGATTTTTATCTATTAAAGGAAAATCTAAGCTGTGCAAGTATGTTGTATCAGTCTTTGTTACTCATACTTTCAAAAAGATTGTTTAACTTTTTACCATTGACCAGATGAAGAAATAGAAAGTATGCTGCACTTCTTTTCAATCCAGCAGCTGGCCCAGGATAAATACAGTATACCCATAAAGGGAGAAAACTGCTGCTTCTGTTAGTTTAATCTCCGATTGTTCTGAGCACTGGCCTTATAGCAGTAAGTCAGAAGCAACTGAACAGACAACTTAATGTTTAATAATGTGCTGTATTTGTCTGCAGCTAACCAATTACTGATATAGTTAATTTATTAGGTGGACAAAGATAATTTCAACAGCAGCAGATAATACACCAAAAAATATTTGTTATCAGTTAGTTGTTGTTTTTTTTTTCAGAAATCTACATACACACTATACATATTCATCAAAACCTGTGCAGAGATGCTGCTGTGAGCTTTGGCTTTCAACTGATGTTTGTTGGTGAGCTGACCCATCAAAAACAGTGCCAATGCTGGGCATGCTTCCTTATCTAGATAAAACACGTCTATATTCATGTGTATTCCCACCAGTTTTATCTCACTCAGTTTGTCAGGTTTCTCAAACCTGAAGGTTTTTCCCAGCTTAAAGGAAACCTCAGTTGCATTCTTTCTTGAGAAGAAACACATGGATAAATTCTGCTCTTATTAAACTTCTTCATAAATGTTCACCCAATAACAAAAAAAAAACAAAAAACAACAAGCTGAGTTTTTTTTGGTGTATTTTGGCCATACGGCGAGCTGGCAGGCCCGATTAAGGTATTGGGAACCCAGATGAATACTTAGACATTCCGACCTAATGAAACTCCTACTTTGATGACGTTGTTTTGCTTGTTGCTTTGGTTACCTCCAATGAAAATATTTAATCAGGTGGACATAATAGCTCATACGTGACTCGTGATTTAAAGTAATGACTTAAAACAATACACTTAAAATTCTTATTACAAATCAAAAACAAACATATTGTTTCAGGGGGGGAAAAAAGGAAAAAAAAAAACACATTTATCCAGATAGCCCTCCTAAGCCAGCCAAAAAATGATGTGATGTTTTACCTTAACAACATGGTCATAAAAAGTAAATGAAAACAACACAACTAGAAACACATGAGGAAAGACATGAAACACAGGACTGGAACCTCTTCAGTGAAATATCTAATATATAACTTTTATAATTGTTTCTGACATTTATAGATACAAACAGACATATTTTAATGTAATATTACACTTTGTGTTGGTTTGTTATTAAACCTCAAAGAAGAAACCTAAGCTGGCTGTCAATGGACAAACTGAATCAATCAATCGTTCCTTCTGACTTCTCACCGATGTTAATCACCTGGTTTTATTGAGGAACCTTCCACATTATAAAAAGGTGAGATTTTTAAATTCAGTAAAGAATTTCCTCTGCTGCACCTCAAGATCAGACAAGATATTTCCAGCACTGCCACTAAAGATCACTTGACTTTTTAATTGTAATATGATTTCAAGAAAGTTTCCTAATTCTGTTACGCTAATTGCCCTCTGGTGAACTGTGTGGGGTTTTTTTTCTTTTTTTTTTTTTACAAAACCCCTTTCAGTAAGTAGGACCAAAACAACAGAATGTGTTATTGATGTAGTTAACACTGTTGAGGCCACATTAAACCGCCACACATCGTACCAACGCAGCCCTTTCCTAATGTCTGCCGCCATCCAACCATTTTCATGTCAGGCAGCTACAGGACGTTAGTTAGAACATTTGGAGCCTGCGTGCTATTACAGTTACCCCCGCAGAGATTTTGACAGCCGCAGAGCAATTTTTTGACATCCTTCTTTTGTTTCTGTCTGGCTAACTTGTGAAGAGACAGAAGCTTGCAGGCACCTGAGAAGGGAGGAGTAACAATGGGCAAAATCATGAGTAAGCAATGCAATATTAACAAATAAGCTCAGCAACTTATCCTTAAAAATGAAGATGCAATATTCAGAACTATATATATATATATATATATATATATATATATATATATATATATATATATATATATATATATATATATGCTCTCACCTGTTAAGTTTTTTTGGTCTGAGAACAGGTTGCTTACAAGAGCATGGATTTTTTGTCTCTAAACCTCTTGATTTCACCATTAATTTAAGCTCATTAGCCAAATCAGAGACTTTTTTTCAACAACACCCTCCTTCAAAAAACAAGTAATAGGTTGTACATATCTTGTACCAGACAACTTTGTTCTAGCACTGTATAAAAGATTATGTAAATGCTTTTTCCGAGAGGTAACCAGTCTGATTTATGCCCACATTAAGGGCTGCAGTTATACTGATAGGGGATTCTCGTATCGACTGCAGTCTCCATTCATGGGGCAGAAAAATATATTCTAAATCCTCAAGAGAAAGCTGTAGCACACATTACCTCCTTCTAGATAATTGTGCAAGCAAATCGACATTGCTCTAAAGCAGTATCCTTTGCAGAGAAAGAATTGATTTCAGGACCATTTTATTAGACTGCAGTATAGTTTTGGCTATTGCTGAATCTCAATGTCTTTTCTTTAATCTGTCATTGTCCCAAAGACATGTCCCCTCATGTCTCGTCTGGTGTAATTTGGAATGGACTCCAGCCCTCGGTGGTCCTGAGCATGTCTAAGCAGATGCAAAAGATGGATGGGTCGCTTGGCTGCAGGTGGGAGTCCTTTTCTCAACAGCTAAATGAGCTATTATTCAGCAGGGTCAGTCGTGACTTTGACCTTTCGATTGTCAGCACAATTTGGTATCCGCTATGCAGAGCAGGTCTTTTGAGTCCGAAGGAGTCACTTAAACAAATACTGCAGAACGGGTGGAGCCTAATTCAGTGACACAACTGTTAAAGCAGAGGGGAGGTAAGAAAACCTGAAGGCCAGTCTGTTCCCCACACCTCAGACTATTTTAAAGGAAACGTTTTTTTGAATGAGGTTCTTACTTTACAGAAAGAATGCAGTTAAATGAGGCGATATTTTAAACTTGTGATGTAGAGCTGTGTTATTATGAAAACATAATCAAGCAAGCATTCCCCTGCATGAAGACATTTCACCCCCAATTAAGGACATTACCATCCCAGAAACATAAGAATATCTAGCAAATAACGCAGCCATGTACTTCTTTTTTTTCAGTGTCATCTATTATGCACCGATCCACTTTTATTAGTGTATCAACCTATATCTGATCCGATTCAACTATTGCATATAATATAAACATACTGAATAAAATAGAAAACATATATTTCCATATATTTCGCCAAACAAAGTTAAAAACGGTAACAAATGAACACAGATATAAATCTACTTTATATTATTTATTAACAAATAACAAAGAAATAAATAGCAGTTCCATGTAAAGTGCTCTGGATCGGATCTCCGATATCTAATCCAGCTAATCAGTCAATATCGGAGCCAATATTCAATCCAGGTATCGGATTGGTGCATCTCTATATATAACTTTTTTTATTATTGTGGCAGGTGGATTTTTGAGTAAGTTGATACTGGCTCAACCTTCTAGAGTACAAACACATTAACATTTTGCCCCTACCAATTTTAACTTCCTACCCATACTGTAAGCAAATCTTCTCATACTCATGTATGTAAATCAACACTGTGTAACTTTTGGCCAATAAGGACATTAGACCTGTGACTTCCAGGTTTGGGCCCCTGAAGACCAGCAGCAACACTTAACTGACACAAAATTAAAAAGTCTTTCTTTGTTTTTTGGAATCTGATAGCAGACCATTTTGGACTAACATACTGAGGGTTAGTCATGGAATTCATTGTTAAGAAAAAGCCACAGTCACAAATCTAAATTAAATCCCATATTAAGAGGGGTGCAGATCGTTGTAAAGTGGCGCTCTAGGTCACATGAGTTGTTCAGAAACTGAGCCCGACTTTTCTCAAATTACATAGGTGACTTTTTGAGAAGGGCAGCCTACACTGAGCAACGATTCACACACGAAATGTTGCATATTGACCCGAAGAATAATCTATCTTAAATTAAAGGTATAGTGGAGGATTTTCGTAAATTTTTGAAAAGACCCGCCCTCTCCACTTAAAAGAAATGCACTTGCACAACCCTGTACATGCTCCCGAGAGGGAACGCCTATTAAAAGCGTTCAAGAGTTTGTGCAAGAGTTCAGTTCTGTTTAAAAGTTGCTGTTTGCATCGCTCATGCAAGCTTACTTTCCAAAAGTAGATTTGCAATTTTTCCACTATGTCAGACTCACCACCCCTAAGTGAAAATGGGGACAAGCACATCGGATGGCCTTACGTACAATTATCACCAGAATGATTGACAATTAGGAGGACCACTTATTTTGATGATCCACCCAGAAAAAGGATATCCTCCACTATAACTTTAAGTTAATACTTGGGTGAAAACTTACATAGTATTGCTTGCATACTGGCATTAGTAACAAACAATGTTTGATGTAATTTTAGGACTAAAACAAGAACTCAATAAAAGATAGGATAAAGAAAACTGATGAAATTGAGTGCTAATCTTGCTAGAAAATAAAAATGGGATAAAGATTTGGGATTTAAATCTAACTATAATAGTATAACAGCACATTAGGTTTAATTTTCAGATGCAGAAGTGAATTGTAATGAGTGAAAGATGTCATGTATTTCAACATATTGCAAAAATGTAAATTATATTTAAAACTTAATGGAAAAAATGAAGACATTTTGCAAGGTATGGGGGGCAGCAATAAGGATCACAAAAACCAACACACTATAAGGTGGCAGGTTATCCCAAAATCAGAGCAAAGGAAGCATGCTTTAACTAGGGTATTAACCTGAGCAGCCACAGGTTATTACATTAAAAAGCTTTAGACTAAAAGACAGCTTTGATGTTGTGGTAATGTGGTTTTTAGATGGGCAGCTGGAAGCTACCCGCAGCTCTCCTGTCTTTTGAGGTGCATGCAGCTCAAATCAGCTTCCTGTTCTTCAGCTGACAGGAGAGCTGTTGGAAGCCATCAGCCCAAGGTTTTAATAAGTCTCTAGAATGTAATACCACACAGTATTCCAGAGATGGTTCCTAATAAACTGATTTACATTTTTAAAAACGGCTGAGATATTTTCTCTCAAATCAAAAAATTAATAAACATTATGATTCGGATTTAAAAAAAAAAATCAAATTGAGACAGCTGCTGCTCTTGTTGCTCTTTTAAAGTGTACAAGGTAGCTAAAACTACAAAATAAAAGTAAAGTGATAATAACCCTTTTTAGACAGAAGCACTAAATATACACATAATGTAATGTAAATATTGATAATAATACATGATGTTTGCTTGTGTTAAATTTGCAACTTTGCTGGGTTGTCTGAAATGAAGTTATTCAGTCATTTATTCATTCCACACATCTAAAAGGTGCAGGACAAAGGACCTCGAAAACTGGGATTAAATAATCCCGGCTCTGATTTATAAATAAACAGACTGAGGCCTTGTTCTTGGTTGCAACCTTTAAACTTTTTTTTTTTTTTTTGTAGAATGTTTTATACCACCAGCTTCTAGCAAGGTTTAAAAAATATTTTATATAATCCTGTAACTGTATTAAAAATTGCAGAACTTCATATTTTAGGGCACACATGAGGGCAAAAGCTAACTCGGAGTGTTAGGAAGTTGCAATGTTTTCAGATTTTTTTATTTCATTAAAAAATATTCTGTGTAATCTGTGTGCAATATACATTATTTGGGTATTTTTCTTGGGAACTTATCTAAAAACACACATTATACACTTCATTTAGCTAACAAAATATACAGCTGGTTAAACAGAAACCTATGTGTTACTGAAACATTTAATTTCCCTTGGGGATTAATAAAGTATTACTGAATTGATTTAAATGTTAAAGCTTCTCAAATTGTTTTACCTAAACTGTCTGCCCATTAATAAATAATTCAACTTGGTGTAAAAAAATTATTCTTCTTTAAGATTGAAGAGGCCATCCAAAACTGTCTTGGTTATCATTGATATTTCATTTGGTATGTATGTATTTGGTAAACTAAATTGTAGTAATTGATTGATTGATTGACTTTATTGATCTCACAGTGGAGAAATGAACTTGTTACATCAGCTCAAATAGTCAAGTGAGAAGAAGAAGGTGCCAAAGGAAGAAAAGGGTGCATTGAATATATAAAGTATATACAGTGCATCCACATATGAGAGCTTTTTTTTCCCTTTTTTTCATTTATATAGTAGGAATATTATACAGGGTTATTGCTCAGGGTGTTTACATGGGTATTTATATAGCTGGATATAAATATAGTTATTGCACTGGGTGTCAAATATAGAGAGATTGTTATTGCACAGGGTATCAAATACTAAATTGCACATTATACATTGCATAAGTTATTGCCATTGTAGAGTCTGGTTTCAGCAGGGATAAACTGACCTGAGGTAGCGCTCCTTTTACATACAGCATGTAAAAGTATTTCACTAAAGAAGGTGCTAAGCTCCTCTACAGATTGTTGCAGAGGATGGAAGGTGTCCATGATGGATGCAAGCTTGGAAAGCACCTTCCTCTCAGCCACTTCCTCCACTGAGTCCTGATTGCAGCCTAAGACAGAAACTGCCTTTCTCACCAGTTTGTTTAGTCTCTTTGTGTCCCGTTCTGCGCTGCCAGGGGCCCAGCAGACAACAGCGTAGAGGAAGGCTGATGCCACCAAAGAGTCATACAAGATTTTAAGCAGGGTCCTGCTCACTCCAAAGGACCTCAGCCTCCTCAGGAGGCCCTTTTTATATAGGGCGTTGGTATTATAAAACTTGGTGTACTAAACAAAAGTGACAAGGAATGACTGAAAGACTTGGACTAACCACCTCATGGCTGTGCTCCTGGGAGCCGAAAGAATGCTCCAAACGGCAGCGTTCTGTGGCACGCATTGCCTCAGTCAATTGTTCCCCCTGTGTAGCACCCTGGCAATAAAGAAATTAATGGATGGATGGATGGATGGATGGATGGATGGATGGATGGATGGATGGATGGATGGATGGATGGATGGATGGATTGAAAGTGATAACGCTGCTCTGTATTGAACTAAAGTAAGATTAAAAAAAAGTCGAGATGTGTAACAACCTGATCGTCATTTCTGTAGTCTTTGAAATGTTAGAACGGTTAAAAAAACCAAGTTCACGCTTAAAAGTTTCAGAACCCTGTACAATGACTGACTGCTCTGTGACTTTGGTCAGTTGGCTTATCTTATCCCAAGATTTCATTTTACAGGCTGTGGTGAACTGCGGTGAACTAGAGAGGAGCTGACATTTTTTTTAATGAACTGAAATTCTTATAATCTACCGATGCATCTTAGAGTGATAATTAATTTAGTGTATTATTTGTGCATTGCTCCACTTCAGTCCACAGTCATTTTTTGCAAATATCTAATGCAAATTGTATTCATAATTTCAGCAGAAATATTTAAATTCCTCAGACCATCTCAATATTAGAAATAAATTGCCTCAGAGTATTATCTGATTAGCAGAAGAGCCATTTAACTTTCTGTTGTCCAGCCTAACTAATTTGGACTCTGCTTTGTGGTTATGTAACCTAGTCTGACAGTATCTACAGCCGATTTATTTCCACTTCTCCTCTATGTCCTTTGACAGGCTAAACATATCTTTGGAGAAATACCCAGAAATAACTCAGTTTTCTTTTCACATAGCCAAGCCATATGGTTAGTATCTGCACTACAAACAATCATCCTGAATGTGACGGTAGGATTCACAGCGCTTCCACAGCGCAGATGATACAGACTGTTTTCACAGTCAGCTCAGCAGCCACAAGCCTCAGAATATGCCTTAACCACACACTTTGCTGAAAAATGTTTTGGATTGTGCCTCTTGCTGTAAGCCACATTATGTAAGTGCTGAGTGTGAGGTGTCAGAAGCTGGCTGGGAGCCAGTATGGTGCTGTGGATGTTTGGTTGTGGGTGTAGGTGTTAAAAATATCTTGTATGAATAGCTCCTCCGAGGATATAAGCTCAGAGTGCAACAAATTATCATGCACCGCTGCTGTGATTGTGTTGTGAGATGCAGTGATGTAATGTATGATAGCTGAATTTACCTGCTAACTCATAAAAATGTCTATAAATTAATTGGGTTTTGATAGAAACATTCTGTTGCTTAGTTATAAAGCACTGGAGTGGGCTATTTGTATGCTAAATTCACCTTTATATAAAGCGACATAATATAATGAAACAATATAAACATCTATTAGTTTTTGGGTTTTTTTAAACTTATTTTATCTGAATGTTACTAAGAAAGAAATGCTAACTTAAAAAATATACTTTTAAAAAATTGGGTAAATGTTATGGAAGGCAGTCATATCCGTCATACAATTGCTGATCAGCTTTTAAGAAGTTTTCATTAACATTATGACAACACATCTTTGCAGGTGACAGGATGTTTTGTCATCCATTCAGTCTTAAGGCAAGGCAAGGCAAGGCAAATTTATTTGTATAGCACAATTCAGTACAAAGATAATGCAAAGCTCTCTTCACTTTTTGTTAAGATTTAAAGTGGTAAAAAAAAAAATAAAATAAAACCATATACTCATTTTAACTAAGCCAAGCATTCTTCCTGATAGTGTTTACTTTGTCCTTTTTAAACATTAAAATTACTTTTGCTCTGGGAGGATCGCTAGACGCGTCCGCTTTTGAAAGTACTTCCTAGTTTACTAATTGCATGCAATACCTCTGGGTAGGTGCTCTATATGAGGTAAAAAATGCTTAAATTTACAAACAACTAGACCAAAGAAAAAGACAAACAGAAATGATGAGCTAATTCAATTGGGAAGCCTTTGTATGCAACCAGACCAAGCTACTGCTGTAGAAAATCCTCTTAGAACATGACAGACCCCTTATGCATGTGATACCCTCTTAATTTTCAAGCATACAATTTCAGCAGGGTTGTTATTAGTCTGTTTTTTCCTTCTAAAAAAAGATGACCATGTTTCTTTGGTAGTTTGATAGTAACTAGTTATACAATTACTTTTACTTAAGTAACATTTTGGGAAACAAATGAGTCATTTTAATTAACCATACATTTTATTTTTACTAGAGTTTTACTATTTTTGCAGCATTGCTTCTCTCACTTAGGTGAAATTTCAGGCTGTTCTACCCACCTTTGATTATTTCACAGAATGAAGATCATACATGTTTGAGCCGACAATGCACAAAACAAAAACACTTCCAGTCTAAACTCAAGTCAGACTTCTTGTGTGGAAACATGCTCCCCTGTTTTGATGTTATTTTGTTTGCTGAGTCTGCTGAACAATTTGAAGGGCAAGCTCTATTTACCATTTATAATAAAAACAAATCATTTGAAAATTCATTTCTTTTCCCTGAATTTATGTTTTTTGTAAAGATAAGTATGCTACATTCATTTATTAGTAGATTATTTTAAATCTGCAAAGAAATGTATTTCTTTGTTTGTGATTACATTTTAACGAATTAAATCAGCCCTTATATTTTTTCATTATTTACCCAGTACCACATAATTATATAGTCCAACTTTATTTATGTTTGAATGGTCATCTTTTACCTTTATTTGAATAAAATAAAAAATACAGTAGGTATATTGTAGAAGTGCTATTCTGCCTGTCAACCCTACCAACCTCTGGTGTCATATCTAGTTTAAACACACAGTCATGTCCAAGTTTAAACAATCAGGCCCAAACTTCCACTCTTAGATAAAGTAAACTATGATAGAAAGCAGACAAGGTAGCAACAAATACAAGCATGGTGGAGTTAGCATCATACTTTAGGCTGGTTTATGCTTTACGCTTCTGCAAAGTCTGAGTAGAAATATTGTTGACAAGAGACAGTTCCTACTGGTTAAGGGTCACTAATATAAACATCTATAGAAAATCTACAAGTTAGCACTTAAATCTTATCACAATCATCTGAATCTGAACAACTGGTGGTGAGAAATTTGTGATAACATGAAGAAGTATTTAAAATGAAACAACTACTGAAAACGGTGGTATCGTTGGAGGTTTATAGAAGACAATATACCCACAGTAAAAACTGTTTTGGGTAATGGATCAAGAAGAAAATCTTTATGGAATGGCTCCCTGCTTTGAATTTATTCTAAAACTATGCATTATGATTATGGCAGGGTCCATACCACAAATCCTAAATGTATAAAATAATTCTGGCAAGGTGAGTGGTCGAAGGAACACCAAGAATTATGCCAAAAAAGTGTAGCTTTCCGCAACTTCCTAAGATAATGAATATAACAAAAATATGCAGGAATATGGGGAATATGGGGAATTTTCAAATACCTTTAAATAGAGCTCAACTCAATGTTTCTACTGCATTTGCTCTGTATTCTTCTGATCACTGGTGCACTTTAAAAATGGAAATATTAATTTCACTGTAAGCTGCTCACTTACTGTTGAAAAGCTGTATGCATCTAAATTTTCTTTTGTATACACTGTGATTACAAAATGGCAATAAGGTTTGTCTTAGTCTAAGTCTATTTAAAATTCTTATTTTAAAAAGGAAGGTATTCACTTGGATTTGACATTATTTCAACATATGCTCAGAAGGAGTGCAGGTAAAATGTCCATCCACAACTTTCGGTTAGTTCAGAGAATAATCTGGAGTAAAAGCTGCAAACTTTCCACTTGGTCTGAGGAAAATATACATTCACTTTTCATACTAGCTGATCTCATGGAGTCCTGCTCCTCTTTACACTCTTTTTACTGAGCAATGCAAACAGAGAGAAATTTTCCTCTGCTTGTTAAACCATCTTTCTAGTGCCAAATGCTGCTCAGCACTACCTTAAATGCATCCATTAAGCATCCAAAGCTCACTTTTCCTGTTCCACGCCTTCAACTTTTTAGACATGGTTAAATTTAATATACTAGAAAGTCTTGGATCAGTAAAGCCAGTTTATTAGAGTAATTATGAGTGCTACACAACACTCGTGTTACTATGTTCTCTTGCTTGGACCTGAGGGGGGAAATTTTAACAATTATAAATAAGCCTTTTCGGGAAGAACTGTCTACTGGGGAGAAAAAATTAAACCTTAATTTACTAAAGAGCTACATATAAATAGTATCATTCAATATACTGTTGAAATTAATTAGAAGTTAAAAAAAAATGATAATAGGAAAGTGCAAGATATGTGCTGCAAAGAAAAGAGTCCAGATTAACATAAGATTAACATTCATAATTAAATATTTTCTATTCTGAGCCAACTTGATATACCAGATTACCTATATATTAAAGGTTAAGCTGTTTAGCCATATCCCCTACAAAACAAAGTAGGTATTGAATCTAAAAACAAATCGATGAGCAATAATATCCCAACTTTAGCTTTCTTACCCATCAACAGTATAAAGCCATATATTTCTACAGCGCTTACACAATGCACAGCACTGTAGGAGCCATACTTTCCAATGAAAACATGTAATAAGCACAACTAAATAATCTCACTGCATCTCTGTACCTCCCCATGCATCTGCCGCCCTGGGCAGAGAGCCACGTCCCAGATATTAAAAAACAGTACTGTTAATGCCCGTTCAACAGAGACTTAGAGTTGAAACAGAAGATGAACGTTACATACCTTGGAAGACATCCACATGCCGATTATCTTATGTGCTCTGAGATAATCAAAGTCCTCTTGAGCAAAAAAAGAAATAGATTATATGTATCTTTTTGTGCACAGAGTCCAGCAAAAAGGAGGAAAAGATGCTCATAATCTCTCCTTTGAAAGAGTTCCACGAGTCTTTTATGCCGTAACTTCCCGTCTTCATCTTTGTAAAGGGATACTGTCATTTTGAGGTGCTCTTAATGAAAACATGTTGTAGACTAGGCTTTGTAGAAAACCTGGGTCTGAGTGACCCAGCCATTTTAAACAATGATGGCTCCTGTGCTTAGCTCTCATAGTGGGTCTTTTTATTTTTGGCCTCTTATGGAAAAGCTTATTTCATTATAGCCCTGGTTCATTTAATGCCTGCTTTATGATCTCATCAATGTGTAGATAAGTTTTGTTTGAGTATATTAAATGGACAGTGATTAAAAACCTTCTCTCTTAGGCTTTTTATATAATAGAGCTCAGAGTTTTTTTCTTCTTCTCTGGCAGCCTGTGTGAAATAGTTTCCCAATTTTCTCTACTCATACAGTCTGTACCCAGGTGAGCAGAGTGTTGCCATCTGTATGGCCTACAGTTACTGTCTCTAACCCAGCGCAAATTCTACATTATAGTGCAAACAAATTTAAACTTTATTGCATAACAGCAAAACAAACGACCGTCCCTATCCCCTGTAATGTGACAGATGAAAGTCATAAAGTGCGAATGCATAGCCTGGTGCCTAATTTAGATTCCATGTCAGATTTGGAAGCCCACACTGAATTAACGGATGTATCTGAGTCTATCAGGCAGATAGAAGCTCTCGATGCCAATTGATGCCCTATGAGTGTGAATGTGTGCGTATGAGAGGCGTAAAACCCATAGGCCTATTGAGGGGGGATGTTATTCAGCTGCTGTTGGGCAGGAAGTGTCTTTAATCTGATGTTGTTATTATTTAGAAAACAATAGGATAAAACTTTAGTCACACGTCAGTCTGAATTGATTTAGAGTTTGTACTGTTTTTCCTGCTTATGTCTGTGCCGTTTCCTTTACTGGGGCTCTTGTCCAGCCCGCAGAGCGACTCCGTCACCCCCTCCTCCATCTCCATGTACTCCCCTTTGTCACCCATCGAGGAGCCAGAAGGAGAGCCTTTGAACTTCCTTAGAAAGTCTGGGAAATACGGGCAGGCGGGCGGCATGCTCTCCACCACAGGAGACTGGTCCTCGTTGTCGGTCTCCCGGTGGTAAAAGTAGTTAAAGTTGGACACTATGACGGGCACCGGGAGCGCGATGGTCAACACGCCCGCGATCGCGCAGAGGGAGCCCACTATCTTCCCACCGACTGTGATCGGCTTCATGTCGCCGTAGCCCACCGTGGTCATGGTAACCACGGCCCACCAGAAAGCATCCGGGATGCTGGTGAACTGTGAGGTGGGCTCGTCCGCCTCGGCGAAGTACACCGCGCTGGAGAAGAGGATGACGCCTATGACCAGGAAGAAGATGAGGAGAGCGAGCTCCCGCATGCTGGCGCGCAGGGTATGTCCCAGTATCTGCAGCCCCTTGGAGTGCCTGGACAGTTTGAAGATGCGGAACACTCTGACCAGGCGGATTATTCTCAGGATGGCAAAGCTCATCGCCTGTTGCCCGTTGCCCTGATGCTGCGCCAGATCCGTGCCGAGGGTTATGAAATAAGGCAAAATGGACACGATGTCTATGGTGTTCATGATGTTTTTAAAGAAAGCGGGTTTGCTGGGGCTCGCAAAGAAGCGAACTATAATCTCAAAGGAGAACCAGATGATGCAGACCGTCTCCACGATGAAAAACGGGTCGTTGAAGGGCGTAAATCCGTGGTCGGGCTGAGAGGAGTTCAGCCGGGGCTGAAGGTACTCTTTTTCATCCCTGAACTCCGGCAGCGTCTCCAAGCAGAAGATGACAATTGAAATGACTATAACCAGGACGGAGACCACCGCTATCCCTCTGGCAGGAGTGGAACTCTCCGGGTACTCAAAAAGCAACCAGATCTGGCGCTTGAACTCGTCCTCAGGCAGAGGTTTCTCCTCCTCTTTCACAAACCCTTCATCCTCCCGAAACTTCAGGATCGCTTCCTCCCCGAGTTCATAAAACTTTACCTCCTCTGAGAAAATGTCAAACGGGACGTTGGCGGGTCTTTTTAACCGCCCTCCTGACTGGTAATAGTAAAGAATAGCGTCAAAACTCGGCCGGTTCCTGTCGAAGAAGTATTCGTTCCTCAGCGGGTCGAAGTACCTGATCCGCTTGTCGGGGTCTCCCAGCAGGGTGTCCGGGAACTGAGTGAGAGTCTTGAGCTGAGTTTCAAACTTCAGCCCCGACACGTTGATGACCACCCGCTCGCAGCAGCCGCAGTCGCCGTAAACGTTCTCGTATCCGGACTGGGGTCGCCTGTCGGTGATAGACACCGTCTCCTCCTCATCATCCATGTTGCACAGAAAGCTCGACCTCTTGCTCCCCCGGCCGCCCCCCGCCGCCTCTCCCCCTTCTACCAGCTCCTCCTCCTCTTCCTCGGCCTCCTCCTCCTCTATCATGATGTCCTCCTCGGATCCGAGCAGCGCCAGCTCAGAGTGGCGCAGGTCTCCACCGAGATTCCCCCGGTTGCGCCTCCACCGACCGACGCCGCGCTGCTTTTTCCGCTCTCTGAGAACTCTGTGCTGCTGTTGCTGTTCGGGCTCCTGCTGTGAGGAGGAGGAGGAGGAGGAGGAGGAGGGGCGCGAGGCGGCGCCGCTGCTGCTGATGTTGGTGGAGGAGGAGGAGGAGGTGGCGGCGCGCGGTTGATGCTGGCGGTTGTTAAGGAGATGAGTGCCCGAGGAGGTGGCGGAGGTGCCCCCCCCTGCGCCTCCCTCTGCACCGGAGCCTCCTTCGCTCGATGCAGCCGCGACCGCCGCTCTTGTCTGAGCAACCTGGCGCTCTCTCTCGCGCTCCCTCTCCCGCGCGCGAGCTTGGGCATATCCGTACGGCAGGTGACTGTTGCACCCGCCGTCCGCACCCACCATGGCAAACTCCATTTTTCTAAATCCGAGGTTCGGTCTAGGAAGGCTACGGCAGCCTTCTCAAGGTGGATGCAGACCAGTGGATAAAAGTTGCAGTTCCGTCGCGATGCGCAGAGATGATGAGACATCAACCGTTTAGAAAGTCAGACTAACAGACTCACATCAGTGAGGTCCAGGTTGATTGGAGCCCGCTGTGCTTCTTACATGATAAAAAAGAGAAACACTGATGAGCATATCTTGTTGCGCTCGGTGTATAATTCATGACATCATTACCATAACCAGAAAACACCAGGGCCGTGGCATAGCCTGTTACGCAGACGAGGTCTCAAACTTGCAGCGCCCTTTCTATGTTCAGCATGATAAATCACAGAGACATCAAGCGACACCCAAACAGTCCGTGCTCAGTTTCCCTGATGCCCATCAGGTGGTTAATTTCACCCCAAAAAAAGCATCTTCTGATCCTCCGCGGTCGCCCATGGTTACCATGATTGTTTTAAAGGATCTTCGCTCTTACATGTTGGAGCTCCAATTAATCTGATCGTCTTTGCTCCTGCGATGCGCTCAGCAGCTGGCAGGAAGAAGAAAAAAGAAAACACCAATAGGTTTATGCCAAAAAAAAAAGAAAAATAAATAAAGGATCCGTTTATGTTAATGTTATTTATTTTTTTTTTTTGGGTGAACTACCCATATTACTCAACTTAACCGCTCTGCTATTACTATAATTGACATTAGTAAACAAACATTCTAGATCTAAAGCAAATATATGCTCACAAAAAAAAAATCTTTTCATAAACATTTTTAATCTTTAATCCATACTTACATTTTAAAAAAGGGGGGCAAAAATAAATCGCCTCCTCCCACTAACAGAAGAGGAAGGATGCTGGGTGAGGATGCAGCTCTCCTTCTGCGCTCATCCCCCCGTCTTGATTTTGGGGTGTAATATAACAAATCCCTCGTCGTATCCAGCGGGCGACCATATCCACATCTACGTCCGGTAAATACATCCGCGCTCTGACGCACTCTGAGGAGGACACTTTTTTTTTTTTTTTGGCTACGTCTCGACGCCTTATTCCAATTCAACAGGATCTAGTGGCACCTGATCCCCCGTATGTGCTGCGTCGCTCCTGGTATACCGTTGACAACAATCATGACAACAACAAAAAAAAGGAGAGAGAGAAGGAGAGGGCATAACCAGGTGTGCCAGCAACGAGTTGGCATCAGAGACAGTGCCATTCGATTGCAGCAAAAAGAAAAGAGGGTTGATAAAAGTTTATATTGGCACAGGCGAGGCTGGATGAGCCCATGGTTGAGTCTGAGCATCACACATCTGTCTGTCTGCTTTAGCTCTACCTATACTCCCGTATCCCTCCCATTGTGTGTGATGATGGAGAGTCTAAGTGAGGAAGTCGATCATGTACCGCAGCGCGCGCAGACGGTGCTCGGTCCTCCCCCAGTGGATGCGGCCGGTCACTGCGCACCGCTCTGCAGTCTCACAGCCTGCTCTGTCCTTCATAAGGACGCAACCGATGGCTTCTCTATGAAAAGTTACCCCTCTAAATAAGCGTTCATCCCAACAAAATGAAGGTTGCTGTAGAGCATGATGCCCATCTATTAACCCTTTATAGGGCAAGTTACCATTTTTGATCGCTTGCATACCCCTTACAAATGGAGTGCAATGTATTTCACTCTCAGAGTGTTTTTCATAAATTTCTTATAGAAGCACTTTTGTCATTTTTCTTAATTTATACGGGGAAGTTGGCCTTTCTTGTTATTACATTGACATTCACTTATGCCATCAAAATATGTATATTTTTGGAACGTTACAAAGGTAATAAGGCCTTGTCCTGGATTCCAATAAAGCACTACAAAAATGATCTATACATTTGTGAAAATGTCTTAAAATAAGTACATTTACCCTTAATTTCAGTAGGTAAATAAGAAAATCTCCCAGTTGAAGGAGCATTGTTATCCTTAAAATCAGATTATTTGATATTATGCACTTCAAATAGGAGACTGCTTTTTTTTCCTTTATTTTAAATGTAAATTTTCTTATTCCATTTGCAAAGTATCTCACCCGCTCAGTTCAAGAAAAAATGCACTTATTTTAAGAAAAACCGACTTACTTAGATTTCAGTTTTTTTACAGTGTACTCTTTGCTTGAAATTTAGATAGTCTTTCACTGAATGCCCTATAAGGGTTAATAAATAAGCACGTAAATCGTTGGGGGGTCAATCTGTTTCCAAATGTAGGTTTTATTTTTAAAACACAGATCTAACCTTTATCTGGGATTCCAAAGAAAGGTAAAGTGGTTAAAAAAAAAGAAGTTAGAACTGTACATTTACAGTCATTTTTACAATTTTTCAAGGCTGCACTTTTAAAAAGAGGAAATTCCCCAGTGAACTGTTTCCAAACAAAATTTATTTTTGTTTTTGTCATGATCTGGCCTGTTTGCTCTCCCCTAATTAGTAATTCCTGTCACCTGCCCTCTTCCTTCCCAGCCTCAATCATAATTTATTCCTCTCACCTGTTTCCTGTGGTTTATATTCAGTTCAGCCTGAGCATTCAGTGCCAGATCATTACTTGTCTTTCTGTTAGTCTGTCTGTTTAGTTTTTTGTCATGGTTCATGTCCTGGATCCTAGCTTCCAGTGGAAAGAGGGTTTTAGTGTTTGTCTCGTCTCCTGGTCGTCCACTGTTCCTCCCCCGCGGAGTCCTCTGGGTTTTTGGCTCATTATGGGGGGAGGTTCAGTTTTTATCAAAGTAAGCCTGGCTCCAGCGAGGAGACCAGTTTAAAGTCCAGCTTCAAGTTCCGGTTCCTACGTCCTGTCTCGTCTACCCTCTTCCACTGTGCCTGCCTGTCTGCACCTGATCCTGTCTGCTCCTGTGCGTGACCACCTGGTCATGCTCCTGGTCCCAGTCAGACTCTGAACCCTCCTGGAAGCCTGTGGATGCCTGGAAGTCTGGATCATGTCACCTGTCTCTGTTCCTGCCTGATCTGGATCCTGCCTGTTTCTGTCTGTTCCTGTCTGTTCTGGATCCCTCACCTGGATCGGCTTCCAGCATCACCTCTGGGACTGCAGCACTGGGGACACTCGTGGTCTGGACTGTTAAACCAGAGTGTCTGAGATTGGGCGGTGCCACGCCCCCCGCCTGCAGTGTCCGCGAGCCACAGCTCCGCTTTTGTTTTGTTTTTATTTTAATAAATCTTTTGAACTTTCCTACTGACTGTCTCTCCTGAATACTGGGTCCATCTGTCTCGTTTAATGACAGTTTTACACTTGTGTCAACAAATAGACAAATAAAATCTGTCTAAAATCAATAAAGTACAAAGTAAAAGGATGTGTTCTTATAGTTTAATCGAGTTCTAAAAACAGCCAAGGTAATAATAAAAATGTTTTTTATTAAATCGATACTTTGTAATAATTCAAATGTAATAATATTTGTTAAACTGGCTTTATAAGCTATTAAAACAATTAAAGGTCAGGCTCCAAAAGACTTTTCGTGCTGATGCTGAAGAAAACTTTTTGGTAAAGAACTTGACTCTTCAATCGCTCAATAAGTAACACACTACAAGTGTTTGGAGTTAAAAGCGGCTTCATTTACTAGTTATACTATTCATAAAGAGCAGGCAGTATTTTAGAAGTATTTCTTAAAGCTTTGAAATTCTTTGCATACATTAGAATTACCTCTGGGACTAAACTCTGTTAACGCCCACTGATTCTGCCTCCATCCAGTGCATGATTAATACAGCCCTCTAATGGGAATATCACCTGTTTAGAATGAGGAATTAGTATTACTCACTTGGTATTTGCGGATATTAAAATCCTGCAGAGTTATGTTTAAAAGTAAAAACTTACACTTTCTTAATCCATTCAATATAAAATCCTCAATCAAAATTGGAATGATGTTCCAACCTACAAATAAATAAGTAAATAAATGAGGTGTTATAAATAAGCCAATATATTATATTGGTATGATACAATTTCTTGTGCTGGAATTACAGTATCAGAGTAAAGGAAGAGTACTAAAGCACACACCACTTTTCAGGTTAGAATTTTGTTTATAGCATCACTTTTTGTTTAAATCAGACACTTTGAAAATGCAAATTTGATTCAACTTGTTAAAAGTAATTTTGGTTTTAATGAAAAGGTCCAGTCCCTTGTCAAGAACCTAAAACTGTGGTCCTGAAAAACCCTGTTACTTCACACGGCATTTTATTCAAAGCAGATGAAGAAAAATGCCAGTATGCCTGTATCAGAAAAAAGGAAATGCCTACATTCTGGAAAAAATAACCACAAAAAAAACATTTTCTTCCTTTACCCTGAGATAAAATCTTAAGTAGAAGAAAAAAACAACAATTATCCATGTGGACAAAGGTACGCTCTAGATTTTGATGTATTTACTCATCATGTGGAAACATCTAAATAAATGAAATGATCAAAGTCTGTGTGCCAGCAATTCCTTGAGAGAAATGTATTTAGTTATTTTATCAATCGAGGAGCAGCCTGAAATGCATTTATTTATTGGAGACATACACACCAGCTTGAAGATGGTAACACAAGCGTCAGCCTAACAAATTACTGCACTTAAATATTAATTAATCAAACCATGCTCTATATTTGAAAGTAATTAAGGGTTCAAATACTTTTATATTGATTTAGTATCATTTATGTTGCCTCATTTGCTTACATGATTTCCATTTTTTTTGCCAAACTGAATGCTTATGGAAATGTATTATTTTCTAAATGAAGGGCCTGACAGTTAAAGGAAACTATGATGAACTGTTTATAGCTTCGCCAGATAAAGAGGCGCATTAATCTGCTGCTCTGTTGCTATTTCTTTCATGAAACACAGACGTTGAAACACCTGAGTCCCTGTCACTGATCATTCAGCTGATTGCCTCCATAGATTTATTTGGATCCCATTGGGCTACAGAAGAGTAAAGGTCCAAATCAATGGACATTTGAAGCATACTACTTTAAAACTGATTGCTCAGAGAATTTTTTATTTTTTTTCACTACATAATCCCTTCAGGGCTGCTGCTGGAGTACACAGCAATCATTAGCCATATCCAATTCACCTCTGCCCAACTGATTCATTAGAATCAAACATTCTAATAAGGACAGATCAGCCCGCTTTTCCAGATAGAATATTCCTCTAAGGGATTCAGATATTCTCATGAGGGTATCTAGTAAATCTCTGGTTATGATATTCCTGCAAAGTATTTTTAAATGCTTGCCGGCCTTGAAAAGTAACCCAGTCTTTTCTTCTTTTAGCTAAGATGAAAACTAAAACAAATATATTTTGGAAATAATCACTTATGCTGATAGTGCAAATATCTCTCAGCGC
The DNA here is from genome assembly GCA_030533445.1 of Cyprinodon diabolis. NCBI lineage: Eukaryota > Metazoa > Chordata > Actinopteri > Cyprinodontiformes > Cyprinodontidae > Cyprinodon > Cyprinodon diabolis. Next base: position 40,306,886 of record CM060065.1, on the reverse strand, counting down.
CTCTTTAAAGATCACATCTCCACTTCCTCTTTCTTACACAAACTAACCCCTGATACATCAGAGGAGCTCTTTTCTTGTCTGCACAACATGTAGGCAACCTTCCACCAATGTGACATTCATCATGAATCCCCACTTCTTGCATGTTATTGAACATCCACCTCAGTCAGCACCAGGGGGAGTTGTGAGGTTAGTAATAAGGTGAGATGTAGTGGCGTTGCTGAGTGCTTTATTAAATGTGGCTTATGATGCATTTTAAACAGGAGTCAGAGCTGCAACAGATCAAAGCTAGTCAAGAAATCCAACTTAAAGGCTTGTAGCATTGTATTATAATTCTTAACCTGTTTTTTGAGATTATCCTGAGTATATTTTGCTTTTGACAATGGTTCTTGCAAGTATTTGGCAAATGGTAGAGCACAATAATACTAAACTAAGGGCTTAAGTTCTTAAATGTGTTAAATGTGTCAGCTTCAAATCTATCAAACTGTAAATTTAACTGAGAGGCTTCTCAATAAGCGGTTTGTCTGGAACTTTATAAAATGCTTGATCTATTCAGTCAACCCTCTTTTAATCTGTTTATTCATAGAATATTTAAATCTATAATTATCATTTTTAGAGTTTTTGTGTGACTATCAATTTAATCAACAGCTTTCACTATATACATTGTTTTTATTGAGTTCTGTTCATAGACATCAAATTTATTTGTCTTGTTAATGAAAGCTGCTATACAAATACATTTGCATTCCATTGCTTGTACTACTGTATTACCAAAATTACACTGATCATTTCTGATACTCCCTAGACTCTGTGTGTTTAGCTCTTTTCACAATCTATTTTAAATAGCAAAAGAACAGAATTTTTTTTTCTTGTCATACTGCCCAGTGAAAATACATGATATTGCAGCCATATTAACTCAGTAATGCATATACAACCCTCTGAATGTTAGACGACTACTCTACCCTCTGAGCCACAGTCACCCCCTCAGAGAAGCACCCAGAATTTTAAAATGACAAATACATTATACATCAAACAAATCTAGGTGGAAAATTGCATCAATGTGATAGATAATTTAGTTTTTTATTACCTAGGAATGCTGACATCAGTAAATTTGTTTTTTTCGCCTCAAGTGTTGATGTGGTGTGCTGATGGGAAATGATACCAAAATGCTCTAATGTAATTGTAACTGCTAAGTAAAGGCAGACTGGGACTGTTTTCTAGTCGGAGTTCAAAGAAATACTCCAGTACAGCTATAATTTATACATCTATATGGCAGATGTTGGACTATGCAAAAAAGACTTTACCTGATTTTATAGATAGATGTGTTGATGGATTAAGGTGAGGTCTGCTATAAAATTATATCTTTAGCTTTTCTTTGGTTTGAAACTTTAACACATATTAATATCTGAGAAGAGACAGTGAAAAGTGCACCATTCAGTCAAATGTTTACATTTCTCCTGTATAAATTAAAGTAAGTAAAATTATAGTCATATAGAACCTTTCAAGAAAAAAATCACAAATTTATTAAACACCAAATAATTTGAAATATGATTCAAAATAGATGACTTGAATCAAAAACAGATTTAACAAGGCAAATCTTTAGGAGGTTTTTAAAGGAAGCCACTGCATCTGCTGATCTCAGAACCAGAAGAAAGACAGTTCCAGAGTTTTGAAGCCACAGACGAAAAAGCTTTGTTTCCTTTTGTTTTCAATTTTGTACAGGGGACAACCTGCATATCTTAATAACAGGATCTCAGAACCCATAATGACCCTTTTCAGGTGCAAAGGAGATGTTTTTTTTTTCTATTTTAATTAAAGAAAGCTTTTATTCATCCAATCTTAAATCAGTCCAGCTAATACAAAAATCTGCAGCTTTGGACTTTCATTTGGAAGAAAAGGAATATTCAATTGATGTGAAACATATTTAAATGATGAGAGTACGGAATCAAGAGGGAGTAGATAAAGCAAAAACAATAACTGCCCCAAAACAGAGCCCTGTGGAACACCTAAATGAACAGGACTTAAATAGGATCTGTAATTAGGTAGAACTTAGAAAGTCAATCTAACAGAAAGATATGAATAAAACACTTTTAAAGTAAAACCTAAAACACATGTCCAATGCCCAGCCTGTTTAAAAGTGTTGGATCGCCAGCAGTTTGAAAGTTGAGGTCAGATCTAACATAAGGAGCACAGAATATTTACCTGCAACAACTTGAATTAAAACATATATCTTGAGACTATAAAAGGATGTGTTTCCATTGAGTGGGAGTTACAAAATCCTGACTGGAACTGGTCCAGAAGGCTTGGCTTATCAAGTCGAACAATTAACTGCTTGAACACAATCTACTCTATAATCTTGGCCAGAAAAGGACACTTTGAGATGGGTCTACAACTGCTAGAAGGTGAAGGATCGGAATGAACCTTTTTAAAAACAAATTAAAGGCTCTTTAGACCAACAGGTACATGAACAGAAACCAAATAAGCATTTATTATATTAAGTACATTATGACAAAGGAAATTTAAAACAATGTTAACCAAGCATGCTGGTAAGATGTCAAGAGATAGGGCAGATTTTTTCATGGTTCTAACAAACTTAAATAGTTTAAGCAGGGGACACTAGGAGGAAGTGATCTAAAATAAGAGGGCTGTAACTGTCAACCCAGGTCCAGAGGGAAAAATATTGTTTCTCACCTTACTGAGTTTTTCTATAAAAAGAGAAAGAAAAAACAGCAAATTACTTTCAAAGACAACAAGTGAAAGAAGAGTTGGCAGTTAAATTAGAGAAGTAGGTTGCCCCTCTTTGACTTAATCATCAAAAGAAGCTAAAATGTCATTTGAGTAGGCAACGCTCTTGTAAATGGGTTTTCTTCGATAAAGGGTACATTTGTGAACATCTGTAGCTATGTGCAGATTACCTTTCCCATTTTGTCAGCTGAATATAAGGATCTAATCTAATTTGAATACTTTGATATAAAGATGAGTGTGTATCTCAGACATCAGCAAGGCAGAGGTAGTGCGATTAAGCCGAAGGTTGGTTATCTGTTAATCATAAAATGTATTCTGTTACATTTATCTAAACCAGCTACCTTTGAAGCTGATCCTAAAGTTCTCTCTGTTTATATGGGATCGTAATATATATGTCCAGAAAACAATGATTCTACGTAATTTTAGATTGACATATTGTGGTTTCCAGTTGACCTTATCATTTATAACAATACCCAGTAATTTGATATTTGCTCCATTTATCTGTCTTTTTTTGTACCTGCAGTTGATCTGCAGTTTAATCATAACATTATATTTGTTTTACTTTTTTTAATGACAGTTATCTCCATCAAATGAAATTTATAGATTGTTCATGTCTACATTGCTTTGTAGTTCCTACATATTCTACACAACAAATAGACAACAAATAAGTGTGTCACAGACAAAGTTGTGAAAATAGCAGATCTAGCTCAACACATCATATTGGTTAATATAGCAGACAGACAAGCTAACAACATTTAGAATAAAGGAATATATTTAGACATAGAAAGTTTCCATCCCAAAGCAAATACTTCTTGATCTACTATGACTTATGCACTACACACAGATCAATAAAATTTTCATTACTCCAAAAAAAGCAAAGAAACAAAAACTTTCTTCTTTCTACTTTGGCTTTATTTCTTCAATTTGCCCCTTGGTTACTGCTGTTCAGGGGTCAAAGTAGATTTAAATGTACAGGGTTTTGATTTTTTTTTTTTTTTTTTAAACAGAGAGAACCTACATAATTCCCTTGTAATGCCATACCAATCCAGATTGAATGAATAAGTTATCTAAAATATTAAAATAATTAAAGGAAACAAAGAAAATGTTTCAATGAAAATACAAGAAAATATTTACATCATATTTGAATAGATAAAAATTAGAACTATGAAAAAGAAATATTCAAAGATCTATGTACCTTTTCATCTGCTTCTTTATCCGGAAATAAACAGTATGCAATTAAATATTTGCTTTGCATATAATTTAGGGATTCCTTTTGGCAGAAATTAAAGAAGGTTTTACATCACCTCTTGTGAGCTGGAAGAAATAATATCTTGATAGTTAAACAAACAGATTTTTTACACTTGTCAGAGGATGATCAGCCACATATATTTTATTAAGTAGTTAGGGCAGGAAGAATAACAATGTTGAGAGCGAACCATTACCGTAGAGCGTAAAGCGCAGACTCTAATTGTGCTAGAAGACGCATTTCTGCACCAGCACAGCTGAAGAGCAGAGTTTGTCAGAGTTCAGAGCGCAGTACCGGACCATTCCAGGTAATTTTCTCCCCTGTCGCTGCTGCAATACTCTGTCTGTTGTCATGCAGACAACACACCATGTGGGCTGCGTAACCAAACAGGATGCGGCAGTATGGCTGATACTGCTTAGCTTGTCCAACAGATTACAGAACACTGATACATATTATACGTCTGACCGACCAACATTTTTTATTTAGTCTAATCTCGTTGACGGAAACTCAATAAAGATCCATGTTTAGTTCGTCAGTTTTCATTATCGTCATGAAAAAAGGCGCATCAAAGAAATTCTTCATCGTCATCATTGACGAGAACAACAGTGTGCCTGTGTCATTCATGCCATAGATAAGGCTTGCACATATCATTTATATAAATTATAAAATACTTTAGGCCTAACACTGATCCTTGAGGTACACCTCAACAAGTTTCCACACATTTAAAGCCCATATCACCCTATGGTCGTTATTATTTTGTATTTCTGAGATAGCTTGTGAAGTGAAACATTCCCCTCGATACCTTCTAGTTTAGTTATTAGTAGATTTGACCAAATATTACACCAAGACTATCACGGAACAATCTTTTTATTATCAACAGCCGATGTTATTTTTTTCTATAAATTATAAAATGACCAATGTTGTCGCTCTATTGCACCTGGACCCAAACTGATGTACCGTACTTTGGTTAGTGGGGGCAGATATTTTAGTTATCAGGCTCTTCTCCTGAGGAACCAACAACCAGTTTAAGTCTGTGAGGCAGACATCCTGTCTACTTTGAAGGCTATGCTTATAGTTATAATTAGTTTGCAGTTTCTTCCTGAGCTATCTCTATAATTATGCTGCTATAGGGCTGCTATAGGCTTAGACTGCTGAAGGACATAGTTTCCCCTTTTCATCATTCTGCTTCTTTCTATCTCTTTTCTCCCATTCTGTAATATTTGTTAGTTCAACCTCTAGCATTATGCTTTTTTTTGCTTTTTCTCATAGTAGCTTCATCTGGTCTGTTCTTGTTTGGCTGTGACACCATCCCGGCAAGAATTATCAGCTGTGATGCTGCCATCAACACCTTTTTTTATAGATGTTAAAGCTTGGCCTGTTTTTCAGTGTAGTACTGTTTCTCTGACTGTGACTAACCGTATGTGTTTTATTTAATCCTCTGACATGGGAGCTGCCTCGGAGCTCATCTGCCTGACTGTGTCATTCCTGCCGAGGCCGCCCGTGGAGCTGGTTAAAAGTTTCCTTTTTTTTTTATTTTTGCTTCTTTATATTTGTCTGCTTCTGTCTTCCTGTGCCACAGTCGGCCTCGGCAGATCCCTCAAACTTCTTGGTGTGAGGGATTGATTTAAGTCAATGAATCAATGCGATCAACTGGTTTTCCTTATATAGAAAACTTTGAACCAATCTGACTTTATGATCTGGTTGAATAGTCTCTGTAAAGTCCCTTAAGATGATGTGTGTTGTGAATTGGCACTATAAATAAATAAAATTGAATTAAATGGTTTTATTAGCAATGATTATTTTCTTATTAAAATTGTACACATAAATCTAATTAGGTAAACATAAAACAGTACTACTCATTCAGGTCGATATTTGTGCAACAGCTAATATCAGATAAACATAGGATATGAAACCTAATGTGCAAAATTGTAACTCTAACTAATCTTTGTTATTTTCACTAAAATATTGTATTGATTTTTTGTTAAAAATATTGTATATATTATCAATTTTATACATGATGTAAGGATGCATGATATGGCATCCAAAGATAAGCTATTTCACAGGAATGAAAGATTATGAGACCGATAGGTCAACAGTAATTTGAGTGTAGCCAGAAGTAATGCAGGGACTTTAAGCTTCATTTATGTAAAGTATGTTCTGTTTTTAGGATAATTGATATAATATTGAGATAGTAAGGGAGGGAAATTTCCGAAAAGTTCAATAAACTAAAGAGAATTGGCAATATACAGTGCTACACAAAAGTATTCTTAATCTTTTTTACTGTATTTTGATTTTTGTAACAAGCCAACTATTTTGTTGTTGTTGTTGTTGTTGTTGTTGCTTAATTCGTAGAAAAAGTAGAAGAAAAGACTTGAAAATAAGAAAAATAAAAACCATAGACAGGTTTTTTTGCAAAGGAGCATAAGCTCCATCAGAGTGCTTGGAAAGTCTCCTTGTGTATCCTTTTCTAAGCCTTTCCAAAGATTATCACTCAATGTTAGGTCTAGACTTTGACTAGGCCCTCCCTTCTCGTGAAACTGCTTTGATCTTAAACATCCCTTTGTACAGTTGTTTTGCTGTTAAGCGAACCCTGACCAGAGTTTCAAGTCTTTCGCAAACTCTGAGACATCAATAGATTTTATTAAGTGGTATAAGAGAAACAGCTGTCAGATATTCCACTTTTTGATTTGATGCAACTCCCTTTTATAAAATCACAGCAAAATACATTTATTTTTGTGATGAGGCAAAATGTAAAAACTTTTAGTGATTATGAATATTTCTGCGAGGCACTGTAATCTGATAGGTTAAAAGGGATAAATTGTTTTCAGACAGCCCACATGGAAACATAAATCCATGCCACAAAACAAAATCCTTGACCTTAAATGGTCAGTTTGTGTGTGGAGATAAGTGTGGGGTAATTCTAGGAGCTGTAGGCTTCAGCTTTATCACCAAATCCAAATGTTTCTTCTTTTTTTTTCTTGTCTGTGTTGTTATTGAGGACCAAGGAGAAGCAGCTGAAATGAGCAAATGAGTTTCTGCAGAGGGAGAAGCCAATTGTGACCAAGCTTGGTAAATACAGTGTTTACTCTAATCTCAGAAAGATCAAAAGGTCTCAGTTTTTCTCACCTGCATTAACCTGTGGCTTGAATTCATGATGTCAGCTAGTTTTAGAGTGTTTTTGTACATCTTAATATAGAGCAACTAGTTTTTTGTTGTTATTGTTTGAACCCAGAGGGACTTTGTTATTGTTGAGCTCAGAGTTATGAACTAGAAAATCATCCAAGGCCCAGAAATCATCACCTCATCCATCACAAATAAATTGATTCCTCGTGTACATTAACGTGACATTGGAAAACAGGCTGTCTTCCTTTAGCTGTGGGAAAGAGGAAAACATCCTAACCAGAACTGCATGCTGTTTTTGTACTTGCTGCAGGAGAACTTGGCTATTTTGGGGACTACAATGTTGACATGAACTTGAATGTCTTATCCGCCCTTTCCAAGTCCCAGATCGAAAAAAAAAAAAACAAAAGCTGTTAATGTGATGAGTGTGTGAATATTGTGCTTGTATGGCTCTAGACTTAATGAAATATATGTTTTTAGTACAGATGCAGACAGATCAAGATCAATTAAAAGCTGTTGCAGAAAGAAATTGAAAAATGGCAAACTAGGTGCCTGATTATTCAGCTGTGCCTGGTGTCATTTGGAACAACATGGACACAAACAATAATACACTTTAGAGATTATCTGAAGAAAGCAGCATTTTAGAGGACATTTTAAAAGCCCTTGTATCCTTGTTAGACAGGTGTGGCAGTTCTGCAGGATGGTGGAGAAATAGAGTCACTTGGGGCTGCAAACACAGACTGAGGCTGTGCTGGCTGAAGCGTGACGATTTGCCAAGGAGACACTTTACTGTTGCTATAGACTGTCCAGCTCAGGTTGCATTTTGAAAAAAAGGAGAAAAAAACTAAACTGAAAGTTTCAAAATAGAAATCATCAATCAACTGGGTATAGACGTCTTTGCCTCCATGCCTTTATGAATATGTTTATATTTACAAAAATTGACTTTAAAGCTCACAAGCAAAAAACAGATCATTGAGAACAGTCATCAGCGTATTTGGATGGATCAGAGGTTTTGGTAGACTCATTAGCCTCTAGAGACTTAACTAGAAAGATAACTATAGAAAAGGAATGTGGATGTTAACTGATGAGGTGAAGAGTGTCGTCGAAAGAGAGAAAGAGCAAACGCTGACTACAGGCATGATGGCTATAAATAAACTGATTAGTATTCAGAGGTAAAGTTGAGTTGGGATTAAGCTCCCAAAACCACAATAATTTAGTTTTGTATACTAAATGTAAAAATTCAGATTTCTTTAAAAATTGTTAGAGATTTCATTTTATTTCGATTAGGCTTCCCTCTGATAAAAGATTGGTACAATTATTTAGGACAAACTCGGGAAACAACAAGGCTCAGTCCCACCATTAATATGTAAAACTGCTTAAACGCCACTGACACTTTTGAGAATGAAGGAAGCTTTCCCTCTCTCCTGAGAGGGAGCGGACCGAAAAAAAAAAAAGATCCTACAGCAACAAAAAGATAGACTGAAATTTGTTGCTTCCCACAATGACAAGTAAACACCATCTGGGGAAACATTTATGGGCAGACAAGAAGAAGGTAATTGGAAATGTTCATTTGATGCACATTGAGGAATTCAAACCTAAGAAGACTTTACAATCTGCCAAGCATGTTGATGCCGGGATCATGCTGTGAAGATTTTCAGTCATCCAGGTTATGTTCAGGCTTTAAAAGGTTCAGTTTAGGCAACTGGATAACACGCCAGGATCATGGTGTGGCCCTTTTTTTCTGTATAAAGTGTAACAAACCAAGGGGAGACATATTTCAGAAGTTGTTAGATTTTGCTACCAGGTTCAAATTTTGCATTATTTGCTGTTTTGTTTTTTTTACTTTTAATTTTTCTTTTTCTTAGTATTGGCTGCTGACGCTACATGCTCTCCTCTTGAAGATGATACACTTTGTCTTGTCTTCAGGGTTTAACCCTGTTTCTGCTATTGACTGAGTTTCTACTAAATGTACTCTCTTTTAACATCCAAATTTGAATACTGATGCAGAGTTCATCTGCTTAGCTGTACCTTACCTGTTCTGCTGGAGGCTTCTTCCAGCTAAAGAAAAGTTTTTCTTTCCACTATTGCAACATGCATTCTTAGTTAGAGGGATTGTTGCAGAAACAGAGTGCAGAAAAACATATAATATTATAAAAGATTTATAATATTATTTAAAAAAATTATATATATTTTTTCCTTTATTAGGGCAGTGCAGTATAACGTTTAAAGCTTCTGTCCTTGTCCTGGTACATTTACACTTTTTACAAATGTGTTTTAAACAGCAGGATTTATACTTCTACTTGAGTCATACACATAAATACTTTTGATACTTGTTAAAGGAAAGCTTTGTGTCTACACTTGGAAGCTTTCTCTCTCCGGTTCGTTTTCCTGAAAAGAGATCACTTGGGACGAACTCTTTAAATAACACTTGATAACGTATATGTATTAAATAACCAGGAGACGTGACAACAGATTTTGATAGAAATTGTAATCTTACTCAGATCAGAGAAGTTGCTTAGGGTTACAGAAGGCAGCTGCTTACAAACTGGGCTCACTTCATGGGAAGTGGCCACGATTAGCAGTTAAAGAAGCATTTTATACAACTCCAGTCTGTCACATCATCACATCATTACATCATACACCTTAGCAGATAAGGAGACATCCATGGCTCCTGCCTTCATAAAATATTACACTTTGTTCTTAGCTGAAGGACACCCCTCTCATTCCATTCCCAAATCTTTGCCCTGTACAGAATGAAGATTATAACTGTATATAGCCGGACAGAGGAACTGGCCTATTTGGATTAACTACTGGGGAAAAATTCAGTTCTGACACGCAACAGGCAGGTAATATTAGGGCGTTATAAACTCACACATCATCAAGGATAATTATCCTAACATACCTCCCTGCAGAAATAATGAGACAATGCATGCAACTGCTGCAGAACCAGTTCTCAGCAAAGGACTCTGCGTCTGTCTGGAAAGGGCGTAGACACATCACAAATTACACGCCTAAACGCCCCCACTTTATGAACAACCAATGCTTAGCCAACGACCTGAATGACTTCTACATTCGTTTCGACAGACAAAGGGACAGTCATGCAACCCCAACCATGATACCTCCCCCACCTCAGCTGGGGCCTGGGCACCTCTTGCAATACCCAACTTAAAGACCCAGTCCTCCTCCCCTTCACCCAACTCAGTGAAAACCTTTTCCATACACGAGAGAGATGTTATTAAACTCTTTAGAAGACAGAACGTCCAGAAAGCTGCTGGACCACATTCTGTCTCTCCATCCACCTTAAAGCACTGTGCTGATCTGCTTTCTCCAATGTTCACAGACATTTTTAACACCTCACTGGCGACATATCACGTGTCAACCTTCTTCAAATTCTCCACTATTATCCCTGTTCTCAAGAAGCCACGGTCCACTGGACTCAATGACTTAAGACCCATCGCCCTGACCTCTGTGGTTATAAGATCCTTTGAGCGCCTTGTGCTGTCATAATGCTAGATCTTGGACTCTTAAGTAGGCACAAGCACAGAAAGAAGCAGATTTAAACAGTTTATTTTCAGGAAAATGTGATGAACACTGAGTCTGGAAAAAGCTGAGGGAGCGGGGGCTGGGAGCAGGCAACTGAGTATGAGTCCATGAAGCCCGGTCTTGCTGGTTGGTAGATGTTGGAGGTTGAGAGTGGAGACACTGGTCTTTCAGTTTGTTTGGAGATGAGGGTGGACAGGTTTGAGCCAGGGGTTCTGAAGGCCAAGTTGGTGAGCCTGAGGAAGGAGCAGAACAGAAGCCTTGGGGGAGGTAGATCCAACAACAGTCTTTGCCAGAAGGGATCCTGAAGCAGAGAAGGACAATATGGTCTTAAACAGAGAAGATCCAACAGGAGGGAAAAAACACAATACTGAGATTTCTCTTAAGTTGGCTTGTTACCACTCTGAGTACATCAACCATCTGTCGTCTGCTTGAGGGAGACTGCTCCTTCTTAAAGGCAACCACTGATTGAGGGAATGGAACCCAGCTGGACTCAATTAGCCTGCCACCCTGTGAGAGAAAAAAGGGAAAAGACATACAGCCACTCCACCCAGCTCTGGAAACCTGACATGTGCTTTCACACCTGAAAGAGATCACTGACACCTCATGGATCCCCTACAATTTGCCTGCAGAGCCAACCAGTCTGAAGACATTTTCAACTTGGCCCTTCACTATGTCCTCCAGCACCTGGATTCCTCAGGTACCTACGCCAAGATCCTGTTTGTGAACCCCAATCTCCTGAGTTCCGTTAATAGAAAAGACTTTAACCAATCTGTTTGAATTTTCTTAATAAATTGCTTTTAGAGGAGATATACTATTGAATTGGTGCTATTTAAATAATCTGAATTAAACCTGTAAAGTTTGTTTACATACATGTATAAACATCACTAAATACCTGTTGAAAGTACATTTTTGGAATGTAATTTCCATCCATTCATTTTCAGACATGCTTAATCCCAATTGGGGAAAATGCAAACTCCATGCAGAAAAACAGCAGCCCAGAACGTAATTTCAAACTGAAAAATAGTTCTCATCATATATTTAAATGTCTTAAGATGTAATTTGATAAAATATCCATGTATCTTAAATGAATCTAGAAATGTTTCTTAATTAGATCATTTCTTTTGTTTGCTTTTAAAAAGTATTTCCATAGTGTAAAGAAGAGGGTGCTGTTGTTTGCAAAGATTACCTTTTATTTCTTGTCCACTGTAGAACTCATTTTTATTATTCTCATTGATAGCTGGAAATTTGGTTTAATTTGGGTCAATAATGTCTATCAGCAGTTACTTTATTAAAATACTTCTTTGCTAAGACTAAAAATTAAAATATTTGTCAGTGAGCCCACTTTTATTTTGATTTATATCACACATTTTAAGACACTTTTCCTCATAAACACATCATAATTAAGCTAAATACAGCTAATTTGTTTAATACCAGTTACGTGCAATTACCTCAATGTGTCAACTAAATCGGATGGTCCAAAGAAAGATGGACAAAATGTTCCACATGTTACATATTTAGGTACAGAGAATCTAAATAACACGATGAGCAATAAATGTACTATACAGCAAGTTAATTACTACCTCTCATATCAACATTTTCCATCGCACTGTGTGGGAGGTTGTGTTTCGATGTTTCTGCTCTTCATCGTAGCCTTTTTAACCATCTAATCTAAACAAGATTTGTGAAGATACCCACTCATCCATCCCTGTGTGTGGGAGGAAAGGTCCGGAGCTGCACGCCATCCCTGGACTGCTGATGGAAAAATGATGTGTATCCAACTGAGCGTAAACAGGTAGAAAACATAGAAGTAAACCAAGGCTGAGAAGATTAGAAGGATTATGAACGTTGATATTTAAGCAGACAGAGATGGTGAGAAGCAGCAGACCTGTTAGGGGTGGTAGTCAGATGAGAATCTTATTCTGAATTTAGAGGAACTAAAACTGATTTACAGGTAAGTTCTCTGTCAATGCAGGTTTAAACTGAATGTATTTGAAAATGTTGTGTTTCCGCGATAACAGACACAGCTGACTTTGATTTGCAATAATTATACAACATTTTGCTGGAGAACCTTTGGAAAAAGTTGCTTTCTCATTAGTTTATATTTCAAACTAAACATTTCTCTACAAATAACAAAAAAATCTACCAAAACATGTTTCACAGATTTAACTTAATATGGTGAGTTTATAGGAGGTAATATGGGTTTCCAAGAAAAAATATTGTTCAACTAATTAATTCTTGTTACTTATCAGTTATCTGTCCTTTTTATTTAAACATCCAGTTTAATTGCAGTTGTTCAGTTGAAAATTTAGAAGCCCATAATGAGAAAACATTTTCACTCCCATTTTAAAGGTTCATGAATCTTATCGTCCCCTACAGCCAATGCAAATTTATTTGTTATTATTATTATTATTTTTGGTTAATACAGAGGTCAGTTTTGTCTGTATTCATTAATATTTTTCTTGAAAGCACAGGAAGCACAAGCTTTCGAAAATAGTTCAATTTGACAGATCACCTCATATTTTCCTTATATTCTTAAATAAAAACAGCCAATTTTTTTTTTTTTTACAGTGAGTCCATCTTTATTGAATTAGATTTCAGTTTGTTGCTAAGAAGTCCAAACAAAAATGAGTATAAAAGTAGTTAAATGCAGATAATTTCTATTTATCATTACAAATTCTTAAAATAGGATTAATTCCAAGTGGTTTTCCAGGAGACGGCCATGTGTTCCCACTGATAATCTTTGGGTTTGGCACTAAAACCAAATGCCAGAATAGAATTTTGAAGTTTTATTATACTTTCTTGGTATAAATTACATTTATTTAAAGTAATTCTAACTTTACTTTAAGGATAAAATAACTGTTCTACTTTCTTGACAAATGTATTTTGTTATTTTTTGTACAATGTATTTTGGGTTATATATGAACTCCTTTAACAACAACCTCGCTAAGCAGGGAAACTGAAGGATGAAACCAAAGGTTCAAACACTGAGTTGGGCGCATCAAGAGGTGACAAAAAACTATCCGGACCACAGTGAGGTGCAATGATGGGTACATTTACATGTGAAGTAGGTTTAGAGCAATGTAATCCTACCTTGTTGTTTTCTCTCACAAAAGTTCCTTTTAAGGCCATTTCTGTGTTCTGGAGAGAATATAGCTTTAAATTAATTTAGAATATATTTTGAATATTCATCATTCATTTATAAGAAATGTTACTTTTTTTGCTGCATCTTAACTATTTTTTTATTTTTCTTCTTTTCTGATTTGCTGATATACATCATAATTTTTAATCAAAGCTAAAACTTTCCTCTTGGATTATTCTGTTCTCAACATTTAGCAATTTTAAACAAAGGGCCACATTCAGGTCCCTCCGTTGCTGCCACATATGACACAACAAGGAATAAATGCTTTCATTTATTTATTGATTGATATCCCTTCAGGAAGTAAAAATCCATAAAGTTTTCAAAAAGTCAGACAAAGGATGCTTCTGTTCCTTTTTCAGTTTTGTAATGTATGAATTTCTGGCCCAGTTGAAAGCATCTCATGCAGGACCTCCTCTGTCTGGCAGAGGATGCAGTTGGTTGTCATGGCGGTGGTACTGTCTCTGGCAGAAATGGGATGCTTCAGCTGCTACCTGAAAAACGTCGGCATCCCAGTGAAGAGATGCAACCAGACGGTGTGCGTCCAAACAAAAATGTGCGAAGGGCTGTGCTACAACAAGGTAAAGAATGATTCAAGCTATAAACATGTGAAGCTTCTGAGTTACGTTCATACCAGTTATATGCAATCATTAGGAAAATATTAAGGTCAGAGTTATTCACCTTTAGGTTGTAACTTTGCTGAACTAAACTCTGGTGATATTTCATAGGGGGGGGGAAAAACAACTTACCGTAGTAATAAAAAATTATTTATGACTTTTTCTGTCAATTCAAAAAACCTTAAACAATAATTCCCACTGAACTGTGTTTAAATATTCAGTCTTTACTCCCTGTTGTTAATGGTGACAGGACTCTGCCATTGAAATCAATCATGTGGCGCCTAAGCATGAGATCTGCAACGGGGAGTGGACCTACGCAGAGAAACACGTCAAGGGATGTCCGGAAAGCATCATCTACCCTGTGGCCACAAAATGCAATTGTACTACATGCAACATAGAAGACACAGAATGTAGCCGCGTTCACTCACCCATGGAAACATGCATTTAAAATCTGTGTGTCTCTTTGCCTGACACTGAAATAAAACAAGATACTGCTCGTTTTTCTGTTTATTTTTTCTTTATGGTTTTAAAGTTCCCTAAACCAGAGTGACTGACCTGGTGCTTTGTCATCATCAGAGAGAAGATATTAAACGTCCAACCTGCGCTTTCACCTTTTTCTCTCGAACAAGGTGACCGATCCTGAAAGTACAGTTTTTCTGCTGGTCAGTTTTTCATTCTGGGAAAATGGTACAAGAGAAAATAGAAAAAGGCTTGCCTCTTTTTGACAAGTGGAAATGAAAATATACGGCCTGCAATATTTCTCAAAGACTGTTCTTCCCTGACCCTCCTCCAGGGGCACCGCTAATGCAGAAAAAGCTTAGTAAGCAAAAATAAAGAAATAAATTAAATACATCAGCTCAGACAGTCTCTGGGAGATAACACTGCTTTGGTAGATTTTTATGCTTTGCAGAAAATAAGCTCATTTTTGACTCAGTGTAACATAATAGAGCCAGTTACAACTCTAGAAGTTTAAGATAAGTAAATATTATGAGATTGTTTTTTTATGAAGTGATGAATACAATGGTTGGATTATTTACACTGTGGCCTTATTGAGGTTTTACATGTTTTCATGCGTCAGCAGGAGAGTTCATAACTTCTATTAAGTTTGGAATATTTTGCTGAATTTTTAAGTACATAAATACCTTTTTATTCCCAAAAACATTTTGGATCATCCTAAAACTGATTTAGATTAAAGCAAGTGGGGTATTAGTTAGACATTAGACACTGTTAAAGTTTAGTGAAGCTATTTAAAATTCATATGTACTATAGCTTTATGTTTGAGACCAATAATACCCATTAACATCTAATCTGTGTGGCAGCATGTTTAGAGCTTGTTTTATGTAATTCGTTTACGATTGATTGTTTTAATTCAGCATGATGCTAACTCAATGTTGATTGGAAAGGTGTGGCAAATACAACCTGTCACTGTGAGGGAGGCAAATACAGCGTCTTGAAAAGGTGTCCATATGCTTTAAATTGTTTGCATTTTGTGACAGTAAAACCTCAAAGTTCATCAGAGATGTAGGTGAACATGTAGGTAAATGGATATCAAAGATCCACATGTGCAGAGAGAGTAAATGCAATTCACTGCTATATATTCGACTAAAAGTCTGCAGACAAACATGAAGGTAAACCAAAGCCAACAGGCAGAGCAATAAGAGTTGCATGGAAACTCTTAAATAGCTGCAGTGATTTGCAACTTTTGAAGGGAATCTGCAAGTACCACGAATGCTAGACATGTTTCTGAATGTATAGAGATACTGATGCCAGATGCAAACATGAGTGAAGCATGGTGGTGGCAGAATCCTGGTACGGACACTTTTAAATTCTAATACCGTTTAACACTCAGTATTTACTTATATTATATAATCTTTAAGGACACCGCTTTCCTTTTATCCAACAAGTGATGAAATCAACAAATTTTTCAACACACAAGTGTACAGCATATTGGATGTGTAGTGATGACTGCAGTCAATATTTGCACAAAAGTGGAGATCGGGAGAGGATAAAAAGGTTGCATAAGCAAGTCTGCATCATTTGAATCTTCTTTGTTTAGTTTTGTTTATTTGTTGAGACTGACGCTGGAGAGCCTGCAGAAAAAAGCTGACCAAAGCTAAAGAGATATTCAGCAGGTATAGATAATGACCTTTGCCTTAAAATATATATGGTAAAGAAAAAAAAAAGTGTTATTAAATTGTTTTATTTATTTGGTTTAATTATTGCTAGAGAGTGGGTTTTAAAGCTAAAAATATGCCTCCCAGTGTTTACCCTTCTTTCATTAAATTAAACTAAGTTATTCAAAGCCCTAGAGGTAAAGTTGGAATTCGATCTCTGTTTCTGTAATTAGGTGCAAAAAAAATAAAATACGACTTGTTCCTAAATCAATGCCAACTTCTGTATAATTAGCAGTTTTTCTGCCAGGAGCACAGCAGTCTGAGGTTCCAGTGATGAGATAAGCAGCTGACAAACCAACAAGCATCAGCGATTACAAATTAATCCCACAGTTTCTGCCAAACGCCGGAAGGACAAATGCAGGTGGATCAATGATTTTTAGAGTAGAGGTTAACTTTTTGCTTTGAATCGGTGCCTTTCCATCATGTTTTCAATGCATCATACAGATCTTATAGTAATCTGTGGGTACTTTACTTTATGATGGGGGAAAAAAGCCTTTTCCGAGTGTAAAGTGCTTAGGGACTTTGTGTCTTAAATGCACTTTATAAATAGGCATTATTTATTTCCAGAACTGTGCCATTGAGAATCAGGGCAATGCCAATGAGCAAAGCTTTTAAGAGCATCTTTAAATGGTTACTTATTTGTATGTGAACAAGTGTCTGAGAGAGAGAGAGACCTTCCTAAGAACCTTAACTTCTATCTAAACATTGAAATAAGGAGTCCAAACAAAGGGATTCATGTGATGCTTAAGCATATTGCTGAAAAAATTTATTATTTCTGAGGATTTAACTGAGAAGAAATTGAGACTGATAAAAATGTATTAAAATATCAAAATAACTTAAATATTTTGAGCTTTTTAGTCAGCTACACCCATTTCCCGTTTATGCAATTATTTAACTGATCGTAAACAATCTGCCAGTAAAGAGAATAAAAACTAAACGAGTCATAAATTTTATCTCTAAAAATGCTAACATTGTCAGAAAATAATCTTAACATCTTCTGTTTTTTTTTTAAACACCATACTCACTAATAAAATGCTTTTTTAGAAAAGGAGTGTTTCCAATGATGTCAAGAGATGAAATAAAATGATCATCAGTACCAAACCAAACCCTAGCAGGCAGTGAATAAGCGACTTTATCATCTCTCTGACTCATTTAGCCATGATGGTGATGGCTTATGTTTCAGCCTCTCACTGTGTCTCCTCTAACATTTACAGCTGGGAACCAAGTGTATCTGCTGACAGGTTGATGTTCGCTCAGGTTGTCAATGTCTTATTATAGCCGTTTTGTTTTTATCCAGACAGATCCCTGGAGGTTTATATTACTATACTTAAATAGATGTTTTATCAAGTTTTATACACGGGTCAGTCACTGTGTCATCTCTGCTGGAGGGGAGAAATTAACTTGGATTAAGTTTTCACAGACTGAGAACAACAACTTTAGTAAAGTATGAGTCCAAGTTTTATATTTCTGACTCAAACCGCCAACTATAGATGATTGGAACTTTTTTGTAATGTTAAGGGGCAACCCAAAAACCACAGCTGTTGATAGATGATCGTGATGATTATCAATAAAAATGACGCTTCTCTGTTTTCTGTGTTGATCTATTTTGTTTGATCGCAGGATGAGTCAGACAGGAAGGTGTTCGTTTAGAGGCGTATTCTGCTGGAGGCTCCTTCCTGTTTAAAGCATCTTCCTTTCAGGGCTGGTTCAAGGCATAAGCAAGCAACAGCTTAGGGTTCAAGGGCAACTAGGAAGAAGTAATTGTTTCTGATTTTTTTTTTTTTTTACATGAATAATGATTTCTACATAAAATAGTAAATAGTATTTTTTCTTTAACAGTGTCCTGTGTGGCAATGTGGCAATAAGAATAATTGTCTTGATGCCAAAAAGAGCCCAAAAGATTTTACTTTCACAAAAAGAGCAGTACGGCTATGGCCATAGCGTTCCGCATGTAAATAGCTTTATTATAATTATGCAGGGAGTATAACAGATTATATGGACACTGCAATGTAAGTAGAACAGGAAAAGAAAAACAGAAAAAGGAGGAAAGATAAAAGAAAGAGGAGATAAAATGGAGATAGCGATAAAACAGTCTGCTTCATCACCTGCAAAGAGATGTAAAAAGAACAGCACAACTAACGGACATGGTACGAGACATGAGATAAAGTAACACTTTGATACTTTCGCTGAAGAATAAGTACGTAGTAAAAGTAAAAAAACAGAAATAACTATTGGTCTTGGGGTCAGATTGGCCACAGATGAGGAAGGACATGTTAGGCTTCTCCAAGAAAAACTTTCAAAATATCTTTGGAGAACAGTCTGATAGTGATGAGATAGAATTGGTTTCAGAGATGGAAAAGCTTCCAGAGATACCAAAGCAAAAATGAACTAATTTACTCCCTTTACTCTGAAAATAAGATCTGAGTTCTACCTTAAATCTTTGGGTCGCTCTGATGATGGCCTGCTCTCAACCTCTGACTGTAGCATCTGCAGAACAGAGCTCTTTCAAACTCACTTTTATAGAAAGCTACTTAAAAACCTCTGTGGGAGAAGAATGATCATTGGGCTAGCAGTGCTTAGTAATAGTATCAATAGAGTTGGCTGACAGATCTCTGACGTTGATGTCATCACTGTATGCAAACAGAACAGCTAGGAAGCAAAGATCTGAGGGAGTGACGGGAGGATTTGAAGAGGTACATAAAAAAGTCATATACTGTATGGGTAAAGCTAGTTTTATTTTTCCAAAAGAACTTCTCTACATAATTACATACATTTACAGGGTGTAGAGCTAATCATTCAGTCGTCTTCCTACCCTGGTAACTTCATTCTCATTATTTAAGTGCATGCTTGATACTTCATTGATTATTTGATTTAATTATGTCTGTTTTAGTGCAATTTAGTTATATTTATCAAAGTTATTTTAATTATCTTTTTGTTTAGTTTATTTTTCCACTTTATTGTTGCAGTTTGAACCCAAAAATATAAATAACACGACACGTCTACAGTACATAAACATTCTAATTTATTTTTAATTCTTATGATGCATACAAATAGGGGACTGTAAAAAGCAGTCCTAGAGCTGCAATGAATTTCTAAGTGTGTGAAAGATCTGATAATCAGACTGCAGACATGCATATTATTGGCAGAAATACAGGAGCCCAAAATCAAATATTGCTTAAGGCCTCATGGAGATTTAATCCCTGCTTCCTTTCCACTGTCACATATAAGAATAGACTTAAATATCAATTATTCAAATCAGTAAGCTAGGATAGCTGGTAAGAAATAGAAACTTTGATCAGAAGGTATTATACTGTAAATTGAATTTAACTGGATTGTTGTATATTTTACTAATGTTTAGATCAATTTATGCAGTAAATTAAATATTTACATAAAACTTGCATTGGGCAAAAACTCAATTTATCTTTGTGGAAATTCTTGCCTGATATAAAAGTGCTACCTAATAAAGATACAAAAGAAAAAGTTAAGAACACAAATACTTTTTGACAGCATAATACTTCTGTATATAAGCCTAGTTAATAGAAGGTAGAAGACAATTTCAAGAAGTCCAAATATCCAAGCAGAGAGTTGATGATAGAAAAAGTGTTGAGAGGCGACTTGTTATTTGTGTAATCAACGTTCAACCAGCATAGCGTATATGAGTTCTAGTCAATAAATTAAAACCAGTGCAAACATTTTATATGTCATAAATTAGAGGTTTGATGCTGTATATTTCACCAGGTTCAGATAACTATTTGAAAGGTCAAAATTGATTATACAGTCATGCCAATAATGGGTGTAGGCAAACAACACTAAAGCTGACTCAGCTAAATACAAACTCGTTTTTTTTTACAAACTCATGTTTTTTTTGTAGAATCCACTCAGACTCATAGAGGTAACCAGATATTATTAGAAAAATTCAATTTAAAAAAGATGTTTTCCCCCTAAAGCAGTGTTTCTAACGTGTGAAAGGATCCCAGTCAGGAACTTATGAATTTCTTTGTTTCTAAATATATAATTAGGTCATAAAATAAAAAAAAAGTAACTTTTGTTTAAACATATTTAATATAAACACTAAATATTGCTTTATAATACCTTCCAACGCTCCTGACTGGAACCAGGAAGTATTTTCAGTGATGAACAGAGCTACTGTTGCTGTGATGAATGACTTGTTTGTATCGACTCGCCCTCAGCATTCATAAATATGAATATGTTTAATTTATATGTGGCCGCTGTATGATGAGCTATAAAACGCACTTGCCGCAGGTTATAAATGGCAAAAAGCGAACAGAACTGAAGCACTGTTCTGTTAATTTATGGAAAGCTGACTGCACACATTTCCCCTACAACTACTTCTATTTTATTTATAAGGTGTTTAAAAAGAAATATTTCCATTTAAGTTTTACTTTAAGGCTCAGCAGCATTGTGAATTTCAGGGCTGGTTAAGCGAATTCTTTGGGAAATATCAGGGGGCGACGCCTCCCTGGACTCTTTGACACTTCACCTGCAGCCGATGCTCAGGGGCAGCAGAATGAGTATAAATGAGAAATGATTCTCGGAGGAGAGCTGTGCCTCTGAACTGCTGTGTCATCCCTTGCTGCCTTAGGTCAGAAAGAAGGGAAATGAAAAGCTATATTTTTATGTGCTGAAAACTTTGGTTATAAACAGCTTTAAGTAAACTAACGTTTTGTGTATGCTGTGTTATTGAGATAAGTTTAAGCACAAGTTAAAGGGGAAATATGGTAAATACAGATGTCTATGAGGCAACATTTAACAGAATGAAGGCTGCCGTCACATATTTTATTTCCAAAATCAATACTTTTTCAAACAAAACTATCCAGAGTTCTTTTATATTCAATTTTATTGAATGTATATAAGTATAAATAGAAACAATATAGCATTCCCTTGTGAATGTATGACAAATGTGGTCATATTGATAGAAAGATATGAGTCAGATGGATGGATGAATAATAAATGGAGGGACAACTTGATGCATACTAGGGTTGCTTACTACCTTAAAGAAAGAATGGTCCCATTTTTAGGAAATGTTAATAATTTGTTACATTTTTGTTCAACAAATGAAGTAGTTTCAAATTTGTAAAATGAAATTAATAAATGCTAACCTTGAAAAGTGTTTTTAGTTGTATTGTTTAAGGGGTATTTTTTTTTTTTTATCTACGTTGCAAATTACATCCCTCTCGTTAAACTGAGAGCTTGATTAAAGAAAATGTATTGATTCTTTATTTAAAAGATTATTTTCTTTATTTAAAAACGGCAAAAAATGAAGGAAATTTTTTTTCCCAATGTAAAAGTCAGAGCAAATATCCTATGGAAGCAAATTGTTACCATATTTAAAATGAAAAAGCATTTCCAGAAATGCTTTTTCATTTTCAAATTTTACATTTCAATTTGAATTTTAGTATGTATTTGCTGGGGTAAATTTTGAAAAATGAATCTCTAATGTCTTCTTCTTTTTCATTTTAATTAAGTAAAAGGATGAGCAGTGTTGAAGAAGAAAATTCAAATGCAAATAGGATGATTGATTACCAATTTCATTTATGAGTCAAATAATGCAGCCACATTCTTAAAATAAAAAAGCATTTCTGGAAATGCTTTTTTATTTGAAATATGGTAATGATTTGCTTCCATAATATCCAACAGTTGAAGCTGTGAAGTTAAACTCCTTTTGATTTGAATTGAATTCAGGAATACTTTATTAAGCGGAAAAGGAAATTAAATGCTGCAGTAACTCATAGATTATCTTTATCCAGGTGTTGGTAGCTGTAGGCAAGAAGGATCTTCTGTTGTGTAATTTTTGCAGCTTTAAACAAATTTTGTTTCGTTGGATGAAAGGCAGAAACATCCCTCGAGCTTCTAAAGGTTACAGATCTCCAGTTCAGATAATGTGAAATGGAATAAAGATTAAGAATAAAAACATTTTTCCATTCTCTATTTTCTTCCTTCATATAATCCAGATTTTAAACATTTCCAAATATTCCCAGGATTAACCTTGATTTTGGAGGAATTAATGTTGAAACTTTATGATCACATTCAGGACAACTGTTTCTGACCTTAGTGGTAAATCAACTAACTAGTTATTGTTAATGACTGAGGAATAATAACAGTGGAAAGAAATAAAAAAGAAAAATGTTTATTATTACATGCTGGCATGTTGAAAAGGAGCCTTTAAATAACCTACTTTATACAAAGCATCACACTGTAAAATGTTGCAACAAGCTGAATCATCAGAAAAATGAAGCTGCTGATTACAGATTTTCTTTCTCTGAATGAAAAATAAGGAAGAAAAAAAAATTAACAAGGCAGCTATAGTTGTTAGGTTGCAAATTTGTTCCGGATGATTTCTCCACCTTCCACCTCCACCTGCTCGTAGAGCCACTTCCGGTCGCAGCGGCACTCCACCCCGCACTTTCTTGACCCGCACTCAGGGCAGGGGTAGAAGCAGCCCATACAATCCACATCCAGGCAGTCGCACATGTCTTTGCCGTTGGAGAGCAGCCGGCCCTTGCTGTCGTACACTCTGCTTTTGGCTGCGATGCTCTGCCTGCATGACACAGATTTAAAGGTGACGAGATGTGGTCTGTTCCTTCAGATGCAACAATCTAATTCCATTTTCTTGAAGCCGCTTCCTTCCCCTTCAGTTGCTTTCTATAATTACTTTTCCACTTGTTTTATATCGCACATTATGACAGTGTGATTTTATCACCCCAAATATAAACCGTGCCCGCGTACATCTCTGTTAGCGCTGCCAGCGTCTAACGAGGAGTGGCAATGTCAGCTAAATTAAAGGAGTCAGTGAGGAGAGGAAAAACCTGGGGACAGTTTTGTCTTTCACTTCATTATCAAACAAGGATCAAATTCAAATGTCACTAATCTAATTAAACAAACTACAGCCAAAAGGAAAAAAAACAGGCTTCTCAAAACTATTAGAAGAGTTTTTTATTAATCTGGTTCTAATACAGCTGTAGTGGTAAAGTGTCCGTTCTGTATTGAATTCTCAATAACAGGAAGGAATACGGCATATTTTTAATAACTTTAGAAATCTGTTCCCAGCAGCTGCATGAAGTTTCAGTTAAATGAATCAAAAAGAAAAGAAAAAAAAAAAGAAGAATTAACGCAAATTTCAACGACGCCACCTGGAACTTCATGTCTGACAACCTTTTATTCCAACAACCTTTTACGCTAACAGCTGACGGATAGGGTTTATCTGTCAGCGTTTCCTCTCAATGCCAAACCTTGTCCGTTTTTATAAATGATCTAGGCTGTGAGGAGCAGGCGCTAACATTATTGCTTAGATCATTGGTTCCCAAAGATTTTCTTCTGGGCCCCCCTTTGGATTACAATAAAATTTCGAGGCCCCCCCAAAAAATAAATAAATAAATAAATCAACTGGGCACACACATCGTTCAACCAGATATAATAAACCTATACACATATTTTGTTTTCAAACTCCACTGAAGTTTATTTCACACTTCAGGTTGCAACAAAACCAACTACACCATTTTTACAGTGGAACACTTTTGTGTAACTGTATTTTTTTCATAGTTCTATAGTGTAGATTAGAAGAGGATTCTTTGTTGTCTGTGTTATTTTAAACATATTTCTTTTTTTTTTGTAAAAATATTTAACTTTGCTATCATCAATACATTAAAAAGCCTCTGTGCAAAATGGAGTGAAAACATTGAACAGCTCCCTGAGAGTTTTTTCTTTGTACTTTAATCCTCCCATCTTTTCAGTGGCTGTAGTGAGCCTGGTTGTTGCTGCAGATCTTCTCAAATCTGGGTTGCAGTGTCACAACTGTCCATTATGCTCAGTCAAGCAAGCACTGTTTTTTTTTTTTCCTTCATTCATCCATACCGCTTCCCGCGCCCCCCCTGCAGTGGCATTGCGCCCCCACTAGGGGGCGCGCCCCACACTTTGGGAACCACTGGCTTAGATAATGTCTCCCTGTGCATGAAGCTGTTGCTGAACTAGAAAGCCCCTTCGATGACAGACTACTGCATCCTAAATGAACCAGGGAGCGTTATCGCAGATCCTTCCTCCTAGCAGCTGATAGACTTTATAACAACCACTGTTCCCAAAAATCTCAATAAGTCGTTACATTCATGCTGTTTTTTTGCAGTTTCCCTCTAAATCACTTAAATAACATACTGCTGTCATTTTGCATATATTTGGTGTTGATATTTTCCCATATCCACTAATGAAAAAAAAAAGTGATCAATGTTTGTGGAAGCTGAAAACTGGGTGTTAAACCTGATCAGGGCTCCTTTTGATCACTTCTCAGTCACAAATGTAAAAGATCAAAGTCTGCAGGAGTAACATTCATTTATGGAAATTTAAACCGAGAAGTTTCATGAAGAGTGAAACTGCTGTAAAACTCTATTTTACACCTGAAAGGTTCTCTGGGGTATAACTATTACTCTTTCTGTTTTAATTGGATATAAAAATGAATAACCTCCCATGTCTCCAAAACTTGGCTGTGTTTTAGTTGTGTTTCAGACTGTAACACAATCTAAGGTTAATGCTGTGTGGGTCAGAGGTCACCGTTTTGTGTGGCCTTCTGGGGCCTCAGCTGATCGAGAAACAGAAATCTAAGCGTTTAAATGCGTTTATTCTAAATTTAATTTTATTTTAAAATATATATTTTAATCGAAACATTTATCCTATTATATTTTATCTCCATTAAATTTTTCTTTTTGTAATGTGTTTATGTATTTTAGCCTTCAGTTTTTATCTTATGTTCCTTAAATGTGACTCTTGTACAGCACTTTGGTCGACCCCAGTTGTTTTAAATGTGCTTTATAAATAAAGGTTGCGTTTAGTTGAGTTGAGTTTACAAACAACACTAAATTCTCCTGTTGTACAGCTGAGAGGTGACTGTTAAAATGCTAAAACACCTCATTGTTGTTATGCTTTATGTTTCAGTTTTATTAGAGAACAGCATGTTTCTGAATGGCAGGATGAACTTATGCTACGGTTAGACCGCACGCTGCAGAAGCAGCTAGTTTACATGCAAAACCAATGGTTGATGCGCATCAAGATGCAGCAAAATGTCCTGCAGCGCGTCTGAGCAGCTAAAGCAGCGCCTCCCGAGCTTGTGAGCATCCGACGTGCGTGATGCGCTTAAGAAGCAGCGGCTGCTGGAGTTGGAAAAACTGAATTTTGCTGCATGATGTGCCACAACCAATCAGAGAAGCTGATCTGGGAGCTGGCAGCGAGACAGACACAGCTCTGCTGATGCAGATCGCTATGATCGCTTCTCTGAAACAGGTTATTAACGCCTAAATTGATTTAAAAATGTAGAAACCTGCCGGCAAAATATGTTTGATTTTATTATTCTGGTGCTTGTAGTTACGTACGTGAAAAACACCTTCCAGTTGCCACGAACAGTAGCGGAAAACCGCAGCCACATAGTTAATAATGCTGATCGAATCATCCCTCTCTGAATGAGAAAAACCAAACTAGTTTTCTGCTGTTTTGTTCCGGCTTCAGCAAGTTTTAGCTCTAGTCTAGCTCTAAAACAGCCTCAGTGAAGATAATTAAAGCAGCAATGTGACCTCACCTGTCAGACAGCTGTTTTCCTCCACGGCCTCCTCGTCCTCCCTGAAACATTTGACAATCCAATAAATCAGCTCTGGGTAATGACCATAACAACTTAAGACCGATGTAAAAACAAAAATAAGGCCATCTTTTTTTGCACCATTTCAAACCACTTTAGAAGTGAACCCAGAAATTATTTACATACACTTTTTAACCTTTTGTTTCCTCAATGTTATACAATTATCAGTATAAATAGTTCCTGCTTCACATCAACAGGATCAACAACATTATTTCCTTTTTATTTCCTCAGTTAGTAAAAGTTAGAAATTAACATATAATTGACAATGCCTTTAAAAAATGTGGGAGAGCCCTGATGATGATGTAATTCCTAAGCCTTTGAAGCCGAGACACTTGTGCATTTAGAGTAGATTGTTAAACACTTCGCTAATTCTTCATTTGGAACGTTTTGCAGATGCCAAATGATGCAAGATGAGAGTAGCTGCTATGCAAAAAAAAAGTCAGGGGTTCGATTTCGGTTTCCTCCTGCTGCAGGTGGATCAACCTGTGGGAAAGGTTCTTAACCCCAAGCAACCTACCGCTGTAGGAATGTAGCTTGTTGGAAACAATAGAAAAGTGCTTTTAAAATTCACCTCTTTTGTCTGTCCAAATGACTCAGGTAAAACTTTTACTAAATGCTGAGGAAACGTACATATTTTAAGAAATGAATACGGCCTTTTCTTTTTCATAGTGTATCTAAATATTCAGGTTTCAATGTATTAATCTAAAAAAAAAATAAAAACCCTCACCCTCATGCCTCCTCTCTTGTCTCTGCGCATAGCTGCCTCTCTCGCTCTTTCTCTCTCTGCCTGCGTCCCCATCTGATTGCTTACGTTGGTTTCCTTGGGTATCACTCCTCTTCTACGGAGTTCAATCTGTGAAATGCGCAGAGTTATCCTATTACTTCATGTGAAAACAGAATGGTTATGGGTCAAAATAAAGGAAAGTTTGTCACCTTTGATGTCTCCTGTCCTGGGCTGAATATGGTGGGCACTGCGTCCTCCCTCAGGAACTGCTTTCCATTGTAATCCCTGAAGCAGTCGGTCCTGAAGTGCTCAGAACAGAGGCAGGTGTTGGCGGTTGGGATAAAGTTTTTCATCCCCAGGCTCTGGACCCATTTGGTGGCCAGTTGAGGTTTGCTAAGAGGGAATCTGACAAAAAGAAGACATGTTATAAAGCAGGTGGTGGGATTTTGGACTGTTTCACTGTGGCTGAAACCTTTTTAAAACCTGTGAAAAGTGAACACTTTATGTTTGATGCAATGGCGTAACGACACAACAATAGGCCCGTAAGCAACATATGGGTGGGCCCCATATGAAGTACAACACCCCATCCACCCCGACGTCGTAGACAACCAACCCGAAATGTGCCCCATACATACACACTTCATCATTTCATCATTCTTCACCTTCACTAGACATGGATATACTTCAGTACATTCTGCGATAAAATGAGTCTTATTGGGCTACCTTGAGTTTCACAGCCCTCCCATCTCACCCACGCTCTCTCCATTCATCTCCTGGTCGCAATCTTCACTCACTGTAGCAGCAACATCCACCTCTCTTTCTATGGTTCTTTGAAAGAACGTGTTTATTTTGGGAAGTTTTTTTCCGTTCCTCCAGGAGCTCTTCTTTTCTTTTTCTTTTCTGGAATCTGCTTAAGTACCTATTATTGGTATCCATTATCGCTAACACATTGTACATAACGGTTATGGTTTAATCTACGCTCTGGATTACCCATAATTCCAAGTTATATTGTAAAAAATAAAATACTCAAATACATCGTTCTTTTAAGATCTTTATTGCGGTTTGAAACATATTATATTAGTGTATTTTTTACCAACCGTATAATGAACTATACGCAGTTATTAACATAGTAATTAAAAGTACCACTGTCTGCTTTGCTATTGATGACGGCTCACCATCATGTTGAAACCTGCCCTGTGTTGGGATTCAAATTAGGTCCGGTCAGTCAATCTAGCATCAGATGGGTTTAAAAGGAATTTTTGGTACCATTACATTTGCAAAGAGACGTCCTAGTCCACAATTGCGTAGGGGGCCTACCAGGTGTCAGTGACGGGGCCCCTAAGAAGTCAGGAGCCCCTAGGCAACTGCAGTCTCTGCTTACCGATAATTACGCCATTGGTTTGCTGGTAATAGTCCGAAAGACTGTACAAGCATATCATTTGGATGAAATTTCAATTATTAAATTAAATTACACATTATTTTTAAAAAAAGACATCATACACTTATTGTCAAAAGGGTAACATGAAAGAAAGTTCACTTTACAAGATAATAATTTCACTCTTCCAACAGTTTTCCTAACATTACTGAAGGGCGTCTTTCAACAAAAGTAACACTTTTATTCAGAGCTGGAGGTTAAGTTTCTGGGATATTGATCTGATGCGTTAAATATCAGGAGATGATAATCAGTGCTGTCTGATTTGGATTAATTTAAAAATAAAATCAGATAAACTAGAAAGCAAAAAATGAGACAGACCCCAAGACTGTTTGGTTTCATAGCTGGAAGCATTGATGTTTCCCCATCATTCTTACTTTAAGCTCTCTCAATAGTTTTATAATTGATGAAAGAATGTAGGTGGAGAAATTTAATTAAATTTAAAGCATAATTGCTTAAAAAAACTAGAGAAACTGAGATTTATTACACAAACAAGCATTTTTTTTTATTATATAATATAGAAAACCGTTTTTTAATATGGAAAAGTTAATATTAGTGAACTTTAGAAGTATTATTACTCAACTATTTAAAAAGCAACCTACTGTGTTGAGACCCGTGTCGTTACACTATTATTAATGTAATCAAGGACCTTTGCTAAAAAAATTAAATAAAAACAAACAAACAAAAAAAACCTTTGCTCTAATTTCAAATTCTTAAACACACGTACGGTAAAAATAAATAAATAAATAAATAAAATAGACGGTTTTTTCCATCGATTAAAACCTATTAAATGTGGGGAAACATGGTTTTCTGGAGCAAAAACCCCAAATACGTCCGACTCTATTGTAACAATAGTAAACCTACCTGTAAAACCTTATCTCCGACCCCTTAACAAACTTGTTGTTGCACCCCGGTGCCGCACAAATCACCGGCATGCTGATGCAAGTTTTAGAGAACTATGCACAAATGCGTAAATAAGCTCCAAACGTGCAGGAAAAAAACAATTAAGAAAACAGTCGGACGACTGTTATCTTCCGTTTTTCCTCTTTTTCTGCTTAAACTTCCTGTTTGCTCTATATGAAGTCTGCCATCTAGTGGCCGTTTGTTTGAATAACAGAAAAAAAGGATCACGCGCACACACACACACACACTTTAAACTGTAGGAATAGTTTTCTATTTTACAAAATAACACCCAGTATTTACAATTGCAAGTTAAAGGTTGTACTTTTGTCATGAATGTAAAAAGTATTAAATAAAGACTCTAGATCATTGCTTTTATGTTAGTATTACTGTATCCAACATCTAATTCATCTCTGTTAACGCTGCTCAAAGTTTGAATGTACAATAATGTGCATCATTGTTACTGTACTATCTTATGTATTTTATTGTTTTTTGTGTTGTTTTTGAGTTATTACTGATCTTACGCACTATTTTATCCATAAAATATCCATCCATTTTGGCACAGTGACATTATGATAGATAGATAGATAGATAGATAGATAGATAGATAGATAGATAGATAGATAGATAGATAGATAGATAGATAGATAGATAGATAGATAGATAGATAGATAGATAGATAGATAGATAGATAGATAGATAGATAGATAGATAATTATTAAAGCTTTTGATTAAGCGTTTGAGTTTATTTAAGCATTTAATTTTCTCAAGCACACTCTTGTTAAACCAAACGGATTCCTTTGAGACAAAACGCGGGGCAGCAAACGCCCACGTGCTCTGGGGCGTCAGACACGTGACGTAGCTACGCTGGCTGTAATGCTAACGTGTTAGCTTGGCTTGTCAAAGCCGTAGTTAGGAATCACGTACATGACTTAATCTCCTAATTTAGTGACTAAACAACTCGTCTTTGATGCGCGAACTTTCTGGCAAGTACAGGATTTTCTCTCTCGGCTTTTAATGAGTTAATGTGTAGGATTTGCAAGCAGAAATGAGCTCCGGTGTCCAAGTTAAACTTGTTTTTGTCCTTACGTGCATGTTTGTTGGCCTTGCCAAGTGGGTTGACCATCAAGCTAATCTCCCTTTAACAACACAATTGCTGTTTCAATAATTATTGTAGGTAAAAAAGTCCAAACCTTTACTTCTTTTCTTTCCTAATGTTTGAATCTTAAGCAATGATAACCCACCTTTGGCTCGTCTGATATAACTAGCCAAAAGTCTATAACTAACTTGGCTAATATTAGCTGCGAATGTGGGGTGAAACTAAATCTAGTTCCAGCACTGTCACTATAAAGCCTCTAACATATGACTCCGCCGTTCATATATGTCACTTTGCATGAAAACACACAGCATTATTGACCAAAGCCAAGCAGGTAATCAGTATTTCCTCCTTTGTTTATCTGGAAACCTAAATCAGTGTGCCACCCACTTCCTCAGGCTTTTAGGGACTCTTTAGACAGATTTTATTTGTAATTTTGATTACACAAGTGTTAAACATAAAGAAATTTCGTTTGGAAACAGCTCACTGGGCAATTTCATCTTTTTAAAAGTGCAGCCTTGAAAAATAGTAAAAATGACTGTAAATTTACAGTTATAGTTTTTCTTTGTGACACACTTAAAAACTAGGGGTTAGTATTGGCATGGGTGTCTTGATACGTTACGTATCACGATAATTGGATCAGAATACCATATAATCGCAATATGTGTTGCTATATTTTTCCCCAGCTGTCAAAATGAAATGTATAGATAAAAGACAGTGTACTGTATATGTTTATCAGATGGTATTGATCATTTAATTATTTTGGTATCCATGTTGTTTGGGGTTTGAGTCACTCCACGTCTTCCACTGTGACTGCCTGGATTACAGGTTTAGTGCTGTGCCGCACAGCCAAAGTTCTCCACGACCATCTGCCAGAGTGCTGAGCCCATTTTCCCTCATTGTTTTAGGTGAAAAAAAAAATCTTATTTAAAAAAAAAAAAAAAAAAAAAAAAAATCGGTTCTAGGAATTGAAAGATCGATATTGTATCAGGCAGGAAAAAATCACGATATGTCGCCAAAACAATCTTTTTCCCACACCTCTACTAAAAACGTTTGGAAAAAAACACATAAAAGTCGCTTCAAAGTGCGGATAGTTCAGTTATCAGACATTACAACATTAACCACGCTGTACTGTATGACTGTGTTGTCCAAGAGGACCAACTGATGCAAACACATGACCTCTGTGACCATTTAGAAACTAGCTTCTACCCCACTGCTCTGTTATGATTGCTGTTTAACGCTGTTCTTTTTAAATTATATTAATGAAAACGAGTGTTTGATGCAGTGTGGCTGAAATGTCAATATTTTCAAACCATTGCCCTTCTCCTGGGCATTCGCTGTAGCTGAGCAAAAGCAAAAGTAGTAATTTTTTTGCTAGAGAGGATTAAGATATGTACTTTGGTAGACTAACTGTCCAGGCTAAGAATAGGTAGAATTATGCTAAAACATCCGTGTCATTTATTGTTCCTTAGTTTATGTTGAAACCTGTGCAAACTTACAATCTAATAACCACAATATATCCTTCATTTCTAAACATTTAACCAGGGTTGTCAAGATGCTTATCTATACCCTGGATGATATCTGATACTTGATTATTGATGACATGGGGATATAAATGGCCCCAAAACATATTTAACATAAAAAACTCACTTTTTCCCATCCTAATATGGAACATTTTTTCTTAAAGAAAACCACCTACTCTAATAGTTATATAAAACACACTATAAATAATACTAGTATTTGACAGTATTCTTAGGTTGTTTGAGGTATTATTCTAAATAATGAAATAATCAAGAAATCTACAATTAATAGCTAACATATCCAAACACTTGGCATAAATACTATGCCGAATTAGTTTTGTTTCTGGGTATAGAGAGTGTTTGAGTATCAATACTTATAGATTTGACAACCCTACAGTTAACACATTCTCAAGTAATGTGATGCCTTTTTAGAGGTCAGAATAAATAACTATAAGAATGAGCAAAGGTATATATAGGGGTGTAAATAATAATCGTTTTGTATCGATGCATCGATCCAAAAGCCGACGATCCGATGCATCGACACGTCCGCAAGATAATCGATTCATGTTTTTTTTTTTTCCTCCGGTCTATTTTTATCCATTTGCTCCTGGGCGTAATTCTCCCTCTCGTGCTGCGGTGCCGCTAAACCTATTTTGCCCTCCTACCTCGCTTCCTGGTTATACTCTTACAGCAGTGTGTTGCAGTAAGCTTGACACAGACATTTTTAAATTATGCTCAGTATTTAAGCGTGGTCTGAGCTACACACTGTGGGTCTAGATACGGCCGAGGCGGTGAGGAAGTGGGGGCGAGTTTAGTCCGACGACGGAGGGACATGAGGACCAAAAAGAGCGGAGATCCAGCTGGAAAAAGGGTCCCAGCGTTCTCGCGCACCTCGCTCTTCTAGCGGGTCAAACTTCACGAGTTGTTTTCCGCAATTTCGGTCATAAAAACAAAACAAGCCGGCCTCCTGTCTGCTGCACTGTTTGCGATCAGCTACAATCTGGGAGAGGAGCAGCGGAGCGTCTCTCAAGGGGGCGGTGACGTCGACACTCTGGAGCCTTCTTCTTCTTCTTTTTTTTAATGGCGGTTGGCAAACAACTTATAGGTGCATTACCGCCACCTTCCAGAATGGAGTATGGACCAGACAAACTATTATATTCTCCCTAAAATAGCCGTTCTTCTTAGAAAATTAAAAATACTCCCAAAAACTACATCCCCAGATTACCTTTGAAACAATTCCCTTATATCTAGTTTATTTTTATTCCTGTCTAACTCTCTACACAACATCTCTCTTTCCTGAGTATATTTATTACATTCTAAAAAAATATGTTGGACAGTTTCTCTGGAGCCGAGGTATTGCATTGAACTCATTACACTGATATTGTGCAGTATTTTTGCAGTATTTTTGATGCAACTTTTCTACTTCTGTTATTTGCTGTTGTTTCTAAAGAAAATGCATAATGATATTACAGCTTTCATTGATTTATTTCAAACTTGAAACTTTGTTTAGCCTGTAACGTGTAAAAAAAAAAATAATAATAATTAAAAAAAATTTTAACCGATTAATCGAATCGAATCGTGGTGTATTCTTGAGTATCGAAAATAATCGAATCGTTGGGTCAGGAAATCGATACTAAATCGAATCACCATGATGGATGTGATTTACACCCCTAGGTATATATGCAATCTGATGCTACAAGGATCAAATTTAGGTAATGGGCTTTGCTGAGAAGAACTGATTTCAAAATAGATGGGACCTTCTAAAGTGATCATACAGTATTTGGTGCCATATTTGGCATGGTGTGTTTAACTAAAGAAAACATGGAAACCCTGATTTCTCCATAGAATAATGTTGAAATACTCCCAGACAGAAGCTTCACGGCAGTAATACCTTCCTTATCCTTATGTAGTGGTTGTATGTAATGCCGGAGCCGTGTGCCAAAACCTGCTCAAAGGTTAAAAGAATGTGATTTATGATTCAACGACTTTTTTGATTCACCATGAGAAATTAAAATCGATGCCAAGCCTCCTACTTCCTCCTATTAGTGATGCCTTTGTCAGTTTGATAAGCCGTGTCGGATGCACCTGTCTGTAAATCCAGTTTGGCTTGCATCTTTTTATCTTGTCTGCTTCTGCAATGACCCATAATAGTTCTCTGCTCACAACCACCCAGTGTTAATCTTGCAGATGGGTCAGAAAAAGTCAAAATCTTCAGGGAGGATCTGCTAGCAGTAAATGAATCACTTCTTCTTCTGTTAGGGCGTGCATGAGAAGGCAGAATCCGAGTGGCGCCTGGGAATTCTGTAGATTACTGACCACTTCGTTTCACCTCAGATTGTTGCAAAATGTGGGAAATTTTTATTTAGCTTTTCAAGTAAGAGTTGCTTCTGTTGGTACTGTTTGAGGAAGCAATGTTTCCCACCCAAAACTTTGCTGACTTTATCTTTGTATTGATGCCCCACTTGTTTTCTCTGCGGATTTTTACAAATTACTTTGTTAAACCAGTGCCCCACGGTTTAAATTTGAATACTTTCTAATGTAATATCATACAAGATTTTACTTGTAGATAATAGGAAAAGGGGGTTAATTTTTTTTTTTGTTTCTTACCTATTTTAATATAAAAGTGTGATTGTAATATTAATAAAATTGAAATGGAGGGAAAATAAGCAAAATATTGGGTGGAAAAAGCAACAGCAAAAAAGAAACAAAGGCAAAGACCTCAAACAATAATATCTTATTTATTCTTTTTAAATAGGATTTATTTGAATTACAGTTTATTATTATAAATGCTCCGTGGAGCACAGACCTGACACATATCATTCTTTTTCTTTTAGATATTATTTCCTGTTTGTTTTCAATATTATTCCTTCAATTACAATAGAATTTCACTTTTTTTTTGTACACCAATTTTTGCTTTAATTCTCAATATTTCATTTGTGTTTGTAATGGCTGCAAAAAATGAGCTCCAATCCCCTTCAAAAACTATGACAAAATAACCTAACAAGCTTTTTTTCCCCTTTTGGTGACCATAAGTTTACTTTTTCTTTATTTTTTTTTTCTTTTTCTAAGATAAATAAAATCAGCAACATGATATTTAGAGGCACAACATGGATGCCCACTCTACAATAGTTCACTGTAGGGCAGACTGATGTCTGCCAAGGTGTCTGGAAAGATAAGAGCTTATCATGGGTTTTAAAACGGTTTTCTAACACACAGGCTTGTCTTGATTTTTAATCTGTAATTTATGATTTTTTGATTTGATGAAATCAAACGGTTTTATTAAAACCAATGAAGAATTTAATGGTGCCGATCAGGCACTACCACCAGGTTGATCAGGGAGGCATCGTTGATCTTTGTTGGTAGTTTCTCTTCCAGCAGTCTAGGACCAAAAGGCTCATGGTCAAAGGTGACTGACAGATAAGACGTTTGGTACATTGGACTTTACCGGTCAGATTAGGGTGAGGATAACAGGAGGAATTATGCAACACCGGGATATTTTACTAGCATGGAAAGTAAAATTCAGTCAATAAACCGTATCTCTAATTATTACACCTATAGAACTGATAAGATCCAGTTTATCTACTTTCAAATGAATAAATTCAAAGTTAGGTTATATTCAGTCTTCTGTTATGTTTTCTTTTTGTTTATTTATTTATTCATGAGTTCTTTCTTTTCACATTTTTATAGAGAGAACATTTGTTTTTGGAGAGGCAGTTTAGGTTTACCAAAACAAAATGCACTACCTAAATGCAGGAGAAGAAAATGATCAAAGCACTAGAGTGTTTTTTAATATGTAAGAGTCAATGACCGACAGTAACCTCTGGTGTTCCCTTTTTTTCACCCCGTCTCCTCCCTCTCCGCTCTGTTTTCCCTCCCGTCTCCCATAGGGTATTGTAGAAAGGCACTTCTGCCCTACTTGGTCTCTTCCAGATATCAAGCCATTAAAATCTCAGCACAATAAGTCACTGGGCTGTTGGCATCTCATAAGGCTCAGCAGGGAAAGCCGGTCCTCCATCAGCGCAGAGGTATCGACAGA
The DNA here is from genome assembly GCA_030533445.1 of Cyprinodon diabolis. Taxonomy (NCBI): domain Eukaryota; kingdom Metazoa; phylum Chordata; class Actinopteri; order Cyprinodontiformes; family Cyprinodontidae; genus Cyprinodon; species Cyprinodon diabolis. Next base: position 40,270,969 of record CM060065.1, on the reverse strand, counting down.
CTCAAGCTGTGGACTGGCGTGGGCGAGATGGATAGGCAGTAATTAGGACCTCCACTTCAGAGGTAAGTCAGCCTTGCATCTCACCTGCCTCACGCTTGCTGCTGCAGATATTGGAGTCTGGTTTTTTTTCTGGCTTGTTTGGGGGGTTTTGAAGAGGCATTAAAAGAAAGAAACAAACATCAACATCATAAATTTCATGCCTGCCTCCTGATAATGACCCTGATGATTTATTGTCTTCTAAAAAAGCTTTTATATTTGGTCTGTCAGTGTTTGATAGATTACTTTCATCATCAGGTTTGTAGCACCTCCCTGGATTTAATTTTTTTTAGCAGTTTTCTAGTCAACATAGAAGAACAGAACACATTTATTGCGTTCATCTATTATTTATTCACTCTGTAAGTCAGTGGTGTCAAACGTTTTCACCAAGTAAAAGGTATTCATGGGCCAAAAACATCTCCAACTTTATGTATGAATGAATATTACAAAAATATGATATTGTAAATATTACTATTTTTAGCTTTGTAACAATAAAATAAACATCCATTATTTTATTATTATTAGTATCTTACCTACTTGGCATCCAATACTTGATGTAGTGATGTTATTGTTGTTAAAGGGAATGTAAATCATTCTACATTCAAATCTTAAAAGGTGTTTTATATGTTTGCCCTGTTAGAATAAAGGTTGATTATTTTTGGCTTAGTTGAAAATGTAGAAATGAAGATTTAAGTCTTTTGTTAGCAATAATAAAATGAGTATGGGTCGCTCTCTGCTTTAAAAAACTTGTTACATGAAGCCAAATTTTACCGATTAATTGAAAGCAAATTTGGATGAACCAGAATCTTATTAAAAGTTATAATAACTTTGGAGTAAATATTTGATTGATTAATTAAGAATGCATAATTGATTAGCAAAAACAAAACAATCCAAAAAAACATAGTGACGGTTTAAGTTGAGCTTGAGCTTTATATTAATGATGCTTTGATCAGGCCTCTATATCTATATAATAATAATAATAATAATAATAATAATACATTTTATTTAAAAAGGCGCCTTTCTGGACACTCAAGGTCACCGTACAAAAACATAAAAAGTGTCAGAAAAAATAATAATATCATTATATTTGATATAGTGTTATAATAGAACCTGTGGTTAAATGATTTAAAATATGCTGCACATGGTTGGAAAGAGATAAAATGGTAAAAAATAGTTAATTGGTGACTAAATCTGTACTTGTCATTTGACTATTTTTATGCCCGATGCTGTCCCTGCTTATATCAAAAGGTGATTCAGATATTTGAATCCCAGCCGACAGAAAAGCCTGTTTGCATGTTGTTGTTTTTTTTCTTAGCTGTAACTCAGTTTGTGGTTTGTTTAGCTCTCTTGGCTCCTGCCCATAGTCCCTCTTTCATTGCTGTTAACAAGGTGATATGAACCAAGAACTACGGCAAATAACCAGTTCCATTAAACGGTTCGTATTTATAATGTTTACCAGTATGATCCTATGCCACCAAGAGTTGAAGCAGGTTGATTTAGGCCCCTCATTGGTTGGGTTTTTCAGATTAGAGGGAAGACAGAAGCATCAGCTCCCAGTAAAACATATGACTCCATCTTTAGTCAGGCAGACTTAATAAACATCTTATAAAATGATCATATCATTAATCTGTTTAGCTGGCCTTGTTTATTTTTAGCAAACACACTGGATAATTTAATGTTTTTTGTTAATTGTTTTCTTCTGTCCTGTCGTCCGGCTAAGAATAGCCTCGCTTTATGCTGGTTTGTCTGCTGAATCAGTTTCCTGAAATATATCACCCCCAACAGCACATGACGTACTCTCATTTCTGCTTTTACACCCATTTGGCTTTTTGTTTTACACACTTTGGTATCGTTAAAGGTTGTTCGGTCCAATTAGTCACACATTTCAAATCTTTCTAAGAACCTCAGATTGCTGCTTAATATTATCTTAAATGTCCAAAGATTTCATGCTGTGGACTCATCCCTGCTCTGAATGACATCACATTCATTCATTTACTTCTACCCTTCAATCTGCCTGATATTAGCCAGAAAAAGAATATCTGAATGGATCAACCTGCATCTAAAGTCTTTGATATAAGTAAGCTGATGGAAACTCTCCATTTTTATCTGCTTCTGTTTAGAGTTTTAGCACCTTAAGTTTTTTTTTTTTTTTTATACCAGTTGCTGTTGGCTATTGTTTTCTGTTTGATTAATAGCACTTAACGAAGCATTTTCAAATATTCATCACTATAAGATGAGTATTAAAAGTATGTATGACTCGAGCGGAAATCGCATTGAGTCAGCATCGTTATTCATCAGTACTTAAAGCTTCACTCAATATCATATTGGAAGTGAAAGCGAATTAGGACATTCCCTAATTGTTTGTCTTGCAAAGTATTAAAGCCCTTTTATTTATTTTTTATATATTACAGCACAGAAGAGCCATGAAATAAAAAATTACTCATATTTGAGGAAGGAAAATTAAATGTGTTTAGTCAAATCTGGTGGTACGTCTCATAAAATTAATATATGAAAAAGGATTTAAAAATATCAACGATTTCAGAGCATGAAAAGCAATGAATTTATTACACATAGTGTGAAATATTTCAACATTTATTTTTATTTCTGTCATCTTAGTGAAATTTGATTACAGGTTTGTTATTAATGAATCGAAATTTAAAACATAAAACAAGTTTAAACATCTAATGTACAAACTGTATTAAATACTGAATAAAAAATGCTACACATTATTAAACATATAAGGTGTAACAAACAGGCACCAATTAGATTACTGAATAAGGAATCAGTAGATACTAACTGTGACATAGTTCTATGTTTTTAGTGTCATTCAGCATTAAGGGCTGGGAAAGACTTTATGCTGTCAGCTTGCCTTTAAACAGGTGGTTCTGGTAGATCTCAGAGGAAAGTTAAATCAGTTTTTTTTTTTAAGCTTCTTAAATTAATTCATCACTTTTAAATCATATTATCTTCCACTTCTCAGCACAGCAGAGAAGTTGTTGCTGCGCCTCCATGCAGCACGGTTAAATGGATGCTATTTAGATGATAACTTAAGGAATGTATTGAGCATATATATTAATAAACAGAACTGTGTAAAAGTTAATTCTGCATTCTCGTTGCCGTTAAACGGTGTAAATAATCTGCACTGGACATGTTTCCGCTCTGATATTAGTTCGCATACAAATGACAGCGGATACCAGTGATACCTAGACAATTAATTGTAAGTTGATTACATTGCCCCTAGTTAAAGGTAACAACAACCCAGAGTTCACCAGGATATCAATAAATATCTATATAATTGTACTTAATTTTACTTTTTTTATTTTTATAAATGTTATGGGATAAGCCAACAATAATTCTAAAATTCTAGACTGTAGTGACTTTTGAAATGTTGTGCATCTCTTTGACTCTAGTTTCCATATGAAATCCAGCTTTACTTTAATCTGAAAAGAGGACTTTGGACGACTGAGAGTCCAGTTTCCCTTTAGGGTTGATTCGGTACCAGGAATGCTGCATGTTAGCCTGTCTGTAGGGTTTTTGTGAGGCTCCTACAGGGACTGAGGCTTGGCATATGTGACCCCAGCCTCAGTTCACTCCTTGTTAAACTTCCTCGAATTCTTTTAGATTTGCTGAGGTAATCCCCTGCGGCTGGGGCACCTTCTCCTACTACGCCTTTTCCTTCCACTTAACTTTCTGCGAATATGCTTGGATGGAGCCCTCCATGTAACCAGCTTCTTCAGCAATGACCTGTTGCTGAGACATTATTCAGGGTCCCAGAAAACCTTTGCAGGTGTTTTGATTTTAATTGCTAATTGGGGTTTGACACCATAAGCTTCCCATATTTAAGTTTCTCAGTCTTTTAATTTTCTGAAACACTGAATTTATTATCTGTAGGCCATAATTGTTTCACTTACGATAAATTTACTATAAATAAATATTTTACCAAATATACAATCAATCTGTATAATCTACCTTTCAGTTTCTCAAATAACTAGAAGCTTTAAACTTTTTCACTGAATCTTTTTTTTTTTTTTAGATTTGTACAGAAATTTTAGCGTTTATGAGTTCACCCGCTCTACTGTGATGTTGCTAAATAAATCTAGTGATTCCACCCGCGTTTAGAAGTGCCTAACTTAGTTAGCTGATTTTGCACATGTATGCAATTTATTCTTGATGTCAATTAACGCTACATGTTTTTTGAGAAAAACATTTAATTGTGATTGCATTGCTTAAAATAAAGCTTTATGTCCTATATATCTGCAAATCTGTCTGGAGTTCTAGGTCTTCAGTCACGTACTTTAAATGTTTGGTGCTAAGCCTGTTTACATTTTGAAAGAGATTTCTATTGCATCCTATGAGATTTAAAAAGGTCGATAAGTTAAAGTATAAATAAACTAGTCACTGTTGAGATGATGAATGGAGGTAAATACAGATCAGGCTTTAAAGAAAACCTCCTGGAGGCTGCAGAAAAAAATTAAATAAAATTACACCGGAGTTTAGGTTTACTTTCCAGCCGGACAACTAATTTTAGACCTCCTGCCACAGCCGCACATATCTGTACCGAATTTTAGAATTTCAACAGATGTTTAGATTGAATGGTGAAATCTGAAGAATGGGCAAAATAGTCAATTAGTTTGAAACATTACCTTAAAAAAATTTAGCTCTAAATCCAATAAATTTTTTTTTACTAGCTACAGAAATAAATATATATACCATGTATAGTTTTCTTTTTCAGTAATTTACATTTTTGTTGTTAGAAAGAAAATACAATAAAGATCATGAATTTGACAAACCTTTGAAAGGTTCAAAATAAATGCATACTTTGCAAGGGAGTCTCTGCTGTTTGAACCTTACCTTTATTTCCCTTTTTCTCCACAGGTAGAAGTTGATTTCGGAATGACAAGCTGCTGTGCAGAAGATGTCCACGCTGTCTGTGACTGATATCCCAGATGTTGGTCATGGTAAGACCAAGAGCTATTCCTGAGATATGGGTTAAAAGTTGCACTTGATAAAAATAGTGAGACTAAAACATCTCAGTTTTACTCTGAAAGGTTAATTACATGCTCTCTGCTCCCACAATTTTAAACAACAACTTGCAAGGGGAAAAAAACACATTTTTGGCTGCATAGTATACATTTTCATTTCCAAGTTTACTACAAATGAGCATCTGTATTTAAAGAGTAATAGCCATAAAGTTACTGCTGATTCCGTTAAATCTTCGTCATGTTCTCTGAGAATAAATATTTGCTTTGGACACCTGTTAAAACAGATAAGTGGAAGCTGTCCTGGACAATGAGTCTTTGAGTTGAACGAGTTTGTTTCTCTTCTTTCAGATGAGAGTAAGGTGTTTGACAGGGCCTCTGAGCTGCAGCTGGACTGCCTGGCTGAGGAGCGCATCGGAAACACCACAATGAAGACAGAAGGCCTGCTGTCGCTGACCGACCTCTCCCAGCCGGGGCACGTCCCTGTTCCCCCCCGCAACGGCCCGTCGCTCACAGACATGAGCAGCTCTTTGCCGGTAGAGCAAAACGACATTAAACTGGATCCATCTGCAGCTGACGCGTCTGGTAGCGTAGGTGAGCAGAAAATAGTAAAAGTAAAGAGCATTTCCTTTTTTTTTTTTAGTAAACACTGATTCATTGCAATTGCAGCCCGTGTTTTTTTTTTTTTTTGTTCTGGGGAAGTTATCAATTATGGCGAGAGTCCATAATACCTGGTTTGATATTTCTCTCCTAAATTCTGCTAATTGTTATGGGTCCCTTTATAATCTCAAACATTTTTTTTATTTATTATGTTACATAAGGCGTTTTGATCCATCTTCTGCTGCTTGGTGTCCAGATTCCTCTATGGATTGTTTATTCACACATGCTCTACACAGCAGGAGGAGTCGCTGTATGACGTTCAGCAGGTCGGCCCGGGTTGAACACAAAGGAGGCCGGGCATGATGCAAAAACTATGCTGCAGCAACTGCTGGGTTTTTGTTTGTAGCAATACTTGGGTGGTGGCACCGACAACCTTGTTCTGCCTGTTTGTTTTTGGGTAACATAGGATTGGTGCAAAGGAGATGGAAATAAACAAATTAGACTATGTTTTGTTTTTTATAAAAATCTAACTCATGCTTAGGGAGTCGGTGATCTCCTTACTGGGAGATCCCACGTCTGAAGTTGGAGTTTCACAAGCAGAACTGACTGGACTTTAAGCAGCTTTAATTTTCTTCTGATTCATCACCTTAATCCTCCCTTTAGAATTAAAAAAATATCAGCTCCGTTGAAGTTCCAGCATATTCACCATAGACTTATGTTTAAAAGCAGACAATACCATGAAAAAGTTCATATACTGAACGGTTGTAGCACTATTCCCCTTTAGCTACAATGGCGTAGTCTAAAATCCTGGCCTGACATGTGGCTGTGTGGTACTCCGGCTTCCTCCCACAGCTCAAAAACAGGACAACTAGGTTAAATAATCACTGTAAATTACCCTCAAGTGTGAGTATTTAGGTGTGCAAGGTTGTGTTTCTCTTTGTTACCCTGTGATGGCGCCCTGTCCAGGGTGCACCCTGTTTTTCAACCATAGACCACTAAGATGGGGAGCAGTTCCCATGACCCTTACTTACAAGCTACAGAAGATGACAGATGAGTTCAATAATGTGCTACATAGACTTGTTACACAAATCCTAAAATATGTAAAGCTTTTATTAGTTAGGTTTTTGTGATTATGGTAGAAAAGTAGAACAGTGTTGAAAAATATCAAATTGGGAACTTGTGGGTCGTGTTCACGAAGGTAAGGCCCTTTAGAACTAGTGGAAACGCTCACATCTGGCCCAAATCTGAGTCTGAAGTGGAAAGAACCAAGGTGGATTTGATGCGACTTTGACGTCCTCACTTCTGTGGCGTAACCATTTCAGAGATGTAGCGCCGTTCAGCTCCACCAGTCGGTGTAGTCTCACCGCAAGCATCTGCTTAAATGTGTAGGGTTGATCTTAAAAAGTTTCAATATATGTGGTAAAATATTTGTGCTGCGTTCTTACGTGACACAGATAATCTGTGGAAAGAAAAATCAAGCTCCTCGGCTTCTTGCTTGTACAAAAAAAAAAAAAAACCCAATCAGAGCCAGGAAAAGGGTTTTAGCGACTCTTTGATACGGTGCAGGAACCAGCAGCGTTTGCTTCTCAGCAAGTTAAGGTTTTGTAACATGATTTATTTAAATGCAACCTGCATTTGACCTCTGATTTTTTTTTTTTTACTAGTCATTATTTGATATCGGCAGTTTTTATGATGTCTATGAAAACAATTATATTTGTTTAACTGTTTGTTTGTTCTGCTCAGCAGATGGCCGCTCACACTGAGCCTGGTTCTGCTGAAGGTTTCTTCCTGTTAAAAGGGAGTTTTTCCTCTCCACTGGTGCTTCAAGCATGCTTAGTGTGAGGGATTGCCTTCAAGTCAATGAGTCGATGCAATCAACTGGTTTCCTTAGATAGAAAACTTTGAATCAATTTGACTGGATGATCTGGTGAACTATAAAATTCCATGTGTTGTGAATTGGCGCTATATATATAAACCAAATTTAATTGAATTATTTTGTGTGTAGATGGGCAGCCAGTGAAGAGAAAAAAGGGCCCAGCTCCGAAGATGCTGGGCAATGAGGTTTGCAGCGTGTGTGGCGATAAGGCATCTGGTTTCCACTACAACGTGTTGAGTTGCGAAGGCTGCAAGGGATTCTTCCGCCGCAGCGTCATCAAAAGTGCCCAATACTCCTGCAAGAACAACGGCCGCTGTGAAATGGATATGTACATGCGCCGCAAGTGCCAGCAGTGCCGGCTACGCAAGTGTCGGGAAGCAGGCATGTTGGAGCAATGTGAGTGTTTGTTTATCGCATCACTTCAAGCTTTTCAATTGCTGCTGTACAAATCTGTGATAAAAAATTTTTTCACACTGGGATGTTGTGACAAACTGCATCTTCTTTGGCTTATAGGTGTGCTTTCTGAAGAGCAGATCAGATTAAAAAAACTAAAAAAGCAGCAGGAGGAGGAAACGGCACGTACATCCACGGTGGTCACACCAACCCCTCCGCAGGAAGCTGCCATGCTCGATCCACAGCAGCAGGAGATGATCGAGAAGCTGGTGGCTATGCAGAAACAATGCAACAAGAGGTCTTTCCTTGACCGACCAAAGGTTACGGTAAGTGGAGAATACATGGCTGAACCAATTTTTCTCAAATCTTGCTTCTTGTTTGACCTAATTTTTAACTTGTATATGTTAACAGCCTTGGCCGCAGAGTCAAGACCTGCAGAATCGAGAGGTGCGACAGCAGCGGTTTGCCCACTTTACAGAGTTGGCAATAATGTCAGTTCAGGAGATTGTGGATTTTGCAAAACAGCTTCCAGGTTTTCTTGAGCTGACAAGAGAAGACCAGATTGCTCTATTAAAAACGTCGACTATTGAGGTTTGCGTTGATTCTATCATCATTTAAAGTGCCTTTAAATTAACTTTAATAATAAAGCACTACTTAACATGTTTATCAGTACAGTACCTTTTCTGGTTTGTCTTTTCATTAATGGATGTTGGACGCAGATCAATTTGTGCCAGAATCTTACTCTCTGCCATGTTAGTCATTCACTCTGTTCTTTTTTTTCTCCAGATCATGCTGCTGGAGACGTCCCGCCGATACAACCCTGCCATTGAAAGCATCACTTTTCTGAAGGATTTTAGCTATAATAAGGACGATTTTGCCAAAGCAGGTATTCATACAATCAAACCTTTATCAAACTTTTGTTACATAAGCATAAACTAGAGTATAGCATACAGGGATGACAAAGTATTTTAAGTATTTTGTTATTTAATACTAGGGCTGCAACTAACGATTATTTTAAAAATCGATGAATCGGCCGATTATTTTTTCAATTAATCGATGAATCAGACAAAAAATATTTTTTAGATTAACCTCTTTATTTCAAAATAAACATTTTAGACAACAAACAAGCACACAAGTACAGGTTGCTCATTAACTGTACTGGTGCAATATGAAAAATAAATGTTTGTGTTAAAACTACGCAAACTTACATGAGAAATGTAGCTGTACATCCACAAAATATCGGGTACTTTGTTTCACAAAGCGCAAAAAAAGCCATTTTTGACCTAGGTCCCCCCATTTCAACAAATGAGTTTTTTTTAGACTAGAAGAGTTCTGCCTTTTAAGACAGGAAAGTATAGCAGTTAAAGTTGCTGCTTGAGAAAATACTTAATCATAGAGATAAAAATAGCCCTGTGATTCAAATTATAAACTGTATTTGGAATAAAAATGAGAGAACTAGGGGTGCTAAAAAACACATCCTCCAAAGACAGATATTTACATGGGAATGTGGCATATAATTAATTGACATATTACTGATCTTGCTGGATTTTATTCTGCTTTACTTCAATAAATTGCAGGATCTTCTTTACTTTATCTTTGCCAGAAGATTTAAACTTTAAAAGCTTTGCCCTCATAATTTGCAAGTTAATTTATTTATAAAGAAAATATAAACGCTGCTTAAGCTAATTCAAATGAAATTAAAAGTAAAATAAGTAGCCAACCTTATCCCTGTCTGTAACCTACTAACAAGGTAAGGAAAGCATCAGATGAGCTACCTGAGAAACTAACGTAACGTTTCCCCACTTTAAAACGAAACAAACATGGTGGTTCCGTGCCATGTTAATTTGTTTAGACAAAAGTTGCATGTTACGACTTTTTTCACTTTACAAAGCGCAGGCTATTTTAATTATTGTGATCAATTTGCGCCGTCAATCCCGGCGCGTGTGCGCTTCATTTGCAGTCTGGACGCTGAGGGTAAACTCCTCACTAAAATCCTGCGGCTCTGACTGCAGCGCTGAGAGGGACTCCTGCGGGAGAATGGAGTTGGGATGGGGGAGGCGCCCCACGGCAGAGTAGGAACTAGGGCTGGGCGATAATTCAATGACGATATATATCGATCGATAGACTTGTGGCGCAATAGAAAAAAATAGGCTCGATAAAAGTTCGATAAAAAAGAAACGCAGTTTTCCTTCCTTCTCATTGTAGCCTAGCATGTAGGTTTATGCTAGTCGCTACTTCCTCCCAACCAATCACAATCGCGGACCTAGGCATGCCGTCACCAATCGCTGCCCTCTCAAACCACAACACAGAGCACATGCAGATGTCGCAGCAGGAGAGGCGGAGGAAATTGTTCCAAAGAAGGGTTTTTTTTAGTTCGGCAGTCTGGCAGTATTTCGGTTATGGCAAGTCGGACAAAAACAAACCACAGTCATCTGTAAAATGTGTCGGGAACCAGTGAAAACGAAGTCTGATAACACAACCAACTTTTTTTTTTTATCATCTCAGCCGCTCACACCCGCAGGAGTACGAGCTGTGTAGGCCCCGCCGCGACTCTGCTCCAAGGAATCTTCGGGAATTTCGGGAAAATATATATATATATTCAGTTCTGGGCAGTTTCCCACGTAGTTCTAACAATTGAGAGAAAAATGCTGAGGGGCCAGAAACTTCAAAGTAATAACTCAGGTTAAAGCAGGAAACGGGGGCGGCGGTGGGGGGGCATTTATTTATTTGTTATATTTATTTTGGTCACTTTTCTGGTCACTTTAGTTTATTCTTTGTCAGTATTTAGTAACATAACTCAGGTCTCTTAAGTTATTTTTCTTTAAAACAATTCTGTTATGGTTAAAAAAGTTGGTTGAATAAATATTTAATTGGAAGTCTGTGTTTGTGTTCTTTATTAAAATTAAATCATTTAGCAATATCATAAAAAGTCCAGGCAGAGCTGCACATAAAATATGGTTTCAAATCTTTTCAATAATTATCGATATCGATCAATATGCATTTTTTTTATGGATAAGCTTTCTTTCTATATCGCCCAGCCCTAGTAGGAACGATACATGCTTTCACGTAAGAGTCTCCAAAAGCCGCCAGTGACACCGTAAAAAGTCGCCAGATTTGTCGCTAGTGGCTTTTTTGGAAAATAGTCGCTGGAGGGGTCTGAAAAGTCGCTGAGTTGGCAACACTGCACCTGCAGCGCTGGCTCGCTGTGCTGTATTTTTTTTTCTTCCCCCATTTCAGTCAAGTGGATGTGATGACGGCGGTGGCGGATGACGCATTAATCGCGCGACACAACTAATCGATGATGAAATTCGTTGCCAACGCTTTTAAAAGTCGATTTTTATCGATTTTATCGATTCGTTGTTGCAGCCCTATTTAATACACTTTTACACTTTCTCCCTATATCTTCCTTTTATCTCTTTTTCTTTCCCCTCAGGGCTTCAGTTTGAGTTCATTAACCCCATCTTTGAGTTTTCAAAAGGAATGAACGACCTGCACCTTGATGAGGCAGAATATGCTCTGCTCATTGCGATCAACATCTTTTCTGCAGGTCAGAATGAATAAACTGCAGAGCCTGCAGTTCATCATCCATATATAGAGCTCAGAGTGAGCCAATTGCTTTCAAATCCCCAAGGATAAAACAAATCATTTCACTTTGCATCGTGAACCACATTTATCACATCTTCAAATTAAAAATTCTCCAGTGAGATATTTAACTTGCCTACTTTGGTTTGTTAATTTATGGACAGATCGGCCAAATGTGCAGGATCACGATCTGGTTGAGAGGCTGCAACAGCCCTATGTAGATGCTCTACGCTCTTACATCATGATCAAGAGACCAAATGTAAGTCCCCTCTGCTTTATTTAACCTCTACTTTGTGACCAAGAGCATGTCAGGTCAGCCTGGTTGTCGTCATTACAACAGCACATTAGGTCAGATCGGAGGTTACAGTGGGGCCAAAAAGTATTTAGTCAGCCTCTGATTGTGCAAGTTTTTCCACTTAGAGTAATGAGAGAGGTCTGTATTTTCATTAAAGGTACACTTCAACTATGAGAGACAAAATGAGAAAGAAAATCCAGGAAATCACATTTTAGGAGTTTTAAAGATTTTATTTGTAAATTATGGTGGAAAATAAGTATTTGGTCAACCACAAACCAGCAAGATTTCTGGCTCTCACAGACCTGTAACTTCTTCTGTCCTCCACTTGTTATCTGTATTATTGGCAACTGTTTGAACCCAATATCTGTATAAAAGACACCTGTCCACAGCCTCAGACAGTCACACACGAACCTCAACCATGGCCAAGACCAAGAGCTCTCAAAGGACACTAGGAGGAATATTTTAGACCTGCACCAGGCTGGGAAGAGTGAATCTACAATAGGCAAGAAGCTTAACGTGAAAAAAATCAACTGTGGGTGCAATTCTAAGAAAATGGAACGACATAAAAGACCACTGATAATCTCCATTGACCTGGGGCTCCACACAAGATCTCTTCCCATGAGATTAAAATGATCATGAGAACGGTGAGCGAAAAAATCCCAGAACTACATGGAGGGACCTGATGAATGACCTGCAGAGAGCTGGGAACAAAGTAAACCAAGGCTACCATAAATAGCACAATAAAAACCGAGAGGGACTCAAATCCTGCAGTGTAAGATGTGTCCCCCCTGTTTAAGCCAGTGCATGTCCAGGCCAGCATGAAGTTTGCAAGAGAACATATTGATTATCCAGAAGAGGATTGGGAGAATATCGTGTGGTCAGATGATACCAAAATATAACTTTTTGGTAAAAACCAAACTCGTTGTGTTTGGAGGAAGAAGAATGCGGAGTGCCATCTCAAGAACACCATACCTACAGTGAAGTATGGGAGAGGAAACATCATGCTTTGGGGTTGTTTTTGTGTAAAGGGAACAGGAAAATTGATCTGTGTTGAGGGAAGAATGAACAGGGCCATGTATCCTGAGATTTTAAGCCAAACCCTCCTTTACCTATCCATCATTTGACACATTTTGCTGCATCCGCATGGAGAGACCCATCTTCTCTCCCAGAAGAGACCTCTGTGGTTTATCATCTGTTTCCAGAGACAGAAATGATGTGTCTTGATGTCCGGTTGGCTGAAGTTCGCTAACCTTTGTCCACATTTGGGGGTTTGAGAGATTTCAAGAAATAAACGGTCTGTGTAGTTTAGGGTCTCACAAGCTGTTACATTTGATAAAAATAGATTTTTATTCCTCTATTGATTTGATGAATTAATACTTTCACTGCTGTCTGCTCCATGTAACCTTTTAATCCTGTACTGTCCCAGTCAGATCATCATTAGTAAAGTTGATATCCATCCCACGGGAATCTCGCTGGAATCACCTGATCCATGACAATCCGTGAAAAAAAAATTCATTTTCTAAAACATATGTGCTTTAATTGTGCTACTTGAACACTTTACATCAGTGAGCCCTGCAGTAGTTCTTTCAAACTTGCAGCATGATCTAAAGGCTGCTACGACAGACATAAGAAGCAAGAAAATGGTTTTATTTCCTCTAGGTGGCAAGAGCAAGAAGAGTTTTGTTTTCAAACTTCTCATGAAGCGCAGCTATCAACTCCCTATAACTCCCTTCCATGGAAGTTTACTTCACACCTGCCAAAGAAAACAGTCGTAAAGGGGGCATTTTTTGGTTTGGATTTGACAAGAAGGAGGAGAGTGAAGTGCTTTACGTGACTTAGAAAAGGTATCATACAAATCTTTAGTTTTCCTTCACTGCCTCTGCCAGCAGGGCCTTAACCTGTCCTTTGCATAAAAGAACACTGTAGGGATTCCTGCAACTTAAAAACCGGGGGGAATTTTGTCATCTAAAAACCGAAGATGGACATCCGAATCCTTAACACATCCGTTCCCGGAAAGGCTGAGAGGAAAAAAGTTACACCCAGATGTGTCAACAAAAAGGAGCACGAACCCCAAAGACAGGGCTGTGAGAATAAAGTTTATTAATTGTTTTTACGGCTGTAAGAATCTGATAAGTCCAGCACAGAAATCAAGCGGCCAAAATATTATTTAGAGGACAAGGTCTGTCCTTAACCCTCCTAATAGTTTTCTCATAACTACTCTGTTGACACCAAAATTCACCTCATGCCACTTCTGCACACATTCCAGATGTACTGCCATATAACCAAACAGCTGCTAAAGTTACTTCCTCCTTTGTTTGCCTCAGGCAGCTGAGAATGGCTAAAGCCATGAAGGGTCGAATAAAAAGGCTTGGATTTGATTAAAGAAAATTGCACCCAATGTTTACTCTAGCTAGAGTAGTCTGTTCTGTTTTTGTTATTCTATTCTGTTATAACCATACTGTAGTTAAATATCCTGAATAAGGTCTGTGCGAAGTCTCCTTTACTAACATTAAGTTATTATTTTTCTACTGTTTCCCAAGGATCACCTGATGTTCCCCCGTATGCTAATGAAACTGGTGAGCCTTCGCACATTGAGTAGCGTCCACTCAGAGCAGGTCTTTGCCCTCCGCCTCCAGGACAAGAAGCTTCCGCCGCTGCTGTCTGAAATCTGGGATGTCAATGAGTGACTGCATTCCTGATGTCGCACTCCATGGCTTTATGGACCCTGTAAGGGGCACGGCTCCTATGAAATGATCACCAACTCCTTTCTTCTGTTGTGGTCAGGGACTGATTATTGCCTTGAGATTTTATTTTGTTTTTCCTTAAGGAAGGAGAGCATTCTACCCCGTTGCTACCTTTAAAGACTGTTGAATGGCTTTGTGTGCAGTAGAGGAAATGTGCACACAAAGATCTTATATTTTAGATGCTCATTGATTGTGGTTACGTTTAAGCATTAAGGGTTTTCAGTCAGTTTTCATTGATTTAATTTTGCTGACAGTAATGACAGTCTCTTGCGTGGATCTTTACCTTTCCTCAACTAATTCCGATCAGGAAGCACTGAGCAGGTCTTGGCTGTTACCGTCTTAAAATTGTAACGTCTCTAAGTGAAAAAAGTGATTTCTACACTTGTGCAATAGATTGAAATTAAGGCAGAAATATTTTTCTGCCTATAATTTATCCTGATTGGTGTTGGTAACAATTAGGTTGTTTTTCCCTTATATCAAATTCAAGGGTCTGGGGGTTGGGGCCATTGCTCAGGTAATGTGAAGTAGACCTCTAAGTAGTGGAGGCTTCTTTAAATTCAATTATATACGTTTTTCTTTATTAATAAAAAGGGGGACCTTTTTGGTTATTAATTAATGCCCATTAACCTTTGTGAAAGAAGTACATTAAAGTATCCATATGAATGTACCATCATCTAATAACGCACAATACCCAAAACTTATCCAACAGGTGTCATGGAAGCGCCCATTTTGATCTAACTAATGCTTTTAAATTAATGTGTCAATGTTTTAGTAAGTGGACTAAAAATTCAGCTTTTTTTTGTTTACCTTTTCTTTGTATTAGACTCCAGTCTCATTAAAAGTTACTCAATGAGAATCTGATTTAATGTGTGTGAAATGTGCTATGTGATTTGTTTTTTTGTTGTTTTTTTTACATTTGAAATACCATAAATTTAAGAGGATGAGAAAATTTAAAATTGCTTTTTTAGCGTTATACTTAAAAAGAGAATGTAGTTTTGAGATAACTTGATCTAATGGTCCGTTCTTTAAAGCATTCTTACGTTTGATACCAAAAGCCATGCCAGGTCTGGTTCTAGTTCTCCCTTACTAAAAGTCACCAACATTTAGCATAGACATTAGAACAGGGCTGCACCAAAGTGTGCCCTCGGGAAGGCATTTGCCGCGCCTTTTGTTTTATTTTGTTTTTTTCTGTGTAGCCAATAACTCCAGCAAAGATACAAATTCTGTTAATATTTTTAATTATTAAGCTTTTGCTAAAAATAGAAGCCTTTGTTGAAAAGCAGTGACTCAAATCAGGTTCTTCTTACTGAGGATAAAGTTTTTTTTTTGTTTTTTTTTATAAACAAGGCCAGAATAATTTGCAAATGGATACCTTTCTTTCTTTAAAGCAAACATGGAAAAGCCCTTTTTACATTTTGTAGGAAAGCAATGATTGAAACATTTCATTCCCACAAAATCTGACCAATGTGAAATATCTAAATAATATTTTGCACATTTGATTTCTTAACGAGATTAAATATATATATATTTTTTTTTCAATTTTTTTTTTTTTTTTTCCCAGAGTAATTTTGAGTTGAAGCATTTAAGTTGCATTCAATCCCCCAGCTGTTGGAGTTCAGATGTTTTTGCTGAATTTCTTGCTGTGTGAAGATGGAGTTGAATAAAAACATGAGCAAAAAATGGGTTTATATTTTCAGGGTCTGGGTTATTTTTCTTCAGGTGTTTTTTGTTGCATTGGTAATTTAAAATCCCCAAAAGCCTATTCATAAACTGACTTTTTTTTTTTTTTTTTTTTTTGTGCAGACTTGGTCAGGAAGAGCCTACATATAAAACCGCAAGTCGGTTTGTTCTGGTATTTTTCCAACCACATGTTGGTTTTGATCTTCTGCTTTCTTCCTCAAAATTTAACTCTCTATATTTGTGTCATTGTTTTACAACAATGCAAATTTTTGAGAGTTAGATTTTGCTAAAAGAAGCCGATTTTTAAGAGTGCAAGCAGGGTTCTTTTGGTTTAAACAACAGTTTGTTTACCTTTGCAATGGAAATGTGAGGTTGGTTCTTAACGTTTGGGTTTAACGCTGACAGCCAAACACTAACTTCTGGGTAACGGTGACTCATCCAGGTTGCTCCTATCAGAAATCCCACCCACTGACTGAGGGAGAGAAGCTGAAACTGAACTATCATGCCTCAGTGTGCTGTGGTGGATTGAACTCCAAGAGGTTTTTGTGTGTGAGTACATTTTAATGCTGTAAGTATCAAAGTTAATTTTACTGTATATACTGTAATCGTAACATCTGATCTAATTCCTGTCTTCAGAGGGTGACTGTAAACATTGATATATAGAAAAAGCAAAACTATTTTAATACTTGTAACTTCTAAAGAACCCCCTGTTTTGTATGTACAGTATAAATTAAAGTTCTGCTGTAGTGCTAATGTATTGGTCGTGATCATTGGTTTGTCAAACTTTCTGTTTCTGGGCTTTAAAAGGAATTTATCTTTGCTGCAGTTAAAAAATGGGAAGTGGAAATCTGCAGCAGGGTGGTGGTTTGGATGCTGCAATAACTTTCATAGAACTATGCCCATTTTACAACCTTTCTCTTTTCAGTTTCAGCCTTCTGTCTTTCTTAGCCCTCATCTGCAATTAAATCTTCTAAATCTTAGAAAGAGTCAGCAGCCCTAGAAGGATTGTTTTTTTTTTTTTGTTTTTTTTTTGTTTGCTCATCTGCCACCTTTTGGTAAAGCCAGTGTTTACAGGATTTTTTATAAAGGTGAAGAACAACTTAAATTTTAGATCTCTGAAAGTTTGACTAACTGCGATACAGAGGAAGCTGTAGGATGTTTTGTTTAGTTCTGGTTGCAATCTACATGTGACAACAGTTGCCTGAATTCTCCACACATTTGAGTTTGGATGCAAGAATGCTTCCAAGGAAAAGCAAAAGATCTGGTCAAAAACTTGTCGAAAGAATGTGTTGTAGTCAGAAAAAGAACAAACCCAAACTTTAAATAATATAAATATATATATAAACAAGACATTAAAAGAAAACCAAACTCAAAGGGAAATACTGTAATGGCTGAACCATTATATTTTCTTAAGGTCAAATTAAAATTTTAAGTCCAATATTTTCAAATAAAAGTGAGTTTTGTACTAAAGCTCTCTGCTAAATAGCTGACGACTAATTTTATTAGTGATTTAAACAGGCATTAATCCAAATCCACAGCCTAATGAGAGGGAAATTAAAAGTTTGGTTTAGTCCTGCAAGAGAACAAAGTAAAGTGTTGGTGAGCAGAAACGTTCTCGGTCTGATAGATCCTGAGAAGTTTAACAAGGCAGAGCCTGCAAGGCAATTTTAATTGTATTGCACAATTCAGTACATTGACAAATTCAAAGTGCTTCACATGAATTAGATAATAAAATAGAAGAAAAATAAAAGCAGAATGAAAAATAAAAACCATTTGTAAAATTTGTTTTACTTTTAAAAGCAAGTAAAACAAAAAAGGATGTACAATCAGGATATTGAAGCTTTTTTTGTGCAAATCTTTGAAAAAATTTGGTTTTATTGTAATGGATTAATCTCAAATATATAAAGCTTACCTGTGCTTTTTTATGAAGTCATATTTCCAGCAATGCAGATACTCATACAGAAACATAAACCCACAACATACAGTATTTAAACTGTAAATTCCAATGGCATAAGTGAAAGTAAATAATTTTAGACAGTCTTCTAGTTGCTGCTATATTGGAATAAAAAATCTGTATTTTCTTTAACTACAAACATAAGTTTGATATAAAATGTATAGAATCATTGTTTGTTTGGTTTATTTCTAAAATTTTACAACCTATAAGGCTAAATTTAAATTTCTGAATTTTTTTTTCTGCAACAAAAGCCTTAAATTTGAATTAATATGTGGTATGGAATCCTAGGGACAAATATTAAACCACTGAGAAATTGCTTTTTGAGCATTTAGTGATGGCAGGACACCCAAAGTAGGATGTATGATTTAAGATACATATAATATGGAAACTACAGCCAATACTAACCACATTAGTGACTCTGGCGTTTTTAAAATGCCACACTTGATTACTTTTGCATTAAAATGCATAACTGATACCAGCAATTATTTGACAACAAAATATTTTAAATTTTTATTTTAAGACAGCTTTTGGTTTAATTAGTAGGTATTTCTTAAAAATTTTGATTATCTTCCCCATGTTCATATTCAGTGTATGATTTTCACTGGTAATTTTTAGAAAGATACAACAGAGGTTTTTACAATCAAATAGGGAAGTCCTTCATTACAACATTGTTCTTTAAATAAACAGTGAATTCAAGCCATTTTTGACTGCATTAATATTTTTAGCTGTTGACTCAGTTTTTTTGTCAAACCATGAAAAGAGGGGAAAGTAAAGGCCAAATATAATGGAGTTGTTTTAGGATCAAGTCTCACTTCAACATACATGCTCTGTATGAGGTATTGCTGGAAAGTCAATGACAATTGAAGCGACTGTCTTGTGGTGTAACACGTTCATTAAGGTGGGTTTACTTCTGCAGATCAGTGACTCCATACAATCAGCTGGGTTTCCTTTATAGATTCCTTAGATATACCAACATATTCACTTAATGTTTCCAAACTTATATGCAAAAGGTAAAACAGGTATTAAAAAAATTTTAAATGTATGTTATGTAAAAATAACTTGACTTAACTGTGAGTTTATTTAGGTTGATTTACATTCGCCTCCTTTTTACTGTGTTAAGCAGACAAGATTTAGTTTTTCCACCTGGTCTGGACATTTTGTGCAAGTGTGAATGCACTGAAGCAAAACTTGTTCTGAACCAAACAACCGGATCTTTACATTTGGTCTTTTTATTCCAAAAAAACTGTGGTGCAGTTTGTTTCCGGTTGAAATATGAAGCATACAACGCCAGATAATGTCATGTGGGCTTAACGCTCCACTATAGTTAACGTGGGACTAAAACCATACTGGATCTGTTGTCTGTTCCTTGGCAACCCTGCTGCCAGCATGAAGTAATTATCGTCAAGCTTGTAGGACTCAATTTTTGATGTTTTTATTCCAAAATTAGAAACAAAACATATTCAAAGGGCGCTTGACAATGATTTTATAATTGTTATTATAGAACAAATATTCAGAACAGAGGTCCTGTAAGCTGGACTCCCTTTATTGTATTTTTCCTTAATTTCCGGGTCTGGTGCACACCATATACATAGAGGTATCAGTTATTTGAGGAATCAACTAATCTAGCAATAATTTTTTTAAACTATTCTAAAAGTAAATTAACATGTCCCAATAAACAAGTGTTTCAACTTAACAACCCAAAATATCTCTTGCAAAGCTAAAACATATTAGAAAAACAGAGTTTAATGTTAAAAAAAATCATTCAAAGAGTTCTGGGGTTTATATTTACCGACAAAGATGTTTTACATTTAATGTATACTGATACATATATGTTGTGCTTGAATTTTTGCATAAAAAAGCTGCCAGTAAGATAAATTGTAATTGACAACGGTATAAATAAAAAAAATGAAAATCATGACATTTATTTTGAATACATTTACACACATGCATATGTAAATATTAATGGTCAAAATGAGTAAACAATCCTAATCAAGCTCCTGAACCTAAATTTGTTGAGCAACACTTTGAGGAAACTGAAATCACAAATGAAATCGGGTGTTTTCTGTAATATTTCGAAAATGTTCAGTAAGACATCTGCACCTGTTTACAGGTAAGGTGAGGTACTGTCATTTGTATGGGACAATTCGCTTTTCAGAGGTATTTTTGGACATAATTCAAAATAAACTAGATTATAATTTAGTAATTTTTATATATTATTACTTTTTCAGTTTTGTGTTATTTAAATTACTAGAGTGGATTTATGATTTGCTTTAATGGGAGGGCAGGTAAACTTTCAAGCACACATAATTTGCTCTATTTGCTGCTTTGAGTAGGCATGTTTCAGAGTATGCATATTCTGTTTGTGATTATTCCGTTACTATATTATTGAATGATTCTTTCAGTAATTTGTTAATAACAACTAGTCGGATTAATTGTTTCTGCCCTTTCTTGTCCTCTATAAGATCAGAGACCAGCAGGGGGCTCTAAGCACTTCTTAAAATATTAGAAGTTTTTACAGAGTTATGCAGAAAAATAACATCTAAACATGTTTGTTTTTTCTTCAGTACAAAAAAACTAAATACCATCCATCCATCCATCCATCTTCTTCCGCTTATCCGGGGTCGGGTCGTGGGGGTAGCAGCTTCAGTAGGGAGGCCCAGACCTCCCTCTCCCCAGCCACTTTGGCCAGCTCCTCCGAGGGAATCCCAAGGCGCTCCCAGCCCAGCCGAGAAACATAGTCCCACAAAAACTAAATACGTTTTTTTTTATGATTCTCTAGAGCAGGGGTCTTCAACGTTTTCCAGGCCAAGGACCCCTAAACTGATGGCGAGATGAAGCGGGGACCCCTTAATTATATATATTGTATGAAATTGTGTTAGATCAAACTGGCCCTATAGCAGAGGTGTCAAATAACAAATACAAATACTTTGTTACTGTACTTAAGTACACTTTTTAGGTAGCTATACTTTACTCTATTACTTCTTTTTCTTCCTACTTCTGACTTCTACTCATTACATTTTATCACAAGTATCTGTACTTTATATTCCTTACATTTTAAAACAAACGTTAGTTGTTACTTTTGGCTTCGGTTTAATGTTTATAAATGTTTATTTCATGTCTTGTGTGCCATCCAGTGCAGATCATTGGCTCCATCCACATCTAGTGAAAATCAGTGTAATTGGAGGAGTCATGTAACGCAAACACTCATTGGTTAGCCAAAGGAAATCATCAGAAGCACGCAGGTGTTCTTCAAACTGCAAACGTGAATTGTCTATGCCATGCTACAATGTCGGATTCAGAAAAATATGTTGAAATGTCTGAAAGGTCGGACACAGGCGAAAGCGTATCTGGAGATGGAGACAGAGACCAACAAGACCTCCCTCATCCTTGGCCCTATATCAAAGAATTTTTTGAAATAGTCGAAAAATTTAGCTTTCAGTTCATATAGTGGCATCTTGCTGTTTTTTTTTTTTTTTTTTTTAAGGTTACTTTATACTTTTATACTTAGCCTAAAGTAGTTTTTGGAGCACATACTTTTTCACTTTTAATTGAGTAAAGAGGTCAGGTTAATGCTTCAACTTTTACCAGAGTGTTTTTAAACTGCGGAATCTAACAAATGTGTTTACTTTGGACACTACTGTCCTATAGTCACTCTATTACATACAGAGTAATATAACGAAAGTAATTTCGCTGTGGGATTATTTAAGTATTTCTGATTCTGATTCCTGGTTGATGGGACAGGTGTTGTGAATGGAAAAAGTGCCCAGCTTGAAAAAGCTCCTGTGTGTCGCTGAATGTGTGCATTGATGACTGAAAGATATCTTCTGCCTCCATTTATCTACTTGCTACAGTGTGTCGAATTCATGTTAATGTGTAATTAAAGACATTTCAATTAGTGTAAAAAATTGCAGGGGGGAATATAAAAGAAAACGTTTAATCAACCAAAACTTTTGCGACCCCCATGCAATCCCTCTGTGGACCCCTTGGGGGTCGGGGACCCCCTGGTGAAGACCTACGCTTTAGAACACTTTTTGGACTTTCTTCTTCTACTTCTTCTTTTTTTATGGTGGTTGGCAAGCAACTTATTTACGTGCATTACCGCCCTCTACTGGAATGGAATATGGATCGGGATGCTATTTATAAATAGCATCCCGATCCATAATCTCACAAAACAAACAAAAAATAAAATAAAATTATAATAATTAAGTTAATAAATCGTATATTCATTCTATCAATTTCATTTTAAAGGCAATTCATTAAATAAAATAAAAAAAACGTTTAGGAGTAGAAACTGATTTTTGGATTTGAGGAAATGTACAAATTCTTCTCCCAGCACAACTCATGCAAATCAGCAGGTTAAAATAAACCCAGAGGAGTGTCTTACAGGTACGTTGTCCTATAAATTGATCAGTCAATTTATTTAGAAAATCTAAATGTTCAACAGTTCAATCAAGTAGTTGATAATGCATATTTTCTTTTTAATCCTTTTCTTGGGTGAATATAAGGTTCTGTACAGAGTGAGGATGGTGACGGAGAGAAGGAGGAAGAGGATGTTGTGAAGGCAGGTTGTAACTGACCAAACCACTCATCCACCCAGCAGGGAGGCGGACACACGCATTTCCATCATTTACTGTGCTGTCAACCAGTCGCACGTAGTGACAGACCCTCCCACTAACTCTTCGTGTCCGTTTTTTTTTTTAATGAGCAGCCATAACCTTGAGAAAACACGACCCAGCTTAAATAACCGCCGCTTCCTCCACCGTCTCTGTGACCGAGCGAGGCGCCCAGGAGGCCGTGTTCCGTCCGTCTTTGGCAGCTGGGACCATTAGCGAACGTTAGCGGCTAACAGGCTAGCAGGTAAGTCATCTTCACGCGTCGTGTATGTTTAAACCCACACTGCCTGCTGGTGGCATGCTTATTTATCATGTGTCAACCGGACGCGGTGTGTGTCTGTTAAATATTTAAAAGCGTTTAGTGGTGAAACTGGGGTTAGCTTTGGCATATAGCTAGTTAGCCCGCTAGCTAATCCATCCGTGGCGCAGGAGAGCCACACACGGGAGGTGAGAGGATGCTTATAAAGGACAATTAAACCCAGACTGCTCGCTGTGAATCTAAAAGAGATAACTCTACCACGGTGATACGACGGGCTGTCGATGCATAAGCCACAGCCCTATCATATTTAAATATTATCTCATGTTAGCCCGCTATCTGCCAGCGATTCTTCTTATAATTTAGTTTAGAAATATCGCTGCAGCTTATACACCAGCTCGCTCTCTGCGGTTATACATTGAATATTGACAGAGTAGATAGTTTTTGTAACCTATTGGTCACGAACTGGCATGTGGTAGACTTTCCGAAAGATGAAGGGATAAGATATTTAATTTGAATGGGTGTTATTGTTAGCTAAATATAGCCAGCTTTTCAGAAACATCGCGCTGTGACGGCTGCGTTTTTTAATATACATTTATAATCAGAGGCGTAGCCAGAAAATCCTAATAGGGGCGGCCAGTCAATAACCAATGTACATGGAGGGGTGGCCGAAAGGCACCAGAACCTGAGGGTCAATCTACACTGATCCAACAGGAACAACCACAACATCCATATTTTCTAAATAAAGACAAACTATACTTTCTTGCAGCCTTTGCTAACAAATGGACGCATATATTGAAACATCTATGCTGTGTTTATATAAATAAAATAAAACATAGAGTGGGGAAAAAAAGGTTTCAGGTTTGAGTTTTGGGTGGAACATATTTTAATCATCAATACCTATTTTTATCAATAATCATTCTGCAAAAAAAAAAAGATATTTAAATCTACTAATATCCACATTTATTGAATTTTTATGTTATTATAAAGTATTTATTTATCTATGATTTCACTGAAGACTCCTAGATGACTTGCAGAGACACACAATTGTATCTTTACCCCAAATAATTCAAAATTCAGTTCTAAATAGAGCATGAATTCTGTATCTATCATCTTTAATGTTTGTATATTGATGTGCATAATTAACCGCAGCGGTTCTGTTGTCAAGTAGTTGTTAATATATGAAAAATTTAAATGTTTAATAAGTTTGAACATTCCCCTTCAGAGTATTACTGCTGCAACAGTCTGTATTAAAGGGAAAAAATGGTAGGGGTGGCCAATGATTGGCTAAAGGGGGCCATGGCCACCCCTGGCCCCCATCTAGCTACGTCCCTGTTTATAATGTAGATTACATATTCTTTAAGTTAGAAATGAGATGCAGACGGTCGGCTCTGAGGACAAAATGTACACAGAGGCACAATGACTAAAGGATAGAATCATTTTAGTTTGTTTGTGAATTAATTGTGAGGATTAATGAATCATTAGCGGTGCATTGGAGCACAATCCTCTTCTTGTTTACAATAAAGGACATTTTTAGTACAACTCAACTGGTGTATGAGCTTGTAAAATATTTATACAACCATGTCTTACTCTGTTGTTGGAACAGGTTGGTATGTGCATGACCCCTACTGTTATCTACTTAAATCCAGCTTCAAAGTCCCCATGCATGAATTAGTTTGGATTTAGGTTTAGTTATTTTCTAAATCTTGAAAATAACTGAACTTGAGGGAAAACATAAACAGCTTGAAGAAGTAGTTTGATGTACACCATCCATTCCTTATGTTGTTCTTTTATCCAATAAACTTTTTGTGGAGTCCATATTTAGAGCCCAGTCCCTGTTGAAATATCTACCATAAATTAAAGCTATTGTGGAGGAATTTCACAATTTTATTTTTTTTTTTTAAAAGACCCGCCCTCTCAGCTTAAAAACAAAAAATGCACATGCACAGCCCTGTACCCGCTCCCGAGAGGGAACGCCTATTAAGCGCATGTGAGACAGGATTTCCGTGGGTCATTAAGTCATTAAATATTTTTTTAATAAAGGCTTAATTGGCATTACAATTTATTAAATGTGATTATCGTGGCATTAAAAAAATGCTTTATTTATTTTTTTAAATTTTTACGGCACTATTGGCTTGTTTTTGGGACAGTAGGCTGACAGGAAAGGGGGTATGAGAGATAGGGAGAGACATGCGGGAAAGGACAACAGGCCGGATTCGAACCCTGGTTGGTGTCGTCGAGGACTAAGGCCTCCATACATGGGTCATGCGGACTAACCACCGTGCCACGTGCAAATGCATTGCGATACTTTTGTGCGGAACTGCTTGATAAATATATCATCATTGGTGTCATATCAATGGTACTTGTTGATAGCATTTAAAAGAACATTAAAAGACCATAATAAGCACTAAATTAGAGTTACTTATTCCTGTATAAACTCTGTGAGAGCGTGCACAAGCCCATTTCTCCTCATGCAAGCTCTGTTTAAAAGTTCCTTTTACTCATAGCTCATAGAAGCTTACTGTGTCTGAATGTCCGCTCTAACCCCTAAATCCCTCAGTCACTATGTAGAGCGGGGACTATATAGTGGACTTAATAGTGAACTCAGTTAACTGACCGTTCTGACAGACGATCACTGCTTTTTGCTCCCCGTTGGTCACGTGACTCTGTCTCCCTGCAAGGTGTCTGCACCAACTTTATTAGGCGCCGCTGTCTGGTAGTGACAGCCTATGGCAACAGCGGGCCGCTGTGACAGCAAATCCCATAATGCTTTGCGAGGAGAGCTCTATGTGCAAAGCATTCCGGCATATATCTGCTTCTTCTGAGGCCTTTTCTTCTCATACACTTCATAAACAATTTTCTCTCATGAACCTCGGCCATTTTCAAAGAACCTTAGTGAGAAAGGTGAGCTTCAATGACTGTCTGAAACCGTAGCTCACCACGCATATACGCCTGAAAGTGCGCAGAAAAAGATAACTTACGGGACGAGCACGTAGGCCGGCCTTACCTAAACATATTAGGAGGAATTAGGAGGACCACTTATTTAGATGGTCCACCCAGAAATAAAAGGTTGTCCTCTATACCTTTTAACAGATCTTTAAAAGGCTTTATGGAGTTTTCTAAAGATACTGCCTCCTGTGGCCGAACACAGAACTGCATCACTCTTCAGTTTGTTCTTCTAGCTCAAACTTTTGTTTTTTTTACCAATCTTTTTTCACCTTATGTGGAGTTGCTATTGGTGTCTGAGTTGAGATGAATTCAGTTCACTTCTGAGCATCCACATTATCATCTTTAATAGAAAGTTTAGTTTGTGTGCTAGGTTGATCCCATTTAACATGGATCCGCTTGGAATCACATACGCTAAATAGCTGACCAGAAGTAAATAAAGGAAAATAGGCTGCAGGCTTATAGATACATCAACCCTGAACTACTGAGGTGTCAGCCTGCTAATTTTACCCTCAAAGGGTAAAGCTATTTTAAGATATTTTGCCGTGAAAACTTAACATAGTGTCTCTAAATGGCTAAGAACTCTATAAATCTAATTGTGGAAGTATGGCACTTTTAACATAGGAGGGATTGGGGGAATATTAAATGTAACTGAGAATTTAGCCTACATGATTTGATCAAAAAATAAAAGCTTTTGTGCATACTGCATCCTTATTTATTACAATTTTAATTTATGTTTGTGTGTAGTTTTACAAGTCCCAGAATCATATTACCTTTGGAATCCACTTATGGTGATATCAATTTCAAATAAATCCAGAGTCAAAGTAGATGTTAGATTTCTTTCATAGAAAGAAAAATCACAACTATTGATATACATTTTTGCTATAATTAAGATTCCAATAAAAGGAGCACCTTGAGGAAAAAAACTTTTTATTTAAACATATTTTATACCTTTTTATATCTCAGAAGCATCAGAATGGCAGTCACTATCTAATAGGGGTGTGGGAAAAAAATCGCTTTGGCGATATATCGTGATATTCGGCTGCCCAATATAATATATATCTTTCACTTCTTAGTATTGATTAAAAAAAAAAAAAATGGTTACATAAAACATTGATGGGAAAATGGGCTACCTCTGCACCACCACTCTGGCAGAAAGCGCTGTGGAGCTCTTTAACTGTGCGTGCAGCACCAAATCTGTATTTGAGGCAGTCACAGTGGAAGAAAACCCCAAACAACATGGATAATAATACCTAATCAATATTTTCTGATGAAAACATACAGCACTTGCTGTTTTATCTCATCATTTGATTTTGATAGCTGGGGAAAATATGGCAATATATAGTGATACTGCAATATCGTGATAATATCGTATCGTGACCCAAGTATCGTGACATGTATCGAATCGCAACACTCATGCCAATACTCACCTCTACTATCTAATACACATTTTCTGGGAAACAAGAACAAATTTATTTAACATTAGTGAGTAACAGCGAAGGTCACTGCAGACTGATACATTACATTTTGACACTCTTCTGCCAGTTAAGATACAGAAACAAAAACATTCTGATGAAATAAAGTAAAGTGGTTACTTTACATTGCAAATGCAATTAATGGTAATCACAATATGAAGGGCAATTTATGAATTGAAGCGACACACAACTTCTGTTCATGCTTGCATTTAAGGATGGTAAAAAACAAACTTTCTAAAGGTGCGTTCACACTGAACACGAACTTGGCTAAAATTTTGCTGTTGCCACATCGCTTTGTCCACATAATTTTCTCGCTGCGCTTCTTCAGTGTTGCTCACAGCCAAATCTATTCCCTGACAGGATTTCACAGGTGAATGAAGACAAAATTTCAGTTTCCAACTTAATTCGCAGCCCAGACTGCGGCAATCTTATGTTGTTGAAATTGTGTTGTTCCCCGCTCTACATTCGCCACTGTCGCCTCGCTCCGCTTCAGATCTGCCCTCTACATAGAGGTAACAGGGCAATCCTTTTCTTCAGCTGCGTAATTCACATTCGGTGTGAATGTACCTTCACTGGTGGTAGGTTTACAGTGGGTTTGCCACCACACAGGGGGGTAGAGAGAGGTGGAGCTAGCACGCAGATCCATGACTGCAAGTTGAAGTAAACACTTTTCCATGTGAGTCCACTGACTTTAAACAAGAGAGCATTTAGATTTTTCTAAACAATGAAACCCTGGTGGGGAAAAAAAAAAAATTAAATCTTTGTCTAAATTGCAAAGCCCTAATTTACCAATACATTTTTATATATTTACTATGCAGATAGGGTGGATAGGATAGAATAGATTGAAGGAAATTAAAAACTGTTGTGTTCACTAGCATCATTTCCAATCTTAAAGAACCGGATAGAAACTTAAAAAAACATTTTTTTTCCTTTACAAAAAAGATAAAGGGCAGCTCTGTTGTAAAACATGTCCAGATTTAAAACTATAAAAACAAAACAAAAAGACTGTTTCTTTGTTTATTTGATGGATGGAAAGAAACAATATGATGCCTTTGATGCCTTTGATATGATGTCTTTATAGCCAGTGGTAGATTCGCGACACTTGGCCCTAGAAGGAGTTTCATTTATAGAAGGTGTGTCTTGCTGCTGGTGTAAAAATGCATTCTTTGAAACAGTTTCTAAGAAAATAAATTAAATTCCATTTTAGCATTTTGTCTGTAATTTTTATGGCTTTGAATCTTTAAGTGGATCTGAATGATGTTTCATGACCCTACATTTTTGTTAAAGGCTGTAGGGTTTGTAGGATCTCGATGTTATTTTCCAATGTGTCATGTTTCTGAAACCATATAGCTGGAAGCACAGCGTTTGTCTGCCAAAACATAGCTCTGTAGCATTGAAAATAATTAAAGCCATAGTCCAATTACTGGAACGGCCCTCTGGTCTGGTCTGGTCTGGTCTGATATCAAAACATTAAACAATCCCTTGGCTTTATGAAAAAAAATAATAAACGTTCCAAACACCAAGTTATATCGGTGCTGCTCAAATGAACATTAGTTTGATCTGATTATTTTTTACTTAACATTATCCATCGTGTGTTTGTGCTTCTACTTTTTGTAGCTAAAACTACCAGGCCCTTTGCTTATGTGTTTGCTGTGACTTGAAGCTCCATCCCATATTGCAGGTCTGTGAATCACATTCATCTCTCAGCTTGCATAAGCAATGACTGCTGCCTGCGGTCATTCTAAAGAGATCTGTGTCTTGTTAAAATGCATTATTCGCCTGCTTTTAAAGACTGTTATTACATGTCTTGATTCTCATTTATGCTACTGAGAGAAAAATGTTCAGCAACAAGCCCACTTATTAAGAACCATCAGTGAGGTGGCTCCGACCTTCCATCCTCATCTAAAAATAATTCTGTGGTTCTGTTCTTTTCGATGTCTGCCTGCCGCTCTGCTGCTTCATAAAACAACCATTTTGGCAAGGCACCAGGAAGCCTTCATGTTGCCAGACCAGCATGTGGATTCATTGCCCTTATGCTTTTGGAAGATTAAGGACTGGAGAACAGTTTCTGCAAGCCTAGCCCTGCCTTTCACAACATTTCCTAAAAGGCAGGCTTATTTCGTCTTACATTCTAACACGTTTTCACAAGGTTTATCTTGCTGCCATGTGTTAATCTAATACATTACTGAGCCCTTTTGAAAAGTTTTACATATAATTCCTGTAAATTCCCATTATTGCTCCAAAATATATAGAAGAAAACACCAGTTCTGACCAGAGCCATCCGAATAATTTGATTGTTCTGTGACTGCATTAACATACGTGAGCCAGTAGGAAACAGTTTGGTTTTCCACGTGTTTGAATGATTATACAACGTTTGATGCCAGCTGACATTAAGTCGATTCAAGAAGAAATATTTGAGCTTATTTTCCGTCCTTATAAAGCCTCTCTGTAACCCACAAAAAACATTAAAGGAATAATTAATCCATGCTAGAAAATTC
Organism: Cyprinodon diabolis; assembly: GCA_030533445.1. NCBI lineage: Eukaryota > Metazoa > Chordata > Actinopteri > Cyprinodontiformes > Cyprinodontidae > Cyprinodon > Cyprinodon diabolis. Next base: position 40,241,042 of record CM060065.1, on the reverse strand, counting down.
AAATACATGGATTTTAAAAGCTATAACAATGATTACCTTATGTGTATGAGATATTTCTCATCAATCTGCTTCAGGTAGGTTGTGTATTCCAATTAGGGCTAAAACAATTAATCGGTTTAAGCGTAATTAAATAATTATTGACATAATTGAAATAAATGGCAAATAATTTAAAGATCGATTAATGATTAAATGTTAACTGGAGTATAGAGACTGTAAAACATGCCTTTAGCTGACGGAGCAACCCACTTAGAGCAGTAAATATATAAAAAAATATGTGAATATTTTGCATTTAAGATAAAACTATTTTTTTGTCTGTCATTATGGTCCATCCAGAACTCCTCAAGTGAAAAAGTTTTTGTTTCACCTAATTTAATTTCGTAAAAATATCTTCTTTAAGGAACCTTTTGCATTCCGATTATTAATTGAAACATTTAATAAAATTAACTGATTTGCGAAGACCCAATTCCAATGTAAACTGTCTCTCCAAAACAAATAAGAGCTATCATTGCTAATAGGAGCTACAATGCATACAAAGCAAATTGTGATGAAGTTATCTATAATGGTCTAATGTTTCTTTGTGTAATCTGTATGCTTGATGCTACCCTGGCCAGGATGTGTGAATAAAGTGTCACGCTTCTGTAGGGCTGTGTATTGTTAAAAAAATTTCGGTTCCGGTACCAATATCGATACCTTCACTTCGATACCGGTTCCTGAACGATACTTTTTTCGATACCAGTTTTATGATATCAATTCGAAGAAAAAGAAAATTACACAACATAAAAAATTACAAATCTTGATTTTTATTTTAAGCTTTGATTTTTCCATTTACATTTTTCCTCTTACATAAAAAAAAAAATTCAGTGTCTAATATTCACTGTTACATTGTGAGGACCTTTTTACTTAGCAGTTTTCCTTTAGAAAAATTACCATGTCTGACAAACAAGCCCGTTGAATGGGATCCTACTGACAGCGCACCGCTGGTATGGGGGGGGGTCTGAGCGGTTCCGACAGAAATATTGGAAGGCAGGATGAACTGACTGCACTGATTAAGTTTTCAGGTGGATTTTCCCACTTAAAAACATAAAACTACTTTATTCCCACTGATCACAGCAAATATCGCTGCAAGGCAAATAAAGGATAGACTAGCTCCGCCCAACGTGCGTCAGAGATACTTTTCGACCGCGCAGCCAGAGCAGCAAAGCTTCTTCAGCCGCGCGTCAGAACTAAACTGGTAAAAGCAGCAAAAAGGAAGCAGCAGACGTGATTTTGCTGCTCCTGCTGCGTCCAGTCTGAAAGCAGCATGATTCACTCCGCTCTGGCTTTGCTCCGCCCACGGGCTGCTGAGAGGAGGATGGCTGCGCTGGCTGTGGTCCGCTCTTCTTGCAGTCAAACACCGAGCAACTTTCTGCTCTTAAATTGTTTCCATGCACGATGTTTGCATTGCGCACTATTGGCATCAGTCTTAATAAAGTGAAGCCGCATTTTAGACCTGGGGGGCATTTTAAAGGGGTTCCACAACGCTCACAACTAGTTCACAACAGATACACATGAACCCTGGCTGTAGGCGTGACCACCTGTGTATTTTTCCTGGATGACGCAATCACGTTAAGTGTTACAGCCAATCACCGAAACTTGGTACCGAAAGACGAGGCATGTTTCGATACTCTGTAGAACCGAAGCATTTCGGTCGGTACCATAAAAGAACCGAAGTTCGGTACCCAGCCCTACGCTTCTGTTTAACATGCTGCTCATACAGTTGCTCTATTTATCTCACTATGTTTTGTCTGTTTTTCTAAGTCGAGGTCATGTTGGCTTTTCTACATTTATTCACAGTTTTGAATTTTTACATAGACTGTTTTATGAAATCAGATTCTTTATTTTTGAATTTATAATACAGTAGTTGTTGGGGTGGGAATCATTTATTCTTGGGATTTAGTCCCGTTTTTTGGGGCCAGAATCCAATCCAAATCAATTTATTTTATTTTTTCAAATGCCAGATAGTCGGTTTGTGAAGTGGTGAGCATGTTGGCAGTATTATCAGTCTTAATCACCAGATCTGTGACAGGCTGCTTCCATTCCACAGTGGTGGATGGAAATATGGCATTGAGATTTGCAGCTGTTAGGCTTTCTTGCATCACGTGAGATTGTAAAACACTGGATTCAAGCAGACAGGTCACAGGTATGTAGTGAGCAGTTAATGTCACAGAAGACTGGATTGCTCTTGATGCCCATGCATCACATGTTACTGTCATTCTGGTCGTTTTGGTGCAGGCTCTGGCGACCATTCTGTTAGTGTCTTTATCAGTTTGTAGCACAGTTGCTTCGTTGTAACAGGATGGCATGAAGAACCTCGACTCCTCAAAATTTAGTTGTTAGGCTGAATGCAGGAGACTCGCATTTTAATCCTGATTGTGTTAAGAAGGTTATAGAGATAGACCAATAAATTGGCTGGTTGATATTTTGTTCTGATATTAGTGTCGTGGGTTTTTTTGTATCAATAGTTGCTTATATGTGCATGTGTTTGCTGATTAATTGGCGCATTCAACAACCATGATATCAAGTATTTCAGCTTTTCTTGCTGCTCCTTTTATTAACAAATTGTTTTAAATGTGTTTATATTTTAAATAAATGAGTCTTTATTTAAATTGAGACCTTTGTTAATTTTGTTTTCATTTAGACATTTTATCATGTAAATGAAAGGGGGAAAAAAATAATAATATCCACTCGTATCAGGCATTATTTAGACTTATGTCAAAATAATCGGTGTCAGCCTTTGCCTAAAACAAAAAAAAAACAGTCTCAGTTGATCTCTTAAAGGATATCCAGCTTAAAACTTTGCCAAGTCTGCAAGCAAGTTGTAGTGACTCAATGCGGCGACCCCTGAATGAGGGAGCAGCTGAGCGGACACAAACAAACCCTGGCTCCACTGCTGTATGCTGATCAACCTCTTGATCTCAAACACACTGTAAAGGCTGGGTCTGCCAGCTTGTGTCTGACCCAGCAATCTCAGATGAGATTGTTTTGTTTCTGTCAGACAGGCTGCAGTGCGCAGGGAGGCTCCCACTATGCATAGGGTGAGCAGATGTCCCAATTTGTTGTTATTAAACTGTCACAAGTACAGAGCAACGAAATTCACTTTCTGCATTTAAGCCATCCCCTTGTGGAGCAGTGGGCTGTCGTTGTGCGGCACCCGTGGAGCAGTGTGGGGTTAAGGGTCTGGGACCCAGTTGCTCTGAGACCCAGATTGGCACTCTGTCGGAGTGGCGCTCAAACTCAACCTCAGGATACCAAGCTCTATGCCCTAACCACTAGACCGCCACTCCCCTACCTGCAAGTTAAAACATTTCACTGGGTGTAATTCTAAAAAGAAAAAAATACATAATTTGACAGCCACCTTACTTAAATATAAAGAAAACAGAGCTGCAGTCATCCTCGCATAGCTGTGCGGCTGTCATTCAAAGTAGAAACAGTGCCCCACATAACGACCAACCTACATATAATGCTTTTAATATAAAACGAAACAGATACAGGATTTTATAACACAAAATATCATGGAAACTACATTTAAAGAAGAGAAACTGCAGTCATACTGGATGAGGCCAGTAAAAAAAGTGTTTTTCAAAGAGCTTTCTATGGAGTTTGCCGTAGCTATTCTTCTGTTTCATACAGAGTGGAGTGTGTAACCAGCATTGTTCCCCATAGGCATCCTACGTTTACTTTTCTTGAAGCTTAAAGAGAGTCACTTCATTTTCTATTTTTTCTTGGCTGAGCTCCAACCATGTTTATTTAAATGCTTTATTATAGATTTTTGTCCAAGTCCGTCCTGCTTGCTTTAAAAACATAGTGTGTGTTTACAAATGGAGGAAATTTAAATGTTTTATCTTGTGATTCACATATTTTATTTTGTTATTTCCTCAAAGCAGATGTGTTTTACTTACTGACAGTGCCTCTTACACGGTCTTCCAATCTGACTCATGACATTGCTGCCAAATGGCTATTTCAGCAATCTAAAGACATCCCAAAACTGTCTTCCATACCTATGCAGCAGTGATGCGGCCAGAAAATACTCCTAAGCGATATCAAGGTCTGACATAGTTCTGGCATGCTTTAAAATTGTTGAAATAGTCTAATTAAATACATGCATATTTTTTTTTAGTTAAACAAACTTTGATTATTGTTGCCCCCATTGCTTATCGGCACTACTTTTTTTCAGTACGTTACTGGCTGTTTCTCATAGCAGGACGCATGGTGTCGATAAAGACATGGTTACAATCCAGCTACTGACGGTGAATGTTTCACACTGGTGTTACATTTCCAAAAACATGAATGTTTCTTGCTTGGTGAGCTAAAAAATGTTTTCCTAAGCAGTAGCTCCTTGAATAGCTTCTTAAACTTATCAGTGCGTAGAAACATCAAGTAAACATGTTCTTCAGCTTTACTGTTTGCATTTAAGGGTGAAGTTTCTGCAGAATAGTGTTTAGGTGTTTGCTGTTGTTGCACTAAAGTGTTCACCATGGCAACAAAAAGATCATGTTACCTGAGAGTTAATTTCTTCACATATATGTTGCTGTTAGTGCAATGGGAGAGGATTGTAGTATTAAAGCAGTTACTCTTGGGAAAGTATACCAATATTTTAATGGTTCTGCTGTGCAGCATTTTTGGTTTGACATCCTTTACCAGACACCAGAAAGGAGAATGCCTGGTGTTTCTTCTGGCTGCTTAAAGCAAAGATTAATGCAATCCTGACCAACATGTTGTTGTGTACTACAGCTCAGCTGGCTAAAAGAAGGCTCCTGTTCTGATGAAAATATATTAAAAAACATCAGAGTAAATATTTTTTTTTCTTCATTGCTGATATTTGTCTAATTATTTTGGTGTAGAGAGTATTTGGTAGGGCAAGGCTCCAAGAAAGGCACCTTTGGAGAGAGATTCTGCAGATTAAGCTCTCTGGCTGTTGTTGATATGCATAACAGAATTAAAGTAGTAGCTTTAAAATATTTTTTTCTGAAATAATAAATTGGTTCAGTTGAGCTTTTGGACTTTAGGAACATCTCACCTCAGGGATCTTGTCTTTAAGGCAAAATAGAACGACTTAATGGTGGTGAATCCATGTTTTGGTGTTAGCTGAGTTAGAACTGTTACCTGTAAGTCACAGGGCTTTAAGGGCCATAGTGCATGCTCTCAATGGTTCTCACTCTACCACAGCCTGTAAGCTGCTTACTAGATCAGTGAGCCTCTTTTTATCCTTTAACAACAACCAGCTGACACAATAGTGAAAAAGGTTACTCTAAAATGCTTAGCTGTAAATAGTGACTATGAATTTGAAGTTAATTTCTGAGTTGAATATTTTTTATAGAGTTATTGTTGAATCAGAAAAAGAAACTGCAAGAAATCTGTTTCAGCTTAGTTTGTTTTTCATGTTCCTTGATCAGTAAAGATTGATTCGATCAATGTTGTCATGCGCATTGTGTTTTTTAATTTCCTGTGAAGGGAAATGTAAGGCAAGATAGCGCTGTGGTGTTGTTGAATGAAAAGCTGTATTCGTGTTTGAACACAAAAAGGGAACCTTCAGACGATCTAATCTCTTTCTTTGGTTTAAAGGTTGGTAAAATGGTGACAAATCACTGGGTTGCTCTGGGGATTTTTTTGGGTTGGGAATTGGGGATGTATGCAAAGGATAGGATTTAGCCGCTTAACTACTCCCTGCTAGCCAAAGTTGGTGGTAAAGCTGACCTCTTTATAAAGGTTATGTTTTACATAGAGTTAGAGTTAAAATTGACAAAGTGACCCACATAGAGCAGTATTTATATAAAAAATTTAAAAAATATATAAAAACATTTTTTGCATTTAAAATTAAAAAAATGAATCTATCAATATGCTCTATCCAGAACTCTTCAGTTGGAAAAGTTTTAGTTTCATCTGGTTTAATTTTGTAAAAAGAACTTCTTTAAGGAACCTTTAGCTAACCGATTATTAAGCGATTAATCGAAAGAATAATCATCAAATCGATTTGCAAAATAATAATTATTTGCAACCCAAATATATATAAGGGCTAAACAATTTTGCCAAAAATCAACATTACGATTATTTTCACCCAATATTGCAATTGTGATTTTCCTTTGCACCAAGTACAACCATGTTGAACTTTACTCCAGGGTTGCAGTTATTCCTTGAGGGCCTGCTTGTCCAAAATCCAGTGTTGCAGGGCTTTACTGTAGCATTTGCATGAAAAAGTTCTTACTTCTGCTGTAATGCATAGATCTATGTGCTAGCTGCAACTCACTGTTAGCTTCTGTGCGACAGCATACCCACTTTAATGTATTACCGCCATCTACAGAGCTGGAGAGAGAAGTTTAGTGTCTTACGCTTGTTAAATGTATTCTGACTAAAAATTGAGCACCTCTGCAATTTGAAAGTTTGATTTATTTGAATTTTGATTATATTGCAAATGCAATTTTGGTGCTTACATTTCAGGTTCTTTCAACTGTTATTTGAAAGTTTTTGGTTCACTGATCATAGATTTTTGGCTATAAATTCCACTAGGTTCACTGCTGAAGTTCTTCTAGCATCTCTAAGGACATTTTTTACATCTGGATCCAATATAGGACCCTGATCAGTCACCAGTAAGGGCTTTTTAAGCTGAAACTTGGCCAATTAAAATCAGCTGTGGAATTATTTTTATGTCCTTCTCTTTTAAAAAAAAATTGTCCTTTCACTTTTAAATGCATAAATTGCATATTTTCCTGTGTTTTACAGATTTGTCTCAAGCGAATGGCCATGATGATTATAGAGGACCTGAAATTGATCTGCAAAAATGCTCTGATGAAAATACACTACTGACCCAGAAGGAAACGCATATCCTGCATGTCTTGACATCCCAAAATGGAGAAAAAGAAATCGTGCCCACGTCTTCTTGACTACTTAGTGGTTGTTGGTGCAAGGTAAGTGCAGATGCTGAATGGAATCAATGATTTTCTTAAGTGTATCCTTAAATGAATCATGGGGGAAGGTGCTGCAAAATGCAAGTCCCACACAAACACAGCTCTGCAAAGTTAACTTCAGTTATAATATAGAGCGCACTTATAGCTTGTTTTATGTGTGAATATAGATAAAGGAAGAAGAAAAAAAACATTTTGCAGTTAGATTAAAATTAGGTACTGGTGGGGTATTGCCTTGTATTGATTTATTTTTTATTTTTTTGCTTTTGTTTAAAAATAATATGGTTTTTGTGTTTCCGCTTTGCAACATAAGATTTTACCCACTGCTCTTTTGTTTTTAACCTGTCATAGCTGTTCAAAAACTATATAAGACCATAACTTTATCTTTTTTGACTTAAGGATTATTTTACTTCTGTTTTAAGATGATGTCTGTTTCTTTAATAGCAATAAGTTTCAAAACATTGAAATTCAAATTGATTTAATAGTTGTACAATAGCCCTACCATTTGTCCATCTCCAAATTTGTATTCAAACCTGTGCTGCAGGTAAATATTTGAAATGGTATATTTTGTGGTTCATATATATATATATATATATATATATATATATATATATATATATATATATATATATATATATATATATATATGTGTGTGTGTGTATATGTATGTATGTATGTATGTGTGTTTTGGGTATCATAATGTCAATAAAAATGTGAAAATCAATATTTTACAGTCGAAACATATCCCATCAATTAGATGTGCATTGGTCAGGATTTTGGGATCCAGTTGCCCATCACCGATCACGGCATCAAATCCATCAATTCTTCAGATACTGTCTCATGTATGTTGACATTGTATTATTAGGTATCAAAATTATAAGGGAGAAGAAAAATAACTGAACTGACCACTGTTTTATTGGAGGAGGCAGCAGCATTTTTTATTAAAATGGAAGATAGAGAAAATAATGTTGAAAAATATGATGACGTGGGAATGCTTCCTGGCTTGCTTCTCCAACGTACTGCGGTCCATCCCCGAGGCAGCAGTAGCCTCTTTCCCACTCTTAGTGTTCTATTTTCTAGAGCTTTTTTCCTGTCGCTTCTCTGATATACCACTGTGCTTCTCTGCTCTACTGTTGAGCTTCCTTATCTCCTCTCTCTGGAGCACTGTCTGTCCGGTTGGCTCCTGCAATTTACCGCGGTGGTTCGTTGGCTCCATGATGGGGGCAAAACTGGACCCCTCATCCAGGTTATGGTACTCTCTGTCCCAGTGGTCTCACACTGCTACCCCGCTGCTACTGTTCTGAGCCCAAAATGCGGTCTCCACTTCCCTGTGTTGTTTAGGTCATTCATTCCCCTGTTATGGACACTCTGACTAAAAAAAACATGGACAAAGTGCAGGAGAAAAATGTGTGTCCATTCAAAGAAAAACCCATCAACAATACAAAACGACCGGTGCGTAAAATTCGTTGTCTTCATGATGACCGGCCAGTTGCTGATCACGTGAAAATGGGCCTAGTAGCTAGCGCTGCTGATTGACTGGTGAAATTCTACCGTCAATGTATTATAGAAATGTACTGCTTTAGAGAAAATTGTTTGCAAATTTATGATAAAGAACTTATCAAACAAGAGAAATACAGAATTGTTAAACATGTAGGAATCAACATGTTTATGTATTTTCTCCTCAGGCAACCAAGTAGTGACAGTGTGGCCCAGACTCCACAGCTCCTCCGACGCTACCCCCTGGAGGATCACCACGACTTCCCGCTCGCTCCTGATGTGGTTTTCTTCTGCCAACCAGAAGGCTGCCTCAGTATACGCCAGCGCCGTGTTAGCCTGCGTGATGACTCCTCATTTGTTTTCACGCTGACCGACAAGGACTCTGGTATTACCCGGTATGGAATCTGCGTCAACTTCTATCGGTCTTTCCAGCGTGGACATCACCGTCCCAGAGACAAGAGTAGCCACACAGAAACTGCAGCACAGGCAACTGAGACTGTTAACGAAGCGTCTGATGGCAGTGGTGGAGGCCAGACTGCTGCATCAGCCGCACCTGACAGCTCAAAGTCTAAACCTCCACCTCGTCCAGAAGAGGACGGGCAGCCAGGTGCAGAGCAAACCTCTGGCAAGTCTCCGCAGCACAAACGCAGCGCTGCCAAAGTTGCTGCAAGGAACCGCAACAGCACGCTGACGTCGCTGTGCATCGTCAGCCACTACCCTTTCTTTACCACATTCAGAGAATGCCTGTATATTCTGAAGAGGCTGGTGGACTGCTGTAGTCAGAGGCTAACTCAGCGAGCAGGACTCTCTCGTGCTACCCAAAGGTGAGGCCTAATGTATATGTCTTTGCAGTTTTGTTTTTTTATTCTTATTCTTTTCAGGTCTTAACATTTTTTTATTTATCAGCTCTTACATTAGCCAGAGTCACTTAGTCGTGTTTTTTGTATGAGTAGATAACAAGATTTCTGTTATAACAGGCTTTTTACTCACTAAATAGCTTTTATTTTTTATTTTTTTAGTTGTTAGTCCTTTCCTCAATCTACCATTAAAACTGTGTTCACCGATGCATCTTAACATCTTTAGGAAAAAAAGAGTTTGTTGACAGCACTTCTTTTGACAAGCACCTGTTTAAAATATCACCAGTACTACTCAAAAACCAAACCCCACAAACCTAAGATACCCACCTTTGGTCTTGCTGAGTATCTTTTTCTTTGGTTGTGCTATTTTCAACGCTTCACAACCTGTCGTTCTTTTTCTACCCATTACAGCTGCACTGATCAGGCTTTTCTTGACCACTCTTATTCCTCATTACATCTGACTGTCTAACATATTTGATGCAGCTTCTTTTACATAGGTTGTAATTTTGGATCAAACAAAAAGGAAATTATAATGCAATGCTAGTGTTTGCATGGAAGAATATTACATACTTAAAAACGTGCATTGATTTTCAGACAGTTTGTGATGAATAACAAAAAATAGCCTTGTCACATAGATAATCTGATTCTAATATCCGACAGATTAATTGCTGCATCTTCATTCTTCCATCTCCCATCTTCATCCAAACATGATCTGTATGTTAAATATATTTAATAAAGAAGCCTTTGCTTTTTCTTTTGTTTATCTCCCATGATGTGTTACTCAATCAGTTTGGACAGGTTTAGGTTACAGTTAACCATATTTTTTTGAATATCTGCATTTTGTCTCCTTTTTTTGAGATGTTTAAGAAAAATACAAACAGATCCACAATTCAATTCAGTTCATTTTGCTTATGTAGTGCCAATTCACAACACATGTCATCTCAAGGCACTTTACAGTTTGCCAAATCATATAGTCAAATTGATTAAAGGTTTTCCATCTAAGGAAAACCAGTTGATTGCATTGACTCGGATGCAATCCCTCACACTAAGAATGCTTGTAGAGACAGTGGAGAGGAAAAACTCCCTTTTAACAGGAAGAAACCTCCAGTAGAACCAGACTCGGTGTGCTAACTGGGGTTCAAGGAGACAGAAGCAGAGATACAAAAAGCAACTGTAAAAGGCGTCCCCGTCCAGAAAACACAGCCATGCAGACGAGCTCCGAGCCAACTCCCATGTCAGAGGGAGAAGAGAACACATCCAGCCTTTACAGTCAGAGAAACAGGACTACACTGGAAAAACAGGCAGATGTCCAACATCTATAAACAAAGATGTTGATGGCAGCAGCACCGCTGATATTTCTCTCCAGGATGGTGTCACAGCCTAACAGGAACAGACGAAGCGAAGCTACTATGAGAAAAAGCAGAGAGAGCACAATGTTAGTGATTAAACAGATTCTGCAGTGGAAGAATAGAGAAAGAACGAAGCAAAATGATGAAATAGGGGTCCCTATATCCTCCGGAAGTCTAAGCCTATAGCAGCATAACTATAGGGATAGCTCAGGATAACCTGAGCCTTTCTAACTATAAGCTTTATTGTAAAGGAAAGTTCTATTTCATCCCTACTGACCGCCAGAGGGCGGTGCTGAAAGCACTGAATGTTCCCTTCGGGCATGCGCAGTTCGAGTAATTATACCAACAGAGTCACACCTGTGACACCGGATGACCACTCAGAAGCTATATAGCCTGGTGTCATCCTTTGCTCTGCTCCTTTTTTTCTTCTCGCAAGCGGTTCGCTAACTTCCTCGTTGTCTGAAGCCCCTGTCTCTTGACTGGAGTTGCGGTTATTCTCCGCCCTCCCAGGGCTGCAACGGGTCGATTCTGAGGATTACGGAAGGTAAGTGAGTTATTTGCTGGTGATGGTAGTGTCCGCGCCCCCTCTCCCAGCTTTAGCTTTTTACCTACAGCTTCGTGCTGTTTTGTTTCAAACTGGTGACGGCAGCGATTTCGCCCCCTCTCCCAGTATATTTCCTACTTTTGCAGCCTTCTTCCTCGGTCTGCTTTGTTATAAATGGTGACGGCAGCGTTTTTCGCCCCCTCTCCCAATATCAACCTTTTTGGCAGTCTTTTCCTTGGTCTGCTCTCTTAATTGGTGACGCAGCGTTTATCACTCCTACTCCCAACTTAACTTGCCATACAGCTAACGTTGTTAGCTTTTTTTTTTTTTTTTTTTTTTTGTTTATTGCTTTTATACCTGGCAACGGTAGCGGTTCTCGCCCCCTCTCCCAGTATCGGCCGCCTTGTGTCCGCAGCCTCTCTTGTTTTATCCGCTATAATTGGTGACGGCAGCGTTGATCGCTCCTACTCCCAACTTAAGCCCCCGATTGGGATCTGCCGTTGGTTCTCACAGCTCTGTGCCACCCTCCATTCGAGCCTTTGGCACAGGCAGAACTCAAGTGGCTTTCCTGCAAGACTGCTTTCATGATGGCTATCGTCTCAGCTAAGAGGGTCAGCGAGCTACATGCTCTTTCTGTCAGCCCTAGGTGTATCAGGTGGAATCCAGATGGCTCTGGTGTTACCCTGTGGCCTAATACTGCGTTTGTGCCTTAGGTATTGTCTCCTTTTCACCGCAGCCAGCCATTGCGGCTGGCTCGATTTCAGCCTCAATCTGGTACAACTGAGAATGAGTCTTGAGTTGTTGTGCCCAGTAAGAGCGTTGGAGGCATACATTGCAGCCACCGCCAATCTCAGACGCTTGGACCAGCTTTTCCTATGCTATGGGGGTCCAAGGTTAGGCTGTCCTCTTTCTAAACAGCGTCTGTCCCATTGGATTGTGAGTGTCATCTGCCACGCCTACGCTGCAGGTCACTGCTCCCTGCCAGTCGGTGTTAGAGCACATTCCACCAGGAGCGTCACCGCTTCCTGGGCTGCTTTGAGAGGGGTTCCGCTGGAAGCAATATGTGCTGCTGCTTCATGGGCTTCCCCAACCACCTTCGCCAGGTTCTACAGTGTCAATGTGGCTGCCCCTCATCCCCTGGGTCAGGTCCTTTTACAAGGTTCTGCTGGGCCTCCTCTGTGAGGTATGTGCTCAGGATTCCTTGTGACATCGTTGACATTAGTCATTCAGTGCTTTCAGCACCGCCCTCTGGCGGTCAGTAGGGATGAAATAGAACGAAAGTTACGTATGTAACTACGGTTCTATGAATCCCAGATGACCGCCAGAGCTTCTCTGTCAATCAGAATCCTTGCTTTTGCGAGAAGATTCTGTAGGAGCAGAGCAAAGGATGACACCAGGCTATATAGCTTCTGAGGGGTCATCCGGTGTCACAGGTGTGACTCTGTTGGTATAATTACTCGAACTGCGCATGCCCGAAGGGAACATTCAGTGCTTTCAGCACCGCCCTCTGGCGGTCATCCGGGATTCATAGAACCGTAGTTACATACGTAACTTTCGTTTTAAGCCTATCCTTTTTGAATCTTCATATTCAATGCATGTCCCCTGTCTCTGCTCTCCTTACAGTCAATTACGTTGTTTTACTTCCTGATTTAGTCAGATTTTTGTGCATGAAAAATATATTTATATCATTCACTACTGTTGGTCCGTTACAAACATTAGGTTTTAAAAGCAAACATAAATGTCCGTTTGACAAGGGTCTTATTAAAGAATGATCGGCACTTTTTCACAGAACTAAATATTTATAGGGAGAGGATTGTACAACTCAGTTGACCGGGTATGAGAATACTTGTTTTTGGTTTGTTTAATATGTGTGAGATGCTGATCATTTTATTTTTATTTAGTTCTATTTGCAGTACATGAAGAACTATTGAAATAATTTTCAGATTACACCTTAATAGATTCATTAATTCTGTGGGGGAAAAGGAATTATTTTAGGGTTAGGATTACGATTCACTCAATGATAAAACATAACATGCCTTTAGAATGTACCTACTGGCACAATCTGAAGGCATTCTATGGGCTTGAGAGCTGCTAATAACAACCATTTATTGGGATAACATCCAAAGCTCAGCTGCACTTAGTATTTACCGTGTAAAAGAATACCAATTTAACATGAGGAGAGACCCGTGAGATGATGCACAGGTTGTATATATTAGAACAGTGTTTTTAGACTCATTTCACCTAAATAGATGCATTGATCTACAACCATTCACGAAATGATCATGTAATATCGCGCTTGTAATTACAGGCTATGGCAAGCCATTTTGACATGTACTAGTTTTACTGAATATGTTTTCCTGATATCTGAAAAAAAGAAAATGTTCTTTGTCTAAAGGACCATTTCAAACAAAGTGTAAATCTCCACATCTAGAATAAACATTCTGGATGTCTAAAAATTTATTTCACATTTCCATATTCTTTATATCACTGCTAAGCATTTGTATTATTTTGAGCATGAAGAAATGTATTTCAGATATCATGAATACATATTCAGTCAAGCTGATAAATGTCAAAAGGGCCACTTAAAATGTTTAAACATTTTTAGATATATAGAACCTAATTCTTACTAGTATAGTTTTGGCCTAGTGGTTAGAGCAGTTTGCTTGTGCTCTGAGATGGTTGCAAGTACCCGGTTCGATCCCCACAGCCTCCACTCTTGGTTCCTTGGTAAAACCCTTAACCCCACACTGCTTCCCCGGGCGCCGCACAATGGCAGCCCACTGTGATGCAACCCAATGTAGTGCAACTAATAGTAGTTCAAAGCATAAAAGGCAAGTAGTCCTATTTCCTGTTGTATGTATCGCTGGTAAGTAAATATGTGTCTACCATTTACTAATTTTCTTTTTACACACCACATTCTTTTTCCTTTCAGTGAGATGATCCAGTAATTAACAGTTTAAAATGATGGTTTATCTCAAAACATCAAGCAGCGCATTAATGCCAAAGACATTACTGGCCTAGGCAGTTTTTTTTGTTGCTCTTTATTTTCTCTGGCTCCTCCAGTTAAAATGTTATGTTGCAGTGACAGAGAAAGAGGAGAGTCATTGTATAATGGCTTGGAGCATTTCTCACTATGGTAGCTCTGACAGATTGAGGTCTCCAGCTGCCTTTAGGTAGCAGCTGTGAGGTGGGAGGGCTCTGAAGGACAAATGTATCCCCTCACTCCCTCTCACCCACACAGTGCCAGATATACACTTAAAGACCCATAATGGTCTTAAATGTGTAAGTAGAGCATTTTGAAATCAATATTTTGGTGATTACTGAAGAGCCTCTGTCATTTAGCCTTCAGATGAGGGATTTAAATGCCGCTTGATACCTGTCTGAAGCAGAGAAATTAGCCATTGTTCCATCCACTTTAAGATTTCATCATCAAACTAACCATCAGATTTTCCCAGCAAAACTCTACCTATTTCACATGTCAATTAGATACTGAAGTGCTGTTGAATAATTGTATTTTATTGTTGAAGATAAATCATATCTTGCATCTCAGAATAAGCTTACATTACACAAGCTTTGTATTTTCTTAGAAATAATAAAAAAAACAAAAAAAAATTTCATCTTTTTTTTTTTAACTGTTCACACTAAACAGCTTGACTGTTTTAGCCATGCAGTTTGACTATTTTGTAATTTAAGCGCAGCACTTGCGCCAACATTCATATAGCTTCATTAAATTTTGCGCAATAGAGACATCATGTTGACATTAACAGTTAAAGGATTTACCAACATTTAAATTCAAAGATTTATAGGTGTTAGATGTTTAATCTGTGTGTGTATCTGTGCAGGGACACCATGTGGAGGGTGTTTACCGGAGCGCTCTCTGTGGAAGAGAAAGGTAGCCAGCTGTTGTCTGACCTACGGGACATCGAGTCATGGGTGTACCGGCTGCTGCGCTCCCCGGTTCCATTGGCAGGTCAACGTCGTGTGGATGTTGAGGTGCTGCCCCAAGAACTGAAGCGGCCGCTGACATTCGCCTTGCCTGACAACTCTCGTTTCTCCTTGGTTGATTTCCCACTGCACTTGCCCTTGGAGCTGCTGGGTGTTGATGCTTGTCTTCAGGTCCTCAGCTGTGTCCTGTTGGAGCACAAGGTAAACATGGAAACAGGTCGGGAGTTCAAATGAAAGACTAGCCATACCTAAGGCTTGTCTTTACATCTAGATTAGCTGTCATGATAACTATCTTATAGCCATGCATCAAATTTTTGAATATAAGCCCAGGACATTTTATTCTAAGGAATGAGCAAGTTTTGTAAGTTCACAGCATGTAGACCACAGTATTTTATGATTTGTTGAAAAGGTAACTTGATTAAATCAATAATCATATTAATTCTTAAATGTGAAGGAGTTTAACCCACTTGGTTTATTTTTTTAAACAATTAGTGTTTGGTGAGATGTGCTGTCATACTTTTTTACACCAGTCCCCTGATATCCTACTGTGCTTGGCAATTAGAAATGCCAGTTAGTCACAGTTGAGCTGTCAGACTGAGCTCATTTATAACAAGACCAAAAAAAAAGCATTTTCGTATTTGAATTGACTTGGAAGCTAAATTCCCTCTTTCTCCTTTAAAATCTGCCAAAATGAGTCACATTTTTCAGATTCTTTTTTTATTTTCTGAAGCCATTTGCAGAGGAGTAGAAAATCACAGCTTTGGACACAGAGGAGTCTCGTTCTGCCATCTGCTATTTTTCACCCCTTGAGACATTTACTTAAATTTAATCAGAATCCTTGGTCAGTTTTCTGGTGTATTCTTACTTTTGTTCTGCTGTGGCACAGATGCCTAGGCTCAGTTGAAGCATCCTGAGACCAAAGATACAGAAGTCTTTGCATTTCTCGAGCTATGCCACCTTTTATGCTCATTTGCCATTTTCATAGCAGTCTGACTAATTATCTTGGCTACGTTTATGTATACAGATGCACAATAGGAGGTATTATTAAAATTAAAATTGAAAAAAAGGTCAATTTTAAATTTCACACAGCATTATGAAAAACCTGCACCACAGTTATCAGAAACATCAGTATACATTTGTGCAATATGTGCCTCTGTCTATTTACATAAAGGTGCACAGAGGACTTCAGAGGACCCCCTCCCCCTAAAACGCTTGTTGTGGGGCTCTTTCCAGACAAGCAGACATGCATTAAGTAAACACATTAGTTTGCCATTAGAAACAGATTCCAACAAAAAAAAGAAGGAAAAAAAAAAGAAAAGTATATATCTGAGTGTTATTAAACACCCCCACTGTTGCAACGAAGGCAGCTCTTATCTGTTTGCAAGAAGCAGCCAAAAGTCTTCTCAAAAATCTAAGAAAAACGAAATATAGCCTGAGTGTTTAAGTCTCTGTAAAGCAGTTCAGTACTTGGCCTGTGTGCCAAGTGATTAATTTAGGTGTTGAAATATGCTGAAAAACTGTTCCTTCTGTTCTCCTTCTGTTCTCCATTGTCATTGTAGTTATGAAATAAATGATTACATTGGGTGATGGCTGGGAGTCCAAATAGTTTTGTTTGCACGCTTTAAAGTTGTTCAGCTTGTAATAATGCACTAAAATAGAAGATCCTTGTAAAAATTAATAGAGTAGGAGCCTGTTGAAGGTTTTCTAATTTTCATCTGTTTTAGACTTTGACAATTTTGTCATTCAGTCAGGCTGAACTAATTAAAAGCATAAAGCTGTCAGGCTGATGTCTCTTTTGAGCTTTTTGTTCTCCAACCTTCATCTGTTCTTGAAAATCATCTTTTAATAATGCTGTTAACAAACTCAAGACAAAAGGGCTGTTCTTGCTTTGAAGTTTTACAACAAGGGATAAAAGATAATGAAATTATTAGAAGACCGACCACATCATTTTTTACTTAGAAAGCTCAGACATCATAACGATCAAGTATTCGATATTCAAAATGGGATCCATTGATATTGGTTCTCTTCATTTCTTTTTTTATTTGTTTCCAATCTTTACCTTTTAAGGTCATTCTTCAATCTCGAGATTACAATGCTTTGTCCATGAGTGTGATGGCCTTTGTGGCTATGATCTACCCCCTGGAGTACATGTTCCCTGTCATCCCATTGTTGCCTACATGTATGGCTTCTGCTGAGCAGGTAAGTGTGGAACTGAGGCTTATCGATGTTAAATAGGCAGTTCATATTTTTGTGTAACTTCAAACATTTCCCACACTTGTTATTTCTAGCTGTAAACACCATCTGTTGTTGGAACATCAACTTTTATGTACACACTGGTCTGCTTTCTCCTCCTCACAGCTCCTTCTCGCTCCCACTCCCTACATTATCGGTGTTCCAGCCAGCTTCTTCCTCTATAAGTCGGATTTCAAAATGCCAGATGATGTTTGGCTGGTTGACCTCGACAGCAGCAAGGTTTGTTTGCCAACATGATGGTTTACACGTGTGCCATGGTTGATCCAAGGCTGTGCCTAAAATAAAGGAGGATTTATCCAGAATTACTTTCATCTCAAAATCCTTGCTGTGGAATAATGTACATTTAATAATGAAAACTTTCCATTTGGTTGGAGAAATATGGACATAGAGATCTGATGTCTATTTCTTTTGGAAGCAAATTTAATTTGTATCTAATTTACACTTGTGTTGGTTGCAGGTTATAGTGCCTACCAATGCAGAGAATCTTCCCCCTCTGCCAGAGCCTGAAGCAGGCGAGCTTAAGAAACATTTAAAACAGGTAATCAATGCTGGTTTTCTGATTTGTATTTGCATTTAACTGAACTGCCCTGTGGCAGCAAGAAATAAGTGACCCCAGTGTGACACAAGTGATTTTTTTTTTTTTTTTTTTTTTTTTTTTTTTTTTTTTATGTATTTTCTCCTTTTATTGTGACTTGACCACAGTCTTGTATACATGTAAACATTCTCTTTCAGCAGTTTGAAGAGTAGGTGCCCTCTTCTTCACCTGGGTTGTATGTATTGTAGATGTGTGAAGACTTTTGAAAGGGTTTGTTTTTAGTGCACTAACGCATCATTATTATTTTTCTCTTTTGTTTTTGTTTGCATGCCCTAGCTGTTGGAGGTAAAGTTTGATACTTGGACCCAAATAAATCTTAGTGTTACTGATGGCAACTGATTTCCCCCTATAACCCCATTTAACAATTTCAGAGTCTGGTTCTGATTCATGAGAGCAGTCTACCTTGATGTAGTGTCTTTATAAAGTATTCTCAGTAGTTGTACACATTTGTGACTGTTACATGAAAAAGTTCATCTTTTACTGTAATTTTAGATTTAAGTTATGTTGTAGTGAAACAGTCCCTGGTTATCAAAAAAACAAAACAAAAACAATTACAGAACTTTGGAGTGCCTGTGTTTTCACTTATCTTTACTCTTATGCTCCGAACTGAAATCATGTCATGCCTTTCATATGAATGGACATGGACAATTTTAAAGCAGGCTCAGCTTAAAAAACTAACATCATTTTGCTAAGTTGGAATCTAGTTGCAGTGGTCTCAGCAGAGACACCCACACTTTCCTCTCCCCAGTCACCGTCTCTGCCTCCTATAGAGGAACCCTAATACTATGTTCACATCGAATGCGTTGTGAGCAGAAAAAGTAGCAGGTTTATGTATGCGTATATGGTTGATGCACATCAAAGTGCATCAAAAAGTCCTGAAGCGCAACCCACAACCCTCCCCCCTCCCCCCAAAAAAAGAAAATTAAAAACTTTAATAGCATCTTAACAAAAAAAAAGAAATAGTTGTGTAATTACAAGTAATCATCTCAGTTTTAACTGAATTAATCCCCTTCAGCAAATGGCTTTGTTAATTGCTTAGACATTGTTTTGCCTGCTGCAAAATTTCACAGATAAAACTCAATTGGACTATTGATTTTAGTCATCAGTTGGTTTTATCCACCTTGAATCAGAGCCAGTTTGATCAGTGTGTGGTTAGCAGCTCTTTATTTTTCTGTGTGTGAGACCAAGAAGCTGGTTTGTAGGAGTGTGCTAAGCTTCAGTTTTTGCTGGCATAATCTAAGCTAACCATTTTCTCTGTAATTGTAGAAAAAGGCACAGAGGAATATCTTTTACAGATTTCTGTAAAGACGTAGATGCTATGCCTAATGCTGCTTGTGTGGGAGCCTCTGAAAATACTTGCACTTAGCTCTTCATTTTACAAATAAATCAGTTCTACAAGACACTGATTTATTTTCTTTTGCAATCTCTGATGGTTTTTTAAGCTATACAGGAATTAAGGTTTCTTTCTGCCATTGTTTTTTTTTTCTGTAGATGCAGAGGTCTGCAAGCATTTTGTGTGTTTCTGAAAAGATCTGCAGTTTTGTACTGTATCTGCCATCATGTCCCCTCCATTGTAACCACTGGGTTTTCCCATTGGTCACCATGGATGGTTGTCCTGTGCCACTCAAAGGCTGGGTTCTGCTGGAGAACTCTGGCTTTTGATCGTTATTGATGTAAATCTTTGGTTATCAGTGTCTATCATGTTTGAGATAAAATCACCTCCCTTGTCTTCATCAGGCTTTCCCCCCCTGCCTTACTTTCTCGGTTTTCTCTAAAATTGAATTGACTCAGTTTGCTCGATCCTCTTTGTCTCACTAAAAATTGTCACTTTTTTCATTTTGACAAAATTTAGTCATGTATCAAAAAAATGAAATAAAACAAAAGCCTTTTATCCCAGAAAAATCTAGCTGAAAGGCTGCTCTTTCTGAATTCTGCTCTGAGTAACTTGTATTTTTGTGGCAACAAAATGTACATGCTTGCTGTCAACAGAGCAGAAAAAGTGGAACGTATTTCTAAAAGGAGACAAAGAAAGTGGAAAGGCAGTGACTGTTACCCTTCCATCATGCGATGTTCTAGTCTGTCACAAAACTGTCTCCAGCCTTCATGTGATTCTCCTCGCATTTCTCTTATTCCCCTTCCTAGTGTCTGGTTAGATTGACCGTGATCACCCAAAAGCAGATCTTCTCCTCTGAGAATAAGGTTACTTATTTCTCCTCCTGTGGAATGTGTAATGCCCATGCACGGAAATCCTCTCTCACACATTGGTTTGCCTGTCATTACTTACCACCTCTTCTTCTCTTGACCTCTAGTAAATGTAAAAGAACATCTCAGAATGTTGCGAAACACAGTTTTCAAGACACTGCTTAACTCTGGCTTGAGCATGTATGAATGTGCGTGCATCCGTTTTTGGCATAGTGAGTGTTAACCAAAATAAGACAATACAAGCTTATGTTTATCCCTCTGACAAAGTTAACATTCATCCTGGCCCAGCAAATTAATGTTCCATTATGCTAAGCTAAACATCGACTCCTGAGACTGCAGCAGTCCCCTTTAAGCAAACCATGCATAGTTATTTACTTTCCTCCTGTTTCCTCTCTAAAACGCTGCACCCACCACAGACATCAACATGTGCAAATTTGAATGACCTTGTCCTGTATTACCCTGTTTACTCTTCATTTAAATCCACAAAGATGACAAATATCCAAACAGAACAGTTGCACCTATATTATTATTATTATTATTATAAATATATTTTTGTCCCTCCACTTCAAATTAGGTCCAAAATGTTTAGGTGTTTTCAAAGAAATCTCTTAACTGTTTAGATTGAACATTACACTAAATCTGACTTCAGATAACGACTGCTGTCTTAGAATTATTAAAACTTCTAATTGGGTTTTGTAACGGCACAGCTGTGAAAGCCTAATGTATGTTATACCCAGCAGCTTTATTAGTTAAATTAAGTGTCCCTGAGGTGGAACTAGACTGTTGATGTATGTTACAGTAGAAAATGGTTGTCATGATCCAAGAAGGTTCCCTAAAGGTTAGTTTTTTTCCCTTTACTAGTAAGGAATGGATACAAAGAGAGTCTGATCCTAGAGATGCAGTTGGGGTCATGGTACCCCTCAGAAAGTTCTCAACAGAAACCCTTTACAGACTGCTGACGTCCAACGTAAGGACCCAGTGGCATTAGGCCCTGAGGTGTCCCTGTATGATGATGTTTCCACAGTACGACACAGGCTTCAGGATGTACACCTCTGCTCAAGAAAAGTTGGATCTTATTTGCATGCAAAAAAAAATAAAAAAGGAATGGAGAAAAAAATCTGCTTAAAGAAACATGTTTTTATTTGCTTTACTTCACCTGGGGGCTTTGGCCTATAAGTGTTTATCTAAGATTCCTCAGGTTGTCTCCAAGAAGCAGGTGTTTGAATCACATTTGCAGGAGGGCATAACGGCAAAAGGGCGCTGCACTAATTAATAAAGGTGCTTGTCATGAAGGCTCTGAATAATTCTGAGACTGCAGAACACTGTTCAACACAATAATTATTCAAGACTGAACATGCTTTAACTTACTTAGAAGCTCCAAGTTTGGACAATTTGCTATTTATCTAAATTTTCTGTGGGGATTGAATCATTTTGGAGCCATGAAACCTTTTGTCACCTTTGCTGGATTGGAATATGTTTCTAAGTAAATTTTTTATTTCTATATGAATTTCCTTACTTTTATTACATCCTCTAAATAATGCATATACCTCCATAATGTCCCATTAAATTTCTAGAAACTGTTGATGCCTGTAGTGGGAGTAGTTAATCACAGTATTGTCGTCAGATCCATAGCTTCTTTTTTAATTTGTATCACTGGTGCCTTTTAGGCATTGGCCAGCATGAGTTTGAACACCCAGCCCATTTTGAACCTGGAGAAGTTCCAGGAAGGCCAGGAGATGACTCTGCTCCCACCAGGAAGAGACAAAGCTTCGCCGTCCTCCACCGAGTTCAACCCTCTGATTTATGGCAATGATGTTGATTCTGTGGATGTTGCCACCAGGCAAGTTCTTTACTTCCATTTCCAATTTGATTAAAAGTTTCTGAAAGGGCAGAAGTCAGTAGCCATATATTAGGATAGCTCTATGGATGCCATGTTTGAAGACTATGGGAGCCATTTTAAGTAAAAATACAAATTGAAAAGCACTTTGTTGTTTTACTTATTCTTTAAGACTGGCAATGGTTAAAAAATTAAAATAGTGCAATTAATAAAACTCTGATGAAAAAAAATAGTAGTTTTAATGGTTTCAGCTATTGTAAAACCTACAGAAATGGCAGAGGGGAAAAAAGTGTCAACTTTTTTCAGTTGTTGTCTGTTGCCATCTTGTGGTATCAACAAAATCTTGCATGCAATTTTGCATTGGAAAAACAAACCTTACAGATTAAGTAATCTCTGTTTAAAATAAACAAATTTACATGCCAAACTGAATATTCAAAACTTCTAAAGTGGATGACTATTTGTAGGCTGCACATGATTTTAATTGGTGGTAGGATTCCTCTAATTATTGTGCAGCAACTAGCAACTTTTCACATTATTAGAATTAGAATAAACTTTATTGTCATTATACTGGTGAAGGTTCTCAGTTGTCCAGGTCATACCAAAAAAGAAAATAAAAAACAATCCACTGGACTTTGTTTTTTAAGTTTGAAGACATTTTGCTTCCCATCCAGGAAGCTTTAATTCAAAATGTCAGGAATAACGTTGAGTTCAGGGTTATATACAGTAGCCCAACAAAGGCCCCGTCCACACGAAGCCGAACCCTGGCCTAAACGCACAAATTTTTCACCAAACCAGCCTCTCATCCACACGAAGCCGGCGTTTCGAGGGTCTGTAAACGATCTTTTTTTTATTCAGCCTTCAGAGTGGGAAGATTTTGAAACGCCGTTTTCGCGTTTCCATCTTTAAGCTCTAACCGCATTTTTTTTTTTTACACGCATGCGTCATAGCGTCGCCTCTAAACACGCATGCGCGACACAGTATCACAACAACAATGGCGCCGTACTGTGTTGAATGGTTGCTGCTAATGCTACTCACCCTGCTGTCGGGCTTACAACAGAATCTTCTTCTTCTGGAATATCTCCAGGAAGAACAGAGCAATATCGACGACATAGTTCAGCACCTGAATTTGACTGAACCACGAAAATGGACCCGCAGGGCAACCATGTATAAATATTAGTGCGCATGCCCAACATTTCGTCGCCTATTTTTGCTTTGGCACCACAGCGCCACTTACAGGCCTGGCATACATTTTGCAGCGTTTTCATGTATTCGTGTGGTCGATCACATTTATTTTACGTCTCCATTTTTACGACAAACGTTCTGGAAAATATTAGCGTTTCGTGTTCGTTTTGACTTCGTGTGGACGGGGCCAAAGCCTTGTTTTTTTTTTGAAAATATACAAATTGGATGACGAAGGGGTCCATTCATTTGGAATGGGGGTCGTTTATCTTCTTTTGTTAGACTGCAATGCCCCATACCCATCTAAGTGTCTGAGAAGTTGTCGTTAAAGGGGATTTTTGGCCTGGCTGAATAGACTAGGTCCTCCGTTCTCCTGTCGTTACTGGAGAGACGAGGGATTTAATGTCATTACACTGTCACAAGCACAAACCAATAAAATTAACTCTCTGCATTTAACCCATCCGTTTGGGGAGCAGTGGGCTGCCATGCGGGACACAGAGAGCAGTGTGGGATTAAGGGTCTTTCCAAGGGACCCAGAGTTGCAGTCTGTGGGAGTGGGGCTGGAACTCAGAACCTCAAGCTCAGATCTCAAGCTCAATGCCCTAACCACCAGACAGCCCCTCCCCTATTCCTAAATATGGGTTTTTTTTCTGTTTTCTTTTAACTAAGACATTTGAATTCTATTTTTTTTTTTAGGGTTGCCATGGTGCGGTTTTTCAACTCACCCAATGTTCTCCAGGGCTTCCAAATGCACACGCGTACTTTGCGGCTGTTTCCGCGACCTGTGGTTGCTTTTCAGTGTTCGTCTTTTCTTGCCTCTCGCCCACGCCGCTCCAGTTTTGCCGATAAGCTGTCCCACACACAGGCAGTGGAGTTCTACGGAGAGTGGGCACTCAATCCCTCTAACCTTGCCTTTCAGAGGATACACAACAGTAAGGCTCATTTAGCTCAGTAATACGCTGTTGATTGGAATGTTTTGTTTTATTGTGTGGAAATAAACTTGCCTCTGTGCATATTTGTTTTAGATGTGTATGATCCATCTTTAATCGGAGACAAGTCCAAATGGTATGCACACCAGCTGCAGCCAGTGGTCTACAGAGTTTATGATGGAAGCTCCTCACTGGTGGAGGCGATGGCTGCTCCATTGGAAGATGAAGGCAATGACTCTGACCCCACAGACAGGTTAGGAAACTAGACCCTGTTATTTCAGCTGCTACTCTTCTGCGGCTCATTTTTAGATAAGCATATCGAGCACCTTTAGATTTTCTGTTCTTTTCTCAAAGTGGTAGTGACAGTGATGGATATGATGACTCCAGCTCTTCATATTCCTCCCTTGGAGACTTAGTGAGTGAGATGATTCAAGGTGACATCCAGGGGGACACGCCAAGTATGTTCTTTCATTAAAAAAAACAAAATACATCTGCCATATTTCTATCTTCTTGCTGTTAATTTTTTTATTTATTCATATTTTTAGGCTTGGATCCTCCCACTCATGCTGCACTTGGAGATGCTAGTGAAGTTGAGTTTCAAGATTTCCATGACAAGGACAGCCATAACCTAGATGGTCCTTCCAGTGTTGACGGAGCCGTTGAGCTGTCAGATGGTCAGCCTTTGCGTTCAAGCTCTAGCACAACTGCAAGCTCAAGCCCTAGCACAATTATCCAAGGAGTTAATCATGTGTGTGATATCATAAGTAAACTTTAGGGATCACTTTTATGTAAAAAAAAGTATGTGTTGTATTCAAGAAGGCATTTAAACAATGGAGATGTATATGTGCTTTTAAGGAGCAGTCTGAAGTGCCTGAGATTGAAGCATCAGCAAGTGCCGCTCTGCAGAACCCTGTCCCTGTACTGGGCAGCCAGCCATTCCTTAGACCAGCAGCAGATGTCGGTCTGGTGGATTCTGCCAACAAAAAGCAAGAATATGACAACCCATACTTTGAGCCTCAGTATGGCTTCCCCACTGAGGAAGACGCCGAAGAAGAGCAAGTTGAAACCTACACCCCTCGATTCAACCAGAACATAAACGGCAACAAGTGAGTACATGCCTGTCTTTTTAAATGTTCTCTGTCATCATCCAAGATGTGTTCTTGTTGTTGCAGTCCTGATATCATTTTCCATTTATCCCTGAGGCTTCATGTTTGCTTTGTGTGTCAGATTAAAATCTCACAAGACTTGTTTGGTTTCAGGGCGCAGCGGCCTCTACGCCCCAGCAGCCTAAGGCTTCCTGGAGAGTCGGATGGAGAGGGAGACTCTCGCAACAGTTCACCAAATTCTACCATCTCCAACAGCAGTAATGATGGATTTGGTGGACTCATGTCTTTTGCCAGTAAGAATAATTAAGCATGAGCATTAGAATTAACCAACAGAACATAATTAAAACATCCAAAAATACTGATTACTCTCTTCCACATCAACTCTCTAGATGACTGTCTGGTATTTTAAAAACTAAACTATTTTAAAAGATATATTATATTTATTAAAAAAATAGAACTTGTGAAGTTAATTCTTTTTGTAATAAATATTTGGGGTAAAGGACTTCCATTGACAATATCCACCATTTTCTGTCAGTGTAATGTAACGTTGTTACTACCCACCTCTGGAATTGCACAATACACGTTATTGGATAAATGAAGGTAAATTTAAATATTTAATAATGCTTTAGTGTATGATTGCATATGTAATTCCACCACAGGTAATCTATACAAGAACCACGGCACCAGCTTCAGTCTGTCCAATTTGGCCCTTCCCAACAAAGCAGCGCGGGAGAAATCGACGCCTTTTCCCAGCCTGAAAGGTAGTCAAACAATTACAACAATCGCATAGATTCAAGGCTGACATGACTGCCATCTTATTGTCTCTTATTTAGATTCAGTTTACATCAGAAGTTAAATCAAACTAATTATGTAGACTAAATATTACAAAAACACATTTTCTGTCCTTCTCTATCTGTTCGCTTAAAGAATACTTTAATTATGATAAGGAGGAAACGGAGCAATCAGGTTTGTAACATATTTCAGAGCTTGTCTCTCTTTCCACTGGATTGCCAAACATATATGGCACTATTTACAGGAGAGTATTGAGAATAAATCAGACCTTTTCTCTCAAGAAAATCCATTCCAAGGCAGACTTTATTTTGCTTTCAAAAGGGAGAACTTCTCCTTTCTTCTTGTTGTAATTTATTTGTTGTTGTTTTAACTAAAGTAGCTCTTATGTTTATTGTTGAAGTAGAACTGGGCGATGTGGACATAATAGATCACAGTATTTTTATTCCAGCAGTACATTTTCAAGTAATAATAATAAACCAGTTTCACAGACAAAGGTTTGAATAAAGAATAAAGGAAATTTGATCTTATAATTATTTTATTTTTTTTCCACAAAATAAACACAGAATTCAGTAACTGGAGCATTATTTGGTTCAAGTAAAGATGGAAAAAAAAAAAAGACTTCTCAATCACCTACTTGGCAATTACAAAACCCCACATACATTCTACCAGGGCACATACATTTTTTTTTTTTTATCTTGTTTTAATTTTAAAGGCTGTCCTCGACCCGAATATAGTTATTTTCTGATCAATAATAGAATATTGTTGTTTTATTGCCCAGCTCTATTTGGGAGGTCAGTATGAAAGCTGCTTAGGCTGGATTTTCTCTTCATCTGAGAGAAAAAAACTAAACAAAGCCTGAAATTACTCAATAACTCCACTCAGTGTGGAATAGCTGCCATTAAAGAGTTGTGTTCTCTTCCTTTGATTGTCATTTTTTTTGTCTCTGTTGTTCAGATTCCCCTGACAGTCCGGGTATGTTATGTCTGGTGTGATAGTTTGTTCTTGACTAGACATTTCTGTAATCGTTTAGACCTGTTCTCAGCATAGAGCTGAGATAGAAGTTATACCGTTAGTGTCTCTGTTTGTTTACCTTCCCTTTCTGTTTCTCTCTTCCTGTTTGTGTGGCTGTTGGAAGTCTGTTTTTTTTAAACAATGATTTCCTCTGTGACTGCAAACTTTTCTTAATGTGGAATCTCTCTTACTACAATAAGACATCTTTTAACAAACTACATTAGCCTAATTTCTTAAAAAGTATCTGTTATGTTTCAAAGAAAAATCTCTCTCGTTAAAGAAAAAATATCTAACCTTCCGTATTATTTTTTTGTTTGTTTAATAATTTAGTAACTCCACTGCTCTCTATCGTTTGTGTTTTGAGTTAATTAACAGCTTAGCATGGAAAATATGTTTTGTACATACTTTTTAAAGTTCAATAACCCATTTATTTTCATTGTTAAAATGTTCAGCACTGTTCACACTTTCCAGGCAATTTAATTCGGTTTATTTCTATAGCACCAATTTACAACACATGTCATCTCAAGGCACTTTACAGTTCACCAGATCATACAGTCAAATTGATTCAAAGTTTTCTATCCAAGGAAAACCAGTGGATTTCATCGACTCATTGACTCAAAGGCAATCCCTCACAGTTAGCATGCTCGTAGCGACAGTGGAGAGGAAAAACTCCCTTTTATAAGGAAGAAACCTCCAGTAGAACCAGGCTCAGTGTGAGCAGCCATCAGTCGAGGCCGACTGGGGTTCAAGGAGACAGCAGCAGAGATACGGAAAGAAACAGCGATACAAAAGGCAACTGTAAAAGGCGGCCCCGTCCAAGAAACACACAGCCAGGCAGACGAGCTCTGAGCCAGCTCCCATGTCAGAGGTTGAGAGCACATCCAGCCAGTCAGTCAGAGAAACAGGACTACACTGGAAAACAGGCTGATCTCGAACATCTATAAACAAAGTTGTTGATGGCAGCAGAGCAGCTGATATTTCTCTGCAGGATAGAGTCACAGTCAAACAGGAATAGATGAGGTGAAGCTACAATGAGAAAAAGCAGAGAGAGCAGAAGGTTAGAGATTGAACTAACAGATTCTGCAGAGTGGGAGAATAGAGATAGAATGATGAAAAAGGGGTCCCTATGTCCTCCAGAATTCTAAGCCTATAGCAGCATAACTATAGAGATAGCTCAGGATAACGTGAGCCACCCTAACTATAAGCTATATCAAAAAGGAAAGTTTTAAGTCTACCCTTAAAAGTAGACAGGGTGTCTGCCTCACGGACTAAAACTGGTAGTTGGTTCCACAGGAGAGGAGCCTGATAACTAAAAGATCTGCCTCCCATTCTACTTTTAGAAATTCTAGGAACCACTAGTAAACCTGCAGATTGAGAGCGAAGTGCTCTGTTAGGAACATAAGGAACAATCAGATCTCTGATATAAGATGGAGCTTGGCCATTTAAGGCTTTATATGTGAGAAGGAGGATTTTAAATTCTGTTCTTGATTTAACAGGAAGCCAGTGAAGAGAAGCCACGATAGGAGATATATGATCTCTCTTTTTAATTTTCATCAGAACTCTGGCTGCAGCATTTTGGATCAGCTGAAGGCTTTTAACTACAGTTTGTGGACTTCCTGATAGTAAAGAATTACAATAGTCCAGCCTTGAAGTAACAAATGCATGGACTAGTTTCTCAGCATCACCCCTGGACAGGATATTTCTAACTTTTGCAATATTGTGTTGATGACAGAAGGAAATTCTAGAAACCTCTTTGATATGGGATTTAAATGACAGGTCCTGATCAAAAACAACACCAAGATGTTTTTACTTTATTATCTGAAATCAGTTAAATCCCATCCAAATGAAGTGAGCGACTACTCCGCTTCTCTTTGAAAGACTCTGGTACAAACTCTTTAACTTCTGTTTTGTCTGCATTCAGGAGCAGAAAGTTAAGAGTCATCCAGGTTTTTATGTCTTCAAGACATGCATGCAATCTGTGTAATGGGTTATCCGAGTATCATCAGCATAACAGTGACAATTTATCCCATGCAGTCTAATATTTCTACCGATTGGCAGCATGTATGTATGTATGTATGTATGTATGTATGTATGTATGTATGTATGTATGTACACTATATTGCCAAAAGTATTTGCTCACCCATCCAAATTATTGGAATCAGGTGTTCCAATCACTTCCATGGCCACAGGTGTATAAATTCAAGCACCTAGGCATGCAGACTGTTTTTACAAACATTTGTGAAAGAATGGGTCGCTCTCAGGAGCTCAGTGAAAACTGACGGAGCGGGGTCAGCGGATGCTGAAGCGCATAGTGCGAAGAGGTCGCCAACTTTCTGCAGAGTCAATCACTACAGACCTCCAAACTTCATGTGGCCTTCAGATTAGCTCAAGAACAGTGCGCAGAGAGCTTCATGGAATGGGTTTCCATGGTCGAGCAGCTGCATCCAAGCCATACATAACCAAGTGCAATGCAAAGCGTCGGATGCGGTGGTGTAAAGCACGCCGCCACTGGACTCTAGAGCAGTGGAGACGCGTTCTCTGGAGTGACGAATCGCGCTTCTCCATCTGGCAATCTGATGGACGGGTCTGGGTTTGGCGGTTGCCAGGAGAACGGTACTTGTCTGACTGCATTGTGCCAAGTGTAAAGTTTGGTGGAGGGGGGATTATGGTGTGGGGTTGTTTTTCAGGAGCTGGGCTTGGCCCCTTAGTTCCAGTGAAAGGAACTCTGAATGCTTCAGCATACCAAGACATTTTGGACAATTCCATGCTCCCAACTTTGTGGGAACAGTTTGGAGCTGGCCCCTTCCTCTTCCAACATGACTGTGCACCAGTGCACAAAGCAAGGTCCATAAAGACATGGATGACAGAGTCTGGTGTGGATGAACTTGACTGGCCTGCACAGAGTCCTGACCTCAACCCGATAGAACACCTTTGGGATGAATTAGAGCGGAGACTGAGAGCCAGGCCTTCTCGTCCAACATCAGTGTGCGACCTCACAAATGCGCTTCTGGAAGAATGGTCAAAAATTCCCATAAACACACTCCTAAACCTTGTGGACAGCCTTCCCAGAAGAGTTGAAGCTGTTCTAGCTGCAAAGGGTGGACCGACGTCATATTGAACCCTATGGATTAGGAACGGGATGTCACTTAAGCTCATATGTGAGTCAAGGCAGGTGAGCAAATACTTTTGGCAATATAGTGTATGTATGTATGTATGTATGTATGTATGTATGTATGTATGTATGTATGTATGTATGTATGTATGTATGTATGTATGTATGTATGTATGTATGTATGTATGTATGTATGTATGTATGTATGTATGTATGTATGTATGTATGTATGTATGTATGTATGTATGTATGTATGTATGTATGTATGTATGTATGTATGTATGTATGTATGTATGTATGTATGTATGTATGTATGTATGTATGTATGTATGTATGTATGTATGTATGTATGTATGTATGTATGTATGTATGTATGTATGTATGTATGTATGTATGTATGTATGTATGTATGTATGTATGTATGTATGTATGTATGTATGTATGTATGTATGTATGTATGTATGTATGTATGTATGTATGTATGTATGTATGTATGTATGTATGTATGTATGTATGTATGTATGTATGTATGTATGTATGTATGTATGTATGTATGTATGTATGTATGTATGTATGTATGTATGTATGTATGTATGTATGTATGTATGTATGTATGTATGTATGTATGTATGTATGTATGTATGTATGTATGTATGTATGTATGTATGTATGTATGTATGTATGTATGTATGTATGTATGTATGTATGTATGTATGTATGTATGTATGTATGTATGTATGTATGTATGTATGTATGTATGTATGTATGTATGTATGTATGTATGTATGTATGTATGTATGTATGTATGTATGTATGTATGTATGTATGTATGTATGTATGTATGTATGTATGTATGTATGTATGTATGTATGTATGTATGTATGTATGTATGTATGTATGTATGTATGTATGTATGTATGTATGTATGTATGTATGTATGTATGTATGTATGTATGTATGTATGTATGTATGTATGTATGTATGTATGTATGTATGTATGTATGTATGTATGTATGTATGTATGTATGTATGTATGTATGTATGTATGTATGTATGTATGTATGTATGTATGTATGTATGTATGTATGTATGTATGTATGTATGTATGTATGTATGTATGTATGTATGTATGTATGTATGTATGTATGTATGTATGTATGTATGTATGTATGTATGTATGTATGTATGTATGTATGTATGTATGTATGTATGTATGTATGTATGTATGTATGTATGTATGTATGTATGTATGTATGTATGTATGTATGTATGTATGTATGTATGTATGTATGTATGTATGTATGTATGTATGTATGTATGTATGTATGTATGTATGTATGTATGTATGTATGTATGTATGTATGTATGTATGTATGTATGTATGTATGTATGTATGTATGTATGTATGTATGTATGTATGTATGTATGTATGTATGTATGTATGTATGTATGTATGTATGTATGTATGTATGTATGTATGTATGTATGTATGTATGTATGTATGTATGTATGTATGTATGTATGTATGTATGTATGTATGTATGTATGTATGTATGTATGTATGTATGTATGTATGTATGTATGTATGTATGTATGTATGTATGTATGTATGTATGTATGTATGTATGTATGTATGTATGTATGTATGTATGTATGTATGTATGTATGTATGTATGTATGTATGTATGTATGTATGTATGTATGTATGTATGTATGTATGTATGTATGTATGTATGTATGTATGTATGTATGTATGTATGTATGTATGTATGTATGTATGTATGTATGTATGTATGTATGTATGTATGTATGTATGTATGTATGTATGTATGTATGTATGTATGTATGTATGTATGTATGTATGTATGTATGTATGTATGTATGTATGTATGTATGTATGTATGTATGTATGTATGTATGTATGTATGTATGTATGTATGTATGTATGTATGTATGTATGTATGTATGTATGTATGTATGTATGTATGTATGTATGTATGTATGTATGTATGTATGTATGTATGTATGTATGTATGTATGTATGTATGTATGTATGTATGTATGTATGTATGTATGTATGTATGTATGTATGTATGTATGTATGTATGTATGTATGTATGTATGTATGTATGTATGTATGTATGTATGTATGTATGTATGTATGTATGTATGTATGTATGTATGTATGTATGTATGTATGTATGTATGTATGTATGTATGTATGTATGTATGTATGTATGTATGTATGTATGTATGTATGTATGTATGTATGTATGTATGTATGTATGTATGTATGTATGTATGTATGTATGTATGTATGTATGTATGTATGTATGTATGTATGTATGTATGTATGTATGTATGTATGTATGTATGTATGTATGTATGTATGTATGTATGTATGTATGTATGTATGTATGTATGTATGTATGTATGTATGTATGTATGTATGTATGTATGTATGTATGTATGTATGTATGTATGTATGTATGTATGTATGTATGTATGTATGTATGTATGTATGTATGTATGTATGTATGTATGTATGTATGTATGTATGTATGTATGTATGTATGTATGTATGTATGTATGTATGTATGTATGTATGTATGTATGTATGTATGTATGTATGTATGTATGTATGTATGTATGTATGTATGTATGTATGTATGTATGTATGTATGTATGTATGTATGTATGTATGTATGTATGTATGTATGTATGTATGTATGTATGTATGTATGTATGTATGTATGTATGTATGTATGTATGTATGTATGTATGTATGTATGTATGTATGTATGTATGTATGTATGTATGTATGTATGTATGTATGTATGTATGTATGTATGTATGTATGTATGTATGTATGTATGTATGTATGTATGTATGTATGTATGTATGTATGTATGTATGTATGTATGTATGTATGTATGTATGTATGTATGTATGTATGTATGTATGTATGTATGTATGTATGTATGTATGTATGTATGTATGTATGTATGTATGTATGTATGTATGTATGTATGTATGTATGTATGTATGTATGTATGTATGTATGTATGTATGTATGTATGTATGTATGTATGTATGTATGTATGTATGTATGTATGTATGTATGTATGTATGTATGTATGTATGTATGTATGTATGTATGTATGTATGTATGTATGTATGTATGTATGTATGTATGTATGTATGTATGTATGTATGTATGTATGTATGTATGTATGTATGTATGTATGTATGTATGTATGTATGTATGTATGTATGTATGTATGTATGTATGTATGTATGTATGTATGTATGTATGTATGTATGTATGTATGTATGTATGTATGTATGTATGTATGTATGTATGTATGTATGTATGTATGTATGTATGTATGTATGTATGTATGTATGTATGTATGTATGTATGTATGTATGTATGTATGTATGTATGTATGTATGTATGTATGTATGTATGTATGTATGTATGTATGTATGTATGTATGTATGTATGTATGTATGTATGTATGTATGTATGTATGTATGTATGTATCCGTCCTAGCACTGATCCCTTTGGTACTCCACAGATAACCCTTGAGCATGAGGAAGATTTGTCATTAACATGAACAAATTGAAATCGATCAGATAAGATTTAGACCAGTCTTTTGATCTATTCCTCTAATTCCTACAGAATATTCAAGTCTTTGTAAGAGAATATTACGATGAACTGTATCAAATGCAGCACTGAGATCTAATAGTACAATTCCATTATTTGAGACCATGAGGATATCATTAGTGACTTTCATCAGAGCTGTTTCAGTGCTAAGATGAGCTCTTAAGCCAGACTGAAACTCTCCAAAAAGTTCATTATGGTGTAAATGGTCGCACACTTGCTTGGCAACTACTTTCTCAAGAATTTAAGAAAGGAAGATTGGCTATAGGTCTATAATTGACCAAGTCATCTGGGTCAAGAGACGGTTTCTTAAGCAAAGGTTTAATTACAGCAATGTTAAAAGCCTTTGGCATATCCCTATAACAGAGATAGATTAATCACATCTAAAATGGAGGATGAGATCAAAGGGAATACTTCCTTAAATAACCTGGTTGGAACTAGATCTAAAATACAAGTTGAAGGCTTAGATGAAGACAATAGTTTTGATTACTTTGAAAGTTCAACTAGATCAAAGCAGTCTAAACCAAGTTCAGATTCTATCGCTACCACTGATGCTGCCTCACCTTCCAGAGATAAACTAGCTTAAAACTTTCCTAGCATTTTAGTTCAGAGTACACAGCTCTGCATTAAACCAGGGAGCCAGCTCTCTATTTTTAAAGTTTTTCTTTTTCAAAGGGGCTGCGTTGTGTAAGGCAATATGCAGAGAACTAGCAACTGTGTAAGGGAGTAAACTAAGATTTCTCACTCTGCAGCACTGCTTAGCGACACAGAGAAGAGAGAAAGTGAAACAGGTTCTTTAAAATTTATAACTGCACTATCTGATAATGATCTGCTAAAGTGAAACCTTCTTTTGGGGAAAGAGAACTTTGTTAAAGTAATCCTGAGGGCTTTGAGCAAAGCCAATAGCGCCTAAGATAGCATTAAAGGCTGCACTAAAGCTATCACCTTATAGGTCTGCTGTATGGGACCACTTTGCATTTAGAGGGACCTACAATGACGGCGGAAAGAAAGTTGTGGATAAACGTGCAACAGTGTGCAAGCATTGTGCAACACATTTTGTATATGCTAACAGCAACATGACCAACATGTCAGGCTAACCCTGAAATCCCACATACTTTATCAGCGCTCCGCTGCGCTCCAGACCGCCTGCACAAAGCAAAGCCTACAGCCTCCACTGTGGCTCCCGTCCGCTCCGCTATGAGTTCCTTGGAGATCGTAGAGGGCATGCTCGAAATGATTAAATTCAAAGCAGCAAAACATGTGGAAATGATCCAGGGTTTCCGCGAATCTTTAAAAATAATTACGATTCATTAATTTTTTGGGATTTTTTCATTAGTTTCATAAAAAAAAAAAAATCATTAATTTTTATTAATTTTTTTATTTTTTAACAATAAACATATACCGAACCAAACCGTGAACCGAACTGTGGATTTTGTGAACCATTCCACCCCTAATAAATATATATATATATATATATATATATATATATATATATATATATATATATATATATATATATATATATATATATATAGTTACATAGAAGCTGTAAATGTTAATTGTTTGACTAAAGCCCTGATCATTATTCATTTTATCGGTCACATCAAGGCTCATCATACAGTTTCTTCTGCTTCTTTATTTACTTTCTTTTACTTTCATATCATCTGAAGTGTGCATTTCTGTTGTGTGGTGGGTTGATGTTCAGACTGGTTGTGTCTGGGCCGGTGTCTCTCTTTCCGTCCACCTTTTGGCTGCACTAATTCTGAGTTTTGTGTGCAGTATTTGGGCTAAATTCTCTAATGGAGATAATTACAGAGGCCGGCCCGGGGAGCGGAGAAGGTGGGTTCTGCCCCTTTTATTGAGTGAGCTGCATGCTTCTCCAAGCCAGTCAATTACACTCTCCTAGCATTTCCACCATTTCTTCCTCTCATGTCAGTTATGTCTTTCATCAGAAGTCAACAAGGAACACAGTGTGTTTTGTCTGGCCATTTTTTTTTCATTTCTACCTGTTCTTATTACATATTCCACTTTACAAAATGTTTGTTTTTATGTCTAAAAGTAGCTTTACAAAAATAGGGGTGCAAAACATACCTTTTTCTAGATTTGATAGTAAGTTAGGGAAAAATAAAATAAAGTGAGCCACTACTAAAACAATGATTTTGATAAGACTTGGAATTTCAATGATCAATCACTTTCTGTTTTCTATGTTTTTATTTCATGCTCCCTTTGTATAAAATGGGTCTGGTTTGGATCTCTGTAATTGTTTTAAGAACAAAGGGATGTGACGACAGGAGAACAAGGTTAAATCAAAGTTCTGGTCAGCATTAAGAGGAATACGTCGTACTTAATGGATCTGGACATTTAATACATAAATGATGCATGAAAAAAATCCTTCCAAAAGGTTTGAATTACTAGCACCATACACGGGCGGAATCGATCAGTCATTATGATGTGAGTTTCCCCTGTATTAAATTCATGATATCTTAGAAAAATATTACATTTTCTCAGTGGGCTGCATAACAAGGTACGAACAGTGGGATGCTGATAAAACTGCCTTCAAGTCTTCAATAACTTACTATGCTCCTACTAGTTTATGGCTTTCCTTTTATCTTCCCCACAGACGTGGATAAAAAACTTTGGGAAAATAGAGAAATGTTTTGATCTCTGTTTTCAAATTTCATAAATCGACTGGGGATTATTAAGAGTTTTAAGAGTTTTTTTCTAACCAAGGACAGAGAATTATTGACACACTAAGGGGCGCAATTCAAAACCTGGATCATAGTTGGTAACTAAAATAAAACTCTTAAACATGTAAAGTGTTTTCCATGCAAATTTTTTTTTTTTTTTTTTGTCTTTATGTAACAGTATTTGTCACACCTAAAAACATTAACTCAGTGTGACCAACACCAGTCCTTGTATGCTGTGGCCCATCATGCTTTAAATGATTCCCTTCTTCTTAATGGGCACAATGTCATCTTCAGAATGCAATGAAGTCCTACGAACACCTTGTCATTGCTCATTTTAATCGCTTTAGAAACAAGGCAACATGTAAATCCAAGCAACACGCTGCACACATTACTACGATCAGTGCATGCTGATGTTTAAAAACGGTCCAGAGACATTTTTAATTATAATCCGATACTTTAAACAGCATTTAACACTGAAATAAAATGAGATTTTTATGCATCCATGTTATACATTGAATTTTTAAATACAGTTATTTCCCATTTTAAAATCTAAATTGTTTTTGAAGTATAGAACAATAATAGTTCAGTTTGATATATAGACAATTTCCTGATTCACATATTTTATGAAACACCTAAACTGACCGTTATTTTCTTTTTCTTTTTTATGGCTTATTGAGAGCAGTGGGCTTTAGGCTGCCCCAGAAGGCTTTTTTTAACCTGGGTTTGAATGGTGGCAAAGCCATACTCAACCACATATCAAAGTGCACATTTGTGAGTCTGCATCCATATTTATTTTTGATTATGTTCATGGTGGGGAATCCTGTTTCAAGGCAGTAGGTTGAGCCAAACATACTCAAAATGTGCACGGTCGCCTTTTAGCACACCATTTCCCTTTTTTTTTTTTTTTCTCTCACTACTTCACTGCGCTTCTTCCAGTAGTCCACAGTTTCTCTGCTTTCTTTTTCTCATTGTCCGGCTTGCCACAGGTTTTCCTGCTGTGTCTAAAAGTGGCTCGCCCCAGTGATCCAGACTGACACAGCTCATTAGCTAATTTGTATCACGTGTAGCCTGGTCCTGGAAGCTCCGGAAGGCTTTACCATATGAACAGGAGAAACAGCAAAAGTGAAGTTGGACACTGTCTTCGGACAACATGTGGTAATTTATAAATGTTTTAAAGGTGCAGTAGGAGATCTTACACATTTTTTACCATGTGGCTAAAAGATCTCCCCACAGTCGCATAGCAAGCAATGAAATAGAAGGTTTGGAAGTGAAACTAAAATAAATGGTCCCCGCTACTGTATTAAATCAATGTGTAACCCACACCAATTACAAAACATGGTCTGTTGTACACTATTGGTTCCTGACACGTCAATCATGGTCATTTGCTTGTCCCTCCCTCCTGTGCGCGTACCCTTACACATGAACGAATCGACTCCCCAATGCACGTGCAGGACGCCATGGCTGGAAGCTAGCCACTGTTATGCTACGTTCACACCTAAAGCAGCAAGAGCAGCAACAACACACGTGCTGCTTAATTTTTTATGCTTGTACAAGTTTAGTTCTGACGCGTGGCTGAAGCGTCTCTGCTGCTCTAGCTGCACGGTGGAAAAAGTGGGTCTGATGCGCATTGGGCGAAGCTACCCTATCTTTTCTTTGCCTGTATAAATGGCAGCTATATTTGCTGTGATCTGTGGGTAAAAAGTAATTTGAATGTTTTTTGAAGTAAGATAGTCCACCTGAAAACATCGTCAGTGCAGTCAGTTCATCCAGATTACCATCCTGCCTTTAAATATAATTTCTGTCAGAGCCGCTCAGACCCCCATACACCGGCGGTGCACTTTCACTAGGAATCCCGTTCAACAGCAGCTTATGGCCTGGTCGTGTCTTTGCGGTCTGCCACGGCGGCTGGAAGGCATTTTTCATGTACGTAATCCAGACTGCAGGCACCAGGATAATAAAAGCGAGCATGTTTTGCCGGCAGATTTCGGGATTTTAATTTAAATTATGCGTTAATAAACTTTTTCAGAGGAGTGATTAAAAGCGCTCTGCATCATCAGTGCTGTGCCTGTCTCCCTGCCAGCTCCCAGATCAGCGACGCGCTGCTTCAGCTGCTCTAGACGTGCTGCGTGCCAACCATTGACTTGGCAAGTAAAGTAGCTGCTTTTGCTGCCTCTGCTGCTTTAGGTGTGAACGTAGCATTATGTTGTTGTTAGCTCGTGTCACGAGCACTTGGTCTGAAGGGAGAGGCATGGTTGTGTATGTCCAGAAATATAGCTTGCTGGAACCATTTTTCCAACATCTCATACTCCACCCTTAAATCAGGTTGGGTCCGGAGTAGCCAGCAGCTGGGTCCAGATCCGGACTGCGGTCCGCTAATCTGTGACCTCTAAAATAGAAGCTCTAAAGTGAAGCAAGGACGTTTTCCCAGTCCTTGCTTCACCCAATTTTACAAGCCCATTTTTAAACGATGTGTAGGTTTGAAGTTTTCAGAACATCCATAGAGTGAGTATAATAAAGAGGGGAAATTGATGATTTTGGATGTTGGTTGATATAGTTCATTAACAGAAATTTGGGTGCAAAGAATGATTTGAAATGTCATATTTTATATGGTTATTTGTATCACAATATTTACATACCAGGGCCTTTCATAGCCATTCCTAGTTTAATATTTACTGTTTTTTTTAAAAAAAAAAGCAAATTTTAATTCTATATTTGGGTTTTTAAACAAAATTAAACCCAGGTTAATGCTCTTATGAAACGGTAGCATATTTGAATTTGCATATGCAAGAATATCTGGGAATCTTGCGACAACGATATGTCTTGATTAAAATATTCTGTAATTGTATTGACGATTTGGGTATTCAATGTGTACAAACCACAATTGGTAGATTTGACAAAGTAAAAGTTACCCTAAACAACTGAACTGTTGATTTTTCTCCTAATTTTATCAGTGCTATTGAATGGGGTACTTTTATTGGTGAAATAATCATCTTGCATCAAGCTTAAAAGCTGAGATCAGCTCTTGTGTTCGGAAAGTGATCCTGAATGAAAGCATTTGTAGAGGACCAGTAATTTTTATTTTATTTTTTTTATGTAAACTACATTTTTGAACATGAGGAAGATAAAGAAATCCGTCTTCACAATCTTTAAACAACTAATTGGCCAACTGTCTCCTTAAAGTGTAATTTACAGTTTGCTTTAACATACCTACTTCTAGTCTTTGAACTCTATGTAAATGTAGTTTGTCTATTAATTCATCTTCTATGACATAAGGTTATGCCTTCCAACAAACAGCAGTGATTTGTAGCTGTCTCTTTGTACATAGTGTTTCCTGGCTAGCCCTGATATTTAATATAGCAGTTGTTTACACAGATGGTCAGCCTCCCCCTGCATTTTAACAAAACAGTAATATAAACACCATTTTCACCCCACCTTTGTTTACGTTTTTCTCTTTTGTGCCTTTCATTGACTAACTAGTATTGACATTGTCCTTCCCCTGACCTGAGCTTCTTTACAGCTAATGTGTAATGCCCCTACCAAAAGAACCAAATTAATTACTGTTTGTGTTTGGGAGTGTGCATTTTGATGTTTGGTTTGTCCTTCTTTCCTTTTATAATACATCCTAGTCTGCTTTATCCCAGATAATTCAATCCTTTTTAACATGTGATGTCTCTTGGGTGCTGTTAGAAAACGGCTCTTTACATTCCCATTGAATTACTCCAACCTCTATTGTATGCTCCTATTTTGTGAACTATCTAGTTTCTGCTTTAGTCTAAGTAATGTAATTATGTACTGCAAAATAATGAAATATAAATAACTATTTTTTTCTTAAAATAAGTGATTTTTTTCTTGAATTGAGGAGGTGAGACTTAAAATTTACATTTAAAAAATTGAAGAAAATTGAAATTTCAAGTGCAAATTATTCACCTGTCTTTTTATTTTAAGAATGGAAATACTAATTTCATTGGCAAAGCATATTTACCTACTCAAATTAATAAAAGATTATTACACTTAATTTAAGAAATGTTTACTTATTTCTAGATAATTTTTGCAGTGTGCATTTATCTGCATATTTTTTCCAGGGGCACGTGCACCTCGAGCACTTGTGGACCAGAAATCTTCAGTGATCAAACACAGCCCGACTGTAAAGAGAGAATCTCCCTCACCACAGGGTCGAGTTAACAACACAAGGTAACTAAAACTCCTCAACTATCTTTAGAAATCAGAGTGTGCTGTTATTACTTTGATTAGGGTGTTTTTTAGACATAAAGCTGATGACTTGGTTCATTTAGAGAGCTGTAGAATAACCTAATTCTGTTCAAAATTATGTTTTTTGATCTAGTGAGAACCAGCAGTTTTTGAAGGAAGTTGTCCAGAGTGTTCTAGACGGACAGGGCGTCGGCTGGCTTAACATGAAAAAAGTGCGCCGACTGCTGGAGAACGAACAGCTCCGCGTCTTTGTGCTGAGTAAGCTGAACAGAGCCGTTCAGTCGGAGGAAGACGCCAGACAGGAGATCATTCGTGATGTGGTGAGATGCCTGTTTTTTAGTGAGAGGGAAGCATAATACAGGGATTTCAACTGTATGACATTTGTTTAAATAAAAAAAATAAACAAACAAAACTAATTTATTTGGATTTTCTATGACAGAAAAACACAATATGAAACGAAAAGGATGCATCATTTTCTTAAGCAACATGCAAACAAAAATGTGTGTTTTCTGCATATTATTAACAGTCTCATTTTGCTGTAATTACAGCTGTTAGTTATAAAACATGTTCTATCTGAACTGTGCGTCTGTAGTTGTTACTTAAAGGCTCAACTTAATAAAAACTTAACATGTCGACAATAAAATTGATAAATTATTTTAAAAAATCATTTTTTTTGTTACCTGCAGAGGATATAATTTTCCATTGTTAGTCTCCACATATCTTTTACTATCCTTCATGGTAGCAAGTACTCACTCTAATAATTAACTACACTTCCAGCTGCCTCTAGGGCCTCTGTCCAATACTGACTCTATTAAACTGTTTCTTTAGTTATGAGTCCACCGCCCCAACATCTGCTATTTGATTAATAATAAGCAACCGTGGCTTTCCCTTGAACTTTACAGCTTTCATGCTTTAATTAACACTCATTAAATTCCAGCACTCACAAATGCAGATATTTTACAAGCACAAAGAATCACGGTATCTTTTGATGGTGAATAACACAGCCATTTCCTTAGAACAAGCTCTCTATTGCTGAGTTTGTGTTTAGTGCATTAGAATCTTGTGCGTTAGTCTTTTTTTTTTGACATGTTGCTGTTCCAGTTTTTGCTCAATAAGTGCATAGGTGTTAGTATCTTCACAGAGGCCTGAGTCATTGTTATAAGGGTCAACCTTAATGGCTTCCTTTGTCTTATCCTCATGCTTATCGTGAGTTCCTTGCTCCTCCTCTCTTTCTGCCTACTTCAGTTCAGAGAGCAAAGTGTCCAGCTGAGCAGGCAGCGCCTTGTCCTTCTGTCCCTAAGGTGGTGGAAAAATCTGAGCCTGACAAGCTCCTAATCAGCACAGTTACCAAGCTGCCTGCTTTGGTAACACTGTGGTATTTATTTCAGTAATGCCTTATTTCAGTAATAGCACTAAAGGTACTGTAGCGTGTTTATTTTGAAATGGCATAAACTTAACATTTGAGTCAACAGATAGCCATCAGTGATGCTCCCACAGACAGGCTACCTTATTAGCTAAATGCCTTCCAAAGGCTGCCCCTGTCTGCAAGCACGTAGAGCAACCTTCTTCCTCCAGGCTGTTGCCGTCTGTCTTCTGTCAGCAGCCAAAGTACTCCCATTTCACTATCCTTAATAATTAAAGTTTCCTAGAGCAGTGCTGCATGTTTCACTCCCTGTGCAGCAAGAAAAGTTCAAAGCTTTGATGGTCCAGAATTTTTTGAGCTTCACTGATAAGAAGTTTGCAGTCATCTCATTTTGCCCAAGTGGGCTTTGGTTTCCTTTTTTTTCTTCCTTTTTCCAGCACTTTTTTGTCATTATACTG
Organism: Cyprinodon diabolis; assembly: GCA_030533445.1. Classification (NCBI taxonomy): domain Eukaryota; kingdom Metazoa; phylum Chordata; class Actinopteri; order Cyprinodontiformes; family Cyprinodontidae; genus Cyprinodon; species Cyprinodon diabolis. The sequence continues at coordinate 40,198,512 of CM060065.1, read as the reverse complement.
TCACAAGTACAGAGCAACGAAATTCAGTCTCTGCATTTTACCCATCCCCTTTGGGAGCAGTGGGCTGCCATTGTGCTGCGCCCAGGGAGCAGTGTGGGGTTAAGGGTTTGTTCAGGAACTCAGAGTGCAGGCTGTGGGGATCGAACCTGGTACTTGAAACCTTCTTTGAGCTCAAGTGTGGACTGCTCTAACCACTAGGCCACTACCCCCATGTTAATCTCTGTTCCACGACTCCATATTTAAAATCCAGCTGAGTTTCAGTAGGATAGCAACACACAATCACCTCTATGCTAAAACAAAGCTTTATGCTGCTGTGATATTTTCAAAATTAAGACAGTTTTGACTCCATCCTGCCCTTCATTGTTGGATGCTTTTTATAGACTTCCTGTGTGCTAAAGAATCGATTGAAAGATTGTGTTGTTTAAATGTCTGAATGGCCTCGCATCATGGTATGCCATAGACTTTCTTACCTTTAGTCTTGTTTGGTCAGCCGACCAGCTCATTAGTCTGAAGCTCAGTCATGATTGTGCTTTTGTGGTAGTAGCTTCTTTGTTGTGAAGTGGGTTGCCTCTACGTCTTAGGCTGGCTCCTCTGTCTTCTTTTAAATCCGTTTTTGAAAACTCCTCATTTGTCTCTGGTTTGATGCACAGCGTGAGAGCTGTGTTCTTTTTTGCAAACTGTGAGGTCTTTTGTTGTCTCTTTTGTCCATTTAATTCACTAGTTTTACTTATTCTCCTTTTGCATGGAACTTTGATATTTTTTTAAATGTGCTTTATAAAAACATAATTCATGAGTCAGTGAAAGCTTAATGCATCAGCAGGTAACATGTTGAACATTTTTGTTTTCATCAGAAATATTCAGTTCAACAAACCAAACTTCAAGGATATATCAGTTCCCTTTATGTTTGGTAAAAAGAAAAAAAAATCTTAAGTGTTTTAAAATAATCTCTTCCTATGTTATAAATCACTGAATAAAATAAATCCAGTACCTCTGGTCTCATCCATACCAGCAACAAATATTCCCTGTATTTACACATTTTATGTTTATGTCTGTAAAAGGGAACCTTCAAAGACTTTCTCTTTGCCTTTTCTTTCCAGGAGGTGAACAGGAAGGTTTACAAAGGCATGCTGGACATTCTGAAGTGTACAGTGTCCAGTCTGGAGCACTCCTATACCAATGCTGGCCTTGGAGGAATGGCTAGTGTCTTTAGCCTGCTTGAAATAGCGCGCACACATTATCAAACCAAAGGTATGTCCTAACACTTAAGAACAGCTGTTTATTAAGCTTATGTCTAATTGTGAGATCTATAGAGAAGTATTTCTACAATCTTATAAGCTCAAGGATTATGTGTTCAGTCTAACTTTAGGTGCTCATGGTGTTTACTCTTGTCCATGCCTTTGCTATGCATTTATATTGAGCTTTGTGCTGCATGTCAGACTTTAACTATCTCACTAATTAACTTTAGCTTTTCTTTGCTTGTGTCAAATAAATGTTCTTCCTCCCAGTTTAACCTTTAATATACTTCTTTCTCCTTTATTTGATGAACTTTGTCTTTGGCCCCTTAATTTTGATAACTTGGTCGACCCAGAAAAGCGCAAGCGAAGCCCCACAGACAGTGCTGGCAGCCCGGGGAGTAAAGAGAGTCCTTCTGGTCGTATGGAGACAGCTAGACCTCAGGGCCTCCTGAATATCCCCCAGCTGCAGCTGCCTCACCACACCACGGGCAAAGGAGCCCGCCATTTTGATACCCGAAGTCTGAACGAGGAGAACTTTATTGCCTCGATTGGTGTGTACACCACTCAAGTCTGGTTGCATGTGCACTGTAACTTCCCCTTTTCCCTGCCCTTCCCCCGTACAAGCTCATCAACCTTATACTGCCCTGCCCTTCTTCCAACCGTCTTAGAGAAAGTTCCCTTCACTTGTCCCAGACAGATACTTACAGGTGCTTTTATATTCCACACACTTAAACTGAAATTATTGCTGATAATCATACCTGCCTAATTATTTTTGCACATTACTTTTAGAAATAAACCTAAAATTAAATTAAAAATGTTGAATGAATATGAATTAGTTTTGAAGTGTCTGGAATATATGTCCTGTTTCCAGCCTGGATTGTGTGTGTTTGTTCCCTTTTCCTTAAACATCTGTGAAGCTGTTCTCCTCCTTGAGGTTCTGTTGTTGGCTTACTAGCACCTTGAATGCATGTGTTTGTTTTGTTCTTGCAATGTGAAAATCTGCAGTAGGGGATGAGGGAAAATAGTCATACACATCGATAGTCCAATCAGTGTTTGTCTGAGCCTTTACTGCAGGTTTCTTCAAGGTGTGCTGTAGAAAGTAAAAAAAAATAAAAAAATAAAACAACAGCTCCCTTTGCTCTCAGCATGGAGGGTGGAACCATCTCTCCCCAGTAAACAGTCCCATTATATAGAAAATTGGAACAACAGACATGTTTTTTTCTGTTACATCTTTAATTCTAACTCATTTTTTAATGATAAAATTCTGGGTCTGTCTACGGGGGACCGTTCTGAGTTCGTCCACCCACACCTCTCCTACCATCACCCTTTTCTACCTTTTAGAAGTTGCACCTTCAATTCTACAGAATGCTGTGAGAGTTGCATCCAAGCTTTTGCAACTACTCCATTTCACTCACTGGCTAGCTGGCCTATCAACGTCATCCCATGCTCTTTCCCACTCAGCCATCATGTTTTCACCTTTGCTCTGGAGAGCCAGACAGATGCAATGGACTAATGTAGATGGTCTGAGCCATGGTTCTCTAACAGCACTGTGTGGCTCTCTAGGACTCTGTGTGGAGGGCTAGGGGTGTGTTGTAATGTTACCTAAGTAGCTGTTGTATAGTGAATCCAATATTGTCCAGTGCATATTTGTTAAAAAAAAACTTTTGTTTTAAAATAAATCAACACTACATGCAAACATTACAAAACACCTCAATTAATAACGTAACAGAATTAAAATGCTTCTTTTGTTTTGAGTTGATTTTAATGCTCACCCACCATACATGCCTTTTCAACCAGCTCTTTGACTCTCTCTCTGTCTTTCTCTCCTTGCTTGCAATGCATCTTGGGTAGAATTGTGGAGCAAGCACCAGGATAAGCAAAAAGCTATGGAAAAACAACAGAGTAAGAGACTTTTCACACACCAAAAAAGAAAAGACTGGGGTGTTGGAGTGAATTTTTCCCTACCCCTTATTTTTTCACTTTTTTACCTCTTCTTTCACTCGTGTTTTTTTTTTTTTTACGTGAAACAAGCGCTGATCCAAGAAGATCAAAATTAACAAACCCTCCAAATTCTGGTCATGTTTTGAGTTATAGTATCAATTTTTTTTAGATATTTGCTTATTAATGGAAAATTTTAAATGTATCAGGATTCAGTTGCTTTCTACATCTAGAACGAGAAATTTTGCACATTTTATTTAGGATGTTGTATGTTAGATTTACTGTTTACTAAATTAGAGATTAATGTACGTTCATAAAAGTGGTAGTAGACTAGATTTATTACTGTGAGAAATTACAAAAGCTACCCTTTCTCATGCACTTTTTTCTTTTTCTTTTTTTTTCTTTTTACAAAACACAAAAACATTATCTAAATTTTACAGTGCCTTTTAAAGGCAATCATACCTCTAGAGAGTCCTTACTTTTTGCCATTTAAAAACATTGTTGCTTTTTTTTCTGGCAACAGCGCTGCAATAATTGAGACATCCTGAAACAGACATTTGTAGCTACCGACCCTGGTACTGTAGCTGTTAACCAAAGAAAGTCTGCATATTTACCAAAACATGGAGATAGCAGGAATTTGATGTGGGGCTGATTAGTGGGGAAAAGGAAGCTGGTAAAAGTTGAAGATAGATGAATGTAAATACAGGACAATCGTTGAAGAAAACAATGTTTGAGCTGATAAACGCAATGACTCTGGGGTTGATGTTTATGTTCCAACTGGACTGTCAAAGTAAACCAACAACCATTGCTACAATGGAATGGCTTAGATCAGCTGATATTTGTCAAGGCCTAGTCAAAGTCCACTAAGCAAACTGATAAAGAATCCCCCTCAGTCAGGCTGAGTCAACCTTTTAAATATCTTAGATAAAAAGGTTTTGGCAAATAATTCAGTCTATAGATGTTTAAATCTGGTAGAGTCAAACCTCAGTTTGTGGCTGTAAATGCATGCAATGCTTAGATAGGGACAAAATAAAAACTGAGTATTTTTTAGTTTTACTTGTAAAAGAAAAAAGTAAAAAACAAACATTTATCTTACTTTCCAACTTGATAACCCTCAAAGCAAAACATGACAAAATGTGAAAAAGTTAAAATCCTTAGAAACATTTGCAAATTACTGCCGAGATCCTTCAGGTTTTTGGTTGGCTACCTATAAAAATAAAAATGACTGCATCTTTCAGTAATAAGCATTGGTTTAAACTAAGCAAAATGTATTTTTGTTTAAAATGTTCTTTTTCTCTCTTGCAATCATGCATCAAGATAAGCAGAAATGATTACCTGCTGCCCTGTCCTGCTCTTTTTAACTGTACTTTTTTCCAGTTTCAAGTGGCTTGCTGTAATATTACAGCCAACATTTCAGACTTTGCCGGTGCATTATAAATTACTTTGCCAAAGTTAAATGTTGCAAAAAAAGTGAGAACTACACACAGACCTGTAAGGAATTACGTGTCGCCTCATTTCCACATACAGAAATGATAAAACAACAGTCACACTTGAAACAGAAAATGTCTCCTTTACTGACCATGAGTTTGTCTGCATGCCTAACTGCCTGTGTTTGTTTGTGGGGTTTGGTGTAAATTGGGCCACTTTTGCAACACTGACTGACTGAAAAATGTCTTGTTCTTGCAGTTTTGTTTTCATTTGTAATGTTTTCTAAATTGCAATGTTAACAGCTTACTGTGCTTGGCTCTGTCCCTTCTTTCTTTCTTTTAAAGTTGACTTAGCTTTGTTTCGAAACTGAATAGTTTACACATGAATTTTTGTGAAACAACTTTGACTATTTTCTAAAATAGATATAAAATCCCTCCCTGTACTTTAAAGCTGGTAGCAGCTCAAATCTGATATAAAATGTTTTTTTTTCTCAAACTTTGTAAAGCTGCTGTTATCCAGTGTGCTTTGCAGTGCATACATGATGTGTTGTTTAAGCAGAGCCTTTGACCCTTCACATGGATGTAGTCAGTGCTTCTATGCTGTGTAGGTTTTCAGTGAGGCCAACCTGCAAGGTAAGGACAGCATGAGGTCACATGTAAAACAGGCTGATGATTAGATTTAATTTGCAGGGGCTGAAGTGGGAAAGCAGCAGCGCCCGCAGGTGACTGACGCAGAGGAGAAGAAGTCACAGATCAGTGCTGATAGTGGACTTAGTGTTGCATCTGGCTCTCAGGTTTGTACGCCTAATTCAGCTCTGTGAAAGCACATGATTCAGCTCAAAAACATAATTAAATAAATGCACAGTCCCATAACAAAATCATAGACGTTTGTTTATGGTACATAGCATGGGGCTACAGTATTATGTTTTTATTTCACTTTGAGCTTTGAATAATAATCAAAATGCAGAACATTGAAAGGGATAGTTCAGATTATACCAAATGATTTTCAGCTTTTAGGAAGAAAACCAAGTCCAAGCACTAACCCATTTTCTCTTCATTTCTCTCTGGTTGTATAGAAGAGCGACACAGAGTCTGTTACCAGTTCAGAGCCGCCAATCCTCACAAGAAGCACCAGCCAGGACTCGGAGGCCAGCACAGTGGTAGGGCACGGCCAACTTAGATAACATAACATTTATTCTTGGCTTGGTATGCGTGCCCTTATTTGATGGTCTTGATATAATAACCTTTGTTTAAAAAGAAGAGTTTTATAGTTTTCATCCAAAAAGTATACGTGACATAATCCACATTTATTTATTTTGGTTTTCAATGGTGAAACATACTGATAACTACGGCAATAGCTATGTTACTATTAGATTTTAGGATTTGCTTTTACAATGTCAAAGGTACAGACCATTAAATGACCCCAGATTATTTACTTATTTAGATTAGCAACAGCTCTGGAGAGACCCTTGGAGCCGACAGCGACCTAAGCAGCACTGCAGGAGATGGTCTCGGAGGGAGAACCGCTCCTCATTTGAATCAGTCCAGAGGAACTTTGTCGGACAGCGAGATCGAAACCAATCCAGCCACAAGCTCTGTGTTTGTAAGTTCATTAAAAAAAGGGATCAAACTTTATGTACACAGTAGGTGTGGCCCAGCAACTAGTTTCATGGCATTAAAACCACAAAAGCTTTTACTGATACACTGGTGAAGATTCTCTGTCATCCAGGTCATAGGCCTTCCAAAAAAGTACAAAACAAACCACTGGACTTTGTTTCCTAGTTTGGAAAGTGAAATATACAGGGAAACCCTAATATTTTGCCGAATGTCAAAATTCAGTCAAACTATTTAATAAACAATGATCTAAATCATCCCTGGTAGCCTTTCAGTATTGTAACTGCAACTTAGAATAGATTATTGCTGTCTTATTAGACCAGGTTATAGTGCAGTGGCATTGTAAAGTCTGATGGTGGCAGGGATTAATGACTGGTTATAGTGCTCCTTTTTACACATGGGGTTTATAAGTCTTTCACTAAAGGAGCTGCTCAGCTCCTTTACAGCCTGGTGCAGAGGGTGGGAGGGGTTGTCCATGATGGATGTAAGCTTGAACAACACCCTCCTCTCGGCCACTTCCTCCACCGTCCAGAGCGCAGCCCAGGATAGAAGTAGCCCTCCTCACCAGTCTGTTCAGTCTCTTTATGTCCCGCTCTGCGCTGCCAGGTGCTACGCAGACGACAGCATAGAGGAGCGCTGAGGCCACCACAGAGTCATAGAAGGTTTAAAGCAGGGGCCTGCTCAATCCAAAGGACCTCAGCCTCTTAAGGAGGTGGAGGCTCTGGCCCTTTTTATACAAGGCGTCTGTGTTATGACTTCAGTCCAGTTTACTGTTGACATGAACACGAAGGTAATGGAAACTCAACAGTTTCTATGTCCTGCCCCTGGATGTTGATGGGGGAGTGAGGTGGGGGACTTCTTCTGAAGTTGATCATTATCTCCCTGGTCTTACTGTTTCTTAAACACAAGTGGTTGTCTCACACCAGTCCACGATGCCCATTATGACCAACCAGTACTCCAGCTCGTTCCCCTCAGAAACACAGCCCACAATGGCCAACAATCATAAACAGTTCTCCAAGAAGTTAACACTATATCTGCAGAGTATTCAGTGGTAACTGAAAGCCTTTAATGGACTACAAAAGGTTTTATTCTTCTCATATAAATAAACGTTTTAATCATGCGACTATTTTAACTTGATCTTTTCCTTCTTCCACAGGGAAGGACCCATACTCTTAAACCCGGGGCCAGAGATCATTTACCCGTAATGGTCAAAACACCTCCTGTACAACCGATGGAGGACATCAGTATGAGGATTTATCTTTTTGAAGGCCTGTTGGGTAGGTGCTGCTCCTTGATTCATCCATTTTCCCCCCCCACAAACCTTCACTATAGCAGATTCTTGCTGCTGATGTTTAAAGGGAATGTATCCTTCATGTCAACTTGTCAAGTAGTCCCTTTTTCTGTTTATCAGTGGTGATTTAATTTATTTTGACCTAATATTTTGTTTCTCAGTACTGTAGTTTCTTTGGACCGTACCAATGAGACCAAGGAGTACCAAGACGAGGCCAAGACTGAGACCTCATTTGGTCTTGATACTCCTTTGTCTTGGTTGGTGGGGTCTTGACTAAAACACTAAGTTATTTGTTGTTATTTCTTCAGATAAAAAAAAAAATAGAGATACAAATGTAGTTTATGGGTTTAAGAAGAAATGGAGCTGAATTATATTCATATTTTAGGAACTGTAAAAATGCACCAAAAAGCTGCATCATTCTGTAGAATATAACAGTGTTTACGGAAATTGAGCAAGTAAAAAACAAAAAATAAACAGTCTGGTTAAAACTCAACACAGCTGGAGTCCCAATGGCTATTCTTGTCTGTGAAATTTCCTGATGCAAAGGCTCTTGAATGGTGTGTTTAAAGATAACAAAAAAGGTGGTGTGTGTATTAATCCCTGTCATGTTTCTGTGGTGTGCCTCTCGGCTTGCTCTGCTCTCGTTTTTTGTCATCAAACCAACTTACAGCTCTTCTCCTAACCCCCGTGCTGCTCTCGCTGCTTTTTTCTCCTTCTGCTGCTCACCGTGGAAAATTTCTCCAGGGCGGGATAAGAGCTCCGTTTGGGATCAGCTAGAGGATGCGGCCATGGAAACCTTTTCTCTAAGTAGGGCTGATCTCTTGCCTTTGCTTGTTGGTGGTTATTTGTGTGTGCTTGTGGATTGTGTTCTGTCCTCGGTACTCGGCTAACTCTTTAATTTCAGCCTTTTAGTGTATCTGATGGGAAACACCTGTTCATTAATAAGCTCCAAATCTGTGTGAAATTCAATCTTAGCCAGCAATATGGCTAAAGTTTTATCCATAGGGAAGCTTTGATATTTGTTTGGAATTGTTTAGAAATTCTAACACGAATAGATTTGCTTAAAGATAGGAACAATGAGTTGATTTATAAGTTATTTCACATCTACTTAGTTTGGATATCAGTTTGTTGCATCCCAAACTGATTGTATTTCTATTGAACTTTAAAATTCTAAACAGTTGTTCTCATATGTCAACGGTTCTTCACTGCATAATAACTTAAATGGGTTTGGATATTCCCAGTAATTTCATAATAGATGGTCTTCTTTTTCCTCTAGAATTATAAGTAGTGTTGCGCCAATGCCCTTTTTTGGCCCTGATACCTGTGTGTGCAGCATTGACCGATACCATCTGTTTGAAATAGATGTGTGTGTTTATATATGAAGAACTGCATTCTACTTGGATGTAAAATAATTACCATCGTGGCTTTGTCAAGCTGCTGCCTAACTTTGTGAAGCAGGAAAAAGATCAATACGAACTGAATCCAGTAGAACTTTTATTGCCTACCTGGAATGCGCGACATTAACTGAATAAACCTTTGGCTCTCCAAATGGTATCTGTGCCCTATTTGTTGGTACTCGCCGATACCGATACCACAATTTTAGTGCTGGATCGGGGCCCCGTCCGATACTGGTATCGGTGCAACACTAGTTAAGTAGCAGTATTAAATACCTAAAATGATGGTTAAAATTATTATTCTGATTATTTTTAAGGAAAGTTTGAAATAGTTTTGTTTAATAGGCTTGATAAAATCAGTATATTAATACTGTATAAAACACATTTCTAAATTATTAGATGTAGAAATTCTTAATTAAATGTGAAAAAGTTTAGCAATTTTGAAGGCATAAATAAGTGTTTCTTTCATATCCCTGTGTTGTTTTCTCAACCTTATTCATTGATTTATATCAGACAAATGTTTGGCTGGGTTTTGAGGAAGAAAAGTGATGGTTTAGATTTCTCATGAGGAATTGAGTGATAGATTATTTTAACATAGAACGTGTAAGGAAATTATTCTCTCATTTATACAAAGATTTACATGTAGTTTACATGTATTTTTCTGAATTTTATTTGGAATGGACAAATAAAAATAACATTGATAGAGTTTTAGTCAAGAATTTGAGCATTTTTGGAAGCAGAATCAATTAAATGTTTTTGTCTGTATAAAATTATTTAATGTAGAAATTTATATGACGTATTTTAGAGAATGAGATGTGTTAACATCCCTCAGAGTGCAGTGTGAAGGGGTGTCTGTTTTACTGTCTCTTTGAGACTAGTAAAGGTCACCATATTAAAGTCTCCGACATTTCCTCATTTTCCATAAAAGGATTTTCATTTAGATTTAGCTTTATATTTAATTTTTATCCTTTTTTCCTTTTTTAAACACTTGCTTACATTAGTCCAAAGAAGAAGCCGCCCATCAATCTGGCTGTTCTCGTAATTGGGGAATCTAGGCCTCATTGATTTGATAAAAAGACCCAGATGTTCACAGTTGATTGATATGCTCCTAAAACAAGCTTTTTGTCATTTTATGTCTCTAAAAACAATTTTGTATATCATCAAACATTTATATTGTGGTTATTTATTAGGGTTTTTAACTTTTTTTGTGATTCAAGGACATTTAAAATGTAAATAATGAATGTTATTAGACTCTTATTTTACTCAAAGACACCTGCAAAGCCTTGCGTAATTTTACAGGAGATTTAAAACTCATGATTATTGGATATTTTAAGACATTAGGTGTATCGGGATTAACCTTGGATGTATTTTTTAAAAGTGTTGAGACTAAAAGTTCAGGTTCTAGACCACTGTGGAAAATGAAGTACCTCTGATTTAAAGAACAGACAGGATTTATTTTTATCAGCTTGTATATCACAACTTGTTTTCTAGTAGAGAGTAAATATATGCTTAAAAAGAAATGATTTATGTTGGTAGGTGGTACATATGCTGTAAGACAAACTAGATTATTAATTTCAGGTAAGGAGCGCTCCACCCTCTGGGATCAAGTACAGTTCTGGGAGGATGCCTTCTTAGATGCTGTGATGTTGGAGCGTGAAGGAATGGGGATGGACCAGGGACCCCACGAAATGATTGACAGGTTGTCTGAACTATATCTGTTTATTTTTGACAGTCTGTAGATGATCTGTTCTCTAAAGCGGTCTGTTTCACATGGTAACTCAGATACCTGTCACTTGGAGAGCACGATCGCAAGCGTCTGGAGGACGATGAAGACCGACTCTTGGCCACCCTGCTACACAACATGATTGCTTACATGCTTATGATGAAAGTACGGAAGTCTTTTAATCTCTTTATTTTGATTGTTTCTCCTTGATGCGAGTGAACTAGTTTGATTTTTGTTCATTTAGGTAAGCAAAAATGATATCAGGAAGAAAGTGAGACGTTTGATGGGCAAATCTCACATCGGACTCACATACAGCCAAGAGATTAACGAGCTACTTGACAAGCTGGCCAATATGGTGATTATGTGTCCCACTTGTCATCATTTACATTTAGCCTCTTTTGGTTTCCTGCCATTTATTTTCACCAATCTCATGTAGAATGGCCGTGAGCTGTCCATCAGGCCCAGTGGGAGTCGTCACATCAAGAAACAAACATTTGTTGTTCACGCTGGTACTGATACAACAGGAGACATCTTCTTTATGGAGGTAAAAAAAATGCTTTCCTCTGTGCTGCATATTTTTCATCCCGTTTTTCCTTTTCGTAATAATGAACATTAATCACTGTTGTAGGTTTGTGACGACTGCATAGTCCTGCGCAGCAACATTGGGACAGTTTACGAGCGCTGGTGGTACGAGAAGCTCATTAACATGACGTACTGCCCCAAGACCAAGGTGCTGTGTCTTTGGAGACGTAACGGCCAAGAGACGCAGCTCAATAAGTTCTATACGAAAAAGGTCTGAAGCTGTATGCCAAGCGCCGCTGCAAGATTTTCGGGAGGAAGTTAGGGATCAATTTGTCTAACTTTCTTTTGTTTATTTCAGTGTCGGGAGCTCTACTATTGTGTTAAAGACAGCATGGAGAGAGCCGCAGCGAGACAGCAGAGCATTAAACCAGGTTAAAACTTCTGATACAATCAATGTCAGAGAGAGTAGAGAGAACACTGTTTTGGTTTATTCATTTTCTTTATTAGATTTATTCAGAAAAAAAAAAAAACAGGGCTGCAGAATAGATAATAAATCTCTAGACTTCATTTCTATTTCCATCCATCCATCTGTTTAAAGCCTGACTGATGCAGTAATCTGCAATAAATGGTGTTATTCTCTATTTAAACTGAAAATATGTCTGAAGTGGATTTAGAGGTCCACAAGTGGAAATGAGGAAAACTTGACATTTGGGAGGGGGGAGAAAAACTGCTGTGAATCTCCTCCTCAGGCCCGGAGCTCGGCGGTGAATTCCCTGTCCAGGACATGAAAACTGGTGAAGGTGGACTGCTTCAGGTTACGCTGGAAGGAATCAACCTGAAGTTCATGCACAGCCAGGTAGGAGGCAATTACCACAGCAGAGAAACTGATCTCACATAAGGGCATGAGAATAAAAACAATTACTCATGATGGCTCAGAGTTCATCCCGTCCTTCTGTCCCCATCTCTCTTTGTCTCCTACACATCGATGGCATTTCCTTTCATCCTGTTACATCTTCCTCTATTGTCATTAAAAACCTTAATAAAAATGTAACTCAAGTGAATCATTCTAACATACTTAATTGGCTGGTATCGACGTGTGTTTTCCTCTAGAGGAAGAATTCCCGTTTGTGCTTTTGCTTTTTTTGGATTAGCTCTTTTTTTTATGTTTGAATGTTTGTGTTTATGGATGCATGCCTTTTTTTAAAATCAATGTCAACTCATACCTCACAATTTCCTTTGACATCTGTGGTACACAGACCTCATGTTCATTTACTGTGTGGGAAGAAACGAGTGATTAGACAGATGACCTAAAGCAAAGACTTTTCATTAATAATTGGCTATGTTATAATAGCAACTTTTCATTTTGAGTTTGGACCCTTTAACATTGTCATGTGTTGTCGTCACGTCTGTAGACAGTGACAGTTTGGGCTTGTGTATTTTCTCAGCTGATTAGCATGAGGAAAAGATCTGAAAGATTAGGATCCATAATGCAGTCAACAAAGACTTAAATTCAGCAAAAAGTACAATTTTATTACCTTTATTCACATTATGACCAACTACTTTTATATGATTTGGAAACTCTTATCATCATTTCCAGTATTTACATTTTTAATTTCCGTAATGAAACAGGACAGTACCTTTCCATGTCTATACACTGAAGGCAAGCTCTCCCGTACTGAGCGATGAATGACTACTTGCAGAGAAGATAAAAAAAAAAAAAAAGTTTTACTCCCATTACTGAAGAAAGAACATTCTCCTGACAAGTAGCATATATTTATTTTTAAGTATCTGCTCTAGATATTTTTTGCTGAGATAAATATATTTTTATTAAGATATTTAAAACATTTTTCTCTTTTTCTGCAAAGTAAGAGTTCTAACCCTGTTTCTGTGTGACGGCCTCATTTTGGTCACTAAAAGGTGACATTACTTTGGAAGGCAGTTAGCAATGCTAGCTCATTCATGAAGCCTGTCTTTCCCAGGTTGAATGAAACTAAAAGAGCATTTAACTTGGATCAGTCTTAACCTTTTTTGACTATCTTGACACACTACAACCAGAAACTTAACTTTATTATTATTATTTTTTTATTTACAAAAATGATTGACTTAATTTCTATGCATAGTCCTTCAGTCCCTGTCATTCTAGTACTCCTAAATAAAGTCTGTTGCAAGCTAATACTTTCAGAAGTCACCTGATTTGTAATAAAAGTTGAATTTTATTTTATTATCTTTAGATAATCTGAAATTTTGGGATTCTTTTAGAAACTCTAGAGCACAAATGGCACCACAAAGATTAAGGAAGACAGCAGACATGTCAAAGAGAGAAGGGCAATCATATAAAGTTGGGTTAGGTTAAAACAATATAACAAATGAACAATCTTATAGAGCATCATCTAGGTAGTCACCTGGTGCTAAAAAGATTAGCTCACGGCTGTTATTGTGCTCAGTTTGTCAGGTAGGTGGATGTCTTTGTAGATTAACATAAACAAACCAAGAGGCCTATGTCAAGTCAGGAGAAGCTGTAGAGATCTCCTAAGGTAGACTGTTGACAGGACCTATTCAGCCTACATGTACATCTATGCATGGAGGGAAATGAACATTATACAGCTCACTGAATCTCCATGATGAAACATTGTAGTGGCAGCATCATTCTAAGGGGATTCTTTTCTTCTGTCAATAGGAATGCTCACACTGCGCTTTTCAGATATTTATTTGTGAAAAGTTGGACGTCTTTTACCCTGCACTCCTTAAAGGAATAGAACACCCAAAACATGATTTGCCTTCATTTTCTACTCACCCCCATGCTGAACAACACTCTGGAGTACTTTTTTGATATCTCAAATGCATCTGGAGATCGGGGAGGCTTCTTGCTGTCTGCTGACTTTCAAATAATGGAGGTCCATGGCGCCCGAGGCAGAAAGGTCCATAAAAGTCCACAAAAAACGTGTCAATATTCCTCCATACTGCTCGTCCAATGTATTCCAAGTGTCCTGAGTGGGTAGGGTCCATAATTTACTCGAAACGAAGTCATTTAGAATGTTTTTAGAGCATGAACAGTAGTGTATAGGATTTCCTAAAAGCGCGCGCCTGCGAGTTCACGAGCCTACGGAAACTGCGGCAGACCAAACCAGATGAAAGTGCGCATTCAGCTCGGCAAAGAACTCATGCTCTTCCTCAACACTGAAGTCCTCAGACATTTTTCTTTCGTTGTTTCTTTCTTTGCACAGGTAAACAGCACATTTCTTCTTCTACGCTTGCATTATCGGCAGAGCAGACGCTGAATGTGCACTTTCATCTGGCTTGGTCTGCCGCAGTTTCCGTAGGCTCGTGAACTCGCAGGGGCGCGCTTTTAGGAAATCCTATACACTACTGTTTATGCTCTAAAAACATTCTAAATGACTTCGTTTCGAGTAAATTATGGACGCTACCCACTCAGGACACTTGGAATACATTGGACGAGCAGTATGGAGGAATATTGACACGTTTTTTGTGGACTTTTATGGACCTTTCTGCCTCGGGCGCCATGGACCTCCATTATTTGAATGTCAGCAGACAGTAAGAAGCCTCCCAGATCTCCAGATGCATTTGAGATATCAAAAAAGTACTCCAGAGTGTTGTTCAGCATGGGGGTGAGTAGAAAATGAAGGCTAATCATGTTTTGGGTGTACTATTCCTTTAACAATCCACTTGTTTTTAACCACATCATGTCGAATCCCAGTAACAGACAGTTTTGTTTTTTTGTCTTTAAGAAGACAAAGAGTAAAATGTTTGACTGGTAATAAAAATCTTTTAAGACCTGGACCTTTGTTAAAACTTTATTTTTTTTATTTTTTTTTATTTTTTTCTTCTTCAGGCTCACAGTCTGAATTTGTTCAGGCCTCATTTTTATAGAATATAAAATACGGCACCTTTATGTCTCTCTTAAAAATGATTACCTGATGGAAGTCTGCTATTTAGTTAAAACTATGTGAATTCCATATTTTTTTTTTTTGTAAAACTAGTTTTTCAGACTGCTTTGTGTTGAGCTTGGATGTCTTGTTCTGAAGTGATAAAGGAAACATCCTACATGCCAGTGGGGTTTACGCTCTGCCCTCGCGTACCTGTTCTGCTGTTGTGAGCGAGTTATGTTGGTGCCAGCCCTTGTTGCTGGAGGAGGAGGCATGGAGGGCTGTGGGGGACTGAGATGTTTTAAAATCCAGGAAAACAAAGGTGATTAAATTTCTCAGCACTCTTGTCAAACTTGAGTACCTTTCTTTTATACCTATTTGCCAGCTCTTGTGGTTGAATCCTTCTGTGGTGTTTTTTTTTTTTTTCCTTTTATTCATTGGCTCTCTCCGATTCTTGATTTGAACCTTTACGAGGCTCCTGCAGATACATAGCGCCCTCTCGGAGTGTCGTCAAGTGTTTGTGCTCTTTTGTCAGATAATAATCCAAACCATTTCTCTCCCATGCTCTCTCCCCCTGCAAGGAGCGGAAGGTACACAACCTCTGCTGTGTTTGCTTATTAGCAGTTACATCTTATTGGGTTCCTTTTGTTTCCTCTACCTGTTTTTCTTTTTTACTGTTGTAGTGTATGGCAAGTCTAATTTTATGTCCTTGTCTTCATTTTGTATAGAACTTCCATGTTTGCATCATATGGGCCATATTGCCATAAAAAAATCATCTCTATATGATTAACCACAAGTTTTTTTTATACCGGATGAGCTTCATTGACCAAATGAGTTATTCAGACTTGGTGTTGAACAGACTAAATGCATTTCTTCTCATTGCCCATGTATGCGTTTGACCATGGAAACTTCTCATAGTGTCTTTTCTTTTGGTAGCTTTTAAGCGCTTGCATTTCATGTGTAGTTGTTTTTATTTTTACCTTTCATACTGAATGAAACAAGTTTAACATGGTTAATTTCTTTTGTTTTCTAAATATGAAGTGTTTACTCTTCATCCGGTGTTGTTAAGTTAATAATGTTCTGTCTTGTTTTTGTTTGTTTTTGTTTGTTTTTAGGTTTTCATAGAGCTGAGTCACATTAAAAAGTGCAATACAGTGAAGGGAGTCTTTGTCCTGGAGGAATTTGGTAATTACACCATCTATTGATTTTAGGCCTGTACTCGGCACGGCAGTAACTCAGCTTTATGGCAAATTCACTGATGACAGCTTAGAAAGGTTTGCTAAATTGAATCCTCATTCTGTTTGAGGAAGGATGAGCTTTTGATGTCTGCAGGAGGGGAAGACGGCCGTGATTTTACAAAGGATTAGTTTTCAGTTACACAGAGGTCAAAGGAACACCTAATGCAGTTTATGGGAAGGAAAATGAGTGACGATTGGAGATGGGATAGATTAGAAGATGGTTTATCTGCTCTTTTTCTAACAGGTGAACATTCCGTATCAAAGAGATAAGTCAGAAAAAAAACATTTTCAGACATGAGCGATCCTTTAAAGCAACAATAAATTATTCTCCAATCAGTTACTCTGCAGTTGCTCTCAGGTTCCTTAATCACAGCAAACACTGTTTCTCTGTCATACTGTCAGTTTTGTATCTTGACAGTAAACATGAAGTCTTTTCCTAAAATGCTGCAACAGGAAATGAAAGCCCAAGAAAAAAACTCACTATTTTACAATTTACTTTTCTTTTTTTCTCTGAATACTATAATTAGGAATATTTTAAACTTTGCTTTATTGTTAAAGTTAGACATTTAACCTAGATAACAATATAATATTCTAGGATCCCTTGTTTTGAAATCAACAGACAATACAGATGTTCCCAGATTACTATTAAATATATTCCCTGAACCTTGTTGATCCATATATAGATTTTAGAAAACAGGTTTTAGTTTTAGTAAACAAAAGATACTTATGGTTTCTGTAGCTTATTTTTTAATATCTGTTAAAAACCATTCCATTCAAGACTAAATTGAACCATAAGAAATTACATTGCTTTGACCTTGAAGAAGAATCTTGACTACAAGTCCACCTGAAGATAATCTGGCATATTAAAGCCTCTGTGAACTGGTGACCTATAGTCCAGGAGACAGATCAGTTCTGATGCTATCAGCTGTAGAAAGGAGGTCTGGCAGCAAAGTGCGGGACAGTTATATATTTTTTTTCTTTTTGAAATGAAGGCAGCTGATCGGAAGCCAGTTTAACCTTTGTGTAGGCATTCATTTTTACACACTCCGTCAGCAAAACAACAGTTCCTAATATACAGAGACACAGTTGGACTGAAAGAGGCTTGGGATAGATGATGAATCATTTAAGATACCTAACAACGTGTCTTTTTTTTTTTTTTTCCCCTCTGGTTGTTCGTAGGAAGAAAGATTCTTTCAGCTTAGTGAAGTTACTATCATCCATTTTCATACAACCTGGGATGTGCCTCACCGACCCCCTGTGAATTCCCCACCACATGCTGTTAGAAAGCACACTCTTATCCAAGGCTTTGATGCCACCATTTGATTATCATAAATGAGCAAAAGCAAACAACTCCAGCATACAGAAGGAGATTTCTTTGTTTCTTAGCAGCAGCGTCTTGGTGTAAAGAAAAAAAGACTCTGCACCCAGTGCTGTTGCCACGGCAACTCGTGCTGATGAACCTTTAAAAATGAGCAGCACATAAATGAAGCACGGTTCAGATTTCAGTGGCACGTCCTGAACTCTATACAGAGAAAAAATGATTAAAGCAAATATTATCAGAGGTCAAAAATGACAAATTTAAATTTGATTGGCATTTCTACAAGCATGGAAGGAATTCTTACAAAAAGGATAAATATACTTACTGCTGTTGGAAAAGATGACCGTAAGATTGTTTTGCACCCGTGGTCAGACGGGCGGGATCAGTAGTTGGAATAGTCACAGCATTGTTTACACATGAAAGCTCAAGTTAAAAAGGATGACTCGGTTCTGACAGTGCAGCACAGGAGGTAGAATGTCTGGCTGGGTTACTGTCGTGCCTCTGTGCTGCTTTTGTAATGTTGCCCTCATCTTTGCCACTATGAAAACCTTCATTCTCCAGCAGGTAAAGTGTCGCCACCTTTCTTCTTCAAAACTAGATTCATGCAGATTATTTCCTTATTCCATCACTGCACCGATTAACACGTTTTCACCTTCTTTGTATGAACAAGTATTCCTCTGCTTCCTCCATCACCTGCTCTTTTGTTTTGAACACCCACCCTGACATTCCTCATGTTGTCGTGTTTGCTGAAGGTCCGCCTCTGTATCTCAGCGCTCTGAGATCTCAGGTGGGACGGCTGATTCAAAGGGACTCATCATTTTCCTCCCCCCATCACCCTTTCCAAGCACAGCCTCTTCATCTTTGCTCTGGGTTCACAGTTACTAATGAAAAGTCAGCCTGTCCTCTGGGCAGGGTTTTAGCCTCATCTAGCTGCTTTTCTGTGATGTCCGATCACAGGGGATGAAGGGGCTAACTTTCTATCTCTACTGATTTATGTTTCACTTAAGTGTTCAACTTTTCTAACTTCTACAGTCTGTTGAGACACTTGTGTGGTTTATTTTCCATTTAGTGGGCCATGAATGTGTCACCAGCAGCTTCTTTTGCATACGAACACCAGCTACTACTGTTCCAGTTAACATTTGATCAGAAAAATAATCACTTTGTTAAAATTGAAGCAAACCATGTTACCTGAAATGACCCTTTGATCTCTGTATAATTATTCACAAGTTTTTTAACTGCTTAGGTGTAACTTCTTGGTCCGCATCTCATCGTACACATAATTACAATCCAACCTTTAACTCCCAAAACATGAACTCCTAAAAGTTCCTGCTGCCTTTGAATTCTTTCTTTTGTCTCTTGCACCGACATAGTTCCTGAAACTAAAGAAGTGGTGATCCACAAGTACAAGACCCCCATGGTGAGTCCTCTTGTTCCATCTTTAATAAGGGCTGAAAAGCCTTTTGTTATTGTTCAGCATAAGCTCCCTCAGCCTCAAGTATTTTTGGATGTTATGTGACTAAATATGGTGATGACTCATTAGGTGTGGGTTTTGTGTCTGACTGTTCTTCTAAATAGAAAAGCCATTAAACAATAGGGAGAGCGGCTACTCAGCAGGTAGATAAACAAGCTGCTGTGTGTATAGCTATGTGTACAAAAACAAGTTCACCCCTCATTTTTAATGGGAAAGTACTGAAGAACTAAAACTTTGGTATAATCTAGTCTGTGTACAAACTGCATAGAAAAAAAAAATACAGTAGCAAAATGAAATACAAAGGGAAGCATGAGAATAAAAAAGATAAATTACGTAACATTGAAAAACGGCATACTTTGAGAAGATGATAAAAAATTAGGTATATTTTAAAAGAAAAACAGACTAAAAAATAAGAAATGTAAAAAATAAAAAATGCAAATAACATTAGACTTCTTGCTTTTACAGTAAATAACCAAAAATAACTATTTTGTATTACTCTACATAATGGTGTCCTGGAGTTTCTTAAGGGTTACCTTTAAGGGATACCTTTCTTTTTAGGGTTTAGATACCTGAGTGAAGTTGCCCCCCCACCTTCAGACCAAATTGGTGTGA
This sequence comes from Cyprinodon diabolis, assembly GCA_030533445.1. NCBI lineage: Eukaryota > Metazoa > Chordata > Actinopteri > Cyprinodontiformes > Cyprinodontidae > Cyprinodon > Cyprinodon diabolis. The sequence goes on along the minus strand of CM060065.1, from coordinate 40,178,845 downwards.
AACGTTTGTGCAGCAAAACTTTTCGTTTGTGCCGCTATATTTTTAAAGATATAAAGAAAAGAATCTAGAGGTCATCAAAGGTCAATCAGCCCCCCCACCTTCTTCAAATCAGACGAAACGAGTGTCAATTAACTCGACTCCGTTAGTGCTGGTTTGTGCAACAAAAATTGTTCTTTGTGTTGCTATTTTTTTTTTTTCAGGTTAAAAATTTATCATTCATATTCATAGGTTAGCAACTTATAATTTATATGAAATTCAGTTTCAGCATGAACAGATGTTCACTGACCTTTGATGACCTCTGCAAACTATTATCATTAAAATGATAGCATTACAAAAATGTTATGTATTTTAAAATATGCATTTTAAATATATATATTTAAAATTTTAAATATATATATTTAAAATTTTAAATATATATTTTTAAAATATATTTATTTAAAATATTTTAAAATTAAATATACATTTTACAATTTTATATAGCAAAAGTGTTCATTTGTAGTGCTATCATTTTAATGATCTATAATTGTATATAAAGAAAACCTGCCGCCACACGGCCCTTTCTGGAACCACTTTGACACCTCTGCTTTACCCTCTTTAACATTTAGCGATGTTTTTGGGGTCATTACTATATTTAATACTGACCTCTGACCCCGCTTCTGAAGGGATGGGCTCATGCTCTGCTTCAGGCTGAAACACCACCAGCTGGAATTCAAGCTTGGCTTTATCTTCTCCCCATAGCCCATAACACTGCCACCTCCATGCTTATCGGTTGGCAAGACACATTTGTACTAGTACTCCTCACCTGATTTCCACTAAGGTTTGGCAATATTAATGTTCAAGCCAATATATGTCAGTCCAACAAAGGGCGATGGACGATATATTCATGCAGGTGACTTTGTGAGTAGATAAGCACCGCTTCAAAGCTCCTCTTGTGCACCGCTAGTAATATTGTTAAGCACCTGCGCACATCGCTAAAACCCAATAAGGTAAAAAATACTAGTTTTCTTATCAATATATATGTTTCGTCCAGTGGCTATAATTCCCTCTTATCTAGTTGTTCTGACTGTCTTATGAGACATTATAGTTCTTGATTGTTTTCAATTTGTTCAGCTGAATGCGCAAAATCAAAGAGACGGAAAACTGACAGGGTTCCCGCGGGTCCTTAAAGTCTTAAAAGGCATTGAATTCTTCAAAATAAAATTAAGGCCTTAATTGGTATTAAAATGTCTTATATCAGTCTTTCGTAGGTCTTAATTTTTAAAACATCATAAATAGGATTATTTTTATCACGATTTATTTTTGTAATATAAATAAAACCTTAAAATTGACAATTTTTTTTTTATTATAAAAAAATAAATAACGGCTCGCCATTATTGGTTCCGTCCCGATAGCGGAACCAATAAAGCGTTGTTGCGGCCGGGACATTTGGGAGATGCACCATTAACTGTTTGTCTGGAAAATATGAGCAAGTGTAAATGTAACCAAAATTGGCTCCAGCCAAGAGTTTTCTCCATGGCTAAAACCAGGGAACATACATGAGGCACAGTGGATTTTGTGCAAGAAGTCATTCAAGCTCGGAACGATTTGAATTAAGGCGGTGGAGTCGCACATGTGAAGCACGAAACACAAAGCGTCAAAATGGAGTTACTGAGAAACAGCCGGTATTTCTCAGTTTTGTTCCACCCTTGTCTCTGCAAAACAAAGTTTGTGAATTCAGTTAAATAATTGTTAAAATATATCTGTCATTTGTGTTTTTAGCTTTCTTCCTGTATGGGAAGCTTTTCAAAATTTGAAACATTAGTGCAGTGGTTTATGTTAAAATAAACCTTTGGGTTAAGTTGTCGCAAACGAGTTTTTCTTGTGTTTCTTGTGAATTTGGTCTTAAATTTTTATTTCAAGTGGCATTAAAAAGTCTTAAAAAGTCCTGAATTTAACTTGCCTTATGCTGTAGGAACCCTGACTGAGGAGGAGATTTTTTTCTTTTTTTATGGAAAACGCACAGCTTCAACGAAGGGAGGATTTTCCTTTATAATTTGTTTATTTATTTAATATATATTCTTTTTAATTTGTTGTCATAAAATAAAATCCATAACAGACAGAGTGGCCTTTAAATGAACTTAAAAAAACTGCCTCTCTCACTGCTGCATCGTGCCACTGGGGAGAAAGATGCAGCTGAAAGTTTCTGTGTACTATTAAAAACTGAATTTTTTCTTTTTTGTGGGCTGCGTCCTAACCTGTAGGTCCAAAATAAAACAGGAATAAAAATAACCCTTTAAAAATAACAAACTTTAAGGTCTTATTCTGTCATCGATGGTCGATAGATTCGTCTCATCGCCAAACCTTAGTTTCTTCCATACATGCCTGATACCATCAGTTTATTTATACCAGAGGGCTGAGGAATCAAAGGGAAATGGCTAATTGGACAATTTGGACATTCTAAACAAGTTCTAAGCTGACTTTTATTGCCAGAGATTTAGACATGAAAGTTGTGATTGGTTATTCTGAGAGAAGATTAAACTTTGACCGTCGGACAAGCTTTAAACTGACTACATTGAACCGAAATGTCAAAGATTCAGTTTTGTCCCATTAAAAGATGGAGTTAAACATTAAAGTTAGGCTGTACTCCTTTTTATTTAAACTGCATCATGTCATGCTTCTATTTAATTGGAGGAAGTTAAAACTTTTACTACAGTTTCATATATTTTAAATCTTTTTAATAACGTTGCTTTCTTATAAATTCACAGCCTGTCCTTTAGTAATAATGTATTTTTGTACAATAGTAAGAAATTTAAAAGGAATTCTAAATTGTTTAGTGAGTAGTACAATTAAACAGCAATGCTTTGAAGTTTCAAGGTTTTCTTCTAAAATCAAAGGCCCTGAAACATCCCAAAAAATAGATGGTGACATTATTGAAATTTTTTTAAGGTAAAAGTAACTAAGTTCTAGTATCACAACAGCAAGTATTATACTTGGAGAAAGTACATTTAGTTTTTATCAATCTACAACAACAAAAGCTCAAGGGGTGTGAATATTTTAGCATCATGTCGTACCTATGAGTAATAAAAGCTTTTTATAATTTGTGTTAACTTGTGCTCTTTAGAATCAGAGACACATTTGAACATTTGCCAGATTCAGTAAAAACAAAAAATTCAGAGTAATTCCTGAACACTATAAACATCAGAGGTTCTTATGCTGTTATTGTTCCTGCTTTTAAAGTCAAACACTTTACATTGATCATAATTCTCAATACCTTCAACAGTAGATCAACATATAAAGCTAATGAGATGATTTTTTTTTTATTGCTTATTGTTCTGCTCCTGTTCTCCAATGAGTTCAGGGATAAATTCTCTCTGTATGCAATCTCTGCTGTCAGAGCCCTAAGAGGAAGTTTCACTTTTATTTTTTATGTTTGTCCCTGACCTGCCTGATCGTGACTTTGTTGGATAAAGATTCCAAGATGGCCTTGAAACTTTTTTCTAATTTAAAGAACATCAGTAACTCTCTTCCTCCGGTCCATAAAAAGCCTTATTACATTTTTTCTCAAACTTGTGAAGCTTCGCTCAAGGTTTAAATGCCACGCAATGATTTTTTTTTCACGCAATCTAACGTCAACTCTAGGCATATATATTATGAAAAATTTCCTTTTGCACCGCACAATATTAATTTATCCTGAAATATTTATTATTTTCTGGTGCGGTTTTTCCAATATGGAAGAGGGATGCTTCATTTTCCTCAAAGCTGTCCAGACTAAAGTGCAACATTCCTGTGCTGATTCACAACTGCTGTATAGAAATTACAACCAAATCCCGCTGAAAGCTTTCCTCCTCGGCTAGTTTGAAAGTTGTTTTTGAATTATCACATTCGGCGTGTTCCTAACATGGCAGGTCGCCCAGGTGGGTTTAATACATTAGGCTGTTGTCATTCCAGACCTCTAGACAGCTCATCATGAAGAGAAAAAATCAGCTGCCAAGTAGAGCAAACTGATCAAATAGGGCTGTACGACCAGAAGGAACATTTATATGAAGTTTTAGACATTTTACAAAGATTAATGCCCCCAACAAGGTTCATTTTGCACTATATATTTTTTGTCATCTAATTGACTGGGTTTTTGTTTCTGTTTAAAGGACTTTATATTTAGTCAAATAAAATCTATTCAATGCATACATTTACATTTGAAGTTTTTGTTTTTTTCTTACTTTTCATAAAAACGGAGTTCTTAAACCTGCTGTAATGCTTTTTATTACTGTGATGGAACCATAAATAATCTAGATTGTAAATTCAGTTTCTGAGACCTGTTTAACTTGTGGAATTTAGTTTAATATGAAGTTTTATAGCAGTGTGACCTCACCTCTGCCCCCCCTCCCCCTCTGCAGGCACATCAGATCTGTTACTCTGTCCTCTGCCTTTTCTCCTACGTGGCGGCTGTGAAGGGGAAGGAGGCGGAAGGAAAACCCAAGCTGCTGTCACCAAGACCCCTTCCCAGCTAGTCGTCACCCCCGGCAACCCCCCCGCTCCTCTACATCCTTGGCGTGCCTCTCTACTTGAAATGGCATCTCTGCTCCTTAACCAGATTTTTGACAATCCCTCGTTTAACTCGAAGCACACAGCCTGCTCTCCCCTCCTGTGTAAATAGAATCCTGTGATCCTTTTTAGATCCACTGGTGTAGACATGTCGAGTCTGTGATGTTGTGTAAATAAGTCCTAACACTCATGGTTGTTGTCCCGATGTTCCAGCCCAGCTAGTTACCATGTGCTTTCCCCCGTTTGGATTTGGAGAAGTGACTGGGCTCTGTGTGGAAGCCTCAGTGACCCATGTGGTGCAGAGGTGAGGGATTAGCCCGAGCCACAGACTGCATGCAGGTCCTGTGCTACAGCAGTGAAGCTACCCCCCCCCCCCCCCCCCCCCCGTCTCCATACAGTTCTGTGTAATTCTGTGAAACGTGATTACTGTAAAGTTCCAGTTTGTCCAAGTTGAAACTGGTGAAGCATCCAGAGACCCTGTTAGTGCAGTGAAAAGCACCAGAGCACCACATGTAAACTCTCCTTAATGCTGTTTGGTCCTAAAATACTTCAGGTGTTCTCAGATGTGTCCTCTGCTCCACCAGGCTGAATCACTGTTCTAGTTCTGCTGTAAAACTTCTCGTCTGTGCTCCTCTGGTATTAACTGCATGTTACTATAAAGATGGAATAAATATTATATATATTTATATATATAGTATTTATTTAATATATGCATTTATTGAGTGTAAATTTTCTGGAAAAAAAGTTACAAAATGTTGATTTGCTAGATGTGCAATACTTAAGAAGTAGTTAGCCATTGCCAGAGCCAGGTTCTCTTGGCTCCACAGGGTGAAGAATGTAAGAGTTTTCTTTTTCTATAGTGTGGATTTGCTGAATATTCAGTGTGTTATGACTAGTCATCGTGTTCCGCTTCATCACGGGTCAATCACAAGACAGAAACTAACAAGATTTTCTGATGTTCATCACTTAGATTAGAATCGCCTGCAGTTATTGGAGGAGGCTGGTTAGTTCTGTGTCTGAGGCAAATCTCTACAAGCACAGCCATGAACCCTGGCTGATACATGTATGAGTAACATACAGACTGACTGTGCTAGGAGGCTCAGACTGCTGCTGTTCTACTTGAACAATTTCTACCTAAATAAAATAATTTGCAAAGTGATGTTTAGCAACTGAATGTTAGATTTTTTGTTTTGTTTTCATGAACAAATAAAATCATCTTTAGGAAGCGTCACTTAAACTGAGAATTTCATGACAATTTCTTCCATTAAGCATCCACAGGCAGATGGGTTTTAATGTACTAGGCAGGCAGAGGAAGTTATTTTTTTTTTCCATATTATACCTTTATATGTTTGCTTGTTTCTTTCTTCAACTCATACATTTCATACCTGCTCTGACTGATGATTGTTAAACAGCATCTCAGCCCTACTCTGTTAAACCTAGAGGTAAAGGGGCTGTTTTGTTTTTGTTCTTCCTTGAAGAAAGCATGCAGATGGTGATCTCTTAACATCATCTCATAGATCAGCATTAGGTGAATGAAGGGTTTAAAGTTCTGTTTCCTTAAATCAGTATTTGTTTAGATCAACAACACAATATTGGGTTATTCTCAGGCTGTCTGGTAAAATGAATTTGCTCGCATGTTAACGGGCTGCAGTCGGTTGAAAGCCCTATCTAAGCTTGTTGTGCAGGGAAGCAGCTTTATCAGCTGACCAGTGAGTTTCAGCTTGTGGCCTTCATCATGTCGCCTAAAGCACTATTCATAAAGGAAGCGCCACAGTGCATCAGAACGAAACGGACGTGTAAATTAGCGAGAGGCTGAATTGATCCTGAGCCGTCAAAGCTTTGTCTTCCTGTTTAGTTCACTGATCCTCTTAGACAGCTTGTTTTTCAGGTACAGAAATATCATTTCATGCTGAGCATGAAATGCTAAATGTTTGCAGCCTCTTGTCATTTAGTTTAACTTTTTTTTACCAGGTAGGATAATAAATGCAAATGTATAAAAACTGAAGAGCAAATTTAGGCGCTAAAGTTGATGCAGAAACATGTTACGGTTTCTTCAAAAAAAAGAAAAGACATCACTCTTATGAGCTCTTGAAAGAGGTTAAAAACAACTTATTTCTCTCCTGTGTTTGACCCTTAGAAAGTTTCAGAGGAGACAAACTAATCATGGCTGAGATCATTTGATCTTGTTTGTTCCATGGTGTTAAAAACAGGTCCTAGCTAAACCCACTGTGTGTGTGTGTGTGTGTGCGCATGTGTGGTCATGTGGTGAACAGTCTCCTATCAGCAATATATTGCTATGGTAAATTCACTGGAAGAGTTTTATTTTGATCCTGACATGCCTGTATTTTTAGTAACCTAAATGTGCAAAGAAGAACTTTCAGAAGGACTTTGAGAAGATGCTGTTCCATCTCAACAACGGATCTGAATGTTCTGCTTAAGCTAAAAAAAATAAATAAAAAAATGTTTTGTTTCCTGGAATATTACAGCTCATCTCTGTTACTGTGCTCGCTGGCTGCTGTCAATGGAGGGAAGAAGTAAAGAGATGCCAGCTGTAAGCTTTCCAGTAGTTAAGGAGAAAAAATGTATTTATAGATTATGTACAGCTTTGGCAATATAATAAAGTTGTCCTAAATGATGATTTATTTATTTTTTTTCTTGAACAAAAGACAAAGTTTTCATTTTATTTTTTTTTCAAAGATTTATTGCAGGAAATTGAAGCATGGTTGTTCAACTTGACCCTGAACACGAGGATAAAAGAGACAGCAGAGACCTGAGCTGCTCTACATGCAGTGAAACCAACTTATTAAAGATTTTTCCTTCTGTGGAAATATTTTCTTATGTAGGTTTTCATGTAAATAAAAAAAAATATTCAAGATAAATCTCTTAACAGACAGAAATGTACATTTTTTTTGTGAGAAAATAAAGTTCACATCTAAGATTAAATGATTTAATTAACCGTAATTAAATCATTTAATCGCACTGGCCTGCAAAGCCTTTTAAAAGATCTGCTGATGTGCCTTTTGATTTCAATAGAAGATAAAGGTGACATAAGTGAATAGGAAAAGCAGTTTTTGTGTCAAAAGGGAAAAAAAAAATATAAATCCAAACCCTCCAGGTCCATCATGAAGTATCGGCCCCCTAAAGGTTCTGCTACCCTTGTTGGAACAAAACGGCATCAAGTGTTTTTTCACATTTCTGGAGAAATTTGCCTCCTGCTTCTTTGCTGGATGGTTTTTAATTCAAGAACATCAAAGAGTTTGGCGATACCAGGTCTGTTTAGGCAATAGCATATTTTTTTATTAGTTTCAAATCCAGGCCACTCTTTAGTCATTTGGAGTTGAATTTGCTGCTGTGCTTTGGGTCACTGTCCTTTTCTTGAGGCCATGAACTTCTGGGGCAATTTCCTTCAGGTAAGTATTTCCTATATTAAAGCAGCCCCTGCCCATCATACCACCACCACCCTGTTTCAGAGTCACAAGACCTGGAGGCCAATCTTCCTAAATATCCACATCTCTTTACAATTCAGAATATTTTCCCTTTTTGGGAAGTCTTTGAGATCATTATGATTTTCAGGAATGCTTTTGTTGTTTTTTGGTAAGCAGCGTTTTTTACCTTGGAACTTTTCCCATTGATTTTACTATTTTCCGCAGTCTCTACTGAACTATGACCTCCGACTGTCACCTGAGACAAATGAGGCCTGCAGGCCTTTAGATGTTCTCGGTTATTTTACAGCCACCTGAATGGCTTATCGACATGCTTAATAGATCTTTGGTCTGTTCATCCAACCCGCTTGCTCCCCTCACTTTTTTTCATCTTTTCCTGAAATTCTTTAGAGAAAAATCATTTTTACATTACATAATCTACTTATGTTAAACAAATCTGAATAAGTGATTGTTTTGATGGGTAAGAGCCTTTTCTTCTATATAAAAGATCACCAAAAACTGCTTTTAAGATTTACTTTGGCGATAAAAGTTGTATAAGGGTCTAAAATTTAAAAAAAAGGCACAGTGCTAAAAATGTCCATTTCCTTTTTGTCAAACTTTTGTTTAGTTAAAAAAAAAACTAAGGTATGGTTTAACTTATTTATCTTTACCAAAAATAATGCACAAAATTAATATTTATAAAAATAGATTTTGAGCCAGATATACTTTGTAAAGAAAAGGGAATGATATAAAAAATAAATTAGTAATGATACTTGCAAAGTACCCAAAGGATATTAAAACATGCGTTTAAAATGAAAAAGCACCTTTTAAATCTCTTAACTAGGCCGATTCATCTTTGCATTGTTGTGTTGCATAAAGTTCAGGTTTCATACTCTGAATGTTGGAGACTTTGCTTTTAGCTTGCCGTCTAATTCGTTACCATCTCGATTGTGTCAACATTTAAAGCACTTTTTAAGACCGATATGTGGCTTAAGTTGTAGTTTCAGATTAATTTGAGTCTTTAAGGCTTCCTATGTAAACCTTTTGTCCAAGGCTCAAACGTCCCCGTGGACATTTCTGCGGAGAATCTGGAGACGAGACATCACCTCGTCCCAGTCCAGGTAGGCCCCCTCCAAGTGTCGCAGCCTGTCTGGTCTGCTCACGTAGCTCTTCCTGCCATGCAGCAGACGCCAGTTGTCAAAGGTCACGATGTCTCCTGGAATAAAACACTCAAGATTAGACATGGGAGCTTTTGCTGTCGATCTAAAATACCACAGAAACAAATCAGGTTTTTATCCATTATCATTCTTTGGAGGATGTCCTTCAGTGACTGCAAAGAGGACACGGTTACTGATGGGCTGGATGTTTACAGCTTGAAATAACACAGTGGGAAGCAGCAGATCCATCCTGCTCCACATAAATGTCCCGAACCTCAGCCGTTAGGAGCAGCAGATGCATTTCATGGCTTTCACTAGACATTGGTAACTTGATTTGGCCGACAGTGACAAAGATAGCAGTGAAGTTTTAATGTCACTACGACGTTAATGATGACAAAAACGCCCATCAGCATGTTTACAACAGGCTGAAGAATCCTGCTGACAAACATCCTCCTCACTGAAATCTTTACGTTTCAACATATTAAAGCAACTAAAAAGCCATCAATTTTAATTGCTTTTGATGAACTTATCGATTAGTGTTGCGCCGATGCCATTTTTTGGCACCGATACCGATACCCGATACTTGGCTGTGCAGTATCGGCCGATACCATAATAATGTAAAATAATTGCCATCATGGCTTTGTCAAGCTGCTGCCTACCTTTGTGAAGCAGGAAAATATCTAATACAAAGTGAATCCAGTAGAATTTTTTGATAAAAAGTTCTACTGTATAATAAAAATAAGTTTTTATTGCCTACCAGGAGTGGGTGACAATAGTTGAATAAACTTATCGCTCTCAAAATGGTATCGGGGCCCTATTTGTTGGTACTCGCCGATACCGATACCACCATTATAGGGCAGTATCGGCACCCCATCCGATTATGGTATCGGTATCGGTGCAACACTAATTTCGATGCATTGTTTAGTTTTCTTCTGTAAAGAACCTTGTGATCTATTTTTTGACACTATACCACATCAGAATGCATCATACCCCTTTTCTAATCTTGTCACCTTACAACCACAAAATTTTTTACTGATAGAACAAAACAAATAGGCATAACTGAACTGCAAGGAAAGGGATGAATGCAGGTAAATAGTTTTTAAATAATCTGAGAGTGACACCAAAAAAAATAAAGTGTGTAAAATCTAATCTCATTTTTTTTTTTCTCAGCACTGGTGGAAAAACATGACGGACAAGAGAACAAAACTGTTGGTTGCATGTTCTACAAATCAGGCCTCCGTTGAAGAGTGTCAAGAAGATGACCATGAAAAGTTCATCTTTAGCAGATGTGTGCATGAAGAAGCTCTGGCCAGATGGGATCAAGCTGAACTGTGGACCTTGCACTCTTAGTGGCAGCACTGCGCCACTGTAGCAGCAGCAGAGATGTTCAAATGTTAGGTAAAGATTAATATAAAGTCACCCTAGAAGAAAATCTGGTGAGGGATTTGTTTGAGGGATTGTTACTTTTTATAAACTCAATAACCCTAAAAATGAAGCCAGAAACGGTTCATATTAAAGCACATTTATGTCCTTTAAAACCCAGGCATAAATCTATAATGAAACCTGGTGGAAACATTTTTAAATTTGCTGATCATTCACTATCATCCTTTTACTTAGCCTTTGTCTAGATGTATAAAGCTGTTGGAGACATGTCAAGTGTGTTTTACCATCCAGGTGGTTCGTGTAAATATCTAGCTCTAGTCTCATCACTAGGCTGTCTCCTGCCTCCATTTTGTTTTTATAATGCACACCAATAGCTGCAACAGATCTCAGGATGGCGGCTATGATGCGGACCTGGTTTTCCTTCAGGATTCAGAATCAGGCCCCATTTCTATTCAACCAATAACTTCCTGGGCCTTAATGTGTCACAAACGAGGCAGAATACTGGTTTTACCTTCATTTTTATAAATATTAACAACTGAAGTCATTGAGTCTTTTAAACCTTTATCTGTTGGTTTATTAAGTGTTCACTGTGTGAATGTTTTCTGCAAGATATTTAGATTTAATTAAAGGAAACATGTAAACTGGCATGAAAACACATTCTTCAGGAGAATTTAAGCGCAATAGTAGCAGTTTTAGGTTTTTAGCTGTGAAATATGCAGACATTTTTTATTCTACTTTTACTGTGTTTTAGTTCAATAAATAAATAACAGCAATGTGAGGCAGAGTATATTTTTCTTAGTTCTGGTTTCCAAGGCGACCACCTGACCTGGCTCCATGGTGTAGGTGACCACGTTTTCTGGTCTGTTCATTATGTCCACATAGGCCTTCAGGGCCCTGTAGAAGGGTTGAACCTGATGCAGGGGGACGTCCAGCACAGAGTCTCTGGTGGCGTTGTTGTAGTTTATTTTGCAGATGTTGCCCTCAGAGTCAACGCTGATCAGAAAATACAGAAGGACAAAATATTAGTTTAGAGCTGAAGCAGTTTTTATTTAGTTCTAGCTTAACAGGAAATTAAAAAAAAAAGCAGATGTGATTAATTTAAACATCTTTACGGTCTATTGGACATTATAATTAATGTGGAATATAGATTATCACTATTCTGTTATATTTCTATGCTTTGTGTTTTTGTCTAATGCACATGTAAAGTTTTACTGTGTATATGTATTTGAATAATTTTGAACAGCAGAGGGCAGTGTTCTCACACCGAATATAATAACTGAACACCATCATAAGGTGAACAGTTTGGTGTTTCTTTTGTGTGAAATCAGATGTCTGTGTATTGATAAACAGACAGCTGACATTTTAACAGAACTTACTCGATTATACGGTTCTTTGACTGTAGCATAAAGTCACAGTAATCTGTGCCGGTGTCTGTGAAGTCGATGCGGAGTGAGGTGAGCGTCCGAAAGGCCTCTGGATCCTCTCTGTGGAGCTGCTCGGCCATGTGAAAGCCATCCACCACCTCGCTCTCCCCTCCTTCCTCCGCCTGGTTAATGCAGTGCAGGAACTGTACCTACAGCAGTCCGAAACACATGCTGAGCAAACGCTCCTTTCCAACCTCTGAAGTCATGAAGGCCAAATGCCAAGACATGATTCATCACCGATCCCATTCCTGTTTAATCCTCTAAACGCCATTTAAGAACGATTTTACTCACCCCAGGTGCAAAGTGTAAAGCAGGATAGTCTGTATGCAGGCTTAGTTTCCCAGAAGTGTATGCCACATTGTTTGCCATGGATTTGTCCTGGACTTGCCATGTATGCCTGAGGACAAAGATAACATTCATTAATAAACCCCACTTTAATTATTCCGCTTTGGCAACAGAAGATCAGCAGCGACAATTAGGAGAAAAGGATGAGATGAGATGAACTTCGGAGGGTTCCCTGAGGGGAAACTGGGCAGCTTCACAGAAACGCTCAGACTGTAGACTCTTAAGCAGATCCTTCATTGAGATGCAGCATGAGTTGAGCGCTAATGAGGTAAAGTTATCTTCAATGTTCTGTTTGTATGCCATCGGCGTCGCCAGACCCCATTTACTGGGGCACATGCCCCAGTATAAATCTCATGAATATTTGCAACAGTGTTAAATTTTTTTAATGCATCAATTTAGATAATTCCAACGGGAGGAGACGTATATTTCTACTCAAATGCGTAGCAAGTGTGTTGTTAACTTCAAATTGAGGGTGTATTAGCGCCCCCACGTCCGCGCATGTCACTGCATGAACTGCAGGTAAATTAACGCGCTGCTCTCAACTGAGTTGGATGGGACACTGTGCGGCCGTGACGCATTTTTAGTTGTGGTACCGTTTCTTACCTGTCAATTTTATTATTTTCCCGGTGAAACCACATGATTTATAGGCTACTAACTGAAAATTACTGCATTGGTTTGTAGATGGATATCAGGAAATTCCTCACACGAAGCAGAGACAGGGAAGCAGTAAAACAAGATGAGAGAGAGGGAGGTAAGGTCCCGTGACGAATTAGTGATTTAAGCTAACTAGTTACATTAGGAACGTTATAAGCAATATGATAGATATTTACATAATTATAAATTTAAGTTTTTTAATGTTTGCTGTAGAGAATGAGAATGAAGGTGCTGGAGTAGGAAAGGGAGGAGGAGGCGAGACTGACAGGCAAGAGACAGGTGAAGGACAGGAGAGACAGGACCATGAAGGTTATGAGGATCCAACAACCAGCTTCCACAAACAAGAAGGGGACATTAGTGATTTAGGGGGAAAGCATGATGGTCCTAGACAAGTGAAGTTAACCCACCATCCCCAGGACAAATTTGGAGTAAAAAAAACTTTCATTTAATTCAAAATGGTTTGAAAGCTTTTTATGGTTGAAAAAGAAAGCCTTGTCATCAAGGATATGCAGTGTGTTTTCAACTTGCTTGATAACACCATGTTCCCAACACTAACGCAGGTCATCCAGATCTCCCTCACAATCACAATCAACAGCTGGAGTTGTGAAAGGTCATTCAGTGTGTTGAGAAGGCTCCACACTTGGCTGAGGTGCACAATGGTACAAGACAGGCTCCATCATCTTGCTATTTTATCAGTTGAAAAGGAAGAACTTTCTTAGCTGAGACACAAGTGATTGACACTTTGAAAAAGTGAAAAATAGGAGGTACACTTTAATGCTCATAAAATAAAATAAAAACTTAGTGCGGGTTGAGTTAAACTTTCCCCTGAACTAAAACTCCAAAACCTAGAAATTAATGATTACTTCAGAATGTGTATAAGGAAACGTTTTATTTTTAAAGTTGGTAATGTCTTATTTTTTATAGCTGCAATGTTTAAAATGTTCAACATTGCAGCTATAACATTGTTTTAACAAAGAGTATATTTGTTAAAACAAATATACTCTTACACTCATTAATATCTCAACTGGTAATTTTGGTAGGAATATATCAGGGTGGGGCAGTGTGCTTGTCTGTATTTGTGTATGGCAGGATGGGCATATGCGGTAGGGGGCCAGTGCCCCAGTAAAGCTTTGTGCCTAGCAACGCCCCTGTTGTATGCCTCGTTTTGGACAAGGCTTGAGTCATTAATAGTTTCTGTGGTGGTAGACCTCTCCGTTTTCCTCTGCAGACTTTTCACTTCCTGCTCTATGAGCTCATCCACCGCCAGTGGAAGAGCTTTATGATTCAAACCTCTGTTGCAGCTGAGTGCACCAGGTTATTCCTCCGACTTAAAAAAAGAAAGATGAAACACTTTTAGTTAGTTTTTCTCCTTTCTGTCCTGAAACAATCAGCCCAGCAATAAGTCAAAGTGATGAACTGCTGTGATGGAAAAAGGGCGAAGAGAAACTCACTAAGCTCAACTCCAGAGCCAATACGAACCAAGGCTAGAGAGGAATCACTGGTGCATACACTTAAGATACTTGGCTTAAAACATTTGCCTTCTTTTTGAATGTTTCATATTCAGTTATCGTGAGCAGGACTATTTGACCTTAATTTAAAAAGTGAGATTATTTTGTAATGAAGCTCCATTAATGAAAAGAAAAAAATAGAAACTGGGTTTAAATTAATTGCAGAGACTGAATTATTGACAGTCAGATCCACTAGTAGTTGGTAAAATGTCCCTCAGCAAAATGCAGAGGAGCTTTGCTTTTACTGGTTCTTCTTATCAGAATTAATGAAGTTCATTAATACTGTTTGAGAGAATGATTTTTTTTTAAAAGTCAGCTTATGATTTCTAATAAATATCTACTGTAATTATGTTTTACTTTTTAAAGAACTTCTATTATTATTGAAAAAGAGGAGGAATATATTTTCCTCTGTCATTTGTAGATAATGTTGTAATAAACCTTTTTTTTTTATCTCAATATCCCCCAATTGTCCTGCAGTGAGGTAATTTGTCCTCTGCTTTTAACCCATCCCCTTAGGGAGAAATCATCTGCCTGTGGAGCACATTAATCGATCGTAGAAGGTTCTCAGAGGAAGTGGTTTAAATGTTGGCAGACTGAATACTAACTTTTATCCACGTTTCAAATGTTGATTTGAAGTAAAGGTAATTAGGAGGTAGTCCTCCTTTAATTATCTGTGTCCCAGTACCACTGCTAACAGAACAAAACCTCAGCATGATGATACCACTGCCATGCTTGACTTTAGCTGCTTTTTAAACTCTGACTTTGACTCCTCCCAACATATTTACCATCTCACTTGCCAAACAGCTCAACATTCATCTCTTCTGACCTTAAACATTTTTCTTTTGAGATCATTCAGCCAAACAATCTGGGCAGCAGAGGTTGGAAGTTCTGATTTTGGGTGCAGGTTTTCCTTCTTATATTTTGGTGTTCCTTTATATTTCCCTTTGCGGGGCCCATTTTTACCAACTTTCTCCCATCTCAGTGTGACCATTCTGGGTCAGATGACTGAAACCTGGTCACCAGCTGGTGTTTAACAGGACAATGATCCCAAATACTTATCCCCCAATGAATTAGACAGGTCATCAATGGGGAATAATGGACAACCTGCCCGTATCCTAGTGGTGGTCCTTGGAGCCGATAGAGTTAAGCAAAGGTCAGCTGCTAAGGGGTTCACATTAAGTTACTTCAGTAGCTTCAACTTCATCCCCAATGAAACCTTTGGAGCTACTATTAGAAGTCATGCTCATCCAGGAAGCAAACACCCAGCAGCTTAATGATGGCCGCACTGAAACTGGAGGAGGGAAAGTTATCCCATTATTATGGGTTGTAAGAAAACTAAGAGCCATTTCTAAGTTACAACTGACCAAACAGTAATTTAAAACTTGTGCATCCAAATCGCCCATTAAACTAAACCAAAGTACTTGTTGTACAATCAGTCCATCCTACCAGCAGAATAATTCAAATGTATCATCAGGAGCCCCAGACTCGGACTGGTAATCTGTGATACCAGGCATTATTTGCCCGGTGGTCCGGTCCTAATTTCAGTTTGCGTGGGTCGACCCTCCTTACATCATACTCAAGGAGCTCAAGAAGTAATACAATGTTAACTGCATTGTCCATAAGTGTGCTGGTGTAGATGGAAAAATGCCAGGGCCGAAAATCGTTCCCAGTCCGAGCCTGAAGAGCCCTAACTTCTTATGACCCTGACAGTGTGTGTAAACTTGTCCCCTGCACTAGATCTTTCAAACATATGTTCAGCTGGCTTGCATTATTAAACAAACCAAAATTCCCTGCTTCATGTGGATTTTCAGTGCTGAACATGAAGTAAACATCACAGAGTCTCACCCATAAAACGTCAGCCTAAGATATCCAATCCTCTCAGCCAGTCTGGCCACCTGGCCTTGATCTGCAGGCGCCCCCTTTAGGTGGACGATGCCGACTCGACGTAGAGCCAGGAGCCACGCGAGGGCAGCGCCATCGTCATGGAGAACTTCGTGGAAGTCAGCCCTGGGAATACGCAGCGACGCATCCCAATAAAAACGCTCTGAAATGCAAAGAGGGAAATAAAAAAAAGACCAGTTGATAGCATTCAGTGTGATGTTTCTCTTTCTGTTTGGTAAACCAGCATTAGGTTCTTGTAAAAGCAAAAATAAATCCCTTTTCTAATCCAAGAAACAAACATACAACTGAGCACACATGGACGGCACTCAGAAATCCTCCATGTAAACTGGACTGTGCTGATAAAATGGAAGACAGCCATTCAGATGTGCAGCACATGTTGAGTCAGTACATTGCAAAACATCCAACCTTTAGTTTGTTTACTGTGAGTAAAATACATCAAGACAAGATTAGAACACATTTTTTTATTCAAACACTGCCTCGCTCTGGCTGTTTAGCTCCAAAAACTTTTTTCTACTTGACAAAATCAAGTATGACACTTTGTTTCATTCCAGAAAGGATGTAATTTATCTCAAACTCCATTACTGCATCCTATGCTTATTGGACCAGAATGATTTTATAAACTTTGCTGCACACTTGAAGACAAATGGTTCTCTGAGAAGACAAAAAATAGTAAGCATGTCTCGGTCAGACAGACCCAAATGGAAAGAATCCTCCACCGCTCTCCGCCCAGCTGGCTCCACTCCTTTTTCCATGCAGCCTCTCTCCAGTGACTTCCTAAGAAACATCTGCTAAGTACATTTTGTGGGGTGGTGGGGGAAGTGTCTACCTGTCTGGTGTTTGTGGTGCCTCTTTGTGTCTTTTAAGCAACCGCTATGTTCGAAACAAACCCTGATAAAGTTGTCAGACAAACCATGGGAATAACACCAGGATTTAGCAGTCTGTTTCAGCTGAACTCAAAATACGCCCCCCCTTTTGAGTCATTGTAGATTTAAAGATGCAACAGAAAGACGTCAACTGGTGATTCCCTAACCTCATTTTTTTTTTATTTTTAAAGCAGTGAAGCACAAACACAGAGGCTACATGAGTCAGGAGCACGGTGATCACCGTGGCTTGCAGACCCCCCCCCCCAGGCTGTTGTCACTAATGATCAGTTTCTGGACGGTCAAGGACCGGCTGCCTGTTAAAACATGTCATGAGGGTGAAGGCAAACAAAGAGAGCATGAGAAACTGGAGCAAAAGGTAAAACCTGGATGCTACAATTAATTGGGAAGCATGTACAGGTGTAGCAGTGCTTCAGGTTTTTTTCTCTCTCAGTTCCGGATGTCGGTCGTTATGGAACGGCCCTGGCTGTGGGCGGCAGTCTGGTCTATGTGTGCAGTACCTGCTGCAGTTCAGGACAAACCTCATTCTGAAACTCGTCACGCTCACCATTATCAGGACAGTTCACAGTGAGCCTGCGGGGCGGAACAAAAGATGAGAACCTTGCATGAATATATCTGCTGTCTAATCATGTAATCAGAGACTCCAAGCAGCTTGTTTGTGACGGGAAGAGATGCAGAATGAGAAAGATATAATTATAGGCCTTTTAACCCAAACAGTTCAAAGTTCAGATTCTGGTCAAGTTATAAAAAGATCAAACTTCAAGTAAACAAGTATTTGTGCTGCTAGGGGAGATTTATTGAACATAACATCATGACTTTATGGTTTTAAGATGTTTTAGGAAGGCTTCATGTTTAATCATAAGGTCTAGTTTTTTATTATGCATAATCTAATAGAGCCTTAGAGAACTCCATTTGTTTATATGCAGGGGGGGATTTACCATTAGGCAGGACTAGGCAGTTGCCTGGGGCCCCAAGTTCATTGGGGGCCCTAAAAAACTCTGTTTACATGTATGGTTAATACAACTATTCCTTATTTTTGCACATTAATTATGTTTTTGATAAAAATCTTTCACTAAAATGGCATCAGAATGCTTTTAATATTACAGGGTTTATACATGTAATACATATTTCTTAAATCCGCCCAAGTTTAAATGTTTTGAAACAACATCCAACACAGAGTAATGCACAACTGTAAAAAGAAAGGAAAAGACAATATAATAAAAAACAGTATTCAGACGCTTTTAATCTAATTCTTCTGAATAACATCGACTGCCTTCAGAGGTCACTTATTTTCCTAAGTAAACAGATTATATAATTAATGCCAACTTAAGTCCAGCTTTTCTGTGAATCTGCCTAACAGAAAACTATTAATTGTGTATACCATAAATCTGGCCAATTAGGGTGAGTGGCATAAAAAAAAAACCTTAGAAATCCACTAATCATAAAAGGAACGCAATAGTCACGTGGAATAAGATGGTCTGGCCAGCTCTTGGGGATTTAACTGAGACGAAGAATCTATTGTATTTTTTTTAATCGTTTATTCCATTTATCTTTTACCTACTTTGTGAATGTTATTTTTACCCATGTTTTAGCTATTTGTTTTTTATCTGTACGGTTTTATGTTATATTTATTTTTCTGTACAGCACTTTGGGCAGCTGTGGCTGTTTTTAAGTGCTTAACAAATAAAATTGGATTAATTTGAAGATGGACAGAGTAAAGTTTTTAAAAATACTAAAGGGGAACTTTTAGGGCCTGCAATAGACTCGAGACCGAGGCAGAAACCGAATTACTTTAAAAGTCCATGTGAACAATAACTTTAATGTCATACTTAAAAGGCACTTTGTGATGAGTTATCAAATATTTAAAACATTTTTTTTACTGGATTCTGAGTCTCCTCCCTAACAGCCAAACCCAGTCAATGCTTGATTCTCAATGGACTACAGATGTATGATTTTTGCCTCTCATTGGGTGATTTTACATTCAATAAGGTGGTTTTAGAGTAAATTTTCCTCAGATACACCCATATACACTATATAAAAGAAGATTTGTTATAATATTCAGATGTGACACCGCAGAATGACCAGAAACTTGATTAAAAATGTAACGGTTCCTCAGCCTTATTTCAGTTCAGTCAAGACAACTTTACTCAAAGAGACTATTCTTTTCACTTGCAGTTATTAACATTTGAATGTACAGTAAGACTCTGTTCTGGGACGCTGCAGTCCTTCCATGCACGCACAAGCTAAACCAGAGGCATTCTGAGCAGCTGCTAAGGCCCTTGATGGTAGGAAACACAGCAGGCGTCATTGACAACAGACATGACATTGAAGTCATAGGCAGTATGAAAATGAGCAGTGGGACCAAAGCAACTGAGGCTGTCGAAGTGAGACAGCTCAAGCAGCTTCAATAGCACACAGCATGAGATGTGCCTTATCAACTGAGCCAACAGCTCATGAGGATTTATTTAAAGCTCAACTGACTTGAAGTTTTGAGCGATCTTGACATTATGAGGAACCCTTTGGTGTAAGAGATTATTATTTCACTTTATATTCATTTTTTATCCCGGGAGAAAAAAGAAAAAAGCTCAGTCATGCTTTCCTACCTGCGATTTGTGTACTGTTCCTGTTCAGGCAGCATTTAATGCATGCGAGCGGAAAAGAACTTTAAACAAACATTTTAATGAACCCTTCTGACAAGACTCGACATTTTCACATAAAAAATGAATGAAAGCTGAGAAACAGTGAAGAGAAAAGAAAAAGCAGAAGAAGGAAAGGAATGAAAATTGCATCAGAGCGAGACTACTGTGTAACTCTGGTCCCAGCTTAAGTCCTAGGGCCAGTCTTTTAGATGTTTTCTGGTCCGACACGCCAATGTAGCTGAACAGCTGGATTGCCTCCCTGTTATGCAATAAAGCTTTTGGTCAACTCACTTCTAAATTCATATGTAAAGCTGGTTAAATATGATTGTTTTAGAAGCAAAGATGCAGCAAAGTGTTGCAGGAAACCAGCTCTTAAGAAGCAGACTTTAACCCGTGATCTGAGCAGAATGATCAAAGCTCTACCTTGATGTAGAAGTGATTGTCCTGCTGAGGGACGGACGTCGGCTCCACGCTCAGGTGTTTTGTAACATCTAACGCAGTTGTCATGTGCATTGTTTTGTAACTTATTTATTCTTTAGACTGCTGTTTGCCCTGGAATACTACTTGAAGCCAAGAAGCAACATTTTAAACTGTAAACATTATTAGGTACTAATTAGGTGAATTCTTCTGCCAATTGATAGCAATGCATTTTCCATTAAACGGAAAATGCATTTAATCCATTAAATGGATTAAATGGAAAATTCAAGCAACATTTCTAGAATTTGTATCAAAAAATATATCTTGAAAATGCTGCAACATTTTTGTCCATTTAATCATCCACTACTTTAGATTGGTCTGCCATATCTCCTATTAACGAAAACAGGAAAGTTGGTGCTTGAATATAAACACCTACATCAATAAAAACAAAACTTGCACCCTCACAGTACATATTGCACTTTTCTAAAATAAACATTCAAAACTGCAAACTAATATTTTAGTAAGTATAATATAATATAGCATAATAAGTCTTAATTTTTATTAAAATAATTTTTTTTCATTTGCTTTTTTTCCTGCCTTTTTTTAAATCTGCAAAAACTTAATTGAAAACAGAAAGTTAAGATATTCAGCTATTTGCATTTTCCCCCATCTCACATCTGAAATGCTTTTTTATAATCGTTTTAATATAGTTTAAATGAAAAACATTAAAATCTTCAGCAAGAAGTATAATTATAACTCCAAAACCCTAATACATTTTTAATTTTACAATTATACATCATCATGAATATTTAATTAAAAGATTAGCATAAAACAATCCTTGGAGTTTTTCTGAGAACATGATGTTGGACAATTGTCTATGATTTATCTTTGATAAAGTATGTTTTATATATTAAGAATATTATCTGAACAGACCTGCGTTTCTTGCATAATCTCCAGATGTGGTTAACAGAACTTTAAAAAAACTCAATATCAGGGTTTCTTCAATAACTTCCTAGCAATAAAATAGTCACAGACTATATGACTGCCTTGAGATTTTTTCTGTGCGGTCATTTGTGTAAATTACTCTGGCATGCACAGAAAGAAAAGGGTTGCCGTGTGCTTGAAGGGACACTTTTGATAGCCAGACAATATAGTATATGTGCAAAATTCCCTGCTCTGTTTCTCCCACAGTTGTAGTGTGCTACAGTGGCTTTTCCAGATGAGGAAACCTGAAGCCCAGGCTCCTGCGGTTGTTATGCAGTTCATGGTACTTTGGATCTGCTCTCACTGTGCTCTGTGGAAGCTTGGAGGCCTGTGTCGCTCTCCTCTGGTGGGAGTCCTTTAAAGCTCTGCTTCAATCACTGCCGTTATCCACAGGGCTTTTGTTTCGACTTGGATAAGTTTTATCTCTGAGCTTGGATCACCTCACTTCAGTGGACTGTCTGGAATATACTGACAGGGCTTCAAAGCCAGATGGTATAAATAACTGTTTTTAAGAGACCAAGCACATAAAAACTTATTCAAGCTATTTGGGAGATTTTATTGCAAACAATTCAAATATACCTGTGTGTTTTAAGCCGAAGTCTACAGTGGATATAAATCTGTTTGCATCCTTTTTGTTTTTGTTTTTTTTGATAAAGATATTTAGGGTTTTCTTTCACTAACATCTGCTTAAGACTATTTGAGTGAGTTTTATTTTTTAAGCATTCAGGATTCATTCATATGGTCTCTCTGTTTAATGGACCATTAAAACATTTTCCACTTTAGGAGGATTACTTTGAAACAAATAGGTGTTAAAGTTCCAGTCAATTTACTTTTCTTACACGCATGTTTGCAAATATGTAAAAATAAAAAATGAGTTTTAAGATTGTCACTAAAAATGAGATTTTAAACAAAATTAGCTGAATTATTTACATGTAAAACAAAAAAAATATTGTTTCAGGGAAAATAAGTAGTTAATTTGGTAACACTCTGTATTAACCAGCAGCTAATGGGCTTAAGAATAATTTTCAACCAAATTGGATAATTATTCTAATATTTGGGCATAAAGTTGCATGTAAAATTTCACATGTTATCGATCTTATGAAGGATTGTTTTCAATCTATGGTGAATATTCAAAACTCATAAACTTTATCCATGAAGAGAAAGTATTTTATTAAAAAATATATATCTTAATTGTACCTACATCACATATAAATCTAACACAGAGAATGGTAAAACTGGTCTTTATAGAGAAATTAAACCTCATGTCTGAATGAAATTATATGTTTTTTAAAGATATATCAATTAGATTAATGATAAACATAAAGAAAATAAATATCTTTAGAAAAGAAAAATATCTAAATGAACAAAAATCTTCTTTTTTTTTTAAAGTAAGAAAAATAGACATCACACCAAGTGTTGATGTTAGCAAAGCAGGATTTTACTACTAAAGATGTTTAATTAAAAAAATAAAGCTGTCTGATTTTTTAATCACCCTTGGTTCACCTGGTTCACCATTTCAACCTTTTTTCATTATTTTTACAAGCTTTAATTAAAGAGATCCCCCCCTTCTATTGACTAAATGACCTACAATATTAAAGGTTGATGTCTGACTACAGCAGGGACCTACAATCCACAGGGCAGAGACAGCACTGGGTTTTCAGGAGCAGAGAAGATCTGCTAAGATCATTGCTCCTAAATTGTGCTCCAACTATAGCCTCCCACTGGCAGCCAGGGTTTGGTGTTCTAGCATTTTCTTTTGAGATTTTGCTATCAATAATTTAAAAGGTAAATAAAGATCTTAAACAGACAAAAAAAAATAATTCCACATACATGACTGTTATAAAAGAGATAGCAAAAATGGGGAACAGAATAGGATAATTTGAGAACTTCAGAATAATCACTTATGGACAGAAATGAAACAAAAAGTTTTGCCTTGGCTTTGTCTGACGTTAAATGTATATAGTATATACCGTGCGTCCACACACATATATATAGCAGCTCAATTTTTAAGCAGAATTATTATACAGGGTTATTGCACAGGGAATTTCTTTTTTTTTCTTCTTCAGTGTTTTATTGTCATTACACCATCACAAGTACAGAGCAACGAAATGAACCCTCTGCATTTAACCCATCCCCTTGGGGAGTAGTGGGCTCCATTTACATGGGTATTTATATATATGAGTATTAATATATATAGTTTTTGCACTGGGTATAAAATATATAGAAACCGGTTATTGCACAGGGTATTTAAAAGTATTTGCACATTATACATCACTCAAGTTATTGCAGTTGTAGTTGCATTGCAGAGTCTGGTTACAGCAGGGATGAATGACCTGCGGTAGCGTTCTTTTTTACAAATAGGGAGTAAAATTATTTTACTAAAGGCTCAGCTCTTCTACAGCCTGGTGCAGAGGGTGGAAGGTGTTGTCCATGATGGATGATTTCAAGGTTTAATTATGCATAAAAGCTCAAACTTTCTCACTTTTAGTCAGATTTTCTGCAACTTTTATATATAAAATTCTGGCTTCTTTAATTAGGATTAAAAACACAGTTAAGCTGCAACTTCAGCCCTGAATGAAATACCAACAGATATAGACGATAAAAAATGTGGGGAAAAAAGGGAAATCCAAGCAGTGTTGATTTATTGGTTTAAATTGTCAGCCCGTATGGTGCCAGATTGAAACCACAGTAATTACTGAAGCAGCACTTGCTTAAAAGTGTTTGTGGAACATTGCCTTAAGCCGCTTTGATAACCTTCAGATAAGACATTTCGACTTTAGAGCACATGTTTAAGGATTCTTATTGTGGAGGATTGACGGTTATGTCTCAGTTCTTAAGCCTTATATCTTATGATAAAATGCAAAAACAGGCTCCAATGATTATGCCAAAAAGCCTTGTGTTTGATATTTTAGCACATATGAATAAGCAGATGCTAAATTCAACAGATCTGATGAGCAGGAAATATATTGAATGAACAAACTGAACCCCTTTGAATCTGACTAAATCGTACCTGACAATAGGCAGAGAGAGTGTAGAAAACAGGTGGAGGCTGTTATCCTAACTCGCATGGATGTTTTCAGTCTTTCTGCATGTCAAATTGACCAAGACTTTCCCGCCTTTGCAGGCTGGTCAGAATCTGAATGGTTTGATTAAAAACAGAAAAGGAAACCTGGGTCTAAAGACTTTCCTTTTTTTTTTTTTTTATTGCAGGCTTCATGTTGTTCTAACCTAACTAATGGGTGCTTTGATTGGAAAGAACGACATGACGTCACAGACGTTTCAACAATCAAATGCTTTGAGTTCAATCATCTGTGTGCAGCTTTAATTCCTAATGGCATTTGTTATAATTTCATGTTTTACATTTAATTTTAATAAACTACAGAGCTGAGACCTCATATTGCCATTTACTGATCTAAGAAAACTATATTTATAAAAAAAAAAAAAAAAAAAAAACAAGCCCCAACCCACTAATGCAAACTTAACAGCTTCTCCATCTGCAAATGCCTGTTCGTAAAACTTAGCCGAGCCCTGCAACAATATCTCATACAGGAGTCAATTTTTTGGCAACTGGTACTAGATGCTGTCAGTGTTACTTCAAGCATCAAGCCTTTCCAGAGAAGTGAAAACCCCAGTCATTATGATCGTTAAGCTTTCTCTGTAGCCTGAACAAGATGTTGAAAATTCAAAAGATGACAAAGAGGTGGGAACTGACCTAAATAGAACTGATCCGTGAATTACAGGAAGATAAATGCTGCGAGTTAGTGAAAAAAATGTTGAAAGGGAAAAAATCTGAATCCTCAGACTGAGTCCAATATGTGAAAAGTTGCTGGAACGATCCAATGTCCATTACATCACACTAAACAGTGAAAAGTCATTATAACAAATTAAAAAAACACCCAAGATGTGGTTTACAGTAAAAATTCCTCAAAAACTTTAAGGCTGATAACACAGCACATACTTATGCCTGAGAGCAACAGTTTAAAAGTTGGTTTTCACAAAGAACTAAATGTTGTGTGAAATGATGTTCATGTTTGGAAGAACAAAGAAATTTCCCATTGGAATGAAGTTTCCAAGAGCCTGGCGGACATAGAGCAGAATCCACCAGCATGATGGGGAACTGACAAATCTGCTGCTGCTTGAAAGAATCAGTCAGCGGCCTTAATTTGGAAAAGGCCAAACTCAAACAGTCCTGTGCAGGAATTAGGACCCGGCCAGTCACTGACTTTATGATAGATGGGAATCTGAAACGGATTACAGGCTTATGAAAACCATTCAAACCTGGAAAAGAGGCGAGTAAAAACAAACAAAACAGAAAAAAGAAACTGTGAAACTTCATAAAAAGTAACATGCAAAGAAAATCCAGTTAAAAATAAATTAATGTGAAACGACATCAGGCGTTTGGCACAGAACGGCGTGTCCAGACATGCAGAAATCAGGTCTCTTATAGAACCAGGTCACAAAAAAATCCATCTCACAGCAAGATCCAAATTTAAGATCCAAGTTAAAATAACTGCATCCAAATTGATTAAAAAAAAGTCTAATCCAGCCTAACTGATTGCATTTAGTAATAAAGTGGACAGATTTATAGTATTTATGTGCATAAACTAGCATTTCAAAGTAATAAACATACCTCTCATTATTCTGACATTTGGAAAAATGGAAATGTTTTTTGTAATCCTGACTCTCATGAAATGACTCATTTCAGTATGTGACTGAATTTTATGCAAACTTTTATCTTTATATAAAAAAAAAAAAAGAGAAACAGCTACAAACACAAAATACTAATTGACAAATACTCGAAGGAGAAAATAAATAGCAATATATCCGTCTAGCCAGAAAAATGAAGCTGTACTGCAATTGTGGGCATGTCAATTTCTTTTGCACTCAACAACAGAACCAAGCGAAGCACTTCTTAAAAGATAAATGTAAATGAAGCAGAAAGTCATTAAGCCTTTTTTGTTTCAGCCTCTCCAGCGATCAAATTACCAGTCAAGCAATTGTTCACTTGATGTGTGAAACCACACTAAAAGTGAAGGGTAGGTGGGCCGCAGAACACGAAGCACTACTTCTTGCTTGTAATATTAAAACATAATTAGGTAACTCTAACCAATAAATGACTCACGCTGTTAACGAACACTTGTTTTTACGCCTCGTAGAGGGTGAGAATCGTAATGGGATCTTTAGCAGGGAGACAGAATACATTTACTAAATATCAATCTCTGGGCATAATTTTACCTCCTTGCATGTACGATGACATGAAATTTGTCATAATTCCCGTCACAACTAAACAAATATGACAAGCACAAAATGGGAGGCTTAAGATGATGACACGGTTTGAATATTGAAAGCATCTGGCAGCCGTGGAGTAAATCACTGACGGATTTATTAGTGAAAACAGGAGTCATCGTAGGGAAGTGCACTGTGAGTGACAGGCTTACCCTGGACGCTTTAAAATCTTTGATCTTTTTAGTGTCATGAATCATTTAAAGTTTACACTGTCAAAACAAAACAGAAAATAAAATCTAACTGTGTGCTACCTTAAGTTTGAAAAACAGGTAAACAGTATTATCCATTAGTTCAGTAAAATGTTCTACTGATGGATGATAGCAATAAAGCACTAGATATCTAGATATCCATACACAATGAAAGCAGATCGATTCACAGGTGGAAAGATTGTTGACATTATATTGTTAATCCTGATAAACAAACCTTAAGGTTTATTTTTTTGGCCAGAGAGATAGGGACTGTAATGATACTTGGAGTCAATTGTCCTCAGGTATCATCACTTACAAATGTATTAATATTACTGAACTTTAGTTCACATTACAACTCCCAAAATCAATGCATTTCATAGGAAACTGTTGATGATATAAAACCAATAAAGAGAAGTTAGGGAGTGTTTACACCTGAAAAGTCCTTTGGTCCACTAGTACGGTGGCTTGTTAAGTCCAAACATATGTATGCTTTCTGCATTTTGACCGATTTCTATTTGTATCTAAACTGCACCTGAATCTGTTTGGAAGCACAAGACTAACTCAAAAAGTGAGCATCCATCCAGTTGTTTGGCACAAAAAGTCAAGAAAAAAGGAATAAATTAAAGAGAAGGGGTAGAAGGTTTTCAAATCGAGGTGTTAATACCCTCTAAGGCAGGGGTCTTAAAGTCGTGTCTTTCTAGAATCATCTCTACAACTCAGCAAGTCTTTGGGCATAAGTCTTTGTTGCACATAAAGAATAGAATTTTGCTAAAACTTCTAAAAATAGCTCAAGCTCTGATGGGCTGAGGAGTTTTCCTTACCATTAAGTTTCAAGTCTTAACTTTAAAATCAATGTACATCTGGATTTCAACTGGGCCACTGCCTCTAACAGCCCTTGTCCAAGGTCTATACTTCTGTGGCTTCACTTCACCCTGCCCAAACTGCAATCGTTTCCATTACTGCTTTTTTTCAGCAAGGTACCGATTTCTTTGGTACCTGCTTTGAGGCAGCTTCCAATAGGACTGAGCAGGAAGGACATGTACCATAACAACAGAGCTGTTTACTGGTGGCAGCTTCATGGGACAAAGCAGCAGAGACGATCTACAGAGTTTACTGAACGCTGCAGAATGAAGCATAACTACACAAAAACTACAACTAGTTATTACAAATAGTTATGCTGCTATAGGCTTAGACTTATGGATGACATAGGGACCCCTTTTTCATCATTCTATCTATCTATTCTCCCACTCTGCAGAATCTGTTAGTTCAATCTCTAACGTTATGCTCTCTGCTTTTTCTCATAGTAGCTTCGCCTCGTCTGTTCCTGTTGGCTGTTACACCATCCGGGAGAGAAATATCAGCTGTGCTGCTGCCATCAACACCTTTATAGATGTTGGAGATCTGCCTGTTTTTCAGTGTAGTCCTGTTTCTCTGACAGTGACTGGCTGGATGTGCTCTCTTCATCCTCTGACATGGGAGCTGGCTCAGAGCTCGTCTGCCTGGCTGTGTGTTTCCTGGAAGGGGTTGCCTTTTATGGTTGCTTTTTGTATCTCTGCTTCTGTCTCCTCAAGCCCAAGTCGGCCTCGGCAGATGCCCGCTCACACTGAGCCTGGTTTATCTGGAGGTTTCTTCCTGTTAAAAGGGAGTTTTTCCTCTCTACTGTCCCTACAAGCATGCTTAGTGTGTGGGATTGCCTTCGAGTCAATGAGTCGATGCAATCAACTGGATTTCCTTAGATAGAAAACTTTAAATCAATTTGACTGTATGATCTGGTGAACTGTAAAGTGCCTTGAGATGACGTGTTGTGAATTGTCGCTATATAAATAAACTTAATTGAATTCTTCTGTCCTTACAATGCAAGTTCTATCTTAATTGAAATACTTTAAGATTTAGAGTTAAATGCAGGATAAATAAATAGATACATCCTTTAGCATTGACATGCTGTGAATGCTGATGTGTTCAAACAATTTAAAAAGTGGTCCGACTAACTATCTGTAGACAAACCACAAGTGACTGGATATTACAATTACCATCTTAGAAAGTAAGTGGAAGGCCATTTTTCTAAAAAGACTCAAATTTAGAAAAAAAAAATATCAGAGAGAAGACTGCAAGAACTCCTGGGTTTTTGGAAACCAGAAAATTCAATTTGAACTCCTGGAACATGAATGTTGAGGCTCAGCACTCAGTTCGTTGCTATGAAAGGAAATACTGACAGGAGAGAGACTGTATTTTTAAGAACATGCAGCTTTTTGCTTGACCCTCACTTTAAATCAGTTTTCCATATGGCAGAGACAGATGGAGGGCTCTGAATAAGTCCCTCAGTTATACAGACATCAGCCGTTTTGCTGCTTCGCCGATTCATAGCATTTCTCAGAGCATTACCTAGTTCAGGTTATTCTGAAGTATGTACAAGCATATAAAGCTGAAGGCATGTGCATCTATTAGACCTGCAGTGACAAAATTGAGATGAAATATCAGACTCAACTGAGGAGCAAATATAAACTTTAATTTAACATGCGATGGTGATTGAAAACATGATTTATCCGGTTTGTCAAGTGGATCCTAAACCTGACATAAAGAGTTGCTGACACAATAAACAATGTTTGAAACGTGCAGGGAAAAATATTTTAAATTCAGCTCAGTTAAAATTAAGTACTTCAGAATTTAAACAACATATCTAAACTCATGCCGGAAAATACATTTTTCATGCCTCTCTGATTAACTGCACGCAGTGTTTTCCGGCGTGAAACTCCATAGAAACGTAAGAGGCGGAGAAAGAAAACATTACCTCAAACTTGAAACAGACTAGATAAAGTACAGCATGAATAATAACCCCAAAGCTCCAATTATCATATTGACCTCAGCGTCCCCCACATGCCACACTTTCAGAGCTAAAACACTTAAACAGGCAGACCCGGGCCTGTAAAATCTGGCAGTGCCAGTGAAAAAAAATATATACATATTTTCTTCAAGGAAGTTAGGACAACAGAGAAGGAAGGAGAAAACTGAGTAAAATGAAGCATCATTCATTTTACAGAAAAGCAGGCTTTTCTAGTCTGGTTTAAGGAATGAAAGATTGGTGTCAGGAGGAAGCAATCCAACTCAATGAGTGTTTCACTTCATGTTTTATTGTCTCTTAGCCCAGGGGCTTAGCAGCTTCTTCCTGTAGTAATTATGGCTCAGAGGTAGCTTAAAAAAGGAAGAGAGATCTTAAAATGACTATCCATCTTTAAATTTCTAGAAGACGGATCTGTTTACAATTCAACATGAATGGAGGACTTCTGAAACTTAAACACGCTTAGACAAACTCTTAATCTGTGTGGAACAAGAGCCGCTCAGCCCTGTGGGTCCTTCAGGACCACGTGTGTGTGCGTACACAAACTGACTACAGTCCCCCCACCTCACCCCGCCCCACCTCACTGACGGGCTGCTACCTTGTTCCACAGCTGAACTTTCTCCTCTGCTGCCTGGCAGACTGTAAAGTGTACTGAGGTATTGTAAATGGACTGTAAAATGAGTTCCCTTGTAGTCTTTTAGATCCCCAGCTTTCTTCAAAACAAAGAAAAAAGTTTCCTCAGAAAATACAGATTAAAATACAGTTTGTATGAGTAGAGTTTAAATAAACAGATAACATTATTTCTTGAGTGGTACAGTTTGCATACTAAAATGGAGAGCAGTAGAACAGCTCAGTGTGCTGAAATGATTAAAAACATTCAGTTAAAGTAAAATGTGGATTTGTGTGATTATCCTTTCTATAGGGAATATTTTTAAAAATGACCTCCCTGTTAAAAAGAACAGTTTTTGTAAATGATTTCATAGATTTCACCACCTTTAATGATGAAAATGAGCTAAAAAAAAAGAGAGAACTTGCATCTGTGCACATCCTGTTAAAACTGTATTTGTGACAAAGTTTAATTAAAGATAAAATTCAACTCAGTGTCTCTTATCCAAAAATACACCAGCCTTTTCTAGTTGGTGCTTCCTGACATTTTCTTTTTAGCATTTGACAGCAAAAGCGGTCGACTGCTGGGTGCTTTCAAGGCATCAGAGGGATTTCACAGTCTAAGATATCAGTCAAGGAAAGAATACACAGATTTTCCTAAGGAAACACCATGAAACTGCTGGAGAAACTAAGGTAAAACGGTGAAATTATGTTGAACTGGACATCGCTTAGAAGCTAGCTGGCTAAAAAAATAATAATAATAAAAAAACCAAACTAGTGTGTGAGGCTGCCAAGAGCCTTTCAACAATTTCTAAGGAGCTGGAAGAGTTTCTTAAATTC
This sequence comes from Cyprinodon diabolis, assembly GCA_030533445.1. NCBI lineage: Eukaryota > Metazoa > Chordata > Actinopteri > Cyprinodontiformes > Cyprinodontidae > Cyprinodon > Cyprinodon diabolis. Next base: position 40,147,852 of record CM060065.1, on the reverse strand, counting down.
AACAACAGTCTTTTGTGTTTTTCTAAAGCCTGGGCAATGGAGTTGGCTGGAAAACAGACTTAGTTTTTCTTTTTAAAGTGAAAAAAATATGTAATTTAGCAAAAAATTAAAAACAGTCTCTTAAAGGCATTAAAGGGGAACACCGTTTTTTTTTTTTTTTACCTTGGCCCCTTGATTTTATGTTATTACATCATGTTCTACTCACCCATATTAGTTTTGTGTCATTTGGAGCTGTTCCGAAGATATTCGGTTTTGTAATCCAAGTAACGTTTTCCTATGGGCAACGAGTTGAAGGCACAAACTAAACTGTTCATAATTTATTCTTTATGGTACGCCAGCATTCATAACATGTAGGCGAATCACTGTCCCCCAGACATCGGCGGTTATATTATTTTATATTTTTTAAAACAAAGCGGAGTGTGTATGACGTCATCAAGGGGCCAATGTAAAAAAAACTGTGTTCCCCTTTAAGGTCTAATTAAACAAAGACTGAACTTTATGTACAATCCCCCCTTTAACGACCGACCCCTAGAATCATAGACAGGTTCAGATATTACAGGCTAACGATGGAACTAAACGACCCATTCATCGGTTACCATTTGCATGTTTCCAAGCAATACAAGGCCTTGTCCATATAAGACTCAAACTCACTGCGGATCCAGACCTTTGAATTGAGAAAGCTTCCTGGGGAGGTGGCGAAACGTCTTCAAATCTTGAAAACCAAGTCCAGTGGATATTTTTTGAATTTTTACGGACTGAACTTTATGCAATTACAAAAACTAAATGCAGTAAAAGCAACCCTTTACTCCAGAAGAACACCATAACCAAAGAGATGTATGGTGGTGGCAGCATCATGCTTCGGAAGAGTTTTTTTCTATAGCTTAAACCAAGGTAAAGGGAGTATTGAACAGTTTAAAGAAAACCGTCAACGGTGGAACAAAACCTTCAGACTTCTACAATGGAACACAAGATGAGAGATATTATGTTTCAGTAAAATAAAGACCCAACATTTACATCTGAATTATTTAAAGCACGGCTCTGAACTGGATATGCGCTCACAATAAGTGCTTTTAGTCTGTTGGTGTCTTGTGTATACATATGCAGACATGTTTCTAACATTACTTAACATCACCCCGCTTAGTTGCCCACCTCTTTTGTTTTTGTTACTTATGCATATTCTTACCTTTACTTTTCAACCGAATTGTGCACGTTAAGGTGAGTTCAATGTATGTCGCCTGACAATTTGCCTCTCCCGTGTGGACATTAGTGTCCTTCACATTAAACTTTGATGTTTCAGTCGTGATAGCTCCTTTACATGTTAATCATTCGCTGTAATAATCTCACCTTCAGATTCATTATTTTAGCGTTGATTTGGTTGAATATTTCACCTGATTTCATAAACCATAATGACACAGGCATAAAGGAAATCTCTGTTGGACCATTTATAGTCCAGTTCATTCTGAGCTCATCTTCCTTGTTCTTCGCTGTATGTTTTGGCTCATTATCCTATTGAAGGCCGTATGACCTGCTAGGGGGCTATAGCTTCCTGACCATTAGCATGCTTCTCTTTAGGATGTTTTTATAGCCTTCAGACTTCATTGTATCCTGCTAAGATGCGATATACCTTCAATGAGATACAATAATACAGCCCCAAAACAAAACAAAATCACCTCCATGTTTTACAGTAGCTATGCTGCATCCTTTTCTGTTAAATCTTCACTTCTACTAAAAACATAGATCTTATATGTCTGGCCGTAAAGCTCTTGTTTTTCTCATCATTAAAATACATTCTGCCGGCAACCTTGTTTTTCATCTTTAAAAATTTGGTGATATTCTGTCTATTGTGACATATTTCTAAGTCTTACTCCATGGATCCAACTGTGGGTTAAATGTAAAAGATCTGATGCACCTTTATCTTCTTTTTTTTGTCCTCACTATAGGCACCATCTGTCTGACCATCCTGGGGTAACGTTTTTTTCTCAGGATGTGGTCAAAAGAACAAGAAGCTGCAGGAGATGATCATACAGCCTTTACAGATGTACATGATCTGAGCTTGTCAGAAAGCTCTGATCATTACTCTCTCTGCTTCATGTTCAGGGTGGTACACAGAAGACTAACCTGCCCTGCAGCATGTTTCTGCCATTTAAATAGTTAAAATGACTATTGGAAAGCTTGAAGAAATATATAGAAGGATGAAATCCATGAAGTTTCTTTAAATAGTTTTGTTATTTATGTTTAAATCACTATGCTTCCTTTTTTGAATTGCTGCTGAGGTAACTGGATATCTATTCTATGAATGATCAATAGTGTCTTTTGGAGTTCCAACGATTCTGCCCCTTTAGTATAGAGAATTATTTCTTTCATTTGAATCTATTCACTCTTTCACAAGCTAAAAGCAGACGTGTGCACTGAACGACGGCTTTTGATTGATTTTTACATTTAGTAGAAATAGAACGATTGCTCCACTGACTCCCGAAGAACAGGAAACATTAATAATTGTCTGCATCAAAACTTGAGGTGAAAAACCTTTAAGATGAAGGAAATTGATATTTTGAGTTACTGTCATCCAGAAGTTCAATGCTTTTCAAACATATTTCACAACCATTAATTGTTCATGGTGATATAATGAGAAATTTCCAGAGAAGTTTAAAATATTAAATTGTATGAAGACTGAAGCAACTCACATATGCAAATGGGTAACAACATCAAGAGCACACTATGACTCTTCTTGTCACTGTTTGAATGAAACAGGGAAGAACATTAACATAAAAGTGGCCTACGCATGAATGACTGAACACAATCGCTTTACCAGATTGATGAAGCCATTAATGTTCATGTCTGAGCAGGACCTAATAGTCTCCTTCCCAGACGCACACATACACACTGGCTGCTTAGAAAGGCCTAAATAGAAAAAAAAAAAAAAACATGTTCTATGTATTAAATTAAGTCTAGCTGAGACCACTGGCCAAGCATTACACAATGTAATTTAGTGAAAAGAAATATATCCTCTAGTTTCCCCATGACAGCCATCAACAGTTTAGATGACAAATTGTGAAAAGTTTTAAATTTAATGGTGTAGAGAGAGAAAAATGACAGAACCCAACATGAACGTTTAACAAAATGTAGCTTTGAAACAAAAAGGCAAAATGGAAAATATGCAGAAGGAAACCAAACCGATTATTTTCATTTAAAAACAGTCCCTAATATAAAGTACTTTTACCCCTTTATTGAACTATATCCAGTTAAAATAAAAGGGGGAACTTGTTATGTCCCTGAGAATATAAAGTGTTTGCTTTAGTCAAGTTTTTTGCGTAATTCATAGGCCTAATCAATAAAACGCATATTGACACACAAGAAGAATTGTCATGAGTGATAACTTTTATCTCCAATGCTGGGTTGTTGCTTATAAACAACCAGAAAACACCTGCTGTTTGGCAAGTCAATAAATTGCCCCCTGAAAATAAGTCATTCAGGAAAGTTTTGTTCTTAGTTTTAATTAGGAGACAGCTGTGCTGTGATTTATGATCTCCTTAAAATGTAATTTCTTTGCCCATTAGATCAACAATATTTGGAAAGTGATCACCAGTTTTAGTCCACAGTAGCCAAATACCTGCAGCACTTTGTGAGATCATCATCATGACTCTTGTCTTTCCACTGGAAAAATGAAACCTATCATTAAACCATTTTAATATGTGTAAACGAAACTCATTTCTGCTGAGATCATTTAGCAATGCTTCACAAAACTGCACCATATTTTCTAAATTGAAATGGACTGTAACTGGGTCTCAGATCATAAAAATATTTGATCTGACACACTGACCAACTCTGAACGAAAACATGATGGATAAATATGGTGGCATGTTGAACAACTCTATTTTTTTACAGTTATATCACTGTCTATTTTTATAACTTTTAACTATCCAGGACATATTAGCATGTTTAGCAAGTCTTGAATGAAGGTTTTTTTCTTATTTTAAATGTAAATTGTCTTGTTCCATTGGCAAAATGTCTCTCACCTTCTCAATTCAAGAAAAAAAATGCAATTTTTTAAAGAAACAAATTACTTATGTAAATTTTTTGCAGTGTGATGATTGAATCCAGTCAATATCAACACTTTTACGTCTTAAAAAACAGAAAACGTTTTCACATGTGCATGTTTAAATAAAGCTGTATGAATGAAACAAACTGTAACCCAAACTCTCAGGCCTCTGATTCTACATGAGGTCTTCAATATTTCATGGTCTATGAAATAAAAGAATTTCACTGTTGACCTCAAGGGAAAGTCTTAAAACTTTAATGTAACAGCTCCACAACAGATTCTACCTTTGGGACTGTTATTTGGTCTGGTTTTTGTAGGAAAAGTTGCTTGATTGTAGATATAACAGGAGGATATAAGATGTTGATTCATCAAATGTGAGAAAACATATTTTATTATACAACAGATAAAACTAAACTCACCATTAAGGAAAAGTTCCTCTCGCATTGCTTGCCTGGCAGCAGGAGAAAAACAGCGCTTCTTTAGCCACTCTGCATCAAACACACTCATGTGTTTTTCGGGCCACACAATCGAAACCTGAGCAAATATAACTGTATTATTAAATCTCCTTAAAGCCATTCTTGTGTTTTCAATTCTTGACCTATAGATGTGGCAACTCTTTAATAAAGTAAGCACTGGTTTGGATCAAATGTACAGTTTCGGAGCAGATCTAATGTGGTGAAAATGTCTTTCTTTATAAATTATTGAAAAAAAACTTGATCTGTTTCTTAAAAAATAGAAATCTGTTATGTCAACATATGGAAAGACAAATCAAGAAATCATATCTGAAGAAATACATTTTCATTTTACATACAAGTTTTTAATTTGATATTTTCTGATTAAATTGCTATTTTAAATAACTAGATGAAAGAATGGTCTGAAGGATTAAAGGAAAAATGGAAAATAAAGCTAACCAGTAAGTGTTCGTATAGGGTTTGTTTTATTCAATTGAAATGAAAAACAGAGAACACCTGAGAAGGACTCTCCTGGATTGTTGGGAATATCAAAAAGTGAATCTGCTAAGAACCATGTCTCACTTTAGGAGCTGAATCCTCAGAGAGAAAGCAGCTCAGAGGTGATTCTGCTGGAGAGCTTAATGTTCAGGGGGAGTGTGCCAAAATTAGATCATCTCCCTTCCTGACCTCAGCACCTCATCACAGGGCAGCTGGACTCATAGGTGAGCCATTCCCAGCCTGGAAGGCTTTTACAATATCAGAGCACAAACAGTGTGATGTCATTTAACGCACATCAGTTGTAGAAATATAAAAATACACAGAAAAGTCAATTAACTACAAAATCATAAGGATATGTGCTCATAACCGAATAACTTTCTTGATAATTAAGATCGTCAGCTGTAATCAATCTATTAAGAAAAAAATTAAGGACACAAGTGAAGCTGCTTTAACATGAAACTAAAGGCCTTTTTTTATCTTTACAGCAGCTTATAAAGGGCTTGAATGAACCCAATAAAGGCAGATGTATTAAAGCCCTAACACAAACACCAGGGCTATAAAGTAATTACCATAGTACATTAATTTCATGGCAACATGACAAATAATATTCACACAAGCAATAAACACTTTTTCAATGTCCCTTGTGGACTGAAAACGAAAACTGAGTTAAGCAGTAAACTTTATTTTGTAGAAAATATTTTGCTGGCTCTATAATTGCACAGCTTTAATCTAATTTTCATTATATAACTTAGAGGCAGAATGTTTTGCATGGAAATAAATGTATGAAATAATTATAAAACTAACTCAGTATGTAATACGCACTGTGGATCAATGCCACATAGTGTAATCTTAAATACAAGTTTAGGATTAATTGTTGAAAGTTTTTGCAAATTAAAGTGATGGGAAGACTAATAACTATTATTGTGTTTACATGTATTAGAAAACAGGTCGGATTATGGTAAGGACCTACTTTGCCGTCTTTGGTAACCTCCACAGAATCCACTCCTGTATGGATATCAAGGTCTGCCAGCAACAGCAAGCGCGCCTCAGCCGATTGCAGGGTGCAGACTGGACACTGGCAGTTATCTCTCAACCAGGTGAATGGGTACAAGCTCTGTCCTCCATCCTCCCACTCCACCACCATCAGCCGCTCCTCCTCCAGAACACGGACATGCCTCACTGAGTGACAGGCCACGGGGAGGGAGGCAGAGCCGAGGGTTTGATGTCTGCGAACATGAACTGGAGTTATGCAGAAGCTTGGTGCAGCTCCAGGAAGCTCCATCCTATGACAAGCCCTCAGGGCCTTGCAGACCATTGGAGAGGCGCTCCTTTGCAGGACAGGACGGGCAAGTCGTGCAAATGAACTCATCCACATTTTGGAATCCGATCCCCACTTAGATTTAGGATAAGCACTGAAAACTGCCCAGAAAGAGAAGGAAATTATGAGAATTATCCATGCTGGTGTTTACAATAAAAAAAAACAATAAAACTTTTATTGCAGAAAATATATATAGATGTAATATGCTATAAGTCCTTGTAAAATTAACGCTCCATCCACTAATACACCATTTCAAATGTGTAAAATGGTGATGGTAGCATCATGTTGTTGCAGTGCTTTGATTCTGTCACAGCTGGTTGGAATAGGGCTGGAGCTAAATACTTAGCAATCATAGCAGCAAATATATTTGATCCTACAAAATCTAAAGCCCATGTCACACCTTGAGGATTTAGCCAGTGCATACCTGATGCCCCAGAATCGTATAAAACGCTGGCATACGCAGGACTTTTTATGTATTCTTTCAATTTTGGGCGTATACGTAGAGTATTCCTAACAAGTCCAGAACTTATGTGAAACCACAGCCTAACTTATGCAAAACACACTGCAGTAATGCAATGCCCATTAAACGTCACAAGCCAGTGCCTTGAGGAGGGCAGCAATGTGCCTGGAGGCGCCCAGCTTGCATAAAAAGATGTCTATGATCATGGTATTAACATAGCTTCTGTTTACCACCCGCCCTAAAAGAAAGAATAAATAAAAAGACAAATACAAATAAACAAGGTTTGCAGTCGCAGCAGTTTTAGCATCATCTCTGCTAGGAAGTTTGTTTGTTGTGGGCGTGAAAGCAGGAGGGGATCCATCACACTCACCTTCATGCTCACCCTATAATGGGGATGCAGTCTGGAGGAGTACAGACAGTTTCCTACTGTGAACCCCCCTTTGTACCAAAACGCTGACATAACGCCATTATACAGTAGCTGTAAATTAGAAACATGTTCAGCTGTCGTCTGGAACATGTCAGATACGTTGATATGCGTTGGAGATGAGTTCTTGATAAGTTACGCATAAGTTTTGCACAAGTTACCCATAGGTTTTGAATAAGCTAGATGCCACGACTTATGAGTAACTTAGACTTAACGTATGTCAAAGATCAGATAACTTACCTGTAACTTGGTCCAACATATGCTGGAATACAACAAAAATGTTGAGCATGCTCAAAATGTCTTGACATACTTGCAGTATGTTAAAGTATGCCAGCTTAACTGAGCATTCTCATAACTTATACAAAATTAAACCCATAACTTATTCAACGTATGCCAGCGTTTTTGCCAGATTTTTCGTACGTCAGCCTAACTCAGGCTAGCTAACACAATCACATGTGTTAGCCAGCATGTGCCTGGCTAACAGGTACATGGTGGTAACCAGACCTACCGGTGATCACATGTGTCTTTCAGATCGGAAAGATTGTGTAAGGCCACAATGATCTCTGTGTAAGCATGGGACTTCCCATGCTAATGGCTTGGATTCATTAGCAAACATTGCCATTGATAGAGACGGCCATTGTTAGAGTCCCAGCCGCTAATGGATACAGGCCAATATTAGAGGATTTACGGTATTCTGCTGTAAAATGATTCTTATCGGGCTACTTTGAGTTTCACAGCCCCCCTGCTCACCCACGCACTCTCCATCCATCTCCTGCTCGCACTCTTTACTCACTGTAGCAGCAACGTAAAATACTCAAATACATCGTTCTTTTAATACCTTTATTGCGGTTTGAAACATATTATATGAGTGTATTTTTTTTACCAACCATTTAATGAACTATACACAGTTATTAACATAGTAATTAAAAGTACCACTGTCTGCTGTTTAAATAGCTCACCATTATGTTGAAATGTGTTGGGGTATAAATGGTGAATTAAGATGAATTTTTCACACTATTACAGCAGCAAAGTGACGTCCTAGTCCACATTTACGTAGAGGCCAACCAGGTGTCATTGACGGGGCCCCTAAGAACCCGCAGTCTCCGCTTACCGATAGTTACGCCACTGATTTAGTCCAATACATGTTACCTAATTCGATTCGAGTTAAAGAAAACAAACAGCCTATGCAGCAGGTGACTCGGTGTTTGACAGCCCACACACGGCTTCCGTAGTTAATATTGTGAATTCTGCCAACATTTATTAAGTTAGAAGCAGCCTTAGTGGAAATGTCCCGTTTAAAGCCTCTAACAGCCTGAAAGAATGAGCTAACAACCCGGCTTTTAGCATGAAGCAGAGCCGCTGGTTACAAAGCTACATCCGGAACAATCATCCACCCATTCTCAATACCCGCGTCTTATTACCTACTATCGCCGGTGTTTCTGAATTAAACTGACATTGAAACAACCCGAAGAAAACACTAAAAGCTTCGCCGATAACAGAAGTTACCTGTAGTTTGTAAATGCCGGCCAGTTGTTTGCCTGCAGCAGCTGTCAGTCTGAAAGGAAAGTAGGTGAAAGGTCGACCCGGTCGGGACAACAGCATCACTGCATGGCTGAAACCTTTGCTCTACTTTCTATTCTCAGACACGCAGTCCTGCTGAGAAATCACCAGTGGAACTGCCTTCATAACCATACTCTATACTAGTTTAATAACCAATATACTGTTTAACATATAAACTGGAATGTAAGAATTAAAGTGAGAATTATAATTTGAATTTGAGTCAAATACATAACCGTAATGAGAAAATGTTTGCCATTTTTTGTATAATTAATTTAGCAAAGCAGGAGGAAGGCATACTTTCACATTCTCTTTAATTTATTGCAAACTTTTTATGTCTCAAAACCATTTCAACTTGATTTCCTGCATTTAGAATACCAATTCAATCTGAAAAACTCACATGAAGAGAAAAGAAAATTAGGAGAAATTTATTGATACAATTACTTTGTCTTAGGCGCTCAGACCTCGGCAGGAAACATAGCGCTTAATTTTGATAGATATGCATGAAAAGTAGCAAAGAATAGGGCTGCCCACACCCCCCCCCCCAGGCCTGAAACAGGTGGTGGTGTCGAGATGATGAAGTTGGTCAGTCTGTAGACTGCTGATTAGCGAGATGGTCTGCTGAGAGATTGCATGAGCTGATGCTAGAGCTTCACTCAGGCACCTGGAAGATGGAAGTCCAGTTGGATAACACAGGTTGAGAGAACCTGTCCTTGATGAGCAAGCATGGAGTGACAGTTGAGAGGAAAAACTCCCCATTGGAAGAAACCTCCGGCAGAACCAGGCTCAACCTGGGGCTCTTCTGCCGGACCGGTTGAAATGAGACAGGAAACGCAGAGTCCAGGAGGAATGACACTCTGATGAAGCTTTAGCTACAAAGGTGGAGGAGGGGCTGGAGATGGGTTGAAATGGTGCCATCTTAATGAAGTCACACAGCACAACCACCGCCTGCCCGCAGGAGCACACAAGAACGGATCAGAGGCCTTTTAAGACGAACTTTGGATAACAATTGGCTTTCGTGGAGATGTGGTTCAAAGTTATTGGTCATACCTATTTTCCAGGTCAATTACACTAATCTCATGTAACGGTCATGTTTATGAATAGGTTATTAAACTCTGCATAATCAAAAGATTTTAAAAAACAACACAAAACAGGGGGGAAAAAAAACAGCCTTTTATTCTGATTCACATAATTCCTGTCAAATAATTTCTGCAACAGTCACTCTGATCTTATCAGATATGTCAAAAATGTGATCCTCCTAAATCCTGAAATACTCTCGAACCTCTGTTGTGCTGCTCCAGTCACATCTAAATGCATTTTCTATCTAACCCACACATCATTTACATTTCTACATTAGTGGTATTAGTAAACCTGCTCCTCTTTGGGTTACAACATATCTTATACAAATAGCTAACAATTAGATGCATATATATTTAAACATCCATGCTGTCTAAATTAAAGGTATAGTGGATAAAATTCTTTCAGGTTTGAGCTCTGGGGCAAACATCTCTTCCATTGTCATTACTTACCTACTTTTATTAATAATCCTTCGGCATAAAATTGATATTTACATGTACTAATATCTACATGAATTGATTATTTAATACGTTTTTATTAAAAGACTTATTTATCTATGATTTCACTAAAAACTCCTAGATGACTTGCAGAGACACATTATTTTCTCTTTACCCCATATAACTAAAAATCTAGTTCTTAAAAAAAGAGCATGAATTATCATCTTTAATGTTAGTTTATTGATTAGCATAATTAACCAAAGGGTTGTTGTTGTCAAGTAATTGGTAATATATGAAAAATTTAAATGTTTTGAATATTCCACTTGAGAGTATTACTGTTGCCAAAATCTGTATTAGAAGGGAAAAATCGTAGGGGTGGCCACAGGGATGGCAAATGATTGGTTAAGGGTGGCCCTGGCCCCCCATCTAGCTGCGCCCCTGAACATAAGCTCATATATGATCAGTTTTACCTCTTTCACTTCAATCCTTTCCTTTTGCGCTGGATGTGCTGGATGGAAGATCAGTTCCAGTGAGTGCAGAGTGGTTGTTTATCAAAATGGCACATGCTCATGTCAGAGCTCTAGTTTATAAAGGCATTGTTTCGCAATAATTAACCTGTGAACATTGACAGATGCCAGAATCCAAACGTAGTAGAGATACATTTCAAAGGGTGAGTAATGGTTACAACTCACTCACCTTTGCAGCTAGTAATTTGTTGTATAACGAGCCTAGAGTCATTGGCCTGAAGTGTAATTTCCTTTCAAATGCCCCGACATGAAACACACCACCGCCAGCTTCTACAAAAATTAGGTGATAAATGAGGTTTTCACTGCAAAGCTGCAAAAACTTTAATGTTGTAAGGCAGCTATAAACTGTGGAATTAATCTTGCAAATGAACTGCAAATAGTTTATATATATATATATATATAATTTCTGAAATTAATTGAAAGTGATTAGACTTTGTTATTGTATTGTTATTTGAAATGATATTTAACATGGAGTTTTCAGTCTCGTAGACTGTCTGTGTCAATGCTTTTTTTCCCACCCTGCTGCATCAAAATATCTCTATAGGAAGAATTATAAATGTATATATTGATATAAAACAGAAAACATCAATATGTAATAATGCAACTACACACAGGATTCACAATTACACCCTATAAAGTCCTCTGAGATTAGCTTGAAAACTTCAGTAAATTATTTTATCTAAATCAAACCAACACTAAGCTCTACTAATAACTGCTACAATTATGTAAGATTAGAATATATATGAATTAAATATTTACTTTACATTGAAAAAAAGTTAATTGTTTCAGGGTATTGCTTATTCTTTAAAAAAAAACTATTATACATATATAAATATCTGACTATTTCCCTTCATAGTACCAATTTTCTATTTAAGCCTAAATAAGGAAGTGTTTCCTCCCTCCCTCTGGCAGAGACATGCAGTAGGTTAGAAGTTCTTCAGCTGTATGTTACATGTTGTGTGTAATCTGTTGTCACAAAGTCGTTTGGAGTAAAACAGACCTCTTATATAATTTACAACCCCTGTAATTTTACATTATATAAGTATACTTTTAAGTCCCCTAAGTCAAAGTGTGTTTATGCAACATTATCTGTGGCCTCCAAAGATTTAATGATAGTTAAAAACAAACAACCCCCCCATAAAAAGCAGCTGATTGCAGCTCAGTGAATGAGAACAAAAGAGGCTGTTTGTAAGGCTGACCGCAGCACCTAAAGCACGCACCCTTACATCTGTGTTCTCCATAAATGCCAATAAGCAGCTTCTTCCTTCAAAGCACATTTAATTAGTAGGCTGCTGCCTGCGATTATAATTCTTTGCAGACCTCAAACTGTTGTTAAGCAAACATGCAGAGAACTTGGTCATTTTCAACCATGTGGCAATATTATATACTATGAATTATTTGCACGCTAATGTTGAATCGCTGGTGGTGGGGGGGTTCTGCACCACAGAACCTCACTGCTACAGCTTTATGAAAATCCTCTGCATTATAGTGACATAAACTACTGACTAAAAAGAAGAATGATGGCACAAATTATTTGATTTATTTTGCAACCCACAAGTCCTTCACAACAAAAGCGTCCTTGGTACTTAATTACTTTATTTGAAAAAACACAATACAGTTTGATTAAGCATGTTGTCATAAAGAATATTCTTTAAACTCAAAATTACTTGAGTGCTGCCAGCAGTCTTGTCTGTCAAAGTATTACATCTTGGTAACACCTGAACCGTTAAAAGATCTGTGTGATCCTTGAGCTGAAAAAATGTACACAAATACAAATACACATTAGGGTATTCTATTATAAATGTACTCACAGTATTTACTTTTAATAATAAGCTGTATATTTTACATGACTATACTCCTTGTACAAAACTGCACAGCAAGGGGAATACACTATAAAACATAAGTCCCAACCTTCAGCGCTGGTGTGGTAAAAATTGTGCAACATTTGCAAGCCAATAAAACCAGAGGAAATTACCTTTCATTGTATACATGTAAACAAACTTTGCTTTTCCTAGAAAAACATCCTTTATGGGGTTAAAAAAGATGAAACTACCGTTCCTCATCAAATGATCTTTTACCAAGACTATAATCAGCTGTTTCACTTTAAAATATAGAGCATTTAAAAGAAAAAAACAAAACAAACAGACGACATACAGGACAGAATAACGAAGCTAACATATAAACTGGGAATGCTTTTAGATTGTAGTTCTATCCCCAAATAAACTTTGCTTTACTCTCATTTTTTGAAAGCCAAAGGTCCTTACATGTACAAAAATCATCCTTCCAATGATCCAATGATCCAAACAAACATACATATGTGAATACATGCACACTACTTACGTACATAAAAACATACAAACGTACTTACATAAATTTGGAGAATATGGATGGGAAATACAGTTACCCACGTCTTATTTTGCATTAGAGTATTTTGTGCAAATCATCAGCCATTTTAAATTGAGCTAATTAAAAATCTACATTGTGAAATGATACGTGAACATATTTGCAGGCTCTGTACGATTCTTTCTGATTTAAACGGAGCCAAACAGAAATACTGCCTGTCCAGCACTTCTGATTATTTCATCCATTCGGATTATTTTTCCATCTGGCAGATTTGTTTCCCACCAAAAAAAACTGGATCATCATCACAAACCAGTTACATATTGTGGGATAAAGTCATAAATACAAGAAGTCGCTGTACATGCAACTTTTTTTTTCTAAACACAAACTGACTAATCAAGTTAATCTTTTTTCTTTTTTTGCTCATGGTTGCTCTAAAATACACCACCCTGAGACCAAGTGAATTAATTGCACCCATCTTATCTTTATTCTACACATAAGTTTGAATATATTTGTTTACTTTGGGGACTGTTGATGTTAAGGTAAATTATTGTATGAGGTGGAAATTGTCCACAGTTTCTATTTTATGAAAATTGTGTTGAAGAGGCAATTGCACTTCATCTATTTATGCAACAATTACTGTCAATTAAACTAAGAGTATTTTACTCCGTTTAATTAGAAGAAATCTAAATTCTTCTGTTGTTATCTATTGTAAATACATTTCATTATTACAGAATCCAAGATAATTTTTCCTATGCTTAAATTCTTTTTTAATATTTACTGTTTTTCTTTTCTTTTTTACCAATATGAATCATTGACACTACATATAAGCTTTGTGCTCGTCTGCTTATTGCTTAGCATGACCATAGTTCTTTAACACTTTATAGGGCACTCAGTGAAATAGTGTTATTGGAATCCAGGACAAGACTTTATTACCTTTGTAACATAAAAAATATGGATGTTTTGATGGCAAAATTAATGTCAATGTAATAACACAAACTTGCCCAAATATATGAAGAAAAATAACAAAAGTGCTTCTATAAGAAATTCATGAAAAAACAATTTTAAAAAAATGTTTTTTGGTACAACATAACATTAGAGGCATTAATGCTGATTGTTAACTAGGCTTATTTACTTTTTAACTTTACTTTTTAACTTTTCAATTAGTATTTAACGTTTTTCTTGACTTTTCTTTTCAAACTTAATTTACAGTAGGTAATATATCATTCAAGGGCTCATCCAATTGGTCAAATGCCAAAATTATATGTACAGCCATGTAGCAGTATCTCTGCTGAATGGCTGGATATAGATCTTGTGCTTCACTGAGGGACGGGAGGGGATCATAAACCATCACTTGCCCTAAAAAGGGTTAAACGATGCCACGCTGTATCAGAAATTTGCAGAAAGCATAAGGATTATTTCTCACTTTTGTTTCTCTTTCAAATTGTCACATTTACATAGCCTTATAATCTCTATGATCCACTTCCAGATGTTTGATCGAGGTGAAATTTTGCATGTGATGTTATTTAAATCTCTCTTAAAGTAGCAAATTACAGCTCTGAACTATTTGTGGTTTCTGATTTACATGTGTTTAAACTGAGTAAAGTCTGAAATGGAGTCTGTTGAGTGTGTTTTTCTATTTCTATTGGAAAGGACTCACACCAAGGGAGACTTGATGAAATTAAAGTAACTTATGGTGATGATGCCCGTTATATGACCTTGCAAAATGTTTTACAAGGTTATATTATGGGACATTACCGCTATAAGTTACTTTCATTTCCCTTTGTGTGCGTCCTTTCAAATGCAAAAACTCAGACTTTTCTCAATTTTAACACCAGTAAATCAGAATCCAAAATTTGTTCAGAGCTGTAATTTACTATTTAGTCTATAGAGGTTTAAAATACTTCACATGCAAAATTTCAGCTCGATCAAACATCTTCAAGCGGGCCAGGAACATTACTTATTGAACACACCTCGTAAGGTATGGGACAAAAAGTGGATCTAGCCCAGGGCCAACATTCTAGTCCTGCCCTGTCCCCTTCAGCATGTTAACAATACCAGAAAGTGTTGAAATTTAAAATATATATATTGCCATTAGAATTTGAGGTACTCGTTCTTCAGTCTGCTCAGTCTACTTCCATGGCTGCGGATGATCAGAGACAGCAGCTCGTGTTTGTCCTTCAGGCCCAGGGAAATGTCCAGGGTCTCCTTCAGTGAGTCCCGTGTGTGAACGATCATGGTGAGAAAGTCGTCACTGAGCCGGTGCTCCTCCTTGAGCTCGCTCTCCTGGCTCTGTTTGAACTTTACCTCCAGCTCCAGCAGGGATTTCTCCGAGTTAGTGAACGCATCGCCGATCTGGGCCGTCTCCCTGCGCAGATACTTCCCGTAGCTGTCCTCCCCGTCCAGGTCGTAGGAGATGCTCTTCCCGATCCCCTCCAACACCCGCGCCGAGTCCTCGATCTGCCGCTTGATCAGGGTGAAGTCATCCTTTATGACCGAGTCCTGGTCCTCATCCAGGCTGCACTTCCTTTCGTCGGTCATCTTAAAAAGCATCTGGCACTTCTCCGGGTCGTCGTTATCCTCATATTCTCCGTCCGGCACGAAATAATGATGAAAAGTGCCGTTAGACATCTCCGGATGTAGTGGCCCCCGGTAAAAGGCTCCACCAGCTGGCTGCGACAACATCCAGGCACTTAGGAGCAAGTGAACAAAAATCATGATGGAAACTTGCAAGGTGTCAAATCTGAGTTTAAATATTTGCAAAATTACGCACTTTTAAATGTTATCCTTGTTCAGCGCGGTGCAAACAGGTTCCAAACTGCGCAGCTGCAGCTTTAATGTCCGTCTCATCAAACAAACAGGAAAATAAGTTGCTTCAAATTGTTTCACAGCTTCTCCTCCTCGTCCTTTAACCCAGTCTGACAGCTTGCATCACCGCTGGCAAGCAGTATAGCGGGGAATGAGAAAAAGTTTGCGCCGGCGTGGCTCTGCTCCCGACTCTGCCTGGTGCTTCAAACGCAACATCTGGACGGTTCAAGAGCCGCGCTCCACTTTTCACTAATAATACCTCTGCGCCGCTCTCATATTACAGCGCCTCCGTCATTTTCAAAAGGCTGCATTCAGGGCTGGGAAAAAAAGCCTCTTTCAAACCAGAACCAAGACCAACTTTGAATTAATTTGCTCAAACATGCTCAAAGTTTATTACACTCCTGAGTATTATACAAGTGACCACATATATAAACCTGAAATGCCCTTTTGTTAACCAGCCTTTTAATAACGCCCTAGTGGCACACCTTTAAAAACGTCTTACTTCTTAGACGTAAGTTACGTTTGACAGAAATGTAATTCATTTTCCTTATATTAAAGTTTAAATTATATTAAAATAAAAAACAAATATGATCCCAGTAGCTGTAGTATTGTCAGTATTAATCATGTCTCAAATTTTTATTAATATATAACAGCATGTGGGATAACATTATAAAGAATATATCAACACAACCAATGGTGTAAATATCAGTAAGCAGAGACTGCAGTTGCTTTGAGGCCTCGTCGCTTGGACATTCCTCTTGAACCCACCTGATTCTATATTACCTTATTGGACCATATTTATAATACTATGTTAATAACTGTGTATAGTTCATTAGACGGTTGGTAAAAAATACACTCATTTAATATGTTTCAAACTGCAATAAAGATCTTAAAATAACAAAGTATTTGAGTATTTCATTGTTTACACAACGACTCGGAATTATGGGTAATCCAGGGCATAGATTAGGGGATGGGGTGTTGTACTTCATATGGGGCCCACCCAGATAATGTTGCTTACAGGCCAATTGTGTCATTATGCCATTGAGCACAACTACACTTAAAAAACAGAATGCAGCTTAAATGACTTGCTTCATTTGGTAACAAGTAATTGAATTTATTTTTCCAATTTTAACTTTTTTTTTTTTTACTTGGCAACTTAAATAAATAATAAACTTCATTCAACTAACCTACTTGTGACCAATTAAAGCAATTAATTTATGTTGTAGCTGCATTCACTTTTTAGAGTGTAATTAGATGAACAAAATATTGAACCCCCTTGATGTATTGAATATTTTACTCATTATAATCATCATATTTTTAGTTTTTGAGGGGAAATACATGAGCCTTTGAAATACATGACCCCTGAACTTCAGCAGATATAAACATCTGAAATGTTTGGCACAAAATTGCATTAATCCCAGCTTCCAATATCCTTTGATAAATACCCTGTATTGTCTAAACCACCTAACTGGTAAGGTCTATTTGGCACTAAATACAGCGGCTCAGTCAGGCCCGAACTGGCAACGATTTTCGGCCGTGGGATTTTTCCATCTGATTGAAGCATTGAAGCACAGTCAAACACGTGGGTCTCAAATGTGAAACACAATACGAATACACATTGTGGATGAACCGATCTATTCTCAAGCATCACAAGACTTCGTAATGCTTTTTAACTGGCTTTGGTAACCAAAGCACGTAAGACGGGAAACGTTAGCCTTTAGATGCACATGCACCGCAATATATTTAAGCAAAATATTCGAACATAAATTTGCCAAATATAAGAGGAACTTCGTAGTTTAGTTTAAAGAAAGCATTTTACTTTTGTTGCAAGGATTTTACAGTTTTAAGAAATGGAAAATTACACCATATGCCAACCGTGACAACGATGTGCATGACAAGGAAGGGCTATATATACTGCATGCATCAGTTAGGTAGTTAACATTGTATTAGTTCTTGAGCTCCTTGAGTTATTTACTGTCACAGGTAGGAGCTTCAGCCGGAGAGTAAGTGTTGTTGCCGGTATGATTTAAGGAGGGCCAGCCTTCGCATGCTGAAATTGGGACCCCGGTATCACAGATTACCAGTCTGAACCTGTGCTCAGTTATAAATAACTGTGAGAACTGAGGAACAGGCCAGAGAAGTCACAAAAAAATTTGTGAGGAAGTTTAAAGAAAGGTTAGTGTTTATGGAGCACAGGATATTCCATCATCCGAAAATAGAGTTTGGCTTATCTACAAATGTACCAATGACCAGACCTTTTACTGTAAATACATGAACTGACAAGCAAGGGAAGGACCACAGTATGGGAAACTGCACATTTCAACAGCTCAGGTTGGAGAATGTCAAGTCTGCCTTTTATGGAAGACTATATGATCAGAAATGTTTGAGGATAGAGGTTCCATTTGCAGTTATCACAAGCCATAATAAAGGACCTGATATTGGGTTGTTGTTAACAGATTTATTGACACAGCAATCAATGAAATACATAAAAAGCAAATCAATTAAATACATAAAAATCTTTAAAAACATAAACAATTTGTCATGCAGTGATTATTCATCATTTTTTTTTCTTTTTTTTTTACATTTGCTGTCAATACTCATAGAGAACTAATATATCCTGCCAGCAGGCCAAGATTGAATATAAGAACATTTTGCAAACTGTATTTGTATTATGTAATGTCTGTAGTATCTGATTGAGATCTTGACTGTAATGTTTAAATAACTTGTACTAATGACTTAGAGGGAAATCTGGCCTCAGGAAGAAGATCTGTTAGAAGCTGCAAAAAGACTCGAGACTGGCTGATTATTTCTGTTTCTTGTGAACAATGGTCTCACTTATTAGGCCAGATTGACAAAGAAAGGTTCAGATCCAATATTCAGGCATTATAATCTCCCCGACAAAGTCCAGACCTGTTCATAGGTACTTTCCATCCAATCTTACTGAGTTTTATGCAGAGATGAAGAAGCGGTAATTTTGGTCTTTCCACGTGCAAAGATGGTAGAGACAATGCAAAGAGGTTTTTACCTTCTAAAGATAAAACACGAAATAAGTTGACATCAGTACTAAGAATTATATGCATATAAATTGAATTATTACTATGTGTTTATTTATTTGTCTACAGCTATTTAAAGTCCAGCATATCTTGCCTTAAGGTGAGTGTAGAACCTATTCATTTGTAATTTGTTTTACAGTGGAATGATATTTCAGTGTCTGCATTGAGACAGGGCTTGCTTATTAATCCTTTTTAAAGGAATTGTATTGAAAGACACTGGATCAGGTATTCAAATAAGAACCTGTTTTAGCAACATGAAATATTATGTTTTGTTTACAGACGTATGTCACATTGTATGTGATAATTTAAGTAAGTAGAAACAAGGATTTTTTACGACTGCATATTTTATAGAGTTTCATGAGCATGAAAGAACAGTTCGACTTTCTTCTCCTTAAAGATATATTTCCTAGTAAATCTAAGACGATTACAGCATTTATATAGCTTAAGACAAAACAAGTTCCTCTATTCACAAAGGGAACACCTAGTGCTATGCTTTATTGCAACCATTTAAACTCATATAAATACCTGGAAGGGTACTGAAATTTAACATCTAAAGATCAGCTACAAAAAACAAAAGCTCTTTTACAAATGTGGTATACCCAGAGTGAAACATTTGTCTCTGTGAAAATGTGGGACAGCTGCAATTCAGAAGAGCTGTCCAGACTGGTCAAGGTTTAATGCCGGATACTTGACTGGACGATCTGGTGATATGATCTGAAAAACAGCTGTGTTATTTTATTCAGTAATATGTCATCAAGACTGTTGCAAAGGATTCTGCATGAGGTCCGTTTAGTTTTTTTGGCAATGTATAAAGAAAGTCAACTTTAATCCAAAACACACAACTTACTTTCGTAATGTGAACTAAAAATGTGTCAATCCTAGACCTGTTATGCTTAAATGTTTATTCATCTAAGCCAAAAGCTACTTATTTGGGTGCAACATAAATACAGTGGGACATTTTTTTTTTGTCTTGAAATATTCTGCCAGTAAAGTCAGAAGCTGAAATAGACACCAACCTAATGACAGGGCTGTCCTCCTTCATTTGGCTACTGTAGCCACTGAAGAATGACTCAAGGTGACAACTGTGTAGATTTTTTTTAACATGGTCATGGAGTTCACGAGCCAACATGCTAAAGGTGATCCAATGTTTTAAACCCTCACAATGCCACAGAGCATGTGCATATCTTTCCTCGGGAAACAGCAGAAGTCATTAGATTGCCTGCTGAGGAGTCCTGTGCTCATTCTTTCCATAGCAGGGGTGATTATTCACTGTTTTGACATGCAGGGATTAGGCTTGAGAAGAAGGACTTCCACATAGTACACATATGGTCAGAATGTTTGGAAATAGCAGAATCAATCCATTTCCCTTAAATGGCACTTCTCTTTAAAGTTCAACCAAGAAGCAATGATATAAAAAAAAAAGATGAAAATCACAATATAAAGGTCATCGTCAAGGTCAACTGTATTTCTATAGCACATTTTCAACAACAGCACTGTTGCATAAAGTGCTTCACAACAAACGTAAGCAATGAATACCATACGAATAAGGCTTGATAATATATAATAATAATATAGTGTCAAGAACAAACAAACCAAAAATACATATAAGAAATGGTTTAATAAAAAAAATAAAAACTGGACAAATTTACCTCTGCATTTAACCCACCCCCTTGGGAAGCAGTGGGCTGCCATTGTGCGGCACCCGGGGGAGCAGTGTGGGGTTAAGGGTCTTGCTCAGAGACCCAGAGTGCAGGCTGTGGGGATCGAAACGGGTACTTGCAACCTTCTCAGGGCAAAAGCTCCCTCTTCTAACCCTCAGGTCCAGCACTCCCCCTAGACATAATGTTTCGATGCCATTTAAGCATTTAAAAACAATAAAAAAAGATCATGAAGTGGATTCAGTGGCAGACAGGGAGCCAGCACAGATGGGCAGGCACAGGTGTAATGTGCCTCCAAATAAACGGGCCGCTGGGTTCTGCAGCCTGTCAACAAATTGATAAATTCAGAGGGAAAATGCATGTTGGTGAGGTGGTACTGTACCATAAAGAATGGGTAAGTTGTTCAGAAGTTTCAAACTTATTGCCGAGCAAATCTTTAGTGTTTCAATTCATTACAAAAATATATATTTTTAATCCCAAAGGAAAATAAGATAATGAAAAGAAAGATCACTGTTGCAGCCGGTCTCATGGTGGATTTCAAAAAGCCTCTTACAAAAAATACTCGGTAGTTTCATAACAGTCTGATGAAGAGTATGCCCAGTTTATCAGTAATGTTTTTCTCATATCAAGAATCCTTTTTTTCTTACAATCATCTCCATAAATTCTAGATAAATTCCCACAGCAAAGCCCGCCAGTTTTTATTGGCTTGTTGAGGTTTCTTAAGCCACTGGCTCTGCTGGCGCTACCCAAATGGATGATGGAAAAAAAATGAATGAAATAAAAATGCACAAATTCAGTTAAATTATTTTTTTAAACAATTTTGGGTACCTGGCTAGCTAGTCATTGACTTTCCAAGGCTACAATATCTGATGGAGTAAATACTGTAACTGTGATGATTCCTGACAGTTACTGACTGTGGAGCTGCTGTGTGCAGTCCCATGGCGTCGCCCGCAGCTCCTTCTACTGTGATGGCAATCAGGTCTGAGCAGTTATACCTGCGACAGCTCCAATCACTGGGAGTTGCTGCACCTGGTAGGAGCACTATATATTTCTGATCTCCCCAGTGAGTAACAGCCAAATTCCAGAAAAATGTTTGTGCAAGTAGGACATCTAGCGCTCCATGTTTTGAACTCCCAATCTTGACCTGTCTCGTTCCTGTTTCTCTTGCCTTCCTCGCCCCTGTTCGATACTTTTGATTGCTTCTGACCTGCTGCCCTGCCTCCCGACCAACTCTGTCTCCTTTGCCACTGTCTGGATTGTTCTGTCGATTGTGTCTATTACCTAAACCTGGTCCTCAGATCTTTATTTGTCCCTCTGGAAATTGCTGCCCAGTTTGTGGGCATCCATTTACCAATTCCCTAAAAATAGATTCCAGATTCCCATCTTGTGTAGCCCTTCTGCAAACCTCTGCCCCATTGAGTGATTTGCTGTGCATGATCTGCAGACTAACAATGACTTCCCCAATAACCTTAGTACCTCCATCTTAGTACCCCTTAGTAATAAACTCAATCATCAAAATTTGGATCAGTCAACCAGTGATTAAATTCTTTGAAACAGCTGCTGAGATCAATAATCAGAGCCAGTGCAAACTCCTGGCATTTGAGGTTAGTGGTTTTCATTCACTGCACCTTCAACACCACTGACTTGTGCCTGGCCACTAATGCTCTCCACAGTGATTAAAGTTCTAGTCAGCTTCTGCCCTGACAACACTGGTTCATCTTTTGATAACCCTTTAAATGCTACTACGCTACCTATGCCAGCTGGATTTCAGGGGTCCTGATTCTGTTCAGGCATTACAGTAATTTCAAAAAACATCAATAGCTAAAGGTGCATTATCCTTTCATAAACTACCAAATTGAACACCATGTTACAACAATTACAAGTACATCAAAACATTTAGTATCTTTGTAATAAAAAAGATGGCCTGAGTGAGAGATGGTCCAATGGTATAGCAAGAACAGTCTCATACAAGAAGTGTTGAAAGGTCCCACTATTGGGTTTATTAGAATTAAGTAAACAGTAGGTTAGATAATATGCTTTTAAGAGATAACTTTATGAATCCTGTAACATTTCATCCACTCTTAAAAATTTTGGCTAAGAAACAGTGTCCCTTTGACAGATGTAACAGTTTCACTGCAACGTGTAGACCTTAAATATCATGTGTTAGAGCCAGAATAAAATGAATGATCCAGGGGCCATGGTGTATATTGAGCGGTCAAAACAAGCAGTGACAATAACAGTGATTATCCTCACAACTGTATGTTGTGAGAAACTCTTGATATTCCATTTTTCTGTGACTTGTGAACTTAGAATTATGCTGTTCTGGTTTCTGTTGTGTGAAAAATGTGCAAACGCAAACAAAATAATAAAAAATGACTCTCTCTCTCTCTCTCTCTCTCTCTCTCTATATATATATATATATATATATATATATATATATATATATATATATATATATATATATATATAGGTAAAAGCCAGTAAATTAGAATATTTTGAAAAACTTGATTTATTTCAGTAATTGCATTCAAAAGGTGTGACTTGTACATTATATTTATTCATTGCACACAGACTGATGCATTCAAATGTTTATTTCATTTAATTTTGATGATTTGAAGTGGCAACAAATGAAAATCCAAAATTCCGTGTGTCACAAAATTAGAATATTACTTAAGGCTAATACAAAAAAAGGGATTTTTTAGAAATGTTGGCCAACTGAAAAGTATGAAAATGAAAAAATATGAGCATGTACAATACTCAATACTTGGTTGGAGCTCCTTTTGCCTCAATTACTGCATTAATGCGGCGTGGCATGGAGTCGATGAGTTTCTGGCACTGCTCAGGTGTTATGAGAGCCCAGGTTGCTCTGATAGTGGCCTTCAACTCTTCTGCGTTTTTGGGTCTGGCATTCTGCATCTTCCTTTTCACAATACCCCACAGATTTTCTATGGGGCTAAGGTCAGGGTAGTTGGCTGGCCAATTTAGAACAGAAATACCATGGTCCGTAAACTAGGCACGGGTAGATTTTGCGCTGTGTGCAGGCGCCAAGTCCTGTTTGAACCTGAAATCTCCATCTCCATAGAGCAGGTCAGCAGCAGGAAGCGTGAAGTGCTCTAAAACTTGCTGGTAGACGGCTGCGTTGACCCTGGATCTCAGGAAACAGAGTGGACCGACACCAGCAGATGACATGGCAACCCAAACCATCACTGATGGTGGAAACTTTACACTAGACTTCCGGCAACGTGGATCCTGTGCCTCTCCTGTCTTCCTCCAGACTCTGGGACCTCGATTTCCAAAGGAAATGCAAAATTTGCTTTCGTCAGAAAACATGACTTTGGACCACTCAGCAGCAGTCCAGCTCTTTTTTTCCTTAGCCCAGGTGAGACACTTTTCGCGCTGTTTCTTGGTCAACCGTGGCTTGAGACAAGGTATGCGGCAGTTGAAACCCATGTCTTTCAAGCGTCTCTTGGTGGTGGATCTTAAAGCACTGACTCCAGCAGCTGTCCACTCCTTGTGAATCTCCCCCACATTTTTGAATGGGTTTTTTTTCACAATCTTGACTAGGGCGAGGTGATCCCTATCGCTTGTACACCTTTTCTGACCACAGTTTTTCCTTCCCTTTGCCTCTCTATTAATGTGTTTGGACACAGAGCTCTGAAAACAGCCAGCCTCTTCAGCAATAACCTTTTGTGTCTTTCCCTCCTTGTGCAATGTGTCGATGGTCGCCTTTTGGACAGCTGTCAAGTCTTCCCCATGTTTGTGTAGGCTTCAGAACTGGACTGAGAGACCATTTAAAGCCCTTTGCAGGTGTTTTGAGTTAATCAGCTGATTAGTTTGTGGCACCAGCTGTCTTCAAAATTTAACCCTTACACAATATTCTAATTTTGTGACACACGGAATTTTGGATTTTCATTTGTTGCCACTTCAAATCATCAAAATTAAATGAAGTAAACATTTGAATGCATCAGTCTGTGTGCAATGAATAAATATAATGTACAAGTTACACCTTTTGAATGCAATTACTGAAATAAATCAAGTTTTTCAAAATATTCTAATTTACTGGCTTTTACCTGTATATATATATAAAATGCAAAGAGTGAGGGGATTCTGATTTGCTGCAAATGCAGCACTCAGGTGCTGCATTTACCGTGCACTTAACTCGTCATATTAATATCATGCCTTGGATTTTTTTTTCCATGTTGGAGCTCCAGGTACATTACATTTTACAAGAAAATAAAAAAAGAAAGAAAAACTAAGAGACCATAATACGAGTTGACAGTTTTTGTTTATACTTAACTAATGATGTATACTATACTTACATAATAAGGACAAAAACTCAAATAGTCTTTTTTACAGTTTTCATGTAGCAGGTACGCTTAATTAAATTTTGACTATTCAGGAAAGGTCTATTTCCTTTACAAGTGTGTATTTTTAAGAGTGAAACTAATCAAGAATAGAAAAAATGACTCCGTATTTGCAACTACTCTGCTCATCAATTAAAAGAGATCAACAAAAACCAATACTAAATCTACATCTATCAGTGCTGAGACACATTAAATCTAAAATAGGATTTCCAAAAAATGTAATACTTCATGTTATTCACTTATTGTAGCCATTCCTGTAACAGATCATTTTAAACAAATTAAAATGAATAGGTCTTTGTTTTAAATTGAGAGCAGAGTTAAAATTGGTAAATGGAACATGAATGACTAGGTTACATAAGCCTTACATAAACCACTGTCTGCAATGTGTATCAGTGTGATTGACGATGTGCAAAAATTCCACATTTCTCATTCCTCTTTCTGTCAGTATCCAATGTCAATAAGACAAGAAACTAAAACAAAACTCTCAGACGTGATTCCATCACATGGGATTTTGTCTCAGGATCACTGCAGCTCAGGGGTTTCTGAATATTTTTTAATTATGGGTTTAATCTAAAGTGCTGAGATGTGTTGGAACGTCCTGACAGATTCTGGCAGCATTTCTCCTGATGTGCATTGCCTTTTCAGGTTGCCTGCAAGCAGAAGAAGCCACAGTGTGCTGTGCTGCGGTAATTTGAGCAAAGAATTTGAAGGATCATTCCTGGGTTGACTTTTTTTCATGAGATAAGGATAATATTGTGTCAGTAATCCTGCTAGTTGGGAAATAATGGCTTGTTCATCAATGCTTCACTGTATTGAAAAATATGCATGCCCTTTGCCATGAAATGAGAATAATGCCACAAAGGGGCTTGAAGCATCCTAATAAGCGTCTGTCTCTGACCATATACTGCAGCAGAAATTTAATATGGTGTCAAAGTAGAAAACTAACTTTGAAAATTAAGTCACAGCATGGCTGTAGGCTGGATTCTTATTTTGATTTGGAACACTGACTGTGCACCTAAATTTATAACTGTACATATTTACATATAAATAAGTTTTATAAGGGGAAATGTTCCTCCTACTAACAAAGGGCAGAGTCATAAAAAACCCCTCCAAAAGAGTTGTGGGATAACCTCATCTTGTGTGCAAGAAGCACAAACTTAATTTTCCAGTACTTTACTGATGCCAGAATATGGGATCAAACAAGTGATTTGCAGCTTGCATGAAAGCTTTTAATTTCCTAGTTTGGTAATACAGTGCCTTCCAGTTAAATGGAGGAAAATCCTCTTCTAACTGAACCTTACTCAGAGGGAATCAGCAGCTTGGCTAGGAGTTTCTCTATTGGAAAGGAGTCTAGGACCAGCTTACAGTAGATCGGCACAGTTTTACATTAAGTTAGGGGAATTTCAGTTTATTGATATAAGTTGTGTGTATTAGCACCTAAATGCGGACTTAGGAGAATCGTAAATAAGGTAAACAAAGTATGTTATGACTGGGAATGCAGAAAAAAATCAATGTCAACGTCAAATTTATACAAAGGGCATTTAAGAATAACATAATATAACCACAATTCTTCAAAGTTAGACAAGAATAAACTACTTAAAAGTTTTATTGCAGTGTGAATATTAGCCAGAAAGAAAAAGAAAAACACTTCAGAAAGTGCTGCAGGTAACAAACAAAAGCAAGACACACTCAATAAAAAGAGTTCTTCTTTTTTTACCTTTATGTACCTATGCTTTCTGGGTGATGTTTTGGTCACTTTTGAATGTTGGTGGTGCTTTCACACTCATTGTAGCATGAGATGGACTCTACAACCCACACAAGTGGCTCAGGTAGTGCAGCTCATCAAGGGTGGTAAATCAGTGTGAGTTGTGGCAAGAAGGTTTGCTGTGTCTGTAAGCGTACTGTCCAGGGTCTGGCGGAGCTACAAGGAGACAGGCCAGTACACCAGGAGATGTGGAGGAGGTTGTAGGAGGAAAACAATCCAGCAGCACGAACGTCATCTTCACCTTGTGCAAGGAAAAAAAGGAGGAGCCCTGCCAGAGCCCTGAGAAACATCCTGCAGGCCACAAATGTGTATGTATCTGCATAAATGGTTAGAACCTGACTCTACGTGGATGGTATTAGGGCCTGACGTCCACAGATGGGGGTTGTGGTCACAGCCCAACACCATGCCGGATGCTTGGCATTTGACAGAGAACACCAGAATTGCACCTGTGCTCTTCACAGATGAAAGCAGTTTCACACTGAGCACATGTGACTGACGTGACTGGTGACACCATGGAGAGCGATCCGTCTCCTGCAACATTCTTCAGGATGACCGGTTTGGAATACAAAAGGGGTTCAGACATATGTAAATAAATAAATAGAATTTATTGTCCCACAATCTTGAAATTCTGGCAGTGGTTCAGTAATGGTGTGGGGTGGCATTTCTTTGGGGGGGGGATTACATTGCACCACAGACTGTCCAGGAATTGGCAGATGCTTTAGGAGATCCCTCAGGATCAGGAGTGTGGAGGCCACACACAATACTATACCTCATTTTGACCTGTTGTAATGACATACATCAACTGGATCAGCCTGTGGTGTGTTTTTCAACATTAATTGTGTGTGTAATCCAGCCATCCATTGGTTAATACATTTATTTTTAATTGATGGTTTTTGGGGCTGCTCAGTGAGGCAGTGGAGCAATCCTTCTTTGTTCGTTTCCCGGCCCAGGGTCTTTCTGCATGGAGTTTGCATGTTCTCCCTGTGCGTGGGTTATCTCCGGAATGAGCACCCCCACTTGGGATAAGTGTGATGGAAAATGGATGGATGGATGTCAGCACATTCAACTTCATACAAAACAAAGTATTTATTGAGAATATTTCATTTATTTGAGTGTTTCCTTTCTTCTTTTTGAGCAGTGTATGCTTACAGTGTATAAAATACAAGCAAAAATACAAGAAAAAAAAGATAATACTAATACCACTAATACCACTATACAAAACATTAATAGAATTAACCTGCACTGAAAAAAATTATTTGTATTAAATTAAATGAATTAATCAAATGTCTTTGTACAGTAGCATTTCCTCTGACATACACAGACATGAAAATGTATGAATATTAAGTGGTTAGTTACTTGTTGAGTAACTAAAAATACATCATCATCCCATGCTTTAATATTTTCACTTAGAACCATGTCTGCCACTCACAAAACATGACAGGCTAAAGAAAGTAAGATAAGCAATATTTCGAATGAAAGTTGCTTAAGGAGCCATTGGTAGCTCCGGAAGAGCTGTAAAGACCAACATCTTATTTCCTGACAGGACAATTGTGTACTCAACAAATCACACCTGAGTTATAGAGTGACAAGAATAAACCTATTATTGTAAGAGAGCCATAAGAGGACCTATTTGCAGTTTTCTAATAGCTATATAAAGTACAGGAAACATGTGGAAGAACGACTTCTTGACAGTTAAGATTAAAATTGAGGGAGAAAGCATTGCAAATTATCCAGAGTCCCTACATGGAAACATGATAACAACAGCAATAAGCTGTGGGGATGTTCTCTTGAATAGAGCAGAGTTCACGGATTAGTGGACCGCGTTCCGGATCCGGAGCCAACTGATTTAAAACATTTATGAATTACCATAAATGGTTTACCATTGTCCGACGACAGTGTCTAACTTCCCTTGTGCCGCTTCTTCTGTTAATATGGTAAAGCCTTCCGGAGCGCTGGGGACCAAGCTACACATGATACAAATTAGCCAATCAGCTGTGTCAGTCTGGGTCACTGCGGCGAGTCACTTTTAGACAGAGCAGGCAAACTTGTGGCAAGCCAGGCGATGGGAAAGAAGGAGAAGACTATGAGAAAAAGAGAGCACAGAAAGTGAGGACTGCTTGAAGAACTGCAGTAAACAGGTGAAAGAAAAGTGAAATGGCATGCTCAAAGATGATCCTGCACATTTTGAGCATGTTTGGCTCAACCTGCTTTGGCTGCTGTGAAGCAGGATTCCCCACCATGACCATAATCAAAAATAAATATCAATCCAGGCTAACGAACCTTGATATGTGCTTGAGAATGGCTCTCTCATTCAAACCCAGGTTTAAAGAGTTGCAGGGCAGCGTAAAGCCTACTTCTCTTATTTTATCATTTTATCTCTTTTATAAAATATGTGAATCAGAAAATTTTCTTTACCTTTTTATTTAAAAATTCAATGTATAACATGGAAGCATAAAAAACTATTTTATTTCAGTGTTATATTATGTTTAAAGTAACATATAATTAAAAATGTCTCCAGACCTTTACTGGTTGATGATTTTCTTTATTCAGACCCTGCTTATTTTTTATTGGTTACCGCTGGAATAGAGGATAAAATGAGTTGTTCAAAGTTGTTAAGAAGATAGATGAGCCTTATCAAATGCAAGGGTTTTAACTCACATGCCTCAGAAGACCTGTGGCTGTAACTACAAAGATAATCATGCATAGCACTAAGCAAGGTCAGCTAACTACAAATGTACACAAAACATTATGGGTTTTCATTTGTAAAGAAATGTGAAAGCCATATGTTTATTTTCCTCCCTCTCCACTGTTCTGTGCTTCTTTGTTTTGTTCTGTTGCATATTCTCTTCACACAAAAGCAGTGAAGTTTATGGTTGAAATGTTTGACAGATCCTTAAAATTTAGCTCACAGTTGTTGGGGCACAAAGCTTCTTATCCTGGAAAATAAAACACTGCAAAATCTTTCATTATGTTTGTGACCTCAGATTGAGTTCACCTCATGCAGAGATAATAAGGATAACAACAATATGCCACCATTTTATCACCAAGTACACAGGAAACAAGAAACCACTTAAGTTAACCAGCATTCCTAGAGTTTCTGAACTGCGACTGAACCATTGCAAGAGAGACCTGGCCTGTTGTGATAACTATAAAGTTTCTAAGCAGGACGTTCGAAAGATAATCCTGATTTGATTTATAGATATCATAAACATTTTAAACTGATTCTCATGCACTTTTGGCAAAATAAATGCAAGATATGCAAAAGCAGCATTAAAGACAAGAAAATTAGATAATGCAGAGCTGATCCACTCTTCCACTGCAAAATACAGGACAAAAAATGCACTGCTCTTCCTGAAGCCGAAGTTTGACCATCACCGAGACTCTCCTGTCCAGCATGCTGGCATAGGTTTTTTTTAATAGGCAGGAGATCCACCAAAGCCTGCCAGTCCAGGACCACTGTCTGGGACATCCACACGATGTTGAAAAGGTGTGTAAGCCAAGAAAGCCCGAATACATCAAGACCCTCAAAGTTTTGGGGGGTGGGGGTTGGGGGGCATATTAATTCAATTGCGATTTAATACTCCCAGTTTGAAATAAAACACTCGGGAACAACAAGCAACAACACAACATTTGAGCGGGCGTAGGAAAGATAAGGATCTTTTTAACACCCCTGTTCTCAAGTTGCCACCTGGAGTCTAAGGCATGGAAGAAGAGCGACCCACGTGGTCCGGGGTCTTGGCGGGGGGTTGTTGCATGGCCTGGGGCCTTGCCAGTACTGGGGTGCACATTTCTGCTATCCCCAAAAAGGGTAAGGGGGAGGGGTGGTTAGGGTATGGAGGGGGAGGGAGTGGACCTGTGAGTTATTTAGGGGGTGGGGGAGGTTCTGGTTGTGTGGCCAGTCCCCAGGGGGCTTATGCCAGGGGTCGTCTGGTCCGAGTGTAGGATGGGGGGTCGTGTCCGAAGCAGGAACTAGAAGGATTGGATTATGGCGGTTGGGTGTAAGGGTTCACCTACTGGGTCATCCGGTAATCCTGGGCACCGGTGTTCCAAAGGGTTGCCAGGTCCTCAGTCCTGGGATTATTGGATGTGAGTGTTATGTGCGAATGTGAGTACACCGTTTTTTTTTTTTGAAGAGTCTGTGTGTTGCGAGTGGGGACACCATGGTAGGAAGGCGTGATTGAGACTGTCTAAATTTTTTATTTTTTTCTGTTTACTTGTCAGGTTTGGGTCTGAACAGCTCCGTCCCCCAAGAGCATCTCATACCTGCTAAGTGTGGAGCCCATCCCCCCCGTCCTGCCCCCTTCCGCCGGCTGGCGCTTTGGCCCACTGGTGCTTTGGTGGTGCTCAGTGTTTGGTGGTGGATGCCTGTGCGGGTACTGGCTTATTCCTCGCGGCTGCTTCGGGGCCCAGTCAGGGCTCCCGTAGGGAGGCGGGGTGCCCCTGGGGCCTCGGGTTCTTCACCTTAGGTGTGTGTGTACTTCGGATTGGCCGGCTGCCTGCGGGCTCTACCCTGCAGGCTCGTCCCGCGGCTCCTGAGGGCTTTGGCATTGCAGCCACTAGGGGATTTCCTCTGGGCTGTCTCTCCTCTTCCCTTTGTGGGGGGGCAGATTTCCTGGGTTGGCTCCTCCTGGGCGCCTTTGCTCTGGAGGTCCCTTTGGGCATCTGGGGTATTTGGATCCCCGGTGCCTGCCTCTGTGCTCTGGCGGGGCGGGTCTTTGGCTCTTCACAACCACTATTGAGCATTTTTCCTTTGGATAAACTTTACATGCACAAATGCACTCTCACAAACAACTACAGGTGCTTGGCTCCAGGTACTTAGAGATTCACTTCCACACAAAAAGCCCATATTCTCATCTTCAGCTACCACAGCATACATGTCAGATTCAATAATGCTATTTATACTTCAGCGATAGTATCAAGGTGTAACTTTATTCAGTCTTGAAGGCACCAGAGCCGAAAAATGTCAGTGAGTAACGCACATTCTTAGGCTTAATTAAGTATTCCCACAAGATTCTCCCGAACCTCTCGACAGTTCTGCACCTGCTACACACACTGTTGCAACAACATGTCAAGTGGAACTGGACAAAATAGTTTGAAAAGGTGTTTAATAGTGGTAAGCAGCTCATACATCAAAAGAGGTTCAATCAAACTTTGACCCAAATCTTCCTGTACATCTTGCATGTGATTCCTCTCCATACGGCATCAGTGCTGTGCTATCTCAAAAATGCCCGATGGAGTGGAAAGACTGATCGCTTTTACTTCAAGGTCCCTGAATGCAGCCGAGCATAACTAAGCGCAGATAGACAGAGAAGCGTCAAGTCTAGAGTGGGGAGTGAAGAAGTTCAATCAATATTTATATGGAAGACACTTCACCCTGGTCACAGGCCACTGACCACTGGTTTCAATCTTTAACTCTCAGAAAGGTGTGCCAACCATGGCTGAAGCACAGTTACAGCGATGGGCTTTGTTCCTTGGCTCACACACCTACAACATTGAATTTAAAGGCACAAAAAATCATGGAAACACAAATGGACTTTTACGCCTTCCACAAACACAAACTACCGAAGAAACTACTGATCCAGAAACTGTGTATCACATTTCACAAATGGAACCTCTGCCTGTAACGAGTGCTCAGGTAAAAAGAGAAACAAGTCAAGGCACAATCTTGTCCAAAGTATACAATTTTACTGTGAATGCGAATGTTCTATTGACACTCAGTTCTCTGCGTACTCCAGCAGTAAAGAGCAGATATAGGTTTACCAAGGATGTGTAATGTGGGGAATCAGTGATATGTTACAAGCCCTACTATGTAAAAGGATACAGAATTCACTTCAATGACATTTGCGGGTCCATCATGGACAAAGTCTTGCTAGGAGCTACGTTTGGTGGCCAGGCATTGACTGTGAAATATAGAACATAGTTAAGTCTTGCACAGGTTGCCAGCAGACACAGCGCCAGCCCTAGGCAGCACATGCACACAAGTGGGAGTGGTCATCCACCCCCTGGCAACGCATCTATGTAGACTATGCTCAACCATTTATGGACCAAATGTTTTTAATAGTGGTTGATGCTCACTCAAAGTGGCCACATTTTTTTCCTGTAAAGTATGCACCAAAAGCCAGCACAATTAACATCTTTAGGTCACTTTATGCCTGCACAGGCCTGCCTCAACAGCTTGCCACTGACAATGGCTGTCAGTTCACTGGAGAAGAGTTCAAGTGTTTTCTTATAAACAACATTGCGTTGGGATCCGGAGGCTTGCCCACCAGAGGGCGCCAAGGATCCCTTCCTAGGGATTTGTTTTTCTGTTGGTCTCTGGGTTCTGTCTGCCTTTCTCCTCCAGAGGGCGTTCTGGGTCTCCTGAAGCTGGAACTGACTTCACCAGCTGCTCCTCATCTGCTCATCAGGAGACCAGCTTATAAGCAGTGGCAGTGCAACACTCCAGTGCCAGAGTGTTAAGCCAGTTTTGGTTAGCAAGCCTGAGCCAACCAACCTGTCTGATTATCTGACTCCCTTGATTCCTGAACCTAACCAGTTTTGTCCTCTCTGCTTCCCTCCCTGACTGAATCCTGGAACTCAGGAAGAGTTCTTTCTTCTGCTACAACCTGTTTGCTCTCAGGAGAGCATTGGAGGATCAAACTGTCTGAACCTGCCTGCCCGCTCTCAAGAAGAGAACTGGAGAAAACCTCTGATCTGAACACCGAGAAGTCTGAAGTCAAGCCCTGCCACTGCCAAGCCCTCTGCTCACCATCTGCCTCTGGACCCTCCTGGTTCCCTCCCTCTGCCGCTCAGTCAACTACTGAACAGGTACAGACCTGCATTATTCTACAAACAAACTGAACCTGGATCTCAGCTAACCAAACTGTCCCTCTCTGCAGAGAACCCTGTTGTGACCAGTCCCAGACCTGTTTATCAGAATCAGTCTTTATTATCCATTGTGTAATCAATAAACTGTTGAACCTTTCTTCCGTGTCTGAGTGTGTTCGGCATGTGGGTTAAGTCCCTTAATCCCACCATGACACATTGTAAGATATATCTCTTAAGCTCTACAGTGGGCACTGGTTGGAAATGGATGGTTTCCTGTGTGATTCCTGCGTGAATCACGATGTATTTCCTGAGGCCAGTTTTTTTTATTTCAAAAAGAACTGCAATGTACCCGGACAACCACCAGGCGGCACTTGGGAGCTTTGCCGTGCTAAAGATGACGTTTGTGGGCCTGCAGTCAACTGAAAAGTTTATTGAGACCATTTGCATAAACAACCAACATTTTATGATGATATGATGTTTTTGATTAAAATAAAGTTAATAAATTAATTTAACATAGTGACTGCATTATCTTATTTCATACACCTCTGATCTTATCTGAGAACTGTTTATTTCTATTTATCTGCATCTCTATTATTTAATGAAAAATGATTATAATTAATCTTTTTGGCAAAACAAATAACTGAATCAGCAAAGGTCCGTGGATCATCCGTCCATTCGATCGGTCGCGTGCTCATGGACGTAAACTGGATCATTTCTAGGTTATAAAAACGTCCTCAGCGACTCTGAATGAATCAGTCTCATCAGGCCTATTTTCTTTCATCAGTGGGTTTTAATTTCATCACAATCGTTTCAGTCATTCATGCAAAATTGTTCTATGGTGAAGTTTAGAAATGCAGATGAAATTCAGTGTATTAATTAATAGTAGATTATTATAGGCTACTTATAGCTACAGGATATTTGATGCCATGTTATGCAGAAATAATGCTTCTTATATCTTGATCTAAATTCACCAATCTGTGGTAAACTAAAACGCTCGGATCTTTCTGTCCTTTTGTGTGTGTGTGTGGCATCTGCAATCCATTTGGAATCCCAGAGGGAGGGAGGGGGGTTCATGCAACGTCATTCCATCCGCCACGATGGTAGTGATGAGGCCGGCATGTAAACAAAGATGGCTGCGCCCGGTAAGCGGCGGCGTGGATCGGATGATAAAGATGAAAATCCTACAAAAAAAAAAAAAAAAAAAAAAAAAATGGATATGGAAATCTTTATTTTATTTTTTTTATTTACTTGTTATTGGAGGAGGAGAGTCGCTTTGACGGCTTCGGCGGCAGCAAAACCGGCGACGGATTTTTCTCAGGCTGGCAGAGCGCAGTGGAGAGGTAAGATACAGGTGCTGGTCATAAAATTAGAATATCATGAAAAAGTAGATTGATTTCAGTAATTCCATTTAAAAAGTGAAACTTGTATATTATATTCATACATTACATACAAACTCATATATTTCAGATGTTTATTTTGTTTAATTTTGATGATTACAAATGACAACAAATGAAAATCTCAAATTCATCATATCAGAAAATTAGAATATTGTGAAAAGGTTCAAAATTGATGGCCCCTGGTGCCACACTCTAATCAGCTAGTTAACTCAAAACACCTGCAAAAGCCTTTAAATGGTCTTTCAGTCTAGTTCTATAGGCTACACAATCATGGGGAAGACTGCTGACTTGACAGTTGTCCAAAAGACGACCATCGACACCTTGCACAAGGAGGGCAAGACACAAAAGGTCATCGCTAAAGAGGCTGGCTGTTCACAGAGCTCAGTGTCCAAGCACATTAATAGAGAGGCGAAGGGAAGGAAAAGATGTGGTCGAAAAAAGTGTACAAGCAAGAGAGATAACCGCACCCTGGAGAGGATTGTGAAACAAAACCCATTCAAAAATGTGGGGGAGATTCACAAAGAGTGGACTGCAGCTGGAGTGAGTGCTTCAAGAACCACCACACACAGACGTATGAAAGACATGGGTTTCTGCTGTCGCATTCCTTGTGTCAAGCCACTCTTGAACCACAGACAGCGTCAGAAGCGTCTTGCCTGGGCTAAAGAGAAACAGGACTGGACTGCTGGTGAGTGGTCCAAAGTCATGTTCTCTGATGAAAGTAAATTTTGCATTTCCTTTGGAAATCAAGGTCCCAGAGTCTGGAGGAAAAGAAGAGAGGCACTTCATCCACGTTGCTTGAAGTCCAGTGTAAAGTTTCCACAGTCAGTGATGGTTTGGGGTGCCATGTCATCTGCTGGTGTTGGTCCATTGTGTTTTCTGAGGTCCAGGGTCAACGCAGCCACATACCAGGAAGTTTTAGAGCACTTCATGCTTCCTGCAGCTGACCAACTTTTTGGAGATGCAGATTTCATTTTCCAACAGGACTTGGCACCTGCACACAGTGCCAAAGCTACCAGTACCTGGTTGAAGGACCATGGTATCCCTGTTCTTAATTGGCCAGCAAACTCTCCTGACCTTAACCCCATAGAAAATCTATGGGGTATTGTGAAGAAGAAGATGCAATACACCAGACCCAACAATTCAGAAGAGCTAAAAGCCACTATTAGAGCAACCTGGGCTATCATAACACCTGAGCGGTGCCACAGACTGATCGACTCCATGCCACGCCGCATTGCTGCAGTAATACAGGCCAAAGGAGGCCCAACTAAATACTGAGTGCTGTACATGCTCATACTTTTCATGTTCATACTTTTCAGTTGGCCAACATTTCTATAAATCCTTTGTTTTTATTGGTCTTCAGTAATATTCTAATTTTCTGATATGATGAATTTGAGATTTTCATTCGTTGTCATTTGTAATCATCAAAATTAAACAAAATAAACATCTGAAATATATGAGTTTGTATGTAATGTATGAATATAATATACAAGTTTCACTTTTTAAATGGAATTACTGAAATCAATCTACTTTTTCATGATATTCTAATTTTATGACCAGCACCTGTATACCTGCTATTATTCTAACCCACAGGGGCCTGCTAATGATCAGAATATACCAGCAGTGTTGGGCAAGCTACTTGTGCAGTGTAGTAAGCTAAGCTATCAGTTACTCAACAATAAATTAAGCTTCACTACACCAAAGCTACCACCTAAAGAATTATAGCAAGCTAAGTTACACTAATGTGTTAACAGTAGCTTAACTACATCAGAAGCTACTTGTACCAAGATAATGTCAATTCAAAATGAGTCTGATACACTGGTTAAAACATTTATTAAAGATCAGCCAATGACATAAAACAGTGTAAAAATTGTTTTATGATCAGCATAATAAAAAAAACTAAAGTATTTACTAGTAGACAAAAAAATAAACAATCTGCTGTTATTAGAACCAAATGAAAGGTACTGTGTAGTGTTCTACACATCGAGACATGGCTATGAGTTTGCATTCAATGGACATCTCTAGGGAAAACAAAACCCTACAAAAGGCATCTTATTTCTTTAGGTTGTCCCTTAGAGAAAACTTCTTCAGACAGACCTCTATTAAACAGTCGATTCAAGTAACAAATGAAACTGTTAACAAAAAAGGTGAAAAAATAAAGAAGCTAATTAAGAGATATATATACATTTATGTCTCACTGTATAATTTAATTTCTACCTACATATTTATTCATTGTATTTTGGGGGGTAATTAATTGAATGCTTATTTATTTATTGAGCATGTATTTATTTATGTATTTATTTTTATATATGGGAGAGCTGTTACTCCATACCTAAAAAAATCTTATCTCTGCAAATAAGCCTTAAAACAGATATATGTACACATCCTGTCTGGTAAATTAGGCCATGAAAATACAATATCTAAGTTTGGCTACTGCTCTCTAATGAAAATATCTTAGTGGCACTCATCAGATTGAACTATCTGGAAATTAAAGGCGCCAAAAAAGTTAAAGCTGATATATTTTTCTCATTTTTATTTCAAAAAATTGACTGCAGTTGCTTGTTTTAATGAGTGTTTGGCTATGTAAAACAAATGGCTAGTCTTGGCCACATGAGCTCTCTATGGCCAAGAACAGAAATTTGAACACGTACTTTTTATCAGAGGATTCAACAAGTTTCAAAATCTCTGAAGATAAGGCGCTCTGCTCCTGTCTCCTCCTCCATCCTGTGTGTGTGGCTCTGTGTGGCTGCGTGTGTCTGTGTGTCATTCATTGAGTTCCACTACAGTGCGCATGTTTCGTTGATACAGACAGGAGAGGCAGAATAGAGGCTCATGCGTGAATGTCCAACGAATAACTCTGATTGTTGTTTCATAAATAGAAAACCTGGTTTCATTTCTTAGTTATGCCCTGGATTTTGTAGCGTTTGTGGATGCTACGTCGCTGCTGGAAAGTTACTTGATAAATAAAGCAGCGACGCTACGGTCAAGCTACTGGAAAATGTAGTTAAACTAATAGCTTCGCTACATGTAGCGGCGCTACTGCCCATCACTGTATACCAGTTATTAAATAAACGCTTGTCAGCAGATTGATGAATATGTTTAAATATCAAATTTTACATTTATTTGTAAGTTTGTAATTTATTTGTTTGTAACTTTAGTAATTTGAATTGAATAGTTTAATGTGTACAAACCCTGTAAATAATGTTGTGTTGAGAAGCCAAACTGTTGAGAAATAAATAATTGTTGTCTAAATTGTTATCCCCTTACTGCCTGATTTTATTTGCAATTATATATATATATAAAAAACATAATACAGGAAAAAAATAAGTTAAATAGTGGATCTAGATCAAGTAACATTTAAATTTTAATAAATCATGTAATAAAGATAATGAAAAAAAGATAGATGACTGAATAAAAGTAAATATTTTTGTCTTTTTTTTTCTACAGATCATAACGGCATGTGCTGTCCTGCACAACATCTGCCTGGGAGCCGGTGACATCACGGCCCCAGAGGATGACATGCCAGAGGATGAGGAGGGGGAGAACGTGTTGGAGGCAGTCAGTGGTGCTCCATGGTGGGGCAAGCTGTCTGCTGAGGTGTCTGCTCTGGAGGAGGGTCTACCCGACCACCGTTACATTTAGATGGCAAGTAGAATCACATTTTAGCTGTTCTCATTTCAGGGTTATGAAAACAGTTTTAGTAAAGTCATTATTTTCTGCGTCTTTTTAAACTTTTTTAGTAACATGGCAGCCGTCGATTGGGTCAGCCCTTCAAACCCAGATGGACGATGTGGTGAACAGTGGAGAGAGGCACCCCCGACCCTCCAGATGATGTCCCACTCGCAGTCAGAAGACTCCAAGGTCATCTGTGTGCTGCTCAGACTCTGCAGCATCTAGCCCTGGTGTGTCCTCAGGGATGGAGGCAATTAGGACAGGTGGGGCAAAAGACGGCCTCTGTCCTAATACCTCATCCATGAGGACAAACCAGGGCCAGGTGGCAGCAGTGGGCTTCCCACTGACCCCCTGCCCTGTCCATGGATCTTTGCATTCCTAAAGTAGAGGAAAACAATTTGTATCAACAAATGATATTTTCTGTAGTGTTTCTTTAAAGCTAGAAAAAAGGAATGTTTGATGATTTGGATGGATTGATGAAATTCTACAGAAAAGACTTTGGAATGGTAACCTGGAGATTACTTTTTCAAGCTTACTCAAAGTGTAAATTAACATGAATATAATAAATGAAAGATGTTATTTCCCTACACACACACACACCTATATTTACATATATATATATATATATATATATATATATATATATATATATACACATATATGTATATATATATATACGTATATATATATATATATATATATATATATACATATATATAAATACACATATATATATATATATACATATATATATATATATATATATATATATATATATAGACTGCCACCTAGTGGCTATAGTAGTCACATGTTTTTCACGCAATTCGTGAAACACGGGGAGCGTGAGTGAAGTGTCCATTTCCAACCAGGTCCTGCCCCGCTCTTGGTCATTTCTGGACAGATGTTTTTCATACAATATCCGGGTTGGCGGGAGTGGTGATAACACCTGGCCCTCTTCTGGCTCTGTTTGGTTTTAGTGGTGAGGGGTCGCCTTTACCGGCCTCTAAACGGCAGAACTGGCATTCTGCTCACTGTTAGCGAGGCGCACAGTTCTAACCAGGTGGAAGGGTGCGGCTCCTACAACTCACAAACAGTGGTTATGTGACCTCATGTCATGTCTGACACTGGAAAAAATTAAATGTTCTATCCAACATTCAACATATCCAGCGTTTGAGTCGATGCATTCAACTGGTTTACCTTGGATAGAAAACTTTAAATCAATCTGACTTGATGATCTGGTTAAATTGTCTCTATAAAGTGACCTGAGATGACATGATGTGAATTGAAGCTATAGAAATAAAATGAAAAAGAATTTAGTGAACAACTAGGTTTTTGAACCTTAGTCCTACGTCAGTCTGACGGACTATGTAAATGTTTATTCCTGAGAGATTAGAAAATGGTGAATGTATCCCTTTTCTCCTAAAAAACTCATGCAAATGATTTAAAAAAAAAATGTTGTACATCTTGCAAGAGGCCCTATGTGTCTGGGCTGATAAGATGATGAGACTGAGGAAATTTGGGTGCAACAGTGGCAAAAACAAGCAGAGAGAGAAGAAGAAATACATATTCAGCACATGAAGTAAAATGAAAATAATGGAAAAATTGGTTTTTGACTATGCGGGAAACCCAGCGTACCTGGAGAAAACCCATTGGAGGGGAGGGGATGGGGGAGAGGAGAAGAGAGGAGAGAGGAGGCGAGACAAGGCGAGCAGTTTAAGTCTTGTTACCAACTTCCTAGTTGTTCCCAAATGTCGTGTTTTCTCTCTGAACCACGGTTGGGAGGAAGTCCCATTGCCACCGAGCACGCAGGTTAAGGAAACCTCTGGAGATTCTGTCCAAGGCGCTGTTGACGGCAGAGACTATCCTGTTTTTTTTGGGGTTCTTTGATTTTTAAGCTGGTTTTAAGATAATCCAGTAGTAAAACATCAAATGATGTGTTTAAATTCAGGCCTGCGTTCATAAATTTTAGAATACTCCCATATTCATTAAACATGTCCTTGGAAATCCTTTTGACAACCAATTCCAGCTGTTGGATCTGCGGCTGAGGGTGAGATTTGGTTTTATCGGGGCAGAAAGTTATTAACTGGTACAGACGTTCTACTATGGTTTGAAGCGCACCTGACTGGAGGGACTTGCCCGCTGTCTTGGAGCTGTTTATCACATTTCTAATTAGTAGAGCCAGAAAAACAGCGTTGGGGTTCGGAGGCTCCCTCATCGGATTGATAAAATCGAACGCATTCACTTGTTTTGTGTTTTTGAGTCCCAGGTCTTTTTCCAGACTTTTGATAAGACATGAAGAAACATGAAGATAAAACATGAAGAAACGTGTGCTTCCCTTGAAGGAAGGAACATTTAGGAAATAAAACTTTGGGACACGAACACCTACATTGCCTCTCAGAGGGTATTCTATTGGCAGCCTCTGTCTAAACAGGAGAATTTGACTGATTATTAAATGCCTTGTTCATTCTTTATGCGTTCACCTCTGTCTCAACAGAGAGCAGTAAAATAAGAGCAGGTTGTGGTCGTATTCAAGCTATAAAGTTTACCAATATATAATATATTGGCTATAGTTTTATATCAGTTTATGCTGTTAAGAGTTTTTTTCTTTTTGTCTTTTTATGGCGATAAATGTCTGTCAGGAATTGAGTTCACAACAGTAATCTTTTGAAGAGATGGAAAGAACACTGATTGAAATTAGTCCAATCATGCATTTGATGACAGAGGGAACAAAACTTAAATGTACATTTTTATAACTATTCTATAACCTGAATTATATAGACTATAGTTTTGTATAAAATAATACAACTATATTAATGATAATACTAAAATTCTAATAATAAATAGCAATGGGAGTCAAATCGATTTGATTCGAAACTAGAATCAGTCAGATTTTTGAATCAGTTAAGGACAATTTTACTTGGATATGGAAGGGATTAGCTAAAGAACTAATGAAACTACCTTTAGTAAAATTATGAATATTAAAAATAAACTTTCACCACATGCATCCACATTCATCATGTAGCCTACCTTTTATTCCTCAAAACAAAAATACAAAAAAATGTAAATAAATTCATACCACAGCAAAGGCTGCATAAATAAAGCCCCTACAAAACATTGCAAACTTAATAAATTCTCTTAATTTCCGTTTACTGTCTCACAAAGTTTTTGTGCAGATGTGAGTGATTGCAAAACCAATCTTTATCATAATGATATAATATGTAATGGTCAGGATCAAGTGATACTGCGATGCCATACCCCCCCCTTCATTTTTGGGATTGATGCTTCACGTAACTGTCTGCATGTGAGTAAAACATAGAGTAGCTCCAGAATTCTCACAAGGCCGCAGAAGCTGTTATCTTCAACCATGCCGTGGGGTTAAATTTCCTTACAGATAAATGTACTGACAGCCTTCGTAATTTTCTGGGCTCACAGAGAGATTGCCGGTAACTTGCACACAAATGACTTCTCAAGCTGCATTTGCTTCGGGGCAGATAGGGTTTGTGGGTGGTGTCTCGTTAAAAGGTTTGTTGTGTTGCGACATACTTGACCACTCTTGCATACCATTCGGCTCTTATCCAGTTCATTGCTGCTGTCATCTTTTTAAAATCGTAAACATTTCCGATTTTGTTGGTGGTGCTTTCAAGGGTTTTTTTCCATCCTGTTTTTTTTTTTTTTTTTTTACACTAC
The DNA here is from genome assembly GCA_030533445.1 of Cyprinodon diabolis. Lineage (NCBI taxonomy): Eukaryota > Metazoa > Chordata > Actinopteri > Cyprinodontiformes > Cyprinodontidae > Cyprinodon > Cyprinodon diabolis. The sequence continues at coordinate 40,105,515 of CM060065.1, read as the reverse complement.
TCACACTGTTGGTAACGAGAACTCACATTGTCTCCTGATAACTCACATGGTGGTTTAGGGAAAATACATATTTAAAAGATTGAATGAAGGGTGTTATGAATCAATATGAATATGGAAAGGAAAATAAATTCAAATTGATTAATTGATTTTTTTCAACCCAGCCCTGGTAACAGGCCAGAACATTGGTGGTGCTAGCAGAAGTCGTATTGTATTATAGATTCATATTGGAAATATTCTGTCCCGTGGAACCAACTACCAGTCAATGAGGCAGACACCCTGTCTACTTTTAAGGATAGGCTTACAACTTTCCTTTTGATAAGGCTTATAGTTAGAGTGGCTAAGGTTATCCTGAGCTAACTCTATAGTTATGCTGCTATAGGCTTAGACTGCTGGAGTACATAGGGACCCCTTTTCATCATTGTGCTTCATTCTATCTCTATTCACCCACTCTGCAGTATCCATTCTGCTCTCTCTGCTTTTTCTCATAGTGGCATCATCTGGTCTATTCCTGTTTGACTGTTACTCCATCCTGGAGAGAAATATCAGCTGTGCTTCTGCCATCAACACCTTTTTTTTTATAGATGTTGGAGATCAGCCTGTTTTTCAGTGTATTCCTGTTTCTCTGACTGTGACTGGCTAGATTTGCTCTCCTTCATCATCGGAGTTTGTCTGCCTGGCTGTGTGTTTCCTGGACGGGGCCGCCTGTGGAGCTGTTTTACAGTTACCTTTTGTATCTCTGCTTATCTTTCTGTCTGCTTCTGTCTCCTCGAACCCCAGTTGGCCTCAGCAGATGGCCGTTCACACTGAGTCAGATTCTGGTTCTGCTGGAGATATCTTCCTGTTCAAAGGGAGTTTTCCTCTCTATTGTTGCTGCATGCATGGTCGGTTTGATAGATTTCTGAAAAGTCAAACTAAATGCAAGCTACTATTGTTGCAACAAGCTCATCCAGGAGGATCATGTCCTGCACAGCCATGACTTGATGCAATGAGATAGTTTTCCTTGATAGAAACCTTTAACCAATCTAATTCAATTATCTCTATAAAGTGCCTTTAGTTGGTTTAGCTGGTTGTGAATTGGTGCTGTATAATAAACAGAATTGGAATTGAGCTGCTGGTAATCTTCTAAACTTCCTTTCATTAAGTCTGTCCTGTGTTTGTCAATCTGATTGAAATCATCCATAAAATAGGTCCAGACTGCAATGAGAAGACATACAGAATGGATAATCTAGGATAACATTAGCTCTATCCAGATATGCTACAGGTCTATGGATAAGAAAAAAACATGCTTGCAAACCCCACATATCCTTAGCCAAACCATCTGGATGTTTTTCATTAGGTGGATACTACAAATTTCGTTTAGCTAAAATCAACCAACACAGAGAGACACTTTCTTGTAATCAACCTAGTGAACACTTAACAACCACTGTAACACAAATAAGATAATTTTTATTTAAACAAATTTAACCAGGTCTTTCTTTAGCAGAAATCTGAATGCATACATGTTTGCAAGAATATTCCATTTTCTGTTTTTTTTAATATTTTTGTACCAAGTTTCTCTGTTGTGAGAAAAATCAAATTCTCACTTAAATTAACCAACTTGGTGATTATCCATCATTTGATTGCAAACCTCTTTTCATGAGAATCATGAAGATGTAAAGTAACAGCAGCATGGAATGGGCGAACGAGCATCGTAAGACATCATAATCTATTGCAGAGGTCTTCAACATTTTCCAGGCCAAGGACCCCAAACTGTTGCCGAGATGGAGCGGGGACCCCCTAATTATATACACTCACCGGCCACTTTATTAGGTACTCCATGCTAGTAACGGGTTGGACCCCCTTTTGCCTTCAGAACTGCCTCAATTCTTCGTGGCATAGATTCAACAAGGTGCTGGAAGCATTCCTCAGGGAGTTTGGTCCATATTGACATGATGGCATCACACAGTTGCCGCAGATTTGTCGGCTGCACATCCATGATGCGAATCTCCCGTCCACCACATCCCAAAGATGCTCTATTGGATTGAGATCTGGTGACTGTGGAGGCCATTTGAGTACAGTGAACTCATTGTCATGTTCAAGAAACCAGTCTGAGATGATTCCAGCTTTATGACATGGTGCATTATCCTGCTGAAAGTAGCCATCAGAAGTTGGGTACATTGTGGTCATAAAGGGATGGACATGGTCAGCAACAATACTCAGGTAGGCTGTGGTGTTGCAACGATGCTCAATTGGTACCAAGGGGCCCAAAGAGTGCCAAGAAAATATTCCCCACACCATGACACCACCACTACCAGCCTGAACCGTTGATACAAGGCAGGATGGATCCATGCTTTCATGCTGTAGACGCCAAATTCTGACCCTACCATCCGAATGTCGCAGCAGAAATCGAGACTCATCAGACCAGGCAACGTTTTTCCAATCTTCTATTGTCCAATTTCGATGAGCTTGTGCATATTGTAGCCTCAGTTTCCTGTTCTTAGCTGAAAGGAGTGGCACCCGGTTTGGTCTTCTGCTGCTGTAGCCCATCTGCCTCAAAGTTTGACGTACTGTGTGTTCAGAGATGCTCTTCTGCCCACCTTGGTTGTAACGGGTGGTTATTTGAGTCACTGTTGCCCTTCTATCAGCTCGAACCAGTCTGGCCATTCTCCTCTGACCTCTGGGATCAACAAGGCATTTCCGCCCACAGAACTGCCGCTCACTGGATGTTTTTTCTTTTTCGGACCATTCTCTGTAAACCCTAGAGATGGTTGTGCGTGAAAATCCCAGTAGATCAGCAGTTTCTAAAATACTCAGACCAGCACTTCTGACACCAACAATCATGCCACGTTCAAAGTCACTCAAATCAAATTTCTTCCCCATACTGATGCTCGGTTTGAACTGCAGGAGATTGTCTTGACCATGTCTACATGCCTAAATGCACTAAATGCCATGTGATTGGCTGCTTAGAAATTAAGTGTTAACGAGCAGTTGGACAGGTGTACCTAATAAAGTGGCCGGTGAGTGTATATTGTATGAAATTGTGATATATCAAACTGGTCCTATAGTCACTCTATATATGGATTAATGTAACAAAAGTAATTTCTCCCTGGGATTATTAAAGTATTACTGATTCTGATTCTTGTTTTATGGGTGTTGTGAATGAAACGGTGCCCAGCTTGAAAGAGCTCCTGTGTGTCGCTGAATGCGTGCATTGATGACTGAAAGACATCTTCTGCCTCCATTTATCTGAATTCATGTTAATGTGTATGTAAAGACATTTCAATTAGTGGAAAAAATGCAGGGGGCAATATACTAAAAAAAGAGTAATCAACCAAAACTTTCCTGACCCCCATGTAGTACCTCTCTGGACCCCCTAGGGGTCACGGACCCCCTGTTGAAGACCACTGCTCTATTATTTGGAACACTGTTAAAAATATCCTCTATATTCAACATGTTTAGTACGGTACATGTATGTACACACATGTAGTAGGGCAGAAGAAGAACCAGTTAAGATGCAGCTCTGTAAACTTCTAAATGTACTTTATCTAAAGGATTTATTTTTCCTTAAACACCATAATATCTAACCTTTGATAATTTGCTTCATCACCATCCTTTAAGAACGTTCTAGTTTTTCATTCTTCAACATCAATGGTATTTGATCATCTCCAGGACAGCTCCAGCATAGACCCAAAACTATTTGGATTTTGTCAAAATAAAACAGGTTGAGTGTTTTAGTTTTCTCTGTGCACTTACCACAAGCCAAGAATGATCTGCTGATTTTTGGTGAATAATGAGGTTTTAATGGCCGTAACTACCCTCCTTACATCATTTTAAAGGTAAAAGTTTGGCATTATTGGAGAGTTACCTCCTGGCTTGTGGATTCTGACCAAAACTGAAACGGCTCCTCCAAACTGCATTTTTTACAACATCAATTTCCCTTTACAGCCAATTATTTCAAAGATGTTAATGTTAGAAAATTAAAAAACAAACCACTGAGTGGGGCTCAAACTCAGAACCTCTAGCTTCCAAGCTCTATGCCAATACCCCTAGGCCAGCACTCCCCCATACTTATGTAGAAAAACATTAGTAAATCTTTGTAATGTATGTTGATTGCTTTGTATTTAATTTACACTAAATATGGTTTGCAGACCAAATTTCCATGCTTTCTTACTAGCATTATAAGAGCAGCATATTTTTGATGCTCTTGTTCCACATAACAACATTGCATTAAGTATGTAGGTGAGCTTCTGCTTCATTGTCCAGTACATGTACTTCATACAGAGAGAAATAGTTGATAAGCTCATATAAAAAACAGTTTTTAATCACCAGTATAAAACCTTTGCCTTTAGCTTTAAAAATCAGATCTACTGTAGATCCTAACTCCTCTTTCTACATAGCTTCCTATTTAAGAAACTGGTTAGTTTGCAACATGTTCACCTGAAGATAACAGCTAATTCATCACTGAAACAGGAATTATGAAAATGTTCTAGAATTGTAGTCCCTTTTGAAGCATTTTGTGCTTAAATGAGCCTGATTTATATCTTGTAAATTAATTAGCTGTTTAGTCCCCGCTCTGCTCTGCAGCAGCAGGACACTGCCTGTCTATCAGATATCTCTGCTGAAGTTTGAGCCTCTGTTTATTGAGGTAAGCAGCAAAGAAAATAGAGCCCTGATTGGATAAAACGCCTTTAGAGGGTCTAAAGCTGCATTCACACTAAACGCTGCAGGAGCAGCAAAAACGTGTCTGCTGCTTCCTTTTTGCTGCTTGTACCAGTTAGTTCTGATGCGCGGCTGAAGCAGCTTTGCTGCTCTCGCTGCGCGGTCGAAAAGTGGGTCTGACGTGGTTGGGCGGAGCTACTTCATCCTTTCTTTGTCTTGCAGCTATATTTGCTGTGATCAGTTGGAATAAAGTAGTTTTAATATGTTTTTAAGTGGGAAAATCCACCTGAAACCTTAATCTGTACAGTCAGTTCATCCAGATTACCATCCTGCCTTCTGATATTATTTCTGTCGGAGCCACTCAGTCCTCCACATACCAGCGGTGCGCTGTCAGTAGGAATCCCGTTCAACAGCAGCCTATGGCCTGGTCGCCTCCTTGCGGTTCGCCGCAGGGGCTGGAAAGCGGTTTTCATGTACGTATTCCAAACTGCAGGCACCATAATAATAAAAGCGAACATGTTCTGTCAGCAGGTTTAAGCAGAAAAAGTTAATTTAGGTGTTAATAAACAGTTTCAAAGAAGTGATCACAGCGCTCTGTATCATCAGCGATGTGTTTGTCTCCCTGGCAGCTCCCAGATCAGCCTTTCTGATTGTTTGATGTGGTGCCGAGCAGCAACAGTTACATTTTTCCATCATGAGCAGCAGCGCGTTTGCGGCGCGTGCGTCAGATGCTTCAACGCTCCCAACGCGCTGCTTCAGCTGCTCAGACACGCTGCGCCTGCAGCTCAAAACGCGCTGCGGGACATTTTGCTGCTCCTTGACGCACGTCAACCATTGACTTTGCATGTATACTCCCTGCTTCTGCTGCTCCTGCTGCGTTCGGTGGGAATGCAGCATATGATCAGTGTTGCAGCTTTTCAGCACTTCCTTGCATGGCTGGCTCAGAAATCTGGAGCCCAGGTAAAACTTCCAGATGAGGACGCCTGTCGGTTCAGGTGAGCTCATACTGTCAGGATTCCTGTCTGTGTGTTTTGTGTTTCTGTGTTTGTCTCCCTTCCTCCACCAGGAGGCGCCTGGTTCTGGTCCGCCTCCTCACACACCTGCAGAGGGTTACCTCGTTAATGGAGCACTCTTAAGCTGCTGACTGCCACTACCTCGACGCCAGAGTGTTTGCCAGTTTTGGGTACTCTAGCCAAGCTGAGTTCAGCCGAGTTAAACTAAGTTTTTGTCAACCTAAGTCTTAACCTTGTTATTTTGTCTTTGCCTCTCGGCAGGAAGTCATCCTGCAAACTGGATTATTCGGACCTTCTCTCCCTGGAAGTATCATCTGAGCTTCAAACTGAGCTGAGGATCCAAACTGGAGGTTTGGATCTACTTCCCTCCAAGAGATCGTTTGAGCTTCACACTGAACAAGGGATTCATCTCCACAACGACCCGTTCAAGTACCTCAGGAAATCTAAGTGGCAGTCAGTTTCTCCGTTCACCTCCAAACAACCGCATTCTGGGTAAACCCTGTCCGACCTCCATCGAAAGAGACAAACACTGGAACACCCCCCACACCGACTGGAGTCAAAGATCCAACCACTTTTCTGGAAATGTGAGTCAGCGATCTATTTCTCCTCTTCAATTTCGAGAATCAAATTTCCCACGGAGCCTGAACTAACCGCCAGTCTTCCCCTCACCTTTCAGTTTCGGTTGAGCAGTGTTCAGAGCAACACTGGATTCTTCACAAACTCCTTAATAAACCTGTTTAACTTTTTACCTGGTCTCTCTGTAATGGTTTACTGCTTTTCAAAGATTGACTTTGGACTCACTGCTGACCTCCAAGATTTCTATGTTTGTGACTTGAAAACATTTCATTCAGCATGTTAACGAAGCAGACACACTTACACTGCTAAATGTACAGTATATCACCCTGCAACGAATGGAAAAGCTCAACAGTTCATCAAGTCATTCAAGAGGTTAATGAAAGCCAGCCGGACAGAGGGGAGACCTGTGCAATTGAAAATCTACAAGTTTTTATTGGCTTAAAGAAACACCATTCATGCAACAACTGGACAACATCAGCAATGCTATTCATGTAATGAAATATGAGATCTCGTTTAGTTCTGTTGAAACCGGACATTCGGCAAAAAATGTTAACGACAAACAGCCTTCCTTGAGGATAAACATCAAAAAAAAAAATAAGATATTTTGGAATTGGACAAAAAGTTCTCACCAGAGACTACAGATTCCCCAGTTAGAAATGGCATTGTGGCACAATTCTGTCACAGACAGGACCTCTTAGATAGAACATAAATGTTGGAGACAACTCAGTCTGGCGTAGACATGTTGATCAGATCCTAGATGTGGAGACCCATAAAAGTCTAAAGCAACCTGAGGACACATCTCAATCTCGAGATTCAGAAGGATTTACTTTTGCAACATCTTCTGGGGTTCAGTGTTTGTGTGAATCCACCAGTGACCAACAGCTGAACCTTCCACACAGAACACCATAGACTCTAGTTAAACATGTAGACGTTATCCTGAGAGAAATCGCAAAGAACCTCAGAGACTGAATTTATAGATCATCTGTTCATTTATAAAAGAAGCACTTTAAATGTAATCAGAATCAGAATCAAGTTTATTGCCAAGTAGGTTTGCACTTACAAGGAATTTGACTTGGTGTTGTTGGTGCAGAGAAAAAACAAAACAAAATAACAAAATAAGATAGAATATATATATATATATATATATATATATATATATATATATATATATATATATATATATATATATATATATATATATATATATATATATATATACACAGAAGCTATATACAAACAGTGGACTGTGCGTTAATGTAACGCAGAAATCCTGAATGGGGGAGAGAAACATTGTCCAGTGTCACGGGCGGGTCTTGGCCTTGGTGATAAGGCCGAGAGCAGATGGGAAAAAACTGTTTTTGTGACGGGAGGTTCTGGTCCTGATGGACCGCAGCCTCCTGCCAGAGGGTAGTGACTGAAATAGTTTGTGACTGGGGTGCGAGGGATCAGCCACAATCTTCCCTGCACGCCTCAGAGTCCTGGAGGCGTGCAGCTCCTGGAGAGATGGGAGGTTGCAGCCAATCACCTTCTCTGCAGACCGGATGACACGCTGCAGTCTGCTCTTGTCCTTAGCGGTGGCACCAGGGTACCAGATGGTGATGGAGGAAGTGAGGATGGACTCAATGATGGAGGAGTAGAACTGCACCATCATTGTCCTGGGCAGGTTGAATTTCTTCAGCTGCCGCAGGAAGTACATCCTCTGCTGGGCTTTCTTGGTGAGGGAGTCGATGTTCAGCTCCCACTTTAGGTCCTGGGAGATGATAGTTCCCAGGAAGCGGAAAGACTCCACAGTGTCAATGGTGGAGTCACAGAGGGTGATGGGGGTAGTTGGGGCTGCGCTCTTTCTGAAGTCCACAAACAACTCCACTGTTTTTAGAGTGTTGAGCTCCAGGTTGTTCTCCCTGCACCAGGTCACCAGATGGTCAGCCTCCCACCTGTAGGCGGACTCGTCACCATCGGAGATCATTCCGATGAGAGTGGTGTCATCCGCGAACTTCAGGAGCTTGACAGACTGATGACTGGAGGTGCAGCTGTTGGTGTACAGGGAGAAGAGCAGAGGAGAAAGAACACAGCCCTGGGGGGAACCAGTGCTGATGAGCTGTGAGTCAGAGAACTGTGTTCCCAGCTTTGCGTGCTGCTTCCTGTCCGACAGAAAGTAAGAGAAAATAACCAGCTTTTGTCTTGCAAATATCTAAATAAGTCTTGTGTTTCTGTGTCAGCAAGGTTATTGGATTACAACATTTGCTAAATATATTTTCGATTGATCAAAGCTGGATGGGAGGAACTGGTATGTATGTGATAAAACAATAAATTATTAAATGGCATTATTTTGTGTTCTACGTTGAAGAACACTGTATCAGTGCATTAATCTCACTGTGTTATGGAAAATATGTTGAATAAAATGAAGTCAATCCAATAAGATTCTGTTGAGTTTTATATAATTAAGTTATGGAAAGAAAAATAGCAACCGCTATCTTGAGCCTGGTTCTGACAGAGATTTCGTCCAAAAGGGGAAGTTCATTTACTTGAATAAATTTGAGGGAAAAAAAAACCCCTACTTTTTGAAGTACTGTAGTTGTGCAATGCCAGTGACATGTTACTTTGCTCAAATAATATTCTTGCGAGAGTATTGCTATTCTTGCATAAGAAAATTTTCTGGTTACTCTAATAACCACAACTAACTCGAGCTATTAAGAGATCATCTAAATCACATAAAGATTGCTTTTATAAGTTTATTTTGACAAGATTAATTTGAAAAAGTGTGTTTACTGCCAAAATGTTTTATTTTTGAATTGTTGTTATTAATAATGTCATTATTTTGAAATAACCAGAATTTGCAGTTGACTGTCTATGATTACATAATAATAATAACATTTAATAATACTTAAATCAGATGTTATCAGCCAACCCTTATTACTTGCGCAGCCATTTTACCAAATACTCTTTTACTCTCACTTGTATAATTTCTAGAATTATTACTTTCTACTTTCATTTGAGTAAAAAACAGTGTTGAAGTAGTGCTACTCTTACTTTAGTAAAAATTGTTGGGTACTTTTTGGGTACCCAACATTTTTACCTCTTCCCATAGGTTAACCTTAATCAGAATTTGAATAGCTAGTTTTTGACTATTTTGCTCTAGCCCCTCCCTGCTTGGCGCACAGTGAAGGATGGAGATCTGCAAGTCGGCATATTAATTCAATAGCGATTTTAGTAAAAGAAAAAATGTTTAAAAGGATGTTCTAGAGAAAAAAAATACTGGAAGCTAGACCAAAGCTTACACTGTTTTTTTCTTAAACATCTGCCAGAAAAAATTACCCTGCAAAAGGATTCTCTCAGCCTCAGAATTATCCACCTCCTAAGGGAGAGATGGTGGAGATGCGGTTCACACAGGTGGATGCTTTGCTCGCTGAAGGGGTGCAGCAGGCAGGAGGAGAGAAAGAGGAAGGAGCCCAATTGGAGCAACAGGATCAGGCAAAGGGAGATTTTAAGTTTGACCCTCATAGCAATGACCTGGGCCTCTAGGGATATCCTATCGACCAACAAGTACATGCTTACTGGGAAAAAATGTCTAGTGAGAATAGACTGCAAACAACCATTAAGTAAGATAACTCAGTAAACTCACACTGATGTCCATTGAGCATGACATCCTTCTTGATTTGGAGTTCAAAGAAGTAGTCATGACTTTTTCTGCAAAGAAGTGTAACCCTAAGAAAAAGTATTGATTAAAGAGTTAGACAGCTGGAGATAGGCACGGTCCACCGTGACCCTGACAAGGACTAAATGGGAGAAAATGGAGGGATGGGAACATCTAGTTATTTTTTTTTATATGATCTTTTTTCTACTGAAAATGACAGAGTCGCAAACTTTTTTTCTGAAAAGCACCGAGTTCATATTTCCAGTAATGAGGAAAACCAACAGAGATGTAAATCAATTTCTTCAGCAGAGGGTCCTTGCCACTTCTAAAAGAGTGAATCTGGGCTGGAAATTAAATAAACCTGACCTAAAAACCTCGCCTAGCATTTAAGTCAAACAATTAAAACAGTTATAATTACTTACAGGAAGTGGTTTTATATAAGAAAGTGGTCTCAAAACCAGGAAGTCCAGAGTAATGATAACATATTTTTTTTCTATGGCTACTTCTTAATTTTGGGTGCACAAAATTAATATGGTATAAGTTTTGTCTCATTCATAGTCAGTTTTGATGTTTTGTTTGAATTTCATCAAGTTAGAAGCAGTTTCTTTTTTGTGTTTGTCACAAACACAGCACCGCTTGGAGCAGTGAAGCTGACTAGAGGTGCCTGGCAGCTGCTGCTTTTATCATAGCACCCCATGTGTATTGGGAAGCAATTGCAGCATCTACCTAATTACCTCTCAGAGACAGGGTTTATTGAAGACTAGAAGAAAGCACTTCAAAAAGGTAAGGCAGTGGTATATTTATTGATTTCTCACACCCTGAACATCAGTGGCGGCTCTGCTCTATGAAACAGGAGAGGCTCAGCGGTGTTAACTAAATCCAAACGTCGCATGTTGCATTAAAGGAAACGTCTGGTCATATTCAGTATTCAAACTTCTAAAAGTACATTAAATCTAAAATCATTACATACTGTTTAAAAAATTATAAGTGTTTTTAATTAAGAGTAATTTCATTTGAAAGTGCTTTACCGGAGATATCCATGTTTGTCAAAGAACTCTACTGCCACCTACCGGTTTCTGACGTCATGGTGCAGTATCGGCTGTCAATCAAGTCCCAGTGCTGTATCTGGTGTTTGTCAAAACGTGCTATTATCCAAGTCATCTTGAAAACATTCTTCCTCAAAATGTTGGCCACATGTTACATGGTTTTTTCTCTGGCCAGAAGTTCAATGGCAAATCCTCCCTCTTCAAGTTGGCAAACCAACCACGAAGCTGTCTGTGGAGGATAATGAATCTGAAAGGTGAAATAACAATTTTTTTTTACTTTTACCCGATGTATTAGAACATCCAACTGCCATGCATGTGGGCATTGTAACTTTAACTATAGCTCTCGCGAATTTTAATGGTGAAAAGCTCTCGAAATCTTCAATAATTGTTGTTGATTGCAGATGTGTCTAGTAGTTCCCATTGATTTTGGCTTGTAAAGTGAGGAGCATGGCGCTAGGCTAACTGCACTGTGACATCAGTGCCAGATATCTCAGTGAGGAAAATTATTATTTTTAATCTTATTTTTTAACTAATTAAAGCAAAATTCATTAAATCACTGCGAATGTATTAGTTTTAGGTATAAATAATGATCCATTGATCGTTCCTTGCTGACCGGACTTTTCCTTCAACAAATGTTCAAGCACATAAAACACATCACTAAAATGGCTGTTGTGTAGCGCCCTGAAATAATAAACTCCAGATACCACAGCAAGAGTTAAGCACAAGATGACTGTTCTGACTGAATGATCACTTCTCCCTTTCGATTCATGAGGAAAAGCTCCTCACTGTCTGGCCACTTAGGTATGTTTGCCAATCAGCTTCGAGCAGCCAGCTTCATGATCTGCCCTGCTTCATAGACCCCCTAAGAAGTTTAGCCTCTCTTAAAGTGAATTATTTTGGTTTGTTACCCAATCAGAGCTCAACTTTTTTGCAGATAACCTCAATTGACGGAGGCTCAACATTAAACAGGGATTTCTCAAAGAGGCGGAAGGCTGCGTAATTGTTCTAGAGCGTAGGAGGAATCGCGTCCAAGAGTGGAATAAAAAGCTTGTTAATGTGAAACATGCTCATGAAATCAGGAGTATTTTAGCACATATTTAATCCAGTTTAATGACTAATTAATGACATTTATTAAGTTTGACAATGCATGATTAATGAAATTTACTGGGGAATTTTAGCCTCCCTTGTATTTAGTGAGAAATCCCTACTGGTGTACTTGGGATTTCCTCATAATCTGATGATTCGCAAGAACTTGTAAGGTATGAGAGGTTAAAATTGTAACACAAATACATAGGATGTGATGAGGAATTTCATGCAAAAATTAAAATGCTTTCATAAATTATAATTTGAACAGCAAGATTTTTAGGTTACTCATTGTACCCTTTCAAATGTATTATTAAAAGCCCCTTTCAAATTATTAAGATCAGAAAGTCCTTTACAAAGCAGTTGGAAAAAGTTTTAATCTCTACTTAAAAAGTAGAAACAGAATCCGCAGAGCTCAGGGGCAGAGGAAGATTGAGTCTGATTGACAGCCAAGAAAAGGCTTTTGGGTCGTTTGTTTACAGGGGACAATAACAGGACATTACAGGAAATGAAAGACCTGCTGGGGATATATGCATTAAAAATATCTCTTATATAATACCTGCCCTTAAGAAGCTCAAGTAAGAGCAAGAATTTTAAAAGCACTCCAGAAGCCAGTGTAGATATTATAGGAGTGCAGGAACATGTATAATTTATTCTATAGATGTAAAATGGTTGGAAAAAATCATACCTTTAATCATTCTTATTAAGCCAGCTTTTTAAAAAATCTTTTTTTTTATCTTAGCTATTAAAAGAATATCCTCATAATAAATAGAAATAAAATCTTGAAAAAAGCAGTATGAGTGTGATTAATCTTTGTTATGTGTTTCACTCAGTTTACTGAGTTACCTAAATAAATGAACCTTTGAATAATATACTAATTTATTGAACATGACTCCATTTCTTTACAAGTCTGCCTAAATGTGAGGGTTAAATAGAGAAAAAAATAGTATATCATCAGGATTTTAGAGCACCAAATTATGGTCATTTTTGAGTTTGTCTATTGTTGTTAGCTAACTTTAATGGACAAAATTATTTCTTTCTATACATGACTTTTGAAAACTAAAATAAATTACATGTACTGTATAAAAGAAAGTATGAAGGTTTCACTCATAAATCTCAATGAAGAACTCAGAATGACATCACATCTAGACAAAAACTTGAGTGAAACTGTTTTAAATTCAAGGGGGAGAGTCAGGTTGGTCGCTGGGCTGGCAGGCTGCAGGCTGAACTTGAATGCATCTGATCATTACTTTGAGTTGTGCTCAGTAGCTGTGGAGGTGGGATTAGGATACAGACAGTAAAAGTTTTTCCTTATTATTGATGAAAAATATAACGAGAACAAGAAAGGTGGCACATAGAATATAAAACCTTTAGTTTGCAAAGGTGAAACTGAAATTGAAAAACACAAATTAAAGGTTGAACTGTGTTATCACCTTTCGTTAAAAAAAGGACGACCCGATAAATTCCTTTGAGTAAAGTAGTAACAAGTGAAGCATTGATATTAGTTTTCTCCACACTCTGACATTTTGTACATCACCTGTCCTTGCTAGAAATTCAGGAAAATTTGTGTCAGACCGTTCCTGTAGCTGCTGCTCTCCATTGCGCTCACAGCAGGAGATATTCAGCTGGAGCTGAACTCTCTGCATTAAATTCACAGGAGAGGGTCTGGTGGAGCATCTGCTGAAAGTAAAGCACATCACATGATGGCCTTGATGCACAAAGTGAAAAAGTGACTGAAGAAGATCCTCGATAACTGGTTTTGTGGTCACGTCCACATTACAAGAATTTCACCAAGTCTTTTTTGCATGAGGATGTGACCTTGCAGGACTTTATGCTGACATCATTGCAACTTTTAATATGGATAATTTTGAAGGTGGCTAGGGGAAAAATGTCCAGAGCCTCAGTGAATACGTAACAGTCCCCAAACAAACTGTTTTACTGATATATTTTTCTGATAAATGGGCAGCAAAACATACAATAGTTATAATCAGTTCAAGCATATAGTTATTTTCCCTCTTTTCCAGCCATCATTCCAACCCACATAAAGCCCGACTTGGCAGATCTTTGTACCCACTCTAAGAAACAATGATTTTACGCAATTTATCTTTCATTTAAAGACAGGGGAAAATGTGGACTTTTGATTAAAGTAAGTATCATGTACCAGCAGGAGGTTGATTAGAGGTTTTTTCTTCAGGGCTTATAACTTTTTAAATCCAAAGCTATTGGAAAATAATATTCAGTTAAATTACATTCATGTCAGCTTTAAGCAATTCCATGATTATCTATCATTTATCAAAATGGTCACTACAAGGACTATTTTGTCCCTGTAGTGACTATTCACAATAAGTTTCACAATAAGAACTTGACAAGGAAATGGTATGATTACATTTGCAAAATTGAAGATTGGAAAGCAAAATTAAAATGTAGAAATTTCTTCTTCAGTTTCTCTCTGAAAATTACACACTTGACTCAGCATTTCTGTTTTCGTTTCTTACCGGATGAACTGTTACAGAAGTACCTGCTCTACAAAGGGGATGGCAAATTTCCATAACGCCATAAACACCACATATGCTTTTCTTCTTAGTGTAAGTGGCTCTCCTGATGAGGTGCTCCCGGTAGGTTGTGATCAAGCTGACCCCTATCAAAAATTTACAGAGTGAGGGAGCTTGTGTTTCAAATGTGACTAAGGTTATTTTCCCTTCACAGCATTAGTGGAATATTGTACCAATAACATAAAATGTGCCCTTTAACTTAATTTTAACAGTCTTTCCATGGTGCTGCAATTTCAAGACATTGTTAAAGTGGTTTGGCCTAGCTAAATCCCTTCAGGCAAATATGGAGTAACCATTTGAGAGACACACAAACCGCTTTACAATTACATATAAAGTAGCAAATTGTATACTGGAATGGTCTTTGTGTAATGCTGCCAATAATTTCTGTCCTACTTATCCCCCCCCCCACAGAGAGAAATAATTGAAAATCTCCCAAGAAATTGTTTTTGGATGTGCCTCCTACAACTCTCTTTACTTTCAGTCCTGACGTCAGCACCTGCTTTAAATTATATCCAGCCGCTGCACTGTAAGAGCTTCTCCAAAAAGCATGTGGCAGAGTGGTACAAAGCCATAAGCCAAACAAATTATAACATACAATCCGTATATAGGGTGGTGCCAATGACATCATCCGTAATGTGAAGTTTTAAGACTCCGTAGCAACTCATGTTTACACAAAAGCGTTTCCAGTATCTGTTCTTATCCTTTTTCATTATCAATGGCTTGTACTAGTAAGTGAATCTTTTGTGTTTCCAGACAGACTGCTGGGTCAGAATTTAGTTTGGACAGCAGAGAAAGGAAGAAAGAGACAACGTTGAAGAAGCAGTGACTTGTGTCTTGCAGCCCTAGAAACTATGCATCTGTGAAATTATTTATTTTGTGCATATGAAACGGTCATTCTGTTCTGGTGACATGACAACATCATGCAAAAAGCATAATGGTTTTTCTGCCTGCAGCTAGAAGAGGCTTAAATTGGTCCAGGATGTCTGTACCCTGTTTAATTTATATAGCAGAGTCACATAACTGGCAGAACATTTTCTTTCAGGGTTATTTTTCTGACAGAAATGGGTGGACATGTTAGACCGTCAGCAGTCTCTTAAGATCCACAGCTGTACATGCAGAGCACGTACAGCATTAATCCATGTACCTTCTCAGCTAACTGAAAGAACATTTTGACAGAGTACTTCCTCTGCAGCAAAATCACTTGCTGGAAGGCTCAGTGGCTCCAGCAAAACTGTTGCAAGTATAACAAGATACTGCATGGTCTAATATGACATTCAGAAAATCTTTGATATTTTTTTTTCAGCTTACGTTATCAAAAGGTTAAAACATTTCTCATGTGCTGCACACATTCAGGTTGTAAAGCAAAGCAAGCAGCAACCCATTCCATTTTAATTTGAATCAGCCATTCCCATTAAAATGAATCAG
Source organism: Cyprinodon diabolis (assembly GCA_030533445.1). Taxonomy (NCBI): domain Eukaryota; kingdom Metazoa; phylum Chordata; class Actinopteri; order Cyprinodontiformes; family Cyprinodontidae; genus Cyprinodon; species Cyprinodon diabolis. The sequence goes on along the minus strand of CM060065.1, from coordinate 40,089,548 downwards.
ACGTTTTTTACAATTTCATTTAAATGAGTTTGCAGATGTGTTTACATTAAGCACAGGTCAAAAGTGTCCTTCTTCAAGGCCTCTATATTAATCAAAGCTGCCGTGTGGTAAAGCGTACAACATAAATAATACATGGGTGTAATGTATTTGACATTTTCAATTCATAAATTTTGAATAATTGCTGTTTGTCTTATGCTTACCCTCACCTAATTTATTCCAATTCAATTTATTTGTTTCTATTCTCCTTTCCTTTGTGTATTAGTTCCTGCTCTGTTAATCCAAGTGCAGAATGTACCCGTGCTCTCTAATGAAGTTATTTCTTTTCAGCTAGAGACAACGGCCCCAGGAGCAAATCAATTCTATCTGCACACTCAGTGTCCATGTCATTACAAAGCACATCTCAGAATGGCTGGGAACTCTCTTCATTTTTTGTTAAAAGTGTTTGGTAAATGTTGCTTTGCTGCTCTGTATATGGTTCCTCATGGTGGAATAAACCAAAGCTGCTTTTATCACTCTTAATGCTTATTAACATCCTCCTTGCTGGTAATATTTAATGTAATATTCTTTGTTCATTTTAAGGTTACAAAGGGGTAAAGGAATTTTTGTTTCTTTTTTTATATCAAGTTGAAACCTTCCATTATGTTGATAAGATGTTAAAAAAAGCTGGTAAACGTTTTTATATTTGCAGTCTGTTTTTATATAGATTACCTTATAAATGCTGGTGAAGATTCTCGGTCATCCAGTTCATAGTCATTCCAAACAAAGTTAAAAAAAAACTTTTTTGGAATGACACTCTATAAATCTTCAAACTCAACGCTAATTCTGACATTTCAAATTGAAAAAGCTTCCTGGATGGGAAGCAAAACATCTTTAAACTTGGAAACTAAGGATTGTTTTTTTTTTTTTTTTTTTTTAACTTTTTTGGAATTACCTTAAAATATATCAATTTCTACCTTATATCTTTTTTAAATTTTGCGAGATAACAACAGAGTAAGTTTTAGTGTTTTATTACGATTTAACGTCATAGAGCAGCACAATGTAGAGCATGGTTATGAAATGGAAGGAAGGAAAAATATACAGTATTTTGGAATAATCAGAATAGTATAAATTCACTTCTGAACAATTTGATGCTGTTTTCAATAAAAAAACAACAACAAAACAACATCAAACAAAACAATAACAAAAAAAAGTGAACCATTTACGTTTATAGTTCTTTATTAGGTTCCACAGAAGGATGTAAGAGGTAAAAACCCTGCAAGAAGTCAAAGGAACTGTCTAAAGACATTAGTTATAGGACTATTTTAAGCCTCAAATCTGCTTTGAGGAGCTGAGCAAAGGAGTAACTATCGGTAAGCAGAGACTCCCCACGACACTTGGTAAGCCCCATATGCAATCATACACCAGGACTTCTCCTTGCAGATGTAATGGTGCAAAAAATTCCTCTTAAATCCACCTGATACTGAGGTGACTGGCCACTTCAGACCGTATTTATACCGCAAAAGATTTCAACATGATGGTGAGCCGTTTAAACACGACACCAATAGCAGACAGTGGTACTTTTAATTACTATGTTAATAACTGTATATAGTTCATTAGACGGCTGGTAAAAAATAGCCTCATTTAATATGTTTCAAACCACAATAAAGATCTTAACAGAACGATGTATTTGAGTATTTTATTTTTACACTACGACTAGGAATTATGGATAATCCAGAGTGTAGATTAAAAGCATAACCATTACGTACAATGTGTTAGCGGCGATGGTACCAAAAAGGGGTACTTAAGCGGATTCCAGAAAAGAAAAAGGAAAGAAGAGCTGCTGGAAGGACGGAAAAAAAACTTCCCAAAATAAAAACGTTCTTTCAATGCCAGCCTTTGTTCTGTCTCCCATACATACTCTCCCTGTGCAGTTTTTCAGTGCTGGTTCCTTGTTGATTGTTAGTTGCTTCCTGATCTCTGGCTTTCCATGTTAGTTTTCCCTGATATTTGCTGTTTTTTTGGGTTGTTAGTATTTTGTTGTTTTGTGTTTTTACCTCAGTTTGCATTAAATCTACAAGAACTAATTTCTGCCTCACTCATCTTTGCTTTTGGGTCCTCAAGCAACCTCACCCCCCTTGTTTACAGCTGTTGCCCCTAAATACATAGTGCATTGATTAGTACCTTTCATTCTTGTTGTTTTAGGTCTGCCGTAATTGTTTCTCATTATTTTTTCTTGTATTTTTATTTCTTTCTTTCTGACAATATAGATTTGAATATCTATTATTTCAATTTATGCTGTCTTTCTTTCTCTCTTATTCTAATTTCTGCCTTTTATCTTTCTTCCCACCTCTGTCACTTACTTTCTTCTTTTTTCCTTTCACTTCCTTCTCCCCATCCATTTGCATTTGAAATAACCCCAAAGCTTTCTCTGGTAATGTTTTCTTGATACATATATCAAGCAGAGTGTCAGATTATACTTGACACTATAACAATTGTGAATGCTACACTGCCGGACTGGATATGTAAAAACTAACTAAACACTAAAAAAGCAGGGGGAGCCATTATGCAGTTTGCCTACAGGTAAACGGAGGAAACCTCAGACGATTACATTTTTTTCATGGTCTGATGAGATAAAGATTAAGTTCATTTTGACCCCTTTCTCACTCCATAGAAGAGGCCCCCTCTCTGAACTTCCTGGAGTGGCCAGGCCAGAGTCCAGACTTGATTACAACTAAATGGCTCTGGAAAGATCTGGAAAAATGAGATGAGATAAACAGCAAAGATGAATGGTCCGGCCTTAAAACAGGTTGTGCTGTTATATCTGAGAAGAATTAAGGCAGTAATTGTTGCCAAAGGTGGAGCAGCAAAGTATGACACAAAGGCTTTGAATAATTATATACAAGTGATTTCTTGGCTTTCTATTTGAAGTAAATTTAGATAGTCTTTAAAAAAACTTTTCACATTGTCATAATGACATATTGTTGGGATCTGGAGCTGTACCACCTTCCTCCAGCAGAGTGCGCCGTGGGTCTCCTGGAGCTGGAGTCTTCCAGCACACCTGTGACGCATCTACTCATCAGGAGACCTCCCCTTTATAACCAGCTGCCAGACCTTCCTTCGACGCCGCAGTGTTGACCTTAGTTTGGAAACCTGTCTCTAGCCTGAAGCTCTGGGTGAGCTTAACCTGCCAATCTGCCCTGGTGAACCAAACCTGAAGATTCCTATGTGGATTCCCCTGCTGCTCTTGGTGAAGAGCTGGAAACTCAGATCAAGGTCTGCCATTCAAAGTCAGAAGTTAGACGCTGCAGCTGGTCGTATCCTCTGCTGAAACAACAGTCTCTGGACCCAACAGTTCCCTCTCTCTCAAAGAGAAGCCTGGACTCAGTCAAGGTAGAATCTGAATAATCAAGAACTCATAACTCATCTGCCTGCTCCACTAACCAAACTATCATCTCTGCAGACTTCAGTGAACCTGCCCGGACCAGTTCCAGAACCAGTACATTATCTTGTGTTGAAACTTTCAATAAACTCTGTTAAACTTTTACCCAGCCTCCGTTGTGTTCTGCATGTGGGCTAAGAACCTTAAACCCATCATGACAGAACACTGCGGCCAAACACAAAGCCCAGCAGATCACCTCCGGAGGAGGCTTGAGGAACAGGACGCTCAGATCCTTGGACATGCGCATACCCTCCGTGAGTTACACACAAAGATTGAACATCAGAACTAAATACTACAAACGTATGCCAGCTACATGGGTAATGCTAACGCCAGGCCAGCGGTACGTCCAGTTCCGGATCCACTTCCGCCTACGAGGTCACCGGCAGTGACGTCACCTCCTGATTTCCGTCCTAGTCCGCCTGAAAGATTTTAAGGTAACCCAAGAGATTGTAAGGGATTTTTGTTCCAATGTCGATTACTTTTTGAGCATTCTCCTGGCAGTTTTCCAAATGACAGAAAGAAAATATCATTCATTCTTTCTCAACTCTCTGGATGAGCCCTTGAATGGGCGGAGGCAAGGTTCTCTTCAGAATCCAGTTTTTCTTGTACTTTTTCCGAGTTCATATCTGAGTTTTCCCAAGTATTTAACCACGACTCAGATAAAACTATTGACTCCCGAGCCCTGCTAGATTTAAGACAGGGAAATTCTACAGTGGCTGAGTTCTCAATCGACTTCCGGGTCAAAGCCGCAGCCTCAGGTTGGAACGAATGTGCACTCAAAAGTGCTTATTTTAAGGCCTTAAATGAAAACATCAAGGATGAACTAGCCACGATCGACGAACCAACTAGTTTGGAGGATTTAATCTGTTTAGCAATCAGATTGGATAACAGACTCCGAACTAGAAACAACACTAGACAAAGAAGTCTAAATTTTTCTGTGTCAGCTCCTGCATTAAATAATGCTTCTGTTTTTTCTGGATCCGCAGAACCCAGTTCCAAGCCAAAGTCTAAGAACCAGACTCTTTCTGTGCCTGTCCATGTCTCTCACTCAGATGGAGCGGAGGTCGAACCCATGCAGATTGGACACACAAGGCTATCCCCTGAGGAAAGACAATGACGATTTAGGGGCAATCTGTGTCTATACAGTGGTGAGACTAGCCATTTCAATGCTTCATGCCCGGCTAAGTCAAAAGCTGGGGCCCGTCAGAGGAATTGAGGAGTCTGACGGGCCATTTGAAAACTGAAAAGGCTCCTCATCTGATGTTACCTGCTACTCTTTTCTTTTCTAACCAGAACCTCACCTTGTCTGCTTTCATTGACTCTGGATGTGAAAGTAATCTCATTGATTCAAATCTGGTCCAACAATTACACATTGAAACCGTTCCTTTGTCTAAACCTCTCAGAGTTTCCGCTATTGATGGAAAGAAACTTCATCAAGTCACTCATCAAACACAACCTCTAGAACTTTTGATATCTGGAAATCATCGTGAGACGTTAACGTTTTTTGTCATTCCTTCTGCATGCTCCCCCTTGGTGCTGTGATTCGAGTGGCTGGAACGTCATAACCCCCATATTAATTGGGCTGAAGGCCACATTGAGTCTTGGTCCACTTCCTGTCACGAGACATGTCTTCGTTCTGCAGCTCCTGCTGTGCAGTCTCCTAGAGGTAGGGGGGAGATGGACTCTCCTGACCTTACTTCTGTTCCTCCCGAGTATCATGATCTGGCACCAGTCTTCAGTAAGGTCAGTGCGACGTCTCTTCCACCTCACAGACCATATGACTGCGCCATAGAATTATTACCAGGAGCTCCCCTGCCCAGCAGTAGACTTTATAACATCTCTAAGCCTGAACGTGAGACCATGGAGATGTACATCAACGAGTCTCTAGCTGCTGGGATAATCCGCCCATCTTCTTCTCCTCTTGGTGCTGGTTTCTTTTTTGTGGGCAAAAAGGATGGTTCCCTGCGCCCCTGTATAGATTACAGGGGCCTAAATCAGATAACCATCAAGAATCAGTACCCCCTACCATTACTGGCATCAGCATTTGAGCCTGTTCAGGGTGCAACTGTTTTCACCAAACTCGATTTGAGAAATGCTTGTCACCTCCTTAGGATAAGAGAAGGAGACGAATGGAAGACAGCCTTTAAAACTCCCTTAGGCCAATTTGAATATTTGGTCATGCCTTTTGGTCTCACAAACGCTCCTGCCTGTTTTCAAGCTCTAGTCAATGACGTCCTCAGAGATTTTTTGAATGTATTCGTTTTTGTATACATCGATGATATTTTGATCTACTCCAAGACCCTATCAGAGCATAAGAAACATGTCCGTCTAGTTCTTCAGAGACTTTTGGAAAACAAGCTCTTTGTGAAGGCAGAAAAATGTGAATTTCACCAACCATCAACCATCACTTTTCTAGGGTTTGTGCTTGAGGGCGGGCAGGTTAAGCCATCCGAAGATAAGATAAAAGCAGTTCTGGACTGGCCGACACCTGAAAACCGCAAACAGCTTCAGAGATTCCTTGGGTTTGCAAACTTTTACAGACGCTTCATAAGAAATTACAGTCAAACAGCTCTACCTCTCACATATAGAATAAGGAAGAAAGAGATTAATGTAATACTATTTGGAATAAGGTGCTGTTAATACTATTCTGGATACACTGTTTATCTTTTATCTTCCTTCTTTTTGTTTAAACACATTAAATATTTTATAAATTACATTTAATGGAAAAAAGAGTAATGGGTTCAAGGGGTGTGAATACTGTTGAAAGGTTCAGTGCAGCTGCATGCTACTTGGTTTCATTTTAAATATGTCTCCTCGTCTCTGGATCGAAGATTTTTTATTTTATTTTATTTCTTTTTTACCATAAACCAGAATACTGTAGCTGCCTCTGAAATGCTTCATGAATAAAACAATGAAGGATTTTATCTTTAGTGCCACTCACTTTTCCTTGTGTCATTTATTTGACATGTATTGGAATTTTTAAAGCCCAATGAGAATAACTTTTGTTTGAAAGTTTATAAAAGTTTAATCTGTTTCGAATAACAATCTCCTTCTCTACAGTTATGTGCAGCTGCTGTTTCCCAGCATCACTCATAGCTCAGGACTTCTCTTGCTTAAAAAACAGGGGATCTTTCTAACACACAGCAACATGTTCTGACTATGTGTCCTCACACGTGTGGATTGACTGATGTACGAGTAACTGAGAATACCTCGAGAAACCTCTTGTGAACTTGTGTTTTATGCCAAAAACAGCTGGAAAGGACACTGAATGTTGTACAGTTTTCTCTTTGGAGACCAATAAGAAATTAAATACATTCACATTCCAACATTTTCCAAGAAAATTAGGCCATCTATGTCTTTCCAAACACCATATAAAACTCAAAGCTAATCTTCATATGCCAAAAAAAATGAATCACATTTTTTACTGCTCCTCAGGACATCCATCCATCCATCCAACCATTCATCCATCCTGTTAATCCTTGGAGGATCATGTGGGAGCAATAAGAAAATTAAGTGTGCTACTGACATTTCAGGGGCAGGGTGGCTGTAAATATAAGATGATGTTTGAAGCCATGGAGTGGATAATTATAAAGAAAAAATAATAATATCAATGATAATGATTAATAATTAATAATAAGGCATGGAAACAATCACTGTGAGATTGTAATTCAACCAAACTCCTTCAAAAAAATCACTTGACTTTAAATAATGTAAGCAAAGACAGGCACCTGAAAGTTTTATGCAACAAAACAGTTTCATGTGAAGCCTGTAATTCTGTATTCTGCTAAAGCCGTTTCTAACAATCCAAATACGTTCACATAATCAGAGACTCATTTGAACTTGTTTATCCTTGTACCAACACCTCCTTTTCATGATATTGACCACAGTTCTTACCTGATTTTAAAACTGCTAAATATAGATTCAAACTATTTTGGGTTTGAAAATCAGCTGGTAAAGAAATGCATTTATATATCCTTCTTCCATTAATATGTGAGTGTTGGTTATCAACATATTATGATGGCATAACTGTAGAAAAGTTTGTAACAACTGTTCTACTTATTTTAAACATTCAATTCAATTTGCTCCTTAGTAGATCAGCTCTGTACATGCCAGTAGCATGTTTTTATACATGTACTATTTTTCCATTTTGACTGTCCAAATGAGGTTATCAGCCAACTAAATATAGTCAATTCCCAAAAGTCTCATCTCTGCAAGAAGTAAATTTGACAGAAATATATGCTTAGACTAATATTTAAAGGTAGTGATGCAAATTCTGTTACAGCCCTACATATGAAACAGAGCAAATATGTTCTGTTTATTATGCCAGTTGCTAAAACATTTTTAAATGAAACCCAACCAATTGGAAAAATTCAATGAATTTTCAATTTCACACCTTTCAGAGCAATTAAGTGTCATGGTTTTGGTTTTGTTGAAGTTTTATTTTGAGTTTTCATATGCGTTATTTTGATTCTTGTTTTCTAGGTATTTTTGATTGTATTTGAGTTCTAAGATATTTCCTGTTTGCCCTCTTGCGTCAGTCTCTTTTTCCCCAGCTCCCTTCTTGCTTCCTCTGTTCACACCTGCTCCCAATCTGCTAATTAGCCTGGTCTTTTGCTCTGTTTGAAATCTTGGGACGTGTCCTTAGAAGGCCAGATTTGAAGGGTGATTACGTCATAGCGGGGCGCCGAGGTCTGGTCGGATTCCGAGAGTCCTCGTTATGCGACCTTAAAATGCATCCTTCTTTTTGCCCGATTTGAAGGACGGGTCCAACGTATCCTCGGTATACTTGGCTTACCCAGGATCAGTGTATTCTCATTATCAGTTCGTATGAAATCGTACGAAAAGTTATGCACCGTAATTTCGTACGTTTAAGACATTTTTTTCGTGCTATTTCGTCGTATTTTTACGTCTTGCCTCGAGACAAGATATCCTTGCGCATGCGCATCTTACGCACCATTCAATAACATAGAATTTAACATACAATTAACCCTAACCCTAACCCTAAGATACAAAACAGCAAGCAACGTAGTTAGAGACATGAAGAAGTAATTATTGCACTGTTTTTCCCAGTTTGACGTCCTTCCGCGGATCTGCTTTTTTCGGCTGTCTGGAGAATAAATAACCAATATGCAGCTATGGACATTTTTACAGTAATGGATATTTGAAAATAGCAGCAACATCAGAGATGTGCAAAATGACAGCAGCATGTTATTTAACTGACTAAGGTTTCTATCATTACATTTGATTTTATTTGTTCCTGCTCCCGGTGGTTGGAACCTTTATTCCACTCTGGATTCTTGTGAGTGTAGTCTTTGTTCACTTTACAATAAAATATAAATAAATAAACAAACAATTTTGAAAACTTCGGTATTCATTCTTTTTCCTGCTTTGTGTGTCAACTTTTTCTGTTGCTTAGCAACAAAGCATGCGTAAACCCCGCCGAAGGGTAGACCTGTTCGAATTCAAGGCCCAAACAGCCCAGTCTCCTTCTTTTCACAGACTTTGAAGGATTCGGTCTAGGTAGACCGCATCCTTGGAGGATGTAGCGCAGGATTTCGAACAGAGCCTTTGTTTCTCTCTCCCATGTAATCTCCTCCTGTTCACTCACTCTTTGCTGGTTTGTTCTCATTACTTTGTCTTCTTCTTGTTGTGAGTATTCTTGGTTTTGAGCATTTTGGGATTTTTGCTTTTGTTGATGTTTCGGTTTATTAAACATTCAGTGAACCACTTTAAGCTTTTATGTCTGCATTTGGGTCCTGTCAAACCTCCGCCCCCAATTGTGGCATTAAGTAGCAAAAGTGGAGGACATAGAAAGGAAAACTCTACTTAAGAGCTAAAAAGTCCAGCAGAACCCATGTGAGGTGACACATAAAAACGTGCTGAAGCACTGGTCTGGAAATCCTTTCAATGTAGATAAATAAATCAAGGTAACATTGACAGTAGCTCATTGATTTGCTTTGTGTCAAACATGCAAGCTGAGAGACCCTACTATTATTTATACAATGACTAACAAAGCAAAGTTAGGCAAAAAAAAAATAAAAAAATAAATCTGAAAATGTATATATATTTATGGAGATAGATAAATAGATGTAGAATAACATATATTCATTACAGAGACTAATGTTTTTGAAGGCTTTATTTCTTATAGCTTCCATGACTGTCTCACGGATAAGAAAAATACTTTTTTGTTTGAATTAACCGCATGAATCTACAAGCATTTATTTTTTTCTAATAAGCTGTATTTGGGCATTTTAGGGAAGAGACTGGTTTGACAAATCTGACAGGCGTCGCATGTCTCCTCCTGGTGACATAAAACTCTTTGCTTTAATGACTGTGAAATTCGTTTCACTGTTGAAGGATCCCCCACCCATCACTGTACACTCTGTTCCCCAAAAAGAGACCCATTTTCTGTGTCATGATATTTTTCACTTTTAGCATTATCAAAGAACTTTCAGTTTTGGGCTCTGTTCGAAAACCTGGGCTGCATCCTCCAAGGACGCGGTCTACCTAGACTGGATCCTTTGAAGTCCTTGAAAATAAGGAGACCGGAAGAGTTCTGGCTTTGAATTCGAACAGGTCTACCCTTTGGCGGGTTTTACCGCCGTATGCTCTGTTGCTTAGCAACCGCAAAAGTTGACACAAAAAGCAGGAAAAGAATGAAAACCGAAGTTTTCAAAACTGTTTGTTTATTTATTTCTTTTTTATTGTAAAGTGAACAAGGACTACCAAGAATCCAGAGTGGAATAAATGTTCCAACCACCGGGAGCATGAACAAATCAAATCAAATGTAATGATAGAAACCTTATTCAGTTAAATAACATGCTGCTGTCATTCTGCACATCTCTCATGTTGCTGCTATTTTCAAATATCCATCACTGTAAAAATGTCCATAGCTGCATAGGTGCATTGGTTATTTATTCCCCAGTTTTATATTGTTAAAACACTTTACAGTATTGTATTGTTTATCTTGTAACTCTTCCCTATTATGTTATTCTTATACATTTTTCTAAGGTCCACATTTGTGTGACCATTTTCAATAATCTTTCTGCTGCTGTAAATTTGTCCATTGTGGGACAATAAAGGGATTTTCTATTCTATTCTATAAAAGGGGTAGAAATATATAAGTAAATCTAAACAATGTATGTATAAAAACTCTATCTGCAAAATCTCTAGTATTCAACAACAAAAATTACTTAGTTAAGCATATTATGCAAAACAGCAATAAAAAGATTAAAATCCTATCAGATTTATAGTCCCCACCCTGCAGATATATTAGAATCTGTCCTTAAATTACAGCCAAACCCATTTACACAGAAATAGATAAAAACCTTTAGAGAAATCAAACATTACCGCCACATATCTGACTCTATAACCATTAAAACAACTATTTTCATTAATCTCAGACGGAACTATTCACTGATTTGTATTATATTAAAGTGAACTTCCAATTTTCACCACTCTTCTGCGCCAAGTAACCTTTCCTCTGATCACGGCTTGCTTGGTCTCGCAATGAATCCTGAAATATCCAAGGATAGCAAGGATACATCGGACCCGTCCTTCAAATCGGGCAAAAAGAAGGACGCATTTTAAGGCCGCATAACAAGGACTCTTGGAATCCGACCAGACCTCGGCGCCGCGCTATGACGTAATCGGCCTTCGAATCTGGCCTTCTAAGGATGCTTCCTAGGTTTTCGAACAGAGCATTGGTCAGTCATGGCTCCCCCAGTGGACAAAAGCTGTATTTCTTTTTCATGAAGGAAGACAACATATCCCATGAGGACCAGCATGGTTAAGACCATACTGTTTAAAATGCTGATTTACAGGTCACCAGCAGTTTGATTAAACTACAATTATGCTTCCAGTAGCTGTGTAAAAGATGAATAGCTATGATGATAAATCTAACTGTGGTGAAACACTGTCTGTGAGAGTGATACAAATCACCTCGGGCCATGACAGAGGGCTCATTCAATTAGTTGTTAGTTGAAGAATAATCACAGAAGTTGTGAAAATAATATATGAAGGTTGAAAAGTTACTCAGTATTGGTTTAAGTTTTTTCATATTTTTAATTATGTCCTAAAATCACTCTCTAGTAAAGTAGCGGTTTTAGGAGCCATTTCTATTATCATGCATAGTATCCAACGTGGAGCAAACAGAGAGATAAAGTTATATTATGATATTATGACAGCAAAACTTTAACAGATGTTATCAAACCACTTAATTTCACAAAGAAAAACACACAAACACAGAGCTAGAGATAAAGTATATTTCCTTCCTAAGCGATATATTAACTTACAATATACTAAGAGGTATTGTACGCTGGCTGCAGTCAGAGCAGTTTTCTATCAGACACATAATGACTCTTGTACGCTGTCCAACAGTGACCTCAGCTATTTAACTGCACAGTTCCTCCTATAAAAGACATAACAATTACCAAGGGGATGTTAAGAAATACTTCAGTAAAAGAGCATCCAAAGTTCAATTGCTTAAACCATTGTGAAAAGTCTCTTTTTTGTGATTTTAGACAAACTAATGCATTCTAAATGAACTAAGATGCCTTTATACTCCAGTTTCAACTATATTTATGTTTTTTTTACCCATTTAATCTTCACAGGGTCAAGCACAGGAGGCAGATAACACCCGTCTATAACAGGACAACATAAATAATGCTGGATGCTTAAACCACAGACTGATGGGGCAAAATTTTAGATTCCTAGTTGATCATTTCAGGAACATTTGAGCTGCACTTTCACCAGCTCTGTGGTAGTGCTTGTGTGTGCTATACTGAAAAAAATAACATTGTCTAGAATTTTTTTCCTTAATTTTATTTTCCGTATGTGTCATTTGCAGTCAAAGCACAAAGCAAATCAATCTGGGCTTCTGGGGGGGTGGGGAGTCATTGCTGTCCTTCAAAAAAAACTGTGGACTAAAAATACTAACAATATATATATATATATATATATACACTATATTGCCAAAAGTATTTGCTCACCTGCCTTGACTCACATATGAGCTTAAGTGACATCCCGTTCCTAAGCCATAGGGTTCAATATGACGTCGGTCCACCCTTTGCAGCTAGAACAGCTTCAACTCTTCTGGGAAGGCTGTCCACAAGGTTTAGGAGTGTGTTTATGGGAATTTTTGACCATTCTTCCAGAAGCGCATTTGTGAGGTCGCACACTGATGTTGGACGAGAAGGCCTGGCTCTCAGTCTCCGCTCTAATTCATCCCAAAGGTGTTCTATCGGGTTGAGGTCAGGACTCTGTGCAGGCCAGTCAAGTTCATCCACACCAGACTCTGTCATCCATGTCTTTATGGACCTTGCTTTGTGCACTGGTGCACAGTCATGTTGGAAGAGGAAGGGGCCAGCTCCAAACTGTTCCCACAAAGTTGGGAGCATGGAATTGTCCAAAATGTCTTGGTATGCTGAAGCATTCAGAGTTCCTTTCACTGGAACTAAGGGGCCAAGCCCAGCTCCTGAAAAACAACCCCACACCATAATCCCCCCTCCACCAAACTTTACACTTGGCACAATGCAGTCAGACAAGTACCGTTCTCCTGGCAACCGCCAAACCCAGACCCGTCCATCAGATTGCCAGATGGAGAAGCGCGATTCGTCACTCCAGAGAACGCGTCTCCACTGCTCTAGAGTCCAGTGGCGGCGTGCTTTACACCACCGCATCCGACGCTTTGCATTGCACTTGGTTATGTATGGCTTGGATGCAGCTGCTCGACCATGGAAACCCATTCCATGAAGCTCTCTGCGCACTGTTCTTGAGCTAATCTGAAGGCCACATGAAGTTTGGAGGTCTGTAGTGATTGACTCTGCAGAAAGTTGGCGACCTCTTCGCACTATGCGCTTCAGCATCCGCTGACCCCGCTCCGTCAGTTTACGTGGCCTACCACTTCGTGGCTGAGTTGCTGTCGTTCCCAAACACTTCCATTTTCTTATAATACAGCTGACAGTTGACTGTGGAATATTTAGGAGCGAGGAAATTTCACGACTGGATTTGTTGCACAGGTGGCATCCTATCACAGTTCCACGCTGGAATTCACTGAGCTCCTGAGAGCGACCCATTCTTTCACAAATGTTTGTAAAAACAGTCTGCATGCCTAGGTGCTTGAATTTATACACCTGTGGCCATGGAAGTGATTGGAACACCTGATTCCAATAATTTGGATGGGTGAGCAAATACTTTTGGCAATATAGTGTATATATATATATATATATATATATATATAGAGAGAGAGAGAGAGAGAGAGAGAGAGAGAGGAAATAAAAAAAAAAGGAAAAGCAGAGTTCAGTAACACCGAGGCCTGTCCAATCTGGACATTGTTAAAAATACATTTTTCAGGTTTTGGACTCCACCCAACCAAACTAAGAATTATTATCAGCAAATGAAGAAAACATGGAGCTGTAGTGAACTTTACCCAGGACTGATCCAGGAGCCATTAAAAACTCATCTAAAGCCCACCAAGTCACACTTGCCACAGTTATTATCATTGTTACTTATTTAACAACAAAAAGACAGCTAGAAATAGCTCTCTTTAATGTGCCAAAGAAAAACGTATCCTTCATCACAGGTGGATCTTACATTCATTACAAGCATTTTGATAATCCCAACGATCTTAACAGATCTTTTTCATAGAGGGATATAAAAAAAGTAAAACTTTGAAAGGTATGTGCTGTTAAAGAAACTGACAATGCCATAAAGCTGGCAAAAAATATATATAAAAAAACATAAAATTACATACAGGGCAGTGCTAGTGTGAATGCCATGCGTGGACCTGGAAGACATAATGAAACCATAACTTCAGCTCTCTTTCAGAACACCCTGAAAGAGAATTAATTGTAGTCAGTTTGCAACCTTTGGTTTCAGTAGCAGGACAATAATCCAAATTTCACCAGCAAGTTCAGCTCTTAATCACCAGATAAAACAAAAAAAGTTTCTAGAATAGCCCTGTAAAACCTTGGATATACATCAGGTTTGAAATGCATGGTATAATCTTTAACCTTTTATTCTCAAAAACTTTTTTTTTGTTTTTCAGAATTTAGATGTTATCTGTAGGAGGAGTAGTACAACAATTCCTGCTCACCATCCAAAGAAACATAATGTCAGTTTCTACAAATTAGCAACAAGGTTGGTAAAACCAGTTATTTGGCCTGCAGGGCTATTCTTTATCAGACAATATGCTTTGGATAGTTTTTGAGAAATAGAATGATCGGCAATCTACGTTTCTCGTTAACCCAAACTATTTTAGTCTGACTTTGTTTTCTTTTTATGCAACATTGAAGTGTGAAGAAATGAATAACAAAAAGAAAAAAATCCCTTTGATTTAGATCAGGATCTTGATTGCATGTGCAACAGCATCAGATGTGTAGGGAGGTGATGCTCTAGTACTATCAACCTAATGCAGCTAATCTTCCACCTCCATCAAAACACTGCAGATATGCAGTGGAGTGTTGGAGCAATAAAAATGATGCAGAGATGGGCAAAGAATAAATGGGCAAAAATGTGAAATGTAAGATGTGACCAATAAACATTTATCGGGAAAAGAATGATCATTACGTCCTAAAACTCCATCAAATCTGCTGCATTCGGTGTATATCTCATTCAGTACGCAATGGTTTCTGGAAATTTGACGTATATCAACTTAAGAAGCCCAAATTATTTACATTTTTGCTCTTAGGAATGGAAATTTGCAAAAAACAAGACACAAAAAACAAACCAAAACAAACTACAATGAACTACATTTAATCTGATGTAGCTCTATTCTCTGATATATATATATATATATATATATATATATATATATATATATATATATATATATATATATATATATATATATATATATATATATATATATATTCAATTCAGTTTATTTATATAGCGCCAAATTCACAACACATGTCAACTTTACAGTTCAACCAGATCATACAGTCAAATTGATACAAAGTTTTCTATCTAAGGAAAACCAGTTGATTGCATTGACTCATTGACTCAAATACAATCCCTCACACTAAGCATGCTTGTAGCGACAGTGGAGAGGAAAAACTCCCTTTTAACAGGAAGAAACCTCCAGCAGAACCAGGCTCAGTGTGAGCGGCCATCTGCCCAGGCCAACTGGGGTTCAAGGAGACAGAAGCAGAGACACAAAAAGCAGCTGTAAAAGGCGGCCCCATCCAGGAAACACACAGCCAGGCAGACAAGCTCCAAGGCAGCTCCCATGCCAGAGGATGAAGAGAGCACATCCACTCAGTCACGGTCAGAGAAACAGGACCACACTGGAAAACAGGCCGATCTCCAACATCTATAAACAAGGGTGTTGATGGAAGCAGCACAGCTGATGTTTCTTTCCAGGATGACGTCACAGCCTAACAGGAACAGACGAGGCAAAGCTACTCTGAGGAAAAGCAGAGAGAGCAGAAGGTTAGAGATTGAACTAACAGATTCTGCAGAATAGGAGAACAGAGAGAGAATGAAGCAGAATGATGAAATGGGGGTCCCTATGTCCTCCAGAAGTCTAAGCCTATAGCAGCATAACTATAGAGATAGCTCAGGATAACCTGAGCCACCCTAACTATAAGCTTTATCAAAAAGGAAAGTTTTAAGCCTAGCCTTAAAAGTAGACAGGGTGTCTGCCTCACGGACTAAAACTGGTAGTTGGTTCCACAGGAGAGGAGCCTGATAACTAAAAGATCTGCCTCCCATTCTACTTTTAGAAATTCTAGGAACCACTAGTAAACCTGCAGATTGAGAGCAAAGTGCTCTGTTAGGAACATAAGGAACAATCAGATCTCTGATATAAGATGGAGCTTGGCCATTTAAGGCTTTATATGTGAGAAGGAGGATTTTAAATTCTGTTCTTGATTTAACAGGAAGCCAATGAAGAGAAGCCAGGATAGGAGAGATATGATCTCTCTTTTTAATTTTCATCAGAACTCTGGCTGCAGCATTTTGGATCAGCTGAAGGCTTTTAACTACAGTTTGTGGACTTCCTGATAGTAAAGAATTACAATAGTCCAGCCTTAAGGTAACAAATGCATGGACTAGTTTCTCAGCATCACCCCTGGACAGGAGATTTCTAATTTTTGCAATGTTCCTCAGATGAAAGAAGGAAACTCTAGAAACCTCTTTGACATGGGACCCAAATGACAGGTCCTGATCAAAAACAACACCAAGATTTTTTACCTTTTTATCTGAAATCAGTTTAATCCCATCCAAATGAAGTGACTGGCTAATCAGCTTCTTTTTCAGAGACTCTGGTCCAAAGACTATAACTTCTGTTTTGTCTGCATTCAGAAGCAGAAAGTTAAGAGTCATCCAGGTTTTTTGTCTTCAAGACATGCCTGTAATCTATGTAATGGGTTAGCTTCATCTGGATTTATAGACAGATATAGCTGGGTATCATCAGCATAACAGTGAAAATTAATCCCATGCTGTCTAATAACTCTACCAATTGGGAGCATGTATAAAGTAAAGAGAATTGGTCCTAGCACTGATCCCTGTGGTACTCCACAGGTAACCTTTGAGCGTGTTGAAGATCTATCATTAACATGAACAAACTGAATTCGATCAGATAGATAAGATTTAAACCAGTCTAGTGCTGTTCCTTTAATTCCAACAAAATATTCAAGTCTTTCTAAAAGAATATTATGGTCAACTGTATCAAATGCAGCACTAAGATCCAACAGGACGAGCACAGATACAAGTCCCTTATCTGAGGCCATGAGAATATCATTAGTGACTTTCACCAGAGCTGTTTCAGTGCTATGATGAGCTCTAAAGCCAGACTGAAACTCTTCAAAAAGTTCATTATGGTGTAAGTGATCGCAAACTTGTTTGGCAACTACCTTCTCAAGAATTTTGGATAAGAAAGGAAGATTGGATATAGGTCTATAATTAACCAAGTCATCTGGGTCAAGAGACGGTTTCTTAAGCAGAGGTTTAATTACAGCAACCTTAAAAGCTTTAGGTACATATCCCTGTAACAGAGATAGATTAATCACATCTAAAATGAAGGAGGAGATCAAAGGGAATACCTCCTTAAATAACCTGGTTGGAACTGGATCTAACATACAAGTTGAAGGCTTAGATGAAGACAATAATTTTGCTAATTCAGAAAGTTCAACTGGATCAAAGCAGTCTAAACCCGGTTCAGATTCCATGACTACCTCAGGTACAATCGCGGATAGAGGAGTGCTTAAGATCTTATTTTTAATAAGATCAATCTTATTTATAAAGAATCCCATAAAATTATTGCTGCTAAGAGCAGGTGGAATGGACGGTTCAACAGAGCTATGGCTCTGGGTGAGTTTGGCAACTGTATTAAAAAGAAATCTAGGATTATTCTTATTCTCCTCTATTAATGAGGAGAAGTATGCTGCTCTTGCTTTACAAAGGGTCCTCTTATACAGCAGTAAACCATTTTTCCAGACTAGGAAGGACTCCCGCAGGCCTGTGGAGCGATATTTTCTCTCCAGTTTTCTAGCATTTTGCTTCAAAGTACGCAGCTCTGCATTAAACCAAGGAGCAAGCTTTCTATTTTTAACGGTTTTCATTTTCAAGGGAGCTGCGTTGTCTAAGGCAGTACACAGAGAACTAGCAACTGTCATGATTGGTTCTTGGTTAAACCCACATGCAGAACACAAACAGAGGCTGAGTAAAAGTTTAACAGAGTTTATTGAATATACAAAGACAAGAACTGGATCAGGTACTGGTCCGGGTTGGGTTTACTGAAGTCTGCAGAGATGGACAGTTTGATTAGCCAGGCAGTCTGATGATTAATTGAGTCTTTAAGATATTTCAGAGTCTACCTTGAAGGAGTCCAGGCTTTACTTGTGAGAGAGGGAACCGTTGGGTCCAGAGACTGTTAGTTCAGCAGAGTGCACAAGCAGCAGCAGCGTCTAGCTTCTGACTTTGAAAGGCAGACAATGATCAGGGTTTCCAGCTCTTCTCTGAGAGCAGCAGGAGGAATCCAGACTGGAATCTTCAGGTTTGGCTCACCAGGGCTGGAAGGCAGGTTAAGCTCACTCAGAGCTTCAGACTTGAGACAGGTTTCCAAACTAAGGTCAACACTGCGGCGTTGAAGGAAGGTCTGGCAGCTGCTTATGTAGGGAGGGTTCCTGATGAGCAGACGAGCTCCAGGTGTGCTGGAGGGCTCCAGCCCAGGAGACCCACGGCGCACTCTGCTGGAGAAAGGTGGTACATCCCCAGATCCCAACAGTAACCCCAGTCCCTAACAGAAAACAAAAAACAGAAGAGGATCCTCGGCGCCCTCTGGTGGACAAACCTCAGGATCCCAACAGCAACCCCATCAACAAAATCATCAACCTGTGAAGGGGAATAAGCTATGCTTTTGCACTCTATATATCTATATATATATAGATATATATAGATATATATCTATATATATAGATATATATATATAAGAAAATGGCTCAAAAACCCAGTTTGCTGATTGTGGTTTTTGGGGAAATGGGCTCCATGCAAAAGTCCACGGGTGTGTTTCAAAGGCTGCATCATCCAAGGACCTGGTCTACCTGGACTAGATCCTTCGAGGTCCAGGAAAATAAGTAGACCAGAAGAGTTTTGGCTGTGGATTCAAACAGGTCCAACCATCGCCGGCTTTCACCAGCCATATCCTTTGTTCCCTAGTGACAGTTGACATAAAAAGCAGAAAAAGAATGGCTACCAACTTCTCACTGCTGATTTTCTTTTTCTTTTTTTTAATATTGTAAAGTGAACAAAGACTACACTCAGGAGAATACAGAGTGAAATAAAGGTGACAACCACCTGGTGCATGAACAAATAAAAGCAAATATAATAATAAGGGGTAGAAAGATATAAGTTAATCTAAACAATGTATGTATAGATAATATATCTGCAAAATCTCTTTTTTTATTCAACAACAACAAAAAATACTTATTTAGGCAAAGTGTGCAAAATGGCAAGTAAAATATAAAATAAAAAATAAATAAAAGAAAAGCTGTGCAATAGTAGATAAGAACAACAAGGAACAATCACTACACTGAAAAAGGTAAAGAAAATAAGATGTAAAGGCTAATTAAGAAAAGCATTTAGACAGAAATGCACAGAGTCTTTTAACATTAGTGTTAGACTTTTTCTTTAAGGACAAAGTAAGTACATCGTGTTCATTTTTAAATGCTATAATTGTAGGGAGAGTTTTGGTAAAACATGATTTTCATATGAAAAATGTAACCATAGTAATTATATTATCAATTATTAAATCTATTTGCTTATCTTGGGCAATAATATCAGGGTCAAGAAAATGTATTTGTAAGGATTTAGAGATTAATCATTTATGAATTGAGGATAAAAAGGTTTGGGTTTTACTACAATAGAAAAAAAAAAGAAAGAAAAAAAAAGATGTCATTTTTGGAGTATTCTTTTAATAGGAAAATCTTTTAACTGGATTAGGATATAAGATATTTGTTGCCACTTTTCTTAAAAATAATTGTTTGCATTTTTCGCCTATTATATTGAATCCTTCAATAAATTTATTTTTAAGTTTAGAAACTGGAATGTTACTGAGGCAAGCTTGAACTAAATTGATCAATAGTAATTATAATTTGTCCATATTCCTGGGATGAGAATTAGGCATTATATTGAATATTTAAATCATCTAGTGACAATAACTCTCCATCATCTCTCACTGCTGTTCTGGGTGCTAATAACATTTTTGAGGAGCTTCAACGGCAGTACCATGTCAGATTTATAGTCCCCACACTGCAGATATCAGACATTTTCACAAGTCATTTTTTGCAAGTCCAAGTCAAGTCTCAAGTCTTGAGAGCTCAAGTCCAAGTCAAGTCTCAAGTCAAGAAGGCCTGTCACAATTATCGATTAATCGCACAATAAATTCTAATCACTCCATTAATTAAAATAAGTGCAATAATTTGCGGGTTTGCTTGTTTCTCCTTGTGTTTTCATCTCCGTCACTGAGACGGTATAGCTTAAAGGTTACTATTATATCTATGGAATGATCATTATCTTGAACTGGTAAATGAAAAATACAATTTAAAAAAGCACGCACGCAATTTTTTTTCCAGTTAAAACTTTATTTTTTTCTTTCAAAAACAAAAATTTTCTTACAGTATTTACCTGACATTTGTGGTTACAACTTTTTCTAATTTTAGGAGTAAATGTCTGCTCTTTTATTTTTAAGTGAAAATGAGAGCTGTGGAAAAAAAAAAAAAAACAATCACAATCCTGCTTTTTATTAATACATATGAAGTTAGCAACTACAACAGATAAAGAAAAACCTTAAATAAATACCAGGACAATAACAATTCTTTCATAAAAGAAACATTGTGGCAATAACTTTTTGTAACTTTATGCCCTGGAATAGACAGAACCGACTTGGCGGGCAGTATTTTAAATTAAATTCAGTTTATTTATTTAGTGCCAATTCACAACATTATTCACAACATATTTCTCCTCTACGACTGCCATGAAGTTTTTAAAGCTTGGCTTGTCGATCATGCATGCATGCGCACGGGCGCGCAGGCATATATGTCACGTAGCGTTGCGTCAGTGACATCAGTGCTACGTGACAGTTTGACAGCCCCTCTGCCGTTTTTTTTTTTTTTTTTTACCTCTGCTGTGTGCGGCTAAGGCGAGCGGCGATCAGTCACGTTAGTAAAACAAAAAACACTTAAAAATGAAATATTGTTCACAAGTCAGAAATTACGAGTCTCAGTGGAGTCTGAGTCCTTCAAATGCAAGTCTAAGTCGAGTCTAAAGTCATTAAATATGCAACTTAAGTGCGACTCGAGTACGAGTCACAAACTCGAGTCCCCATCTCTGGCAGATATATTAGAATCTGTCCTTAAATCTCAGCCAAACTCATTTACAAAGGGATAGATAAAATCCTTTCAATAAACCAAACATTACTTGGCACATATCTGATTCAATATATGACTATTTTACTTAATTTCAGACGGAACTATTAACATACTTAAATTATATTAAACTGCGCTTACAATATTCACCACTGTTCAGCGCCATTTTCCTCTGAGCACAGAGCAGCAGGTTTTCTTGGACCCACATTATTCATGGGATACCCAAGGCTACAAATTATACACCTGACCTCACCTTCACAACAAAAGAAGTATTCCAATCTGAACAGGTCTCTGCGCCGCACTATGACGTAATCGGTCGGCGAATCTGGCCTTCGGAGGATGCATCCCTTTAATTCCAACTGAGAACGCTACTTTCTGAATTTCAGGCAGCTCTTTTGTTTCTTGTCTTTTCTACTGGTTGAACTAATGAATCCAGGTGTGCGTGGCCTCAGTAACGATGGCCAGACACACCTGGATTAATCAGTGAACCCAGTAATGAAAGACAGGAAACATAAGAGCTGCCTTAAGTTTAGGAAGTCGTGGAGTTGTGCATACAGTAGAGCCCATTCAAACAGCTGTGACTTTTTAAGAATTAAATATAGCAGCATAACTTTTCTGATACAGTGTGCATGTTTACAGTGACACCAGAGACAAGTGTTTGCTGTTATTTGGTGGCACAATAAAACAATAAGTTTTGATCACTTCTATTTGTAACTTATCCAGACAGGAGCATCCAATATTTCTGTGAATCCTCTGTGAGTAATGATTTGCAGCCCCAGCAGAGATTTAGAAATGTATGTCTTTTTATTGCGTTACAGACAAGGATAAACAGAGTAAAGCTCAAACTCTCAGAGACAAGGAGTACATTAAATGAAAAATATAAAATGTGTAACCTGAAGCTGACATTTTATTTATTATTGGACTGCAAAGCAAAAGCCCTTGAGGACACGATGGCAGACTAAACAAGCTGGCACAAAGATCCACGTCGGTAACCCATGCTATTTAGTAAGATAAACCGTTTGGTTTTCAGTGTTAGATGTTTAATTTGGCTTTGTCCACTGGGTATCACATTGCTTGGCGAGATTTTTCTGTCAGATTTCTTTCAAAGTCAAAGAGGCAGCTAACTAAACAGACTAAGAAGTAGATTTAAATCCTTAAGATGTTTAACGTGGCTTCATAGCTTTGGTGCAGGATTTATTTGATTGTTATATACATCTTTTAAACACCAGACACTTCTGAGTAATGTCAAACTTGTGTTCAAATAAACTACCTCCATTTGGCTGAGAGTAAAGAATGTCAAGGTTTTTTTTTTTAAAGAAATCTGCATAAATATAATCTTTGATGATTTATATTGCCACCACAAACATCAGTTAGAATCAGAAAGAAAAAGGAGTACTATATATGTGGGACACCATCATCGCACAGCATCTGATAGGCAAACTGGAAAAACTGGGCTTTAATACACCCCTCTGCAATTGGCTGCTAGACTTCCTCACAAACAGACCTCAGTCAGTCCACAGAACACCTCTGATGTTATCACCCTAAGCACAGGCTCCCTCAGGGCTGCATCCTGAGCCCCCTGTTGTTCACCCTGATGACACACGACTCCATCCCCAGGTTACGCAGACGACACCATGGTGGTGGACCTCATCAGAGATGACAATGACTGCGACTGCAGAGAGGAGGTGGAGCAGCTGGTGGGCTGATGCAGAGACAACAATCTGATCTTGAATATGGAGAAGACGAAGGAGATCGTCATTGACTTCAGGGAGAACCGGCCTAACCACGCTCCACTGGTCATCATCAGCTCAGCTGTAGAGTTGTTCAGCGGCACCAAATTCCTGGGGGTTCACATCACATACAACCTCAACTGGACTCTAAACTCCACCTCACTGGTCAAAAAGGCACAAAAGCGCTTGTACTTCCTGCAGAGGATGAGTAGAGCCCACCTGCCCCCACCAATCCTCACAACCTTTTACAGAAACACCATAGAGAGCATTCTGACCAGCTGTCTCACTGTGTGGTGTGGAGGCTGCAGCGCCTCAGACTGGAAGAAGGTGAGGGGAGTGGTGAGAACAGCAGAGAAGCTCATTGGGGCTCCTCTTCCCTCCATTAAAGACATTTCATCCAGGCGCTGCGTGTCCCGAGTCCATAACATTACAAATAACCCCTCACACCCCCACCATGGACTGTTCTCCCTGCTGCCTTCTGGGTCGAGACTTTGAAGCTTCTGATGCAGGTCTAGCAGATTCCAGAACAGCTTCTTCCCCACCGCCATTACACTGCTGAATGTTGTATAAAAACATGTATAAAAAAAGTGCTGAATGTTGGAAACTGTAAATCATAGGCTGCTTACATTTTATCACTGCTGCAGTTTAAAAATGGTAATGTCTTGAGTGCTGTACTGAAAGAAATTACTTTTTGTATACACTGTGTGTGTACAAAATTATAATAAAGTCTGTTTAAGTCTAAGTAAGAGGACTTTACTACAAAAATATACAGTGGAAACAAACTGGGCCTGATCTTCAAATGGTATACAATTCTTAAAACATGTGTGAAGTTGTTTGCATGCCCTCAAGAGATCTTCAGAGAAGGTGCAAACTTACTTATGCATACAATTATGCAGACAGACCATGCAAACCTTTAATTTTGTGTGTGTGCCTTCGTCAATATGCAGATCATATTTTAATGACCAAAACACACAAAGTTATGGGTGGAGGATATGCAAATTTGAACAATCGCTAGGTACAGAGAGATTTTTGGAAATGTGAAACTCTACTGCAACTATTGTGTATTTTTCTGACTGTGGCTCCTTTTCTATCAGGGAGGGGCTCAATCAACAGAGAAAGACAACTTTCCCATGTTATGTTATATTTTGATCCCACTGGTCACAGCAAATGTAGCAAAGTCGCTCTCTGGCATTGAACACAGGAGCAGCAGAAGCATCAGACACATCTGGACACACTTTACTGGATGCACATCAAAGATGCTCTTAAGGTGCGTCTGACTTTAGCGTGTACAAGCGTAAAAAATTAAGCAGCAGACACTTTTTTGCTGCTCAAAGCGTGTCCGGTGTGAACGTAGCATTACAGTCACTGTCACACTGCCAGTAGAACACGCAATCTGGTCACTTCAATATCTACAGTACTTTGTGTCTCTTATCATTTTTGAATGGAATCTTTCACCTATTACACATGTGAATATCTGTGCACATGCAAATCCACATTCCTTTTTCGAGTCTTTGAAGATGAGTCCACAATGTGAAATAAACAAATGCAGGTTGTGAAAAATAATAAGAGGATAGAGAAAAAAAGTTAAGCTTTGTACTGAAAAAAATGCAATAATAATGACCATATACAATTACATTAAATAATATGAACATGTGCAAAGACATTCATGATATTTGCAAAGAGGATGTGTTGTTTAAAGAGCCTAGCTGTAAATGGGAAAAGCTGTATTTGTTTTTCTGTAGGTTCTTGGTCCAGATGGACCTTTGTCTCCTGCTGGGGTGTAGAGTCTATAACAGTTTTTATCCAGGGTGGAAGGTTCAGCTAAAGTCTTTACAACAGGCCTATCCTGGAGGCATACAGTTCAAGAATTGAAAGAAGATTGCAGGCAATTATCTGCACTGCAGAGAAAATGGTACGCTTTTGTCCCATTCGGTGGTGGCAGCTTACCAGATGGTGATGGAGCAATGTAAATATAGCCAATGTATTTTTGTGGATTTTTATATGATTTAGAAATATATCAACAGAAAAATAAAATGTGTTTTTTCTGGATGAGGCTGTTTTATCCCAGAACTTCTTATTTTCTAATTTCCTGCATTCTTTCTGAAATGGAGCTGAAGGGAAACACAAAATAGGTCAGCAGACTTTGTGAGATTGATCTCACAGTGGAGAAATGTACTCGTTACATCAGCTCAAATAGTCAAAAAGAGAAGAAGAAGGTGTACGGGGTATATGCAGTATGTACAATGCGTCCACATATGACAGCTGAAGTCTTTTTTTATTTTTATTATACAGGGTTATTGCACAGAGTATTTACATGGGTATTCATATAGATGGATATTTATGTATATATGTATTGCACTGGGTGTCAGATATAGAGAAACAGGTTATTGCACAGGGTATCAAATAGTAAATTGTACATTCTACATTGCACAAGTTATTGCCATTGTAGTGTGGCACTGTAGAGTCTGGTTGCAGCAGGGATGAAAGACCTGCGGTAGCATACCTTTTTACAAGCAGGGTGTAAAAGTCTTTCACTAAAGGAGCTGCTCAGTGTCTCTACAGTCTGGTGCAGAGGGTGGAAGGTGTTGTCCATGATGGATGTAAGTTTGGACAGCACCCTCCTTTCAGCCGCTTCCTCCACTGAGTCCAGAGTGTAGCCCAGGACAGAAGTGGCCTTTCTCACCAGTTTTTTTCAGTCTCTGTCTGACCCGCTCTGTGCTGCCAGGGGTTCACCGGACAACAGCGTAGAGGAGGGCTGATGCCACCACAGTGTCATAGAAGCTTTGAAGCAGGGGCCTGCTCACTCCAAAGGACCTCAGCCTCCTCAGGAGGTGGAGCCAGCTCTAGTCCTTTTTGTACAGGGCGTCTGTGATATGAGTCCTGCCCTGGATGTTCACGGGGGAGTAAGGTGGGGGTCTTCTCCTAAAGTCGTTCACCCTCTCTTTGGTCTAATTGGTGTTAAGACACAGGTGGTTCTTCTATCACCAGTCCACAAAGTTCATGTTTACTGATTGATATTCCCCTCAGAAACACATCCTAATAAGGCCGACTCATCAGAAAACTTCTGGAGATGGCAGCTGTTTGTGTTGTAGGTGAAGTCCGAGGTGTAAAGGGTGAAGAGGAACGGAGACAGAATGGTGCTCTGGGGGCCCCGGTACTACAGACTGCCACCTCTGAATAAAAATTACACACGTTAAACATAACAATTATTGCCCATCTATTTAAAATAATAGGCATCAGTCAGAGAAAAAGCCAAGAAGCCTATGGTATCTCTAGAAGAGCTATATAGCTAGAATATGTTAATAAAACCTGTGGTTCAAACAATGTCTTAAAAATCAAGTTATAGGATGCCACAACCTATGAAGAGGAGCAAACATATGGGATAAGGTATTTTGCTCAGATGAGACCAAAGTTAAGAGTATATGTACAGTAGTTAAAAATGATCTATGCCTCAGGCCTAAAAAACGATGATGTCAGTTTCATTATTTTTGGTGATCAATATTCAGCAGGAAAAGGGAAGCAGGTTAGCACTAAAGAAAAGATGGCTGTTAAAAAATTTGTTTAATGTTAATTTCAATACACAATTATTTTCTTCTATGAGTAACAGTAAAGTTAGAAATTAATACTTTAAGAAAGCGGCTGGTACTGTATTATGCAAACATTTTAAAAGAAACGTGACCTAACATCCCATGTACTTTGATTATTTGGCTGAAATTTTGATAATTTTGGTCAAAACAACTGATGCTGTGTTTTAAAGGTCAGCTATAGAGACCTCAGGGAGTTTTAACTGGACATTAAGTTTGTGTTTACCTCATAAATTTATATCATTGTAAAAAAAAAATGTTAAACACATTGTTTTAAACATTATCTTTGTACTAAGCAGTCCAGCATAAGCTTTGGCGGGGTTGGTATACAAGTGGGTCAGCGAAAAAGCTGATTTCACAGCTTTGCTAGTCTTAATAATGACTTACTTCTCAAAACAGAATATACAATTGCATAAACACATTTTATGCAGTGACACCATATTTTGCACTTGAATAAGTTGTAACACCATTAATGATCATTTCTGCACTCCATTTCTCCTCAGAGAGCAAAGAACAGAGAAAGGATTGAGAAAACTACAAAGAAAAAAAATAATAAAACTTTGTCTACTGTAAAGACTGCATGTCCACTGTACCCTAAGCTGAACTGTGTGGGAGTTAGCAGCAGCAAAAAAAAGGCAGTGCTTTGGGAACTGCCTGCTCCAGACTGGGTAAAATATGGGTAAAAACACAGAAAACCACAGAGCAGTGCTGTTTTTAGGATTAAACAGTGACAGAGCCTGGAAAATTAATTTCAAGATGTTCGTCAAACACACTTCTTCATTTTACCAACACACAAACAGAGCTCTGTGTTCCAAAATAACGAAGACGGGAAAAAATATGAAACACAGACTTTACTCATTTTGTCTCAAAGAATGTGGGCTACAAAGACATTAATTTTAGATCAGCCACTGAGTTTGTGCTGTAAACAACAGAAGTAGGCAAATAGACACTTTTGATGAAGTGTTTGGTAAAACTTAAGGGGTAAATTCAGAGTCTGCTACACACAGAATTTCAAAGAGAAGAATGAGGATAGAGTTGCTTTAAGTAAGATATGGTGCATTGAACCATTGAGAATCATTTTGGCAGTGTGTTGGAAGAGCTGATATGAACCATAGAATTGCTTGGACATACACAGAAATGACTCACCAACACATTACATTGAGGATTGTGTGTAAATCATGCTCTGTGATAACGACAGGCGTGCAAATCTCTAAACCTACGCAATGCCCAGAATGGCAGACCAAATCCAACTCAGACTTTCTTTTTCTTATCTATGCTTTAATTCCACTCAGCGCTTGTCAAAGGGAAGGCAAAGCAACAGTTTGGCCCTACAGGTAACATTAATCCTTAACTTAAATGTAAATACATCAAAGTTAAATAGATGCAACATACAATCAGACATCTGACTGCAATGTACCTTATTATCAACGTTCTTAGTGTTATTTATGATGGATATTGTGAAGATTGAATGTCTGCGACTAAACTGACAAACACTTCAGAGAATTAAAAAATGAATATCTGATATTTATATCATAAATATCTGCCTCCATTTGTTTGCATGTTGGATATTAGAAACTGCCAGTTAATTTCAGTCATTGCAGGTTATAAAGTTAAAAAAACTCTGTTTGTTGCTGTTCTTATATCTGTTATAGGCTACTGTCTAAATTAATGTTATAATCTGAAGTATTGGTTGCAAGAGTCTGGGAGTTAGCACCATTAACAAGATCTCATTATCAGGAATATGATATGCTTTTAAATTAAATTAAATAAGTGTGTCTATCGGAGTCATGCAGTATATGTGGCATGAAAGCAGCCATCATATTTACCTTTCAGACTGGTTACTGCCATAGCAAGCCTGTTGCAATATTTTAGGAATAAATCAAAGAAAACTATTAGTTTTTTAGGGAAGAAATTAACTTTGTTGGTCAAGTTTTCTCAGAATAAATAAATAATGTCTGTAGATAATGCCCTGTAAGATCAATACCTATTATACTGTCTGCAGAATATATATATATATATATATATATATATATATATATATATATATATATATATATATATATATATATATATATATACGTGAATATTTTTATTATTACTATATATTTACTAATTGTTCTTTTTTTTTTTTTTTTTTTACAGTGTCCTGTCTGGCAATGTGGCAATAAGAATAATTGTCTTGATGCTAAAGGAGCCCAACAGATTTTACTTTCACAAGTGGAGAAGTACGGCTATCGCCACAGTGTTCCACTTGTTTTATGCATATACATGGCTTAATTATAATTATGCAGGGAGTTTTACAGATTAATTGACACTGCAATGTAAGTAGAACAGGAAAGAAAAAACTGAAAAAAAGGAGAAAAGATGAAAGAAACAGGAGATAAAAGGGACATAATGATAAAACATTTTCACTAATTCTTCATTTTTTATTAATAAATATATCTTTTACTCTCATAACCTCTGTTGATAGCATAGATGATGACGTTATATTTCTGGCTTTTGTATTAATAGGTTCTTACTTTTTTTTTTAAACTTTTGTGTCATTTTAGCATTGAGGCACCAGTTTGGTCTCATCAATCACAAGCTGAAATTCAGCACAGCAGCTGTTTGTTTTTTGTTTTCCTTGCACTATAGCTACAAGGCAAGCATTATGCAGATATACTTTCGAAATCTGTCATCAAAGAAAATTGAAAAAAGATAGAACCGCAAATGAGGCGTTTCGGGGAGGTTAGGAGAAATGACTTTTGTGAGAAGTAAAAGGGTTTTTCTAGGATTGACTTTGGGCTTTGTAATATTGCAGTTTCTTTTTAACCAGAACATGATAAATAACCCCCCCACATAGATGAAAATGTCGTAACAAGCTAAAAGAGTTTATTTCGATTTCAGAAACTCAATTTGTACCCTGACCAGATTTCTCTGACTTTATGGTGAGAAAAAAAAAGGAAATAAGGAATATTAAAGGAATAAAAAGAGTTGATTTTTGGGGGGCCACATGCCGAAGGCATGGCCCACCTACTACTATTGCACATATTTATTCCACGTATTATTATTGGGGGGCCACATGCCGAAGGCATGGCCCACCTACTACTATTGCACATATTTATTCCACGTATTATTATTGGGGGGCCACATGCCGAAGGCATGGCCCACCTACTACTATTGCACATATTTATTCCACGTATTATTATTATTGGGGGGCCACATGCCGAAGGCATGGCCCACCTACTACTATTGCGCATATTTATTCCGCGTATTATTATTGGGGGGCCACATGCCGAAGGCATGGCCCACCTACTACTATTGCACATATTTATTCCGCGTATTATTATTGGGGGGCCACATGCCGAAGGCATGGCCCACCTACTACTATCACACATATTTATTCTGCGTATTATTATTATTGGGGGGCCACATGCCGAAGGCATGGCCCACCTACTACTATTGCACATATTTATTCCGTGTATTATTATTATTGGGGGGCCACATGCCGAAGGCATGGCCCACCTACTACTATTGCACATATTTATTCCGCCTATTATTATAGCTTATTGGGGGGCGTGGGTTGGATCGTTTTGCCGATTGGAGATAAGCCAGGTTTTTGTGGTCTGTCCAAACCAATACTGGATGCTCGGCCCCCTCGAGCCAGTGTCTCCATTCCTCCAGGGTGAGTTTAATGGCTAGAAGTTCTCGGTCTCCAACATCATAATTTTGCTCCGCTGGTGAGAATCTACGTGAAAAAAAAGCACAGGGGTGAGTTTTTTGGTCTGAGTCAGATTGCTGAGATAAAACAGCTCCAACACCGGAGTTAGATGCGTCCACCTCTAAGATAAACTGTTTAGAGGGATCTGGCTGGATAAGGATGGGTGCTCTGGAAAACAGGTTTTTTAATTTATCAAAAGCGTTCTGGGCTTCAGGTGTCCATTGAAAGGTCTTCTTCACAGAAGTCAGAGTTGTGAGAGGTAGAGCTGTTTGACTATAGTTTCTTATGAAGCGTCTGTAAAAGTTTGCAAACCCAAGAAATCTCTGAAGCTGTTTGCGGTTTTCAGGTGTCGGCCAGTCCAGAACTGCCTTTATCTTGTCTTCGGATGGCTTCACCTGCCCGCCCTCGAGCACAAACCCTAAAAAAGTGACAGATGGTTGGTGAAATTCAAATTTTTCTGCTTTCACAAAGAGTTTGTTTTCCAAAAGTCTCTGAAGAACTAGACGAACATGTTTCTTGTGATCTGAGAGGTTCTTGGAGTAGATCAAAATATCATCGATGTACACAAAAACGAATACATTCAAAAAATCTCTGAGGACGTCGTTGACTAGAGCTTGGAAGCAAGCAGGAGCGTTTGTGAGACCAAGAGGCATGACCAAATACTCAAATTGGCCTAAGGGGGTCTAAAAAAGGCTGTCTTCCATTCGTCTCCTTCTCTTATTCTAAGGAGGTGATATGCGTTTCTCAAATCGAGTTTAGTGAACACTGTTGCACCCTGAAAAGGTTCAAACGCTGATGCCAGTAATGGTAGGGGGTACTTATTTTTGACGGTTATCTGATTTAAGCCTCTGTAATCTATACAGGGTCGTAGGGAACCATCATTTTTACCCACAAAAAAGAAACCAGCACCAAGAGGAGATGAAGATGGACGAATAATTCCAGCAGCTAGAGACTCATTGATATATTTTTCCATGGTCTTGCGTTCAGGTTCAGGAGATGTTGTATAGTCTACTGCTGGGAAGGGGGGCTCCTGGTAATAAATCTATGGCGCAGTCATATGGTCTGTGAGGTGGAAGAGACGTCGCACTAACCTTACTGAAGACTGGTGCCAGATCATGATACTCGGGAGGAACAGAAGTAAGGTCAGGAGAGTCCATCTCCCCCCTACCTCTAGGGGACTGAATAGCAGGAGCTGCAGAACGAAGGCATGACTCGTGACAGGAAGTGGACCAAGACTCAATGTGGCGTTCAGCCCAGTTGATATGGGGGTTATGACGTTCCAGCCACTCGAATCCCAGCACCAGAGGGGAGCATGCAGAAGGAAAAACAAAAACCGTTAATGTTTCACGATGGTTTCCAGAGATTAAAAGTTCTAGAGGTTGTGTCTGATGAGTGACTTGATGAAGCTTCTTTCCATCAATACCAGATACTCTGAGAGGCTTAGATAAAGGGACAGTCTCATTATTTAATTGCTGGACCAGATCTGAATCAATGAGACTTCTTTTACACCCAGAGTCAATGAAAGCCGATAAGGATAGATTCTGGTTGGAGAAAAAAAGAGTAGCAGGCAACATCAGATGAGGAGCTTTTTCAGTTTTCAGATGGCCCGTCAGACTCCTCAATTCCTCTGACGAGCCCTGGCTTTTGACTTAGCCGGACATGAAGCAATGAAATGGCCAGTCTCACCACAGTACAGACACAGATTGCCTCTAAATCTTCGTTGTCTTTCCTCAGGGGATAGCCTTGTGTGTCCAATCTGCATGGGTTCGACCTCCGCTCCATCTGAGTGAGAGACTTGGACAGGCACAGAAAGAGTCTGGTTTTTAGACTTTGGCTTGGAACTGGGTTCTGCGGGTCCAGAAAAAACAGAAGCATTGTTAAATGCAGGAGCTGACACAGAAAAATTTAGACTTCTTTGTCTAGAGTTATTTCTAGTTCGGAGTCTGTTATCCAGTCTGATGGTTAAACGGATTAAGTCCTCCAAACTAGCTGGTTCGTCGATTGTGGCTAGTTCGTCTTTGATGTTATCATTTAAAGCCTTAAAATAAGCACTCTTAAGTGCACATTCGTTCCAACCTGAGGCTGCGGCTTTAACCCGGAAGTCAATGGAGAACTCAGCCACTGTAGAATTTACCTGTTTTAAATTTAGCAGAGCTCGGGAATCAATTGTTTTATCTGAGTTGTGGTTAAATACTTGGGAAAACTCAGATATGAACTCGGAAAATGTACAAGAAAAACTGGACCCTGAAGAGAACCTTGCCTCCGCCCATTCAAGAGCTCGTCCAGTGAGTTGAGAGAGAATGAAGGATATTTTTTTCCTATCATTCGGAAAACTGCCGGGAGATTGCTCAAAAAGTAAACGACATTGAAACAAAAATCCTTTACAATCCCTTTGGTTACCTGAAAATCTTTCAGGCGGACTTGGACGGAACTCAGGAAATGACGTCACTGCCGGTGACCTTAGAGGCGGAAGTGGATCCGGAACAGGACGTACTCCTGGCGTGGCATTAGCATTTCCCATGTAGCTGGCAAACGTTTGTAGCATTTGGTTCTGATGTTCAACTTTAGTGTGTAACTCACAGAGGGTATGCACATGTCCAAGGATCTGAGCATCCTGTTCCTCAAGCCTCCTCCGGAGGTGATCTGCTGGGCTTTGTGTTTGGCCGCAGTGTTCTGTCATGATTGGTTTAATATCAAACCCACACACAGAACACAAAGGAGGCTGGGTAAAAGTTTAACAGAGTTTATTAAGATGTTTGACACAAAAGACATGAACTGGATCTGGAACAGGTCCGGGTTGGGTTCACTGAAGTCTGCAGAGATGATAGTTTGATTAGCTGGGCAGGCAGATGATTAAAGAGTCTTTTTAGATAATTCTGATTCTACCTTGACGGGGTCCAGGCTTCTCTTGTGAGAGAGGGAACCATTGGGTCCAGCGACTGTTGGTTCAGCAGAGTACTCAAGCAGCTACAGCGTCTAGCTTCTGACTTTGAATGGCAGACCTTGATTAGAGTTTCCAGCTCTTCACAGAGAGCAGCAGGGGAAATCCAAAAATAGGAATCTTCAGGTTTGGCTCACCAGGGCTGGAAGGCAGGTTTCCTGTGAGCAAAGACAGAGGAAGGTTAGAACCAGTTTTCTCACTTAGAGACAACTTAGATTCTTTCAGGTAACAGAGGCTCAGGTTGCTAACCAAACTAAGGTCAACACTGCGGCGTCGAAGGAAGGTCTGGCAGCTGTTTATGAAGGGAAGGTCTCCTGATGAGTAGATGCGTCTCAGGTGTGCTGGAGGGCTCCAGCCCAGGAGACCTACAGCGCACTCTGCTGGAGAAAGGTGGTACATCTCCAGATCCCAACAGTCTGAGACAAAGGATAGATGTTGCTTTCACTGAAAGAATTTTTCAGATACCTTTTACGGTTTTTGCTCAGCAGTCGTTTGTTCGGAGGGTAAGCACCTGGAAGCTAGCTGACAGTTAGCTTCTGCAGCAGCCTGTTAGAGTGCAGCTGCTGAAATCTTAGTGTGAGGCGGCCGTTTTTTTAAGATAAAACATTATGTTCTCGCCCTCACGGCCACATATTTGGAGCTACAGTCACCATTTTTGGTCAGTTTGTAGGCTGAAACCTCTGGACTCACACAATGTCTTCGGAATTACGGTAGGATTAATACTTTTCCTTAAAAACCCTCCAGACCAACCTAAAGTCGATGAGAGTTTCAGCCTTTCTACATTCTTTTTGAGCTGAAGATGGGAGAAAAACGAATGAGACTATGTGTTTTCAACTCGTCATAAATATTGTTCTGAATGACACACATACACTAAAGTTGGTATAGTTGGAGTCGAAGGATTGCTGATGCTCATGGTGAATTTTTTTTTTAATAACTCATACGGTTTTTGCTCAGCAGTCGTTTGTTCGGAGCAGTTTTTCCCATACAAAAAAGCCTGAGGAGAAGAAACCAATAGTGAGTGCAGCTGTGGTCTGTGTCAGTGACAGGCTCGTTAAGTGTTGTCAAGGTAACCAAGCTTCAAACAGAATTTACCTCTGCTGTTTTAAACAGCACATATTAATCTAATGGAGGGTGAAAGCACTGATTTAACATTGGGAAATGGATACTATATGACTGCTGTCCATGACACTTCCCTTGCCACTCAACACTGATAGACTTTCAAAATAAGACTACAGGGACCCTACAAAATAAAAGCCTCTATATTTTTTACATATATTTATTGCCCTATATGGCTCAACATTATGACCCAAACCCAACCCCATTTTAGAGAATAGACTCTAGCAGACTGTTTAAAACACACCCTATGGCAAATTTCAAAATAAAAGCCTCCCATTTCCGCTTCATCTACTGCCCTAATAACATGGAAAAAGAGTGATTTAACGATTGGAAAGTCATCAACTATCATTGCTGGTTCTGAACATTTTCTCTAAACACAACTCTGTTGGACTTTCAAAATAAGACTCCAGGGACCCTACAAAATAAAAGCCTCTAGATTATACTAATGCATTAATTGATGCAAATGGCTCAACATTATGACCCAAACTCCTACAGGTTGTTTTTATTAGACTCTAGTGACCTTTTCAAAACACACCCCACAGAAAATTTCACAATAAAAGTCTCCCATTTACTCTGTAATACAGCAACTATTCACCTAATAACATGGAAAACCAGTGATTTAACATTTGGAAATGGATTCTATATCACTGCTGGGCATGACCCATCTTTTGATGCACATCCATGATAGACTTTCAAAATAAGACTACAGGGACTCTACAGAATAAAAGCCTCTTCCTTATACACACTCATACATTCTGGCATATTGCTCATAGCCATTTGTAATTTCATCACTGCAATGGCTCTGAGCATGCGGGCGGAGCCCGCCATTGGTGATTTCATCACTGCAATGGCTCTTAGAAGGCGGGCGGAGCCCGCCAATGTTGATTTCATCACTGCAATGGGTTTTGGAAGGCGGGCGGAGCCCGCCAATGGTAGCAGGCGGGCGGAGCCCGCCAATGGTGATTACATCACTGCAATGGCTCTTAGCAGGCGGGCAGGGCCCGCCAATGGTGATTACATCACTGCAATGGCTCTTAGCAGGCGGGCGGAGCCCGCCATTGGTGATTTAATCACTGCAACGGCTTTTAGAAGGCGGGCAAAGCCCGCCAATGGTAATTTTTTTCATCACTGCAATGGCTCCTAGCAGGCGGGCGAAGCCCGCCAACTGAGCTTTACC
The DNA here is from genome assembly GCA_030533445.1 of Cyprinodon diabolis. Classification (NCBI taxonomy): domain Eukaryota; kingdom Metazoa; phylum Chordata; class Actinopteri; order Cyprinodontiformes; family Cyprinodontidae; genus Cyprinodon; species Cyprinodon diabolis. The sequence goes on along the minus strand of CM060065.1, from coordinate 40,054,015 downwards.
CACTGTGGTTAAATATGGACAACCCATATTACCCTTGTGCATCATACGTTGTGCACGTCTATTTCCCAGATTTCAGCCAAAGTGGCACACAGCTCTCTTTGCCCATGACCTCACCCTCTTTCCTTCCCTCAGCAGCCCTCAAAGGCGTAAGCAGTTGGTCTGGGACTTCACTTGCCAGGGCCGTATTGGCCCGGTTCCCAGGACGGGCAGTAGGTGGCCCCCCTCAAAATTTCTTTAGAAATTTTCTAGTTTTGTAATGTAACTGTACAACATCATGTACACTGAATGGTCACTTAATTAACACCTATTTTTGAACACCAGTATATTGCATATTTTATCCATTAGACACTGATCAAAGTATCTTTAACCTCAGGTGGAGAAAAAAACTAAGTAACATTAAACCAGATGAATGTGGGTTTTGATATAAAAAGGGGTTTATTTTAACCAAGTGTACTAGAAATATCAAAAACCTGCCACCAATTTTAGTTTTCAAATTAACTTCTAGTAAAAACATCACATGAAAACAGATAAGGTCTCCATTAAAATTTGATTTTAAAAAGGAAAACTGCAACAAATTCAAAAAAGCTTCACCACAAAGCCTCTCTAAAATAAAGCAGCTTTCAGACACTGATCAAACAGAATAATTTCCCCAAGTAAGTCTACTTTTAAAAATTTAAACTTTTACAGTCAGCAAACAACCTAGACCTGGAAACAACAGTTTATTTTTTATGGTGCACATTACCAAGGGCCCGTGGTTTGATCTTCAGGTTTACAGCAAAGGTGCTACGGCTTATCCCCTTGAAAAACATCAATAGTGAAATCCTTTTCTTCTAGCCTAGAGGGTAGAAAAAAAAGTATGTGTCAGGTAGCTGACCACATCATGCATTCTGATTCTCCTGCAGTGAAACCATGTCTTTATATTTTTTTGTCAAAAGGAAGAAAAATGCTTTAAAAATCTTCTGAGCAATTTAGTAAAAACGCAGAGGAACTAATATATCATTAGATGTCCAATAGAACAGACCGGATCAATACCACTGCTCCCCTGTAACAGATCTCTCTAAACCTCTCATATTTTACAAAAGGTGAAGTGAATGTGATTTCTGTGAACTCACATGACAACTGGTTGCAGTGTGAATTGTCATCATGGTACTCTGTAACCTTCTCAACTCTGTATGCTTCTTTTCTTTCAATTTTTCAGAGAATTTTTATGTTTAGCAGCTTTTTAAAACCTGTTCCATTCTGACAGGGATTTTACTTCACTCAGTATTTCTCCCTGTCAGGTAGTGACCTCTATGAACAGAGACCCTGTTGGACATTAAAAGCCTTGTAATGTTGGTGAAGGGGCATCAAGCGTTAAAGCCTGGCCATAGCAGTAAATATTACATTTTGTGGAAGATTTTTTGAGGGCATTTTAACACTCTCACTTTCCTAGAATAAAAATAGTAGGTTTAAAAAGAAAACTTAATGTAAAGCAGCTCTTCTTATTTACAATGCAGAACATGGCCACCGATTTGTGTATTGGTAGTATAAAAGTTTATGTAAGTTGCAAAAAAAGCATATATATTACTGGTTTAAAAATATTCTATTAGGCAAGGCAAGGGAAGGCATATTTATTTGTATAGCACAATTCAGTACAAAGACAATGCAAATTGCTTTACATGATTAAAATATAGGAAAATAAAACAGAATCAAAGCAAGTAGGAAAAAAAAAAAATGCAGACTCCAGCAATGACGTCTTTACCAACTTCTGTCAACCCTGTTGACGTTATAGGTCCCAGACCTATTTATTTCAAACACAACGTTGTTTTTTCAAACCACAAGATCCCTTTCTATGATACGATATGGGACCCACAAGATCCCTGATCTTGATACAATATGATACCCACAAGATCCCTGATCTTGACACCACAAGATCCCTTTCCTTGACACAATATGGTACCCACAAGATCCCTGATCTTGACACAGTGTAACAGCCAAAAATGCAGAAACAAGAAAGAATATTAAAAACAGTTGGACTAAAGAAAATAAAAAGTTTAACTAATAATGTTTCAGTTGAACTGTTTAACTAGAACAGTGGAAGGCAATCCTAAACAAATGTGTTTTTAGTCTTGATTTAAAGGAACTCAGGCTTTCCGCACTTTTACAATTTTCTGGAAGTTTGTTCCAGATAAGTGGAGCATAGGAACTAAATGCTGCTTGTCCATGTTTTGTTCTAGTTTTTGGTATGCCGAGCAGGCTGAAGCCAGAAGACCTGAGTGGTCTGGAGGGTTGATACACTGATAGCAAGTCTATGATGTATTGAGGTGCTAAGCCATTCAGAGATTTATAGACTAACATAAGTATTTTAAAGTCTATTCTCAGAGATACAGGGAGTGTAAGGACTTTAGAACTGGGGTGATGTGCTCTACTTTCTTAGTCTTAGTGAGGACATGGGCAGCAGCGTTTTGGATCAGCTGCAGCTGTCTGATCCACTTTTTAGGCAGACCTGTGAAAACACCGTTGCAGTAATCGATTCGACTAAAAATAAATGCATGGATTAGTTTTTCCAGATCATGCTGAGACATTAGTCCTTTAATCCTGGAGATGTTCTTCAGGTGATAGAAAGCCGACCTTGTGATTGTCTTTAAATGCTTTCGGAGGTTCAAGTCTGAATCCAGTACTACACCTAGATTTCGGGCCTGATCAGTGGTTACTAGCTGAAGCGACTCAAGCTGTGTGCTAACTTTAGATCTCTCTTCTATTGGTCCAAAGATTATTATTTCAGTTTTGTTTTTATTCAGTTGAAGAAAATTATGGCACATCCAGGCACTGATTTCTTCTAAGCATTTCCTCAGTGCTTGACATGGTTCATAGTCACCTGGTGACATGGTGATGTAAAGCTGTGTGTCGTCTGCGTAGTTATGGTAGTTGATGTTGTTTTTTATTAACTGAGCAAGAGGGAAACATTTCATCTCCACAATTAATGGGCACGTGAGGGCCGCTGAGAAACACCTTGACATTAAGACCATCAACTAAATTCAGCAGACGAATGTAATCCTCTTTCAGTATTTCTGATTTTCTCAGGGCTGCGTCGCCCAAGGCTTCAGCTTGTATGATGAGTTTTTCCAATGTCAAGGTCAGGGAACTGTTTGTTCGCTGAGTTGCTGGGCTGGTGGTCCACCTTCGGAAACACAGGCAGCGTTGTTTCATTTCCATACACGGCGTTCACATCATAGTTTACTTTAAGTTGGTAGATTTTCAGCTCCATGACAGCTATTTTCTGTAGAAGCTTGTCAAAGTCCTTCGTGCTGAAAGGAGGCATCCTTTGAATCGGGTGGTTCTTCTCCATATCCACTTTGTGTTAAAAAAAATAAAAATAAATAAATCAAAGAAAATAAATCAAATAACTAAATCCAACTTTCTGTAGTTTTGGTTAAGAGATAAAAAGGAGATAAAAGGACCAGAAAGTGCAAGCAAGCAGGGAGCAGAGAAAAGAGCGTGTGCACACCCTGAAGGAGCAAAGCAAAAAAACATTAGATAATTTATTTTCATTAATTATGATACTAACAAAGTTTATTACTTAAAATTAAGTGAACAAAGAAGCATTTGGCTTTTGCAGGTCATTAACAATATCTGTTTTTATTTAAGGCCTACAGATTTTGATATACTTTTCTGTGCTGTTAAACATAAGACGTGAAAAACATGCAGCAGACTCACTGATAAAAGACGTAGCTTTTAAGTAAATTTTCTCCCCAAGGTTTTAACTCAAGGAATAAGCATCAAATACATGCTTTTTTTAATTCCTAGAGCTAATAGTTGTCATTTTTTAAAGCATCATTAGAGGAGGAGAGACCAGTCAAAAACAACTGAATAAGAGAAATAATTCTAATCTAAGCTAAATTGACCTCCAACTGCTATTTAACTAGATTAAAACCTCATCTCCACCTTTAATTTGGACTAATATTCAATTTAAACACTGTTAATTATTAACCTAGTCACCATGTGCTATACAGACTCTAAACAAAAAATATGCATTGTACCATATGTGACCACCTGCTAATTTCCACCAGTAGATGGTGTCTGGAAAAAAAATTTTAACAAAAAAACCCAGCAAAAAATGCCCCTCTGGATACAATCAACTACTGTGCCGCTAGTATTACATAGAGGGAAGTTGGTGCTAAAAGCCCTAAAATTAACCATGACTGCCCTTTAATGAAGCTTGAGTCTTTCTTGCTGCTGTGTAGTGGTTTTTCAGTGTGTAATTACACGAAAACACTTAAGAGCCTCAGGAGAAGGTCACAGATGGTGGAGGTCTGTGCAAAGAGCTTAAACTTAACTGTTTCACTTATATGAGGTTAGCTCAAGAGTCTACGTTTGCTGGCTGGAATGGCTGTTTGAAAATAATACATAAATTAAAACTTAAAGGTCACTTCAACTGTTTTATTGTTATTCACAATTTCTGTCTAAAACTGGCTTTTTTCATTGTAGGGAAGATTATAGAAATTAGCTTAAGACCAGAGCCTTCATAGGTGAGACCAGGTATGTGTGACATTACTGTAGAGCTTTTAATAAAAGAAAACGAACACTAAAATCTATTGATTTCTGCTCTTTGTTAAAGAGAATATTGCTTTAAGACTTCAACTATAATACAGCAAGATGAAGTTGTTGAGCGCATCTTGTAACTTTGCCACATGGTCCGTCTTTTTAGTGTGGGTGCATGCTTTCCACATGCTGTAAGCAGTTTGTGTGGTAGTTGGCAAGACAGCTGAAACAGTGTGGTAATCTCTGGATCACGCTGCTTCATGAATGGTGGCTGAGGTTCTGTTGAGTGTCCCAACTGTGTGTGTGAGTACTAGGCCACAGGAATTAGTCAGCCCCTGTCTGCCTGTGAATGACACTGTTAATGCCCTCATAGCACCTCTTTTTAAACAGGGTTCCCTTTTACCACCTTATTTAAGAGCAACTCCTGACTGTTGAAGGTGTTCCTGATATGCAGTCAATGCATTTAATTGCTTGTGAATCAAAAAAGATTTCCCTAAAATTCATTGTAAAATCAACGTATAATTTATTAAAGAAAACATGGCTAGAAGTCATTCATTTTCAAAAGGACTTGCAGTATTTAGAAAAGTGCAATGAAAAGGTGTGTCCAAGTAGTTTTGTTTTGAGTAAAACAAGCTAAATATTTGTGGTTATATATATTTAGCTAAAAACAAGTGAAAGCAAAAAGTGTCACTAACACCTAACAGAGAAAAACATAATGGTTGTCAGGCTCAGAACAATAGGACCCAGTATTCAAGGCAGGCAGACAGATTTCTCAAAACTTTTACTAAAAACAGATCTACAGTGAACAGCGTCGGTGTCTAAGGCAGGAACCTCTGCAGGAGGAGACAACAGGTTAGTTACCATGTCTATCTGGTGGAGGACGAGCATGAACATGTCACTAACTTGGTCTTATAGTTCAGTCCAAGCTCAGAGGATGAGGTTGGTTACAGCCGGTTGGCTGCCAACAAGACAAGTGGGTGCCGCCCAGAGAGTGCTTATGTCTCGAAGGTCGGGGGACAGTCAGGAGATCAGAACCAAGCAGAAAAGGAAGGCAAGGATAATCCTAAGGGCAAAGCCAATGCTGGTGTCGTGCAAACAGATTAGAATGGGAACAGGCAGGCTCAGAGGTCCAGAGGCAGAACGGGTCACGATCAGGCAATCCAAAAACACAGATATGCTAGAGAACTCTCACTACAGGCTCGGATAATCTGCTGATGACTGATTAGAAGGTTGGTTAAATACAGGCTGAAGCAGGTGGATCAGATGAGCGGTAATAAGAACTGGCAGTTGTATTGATTTATGGAGAAACTGTCGATCCAATTTTTCCTGGGAGGGAAAACCAGGAGCTCCCAAAAAGGCAGTTTGCATGTAGATTACATCAAAATCTTGTTTTGAAGACTTCTTGATGCCAAGGTGCCATTTCTTGCAGACGTTTTTAAACATTGAGCTTTGGAAAATTTTGTTTTCAATCTCTTTTGCCACCCTGCTCACGGTGGGTGGCGGTGAAATAAACCTAGGGTCTCGTCCAACTTAGTGGCTTGTGGCTAAAACAAATAGCCTTCTGTGTTATGTCTTATTTATACCCCAGGAAAAAGAAAATATAAGTTCATTGAAACTCTGGTGAACTCTGGTGAAGGATTCAGTTATATTTAATCTAAATAAACTGGTCCTGGTCAAATCAATAAAAAAAAAAAAGAAAAACAATCTCTTAATATGGGAATCTCCCCCCCCCCCTTTGAATATTTAATAGCAAAAAAAAAATTCTAATAATTTCAGAGTTGTTACTGTAACATTGTCATTATATGATCTCAATGGATTAAAATGTAATTTTTTAAAAACTTTTAGACTTCTTTTTTTTTTAAACCCGTACCTGTTGTTGGCAATATAAAAATCACCAGTGAAATAAATGTTCACTGTGGAACTTTTATCTAGTTATGATGTACAAGTTAAGGGAGCAGACAAATTTATGGTAGCTTAAGTTAACACTTTTAAGCTGATACTTAAGGGGCTACCTAAGATTAATTTCTCAATTTTTATGTCTTATTAAAATGACTGAAACTGTAACCCATGACTTTACCTTAAGCAGATGTTTACATTCTTATTTTAGGCGAGTAGTCGCTTGTAAAAAATAGGGGATCTGTTTTCAATAAGTTAAACATTTTCCAAACTCATATTTCAGGGTCTGAATATGGAATTAGTTGATGTCCTGTTCAGAAACAGCCTAAGCAGTGTATTTGTTCCCAAAAGTTTAATAGCTTTTCATTCTTTTAGTCTCTCAATATTAGTTAAGTATATTTTATTAAATTCACTCACATTCTTTATCTGTTTATTTCTAACATACAGTATGAAAACCCAACAGAATAGTGTATTTCAGTTAAAAAGTACCTGAAGATGTAAAACAACCCTTGTGCCATGAAAACATTAAGCTCTGAGAATTAAGGGATTTCCCTTTTTCTTCTTTTTGTTTGCAGTTACATACAAACCGAAGCTATACATTTCAATTATTTCTTACATCTGGGCACTTGGCCATTTGGACATTAAACTTTAACATACGGTATGTGCTACAGTTCCTAAGGGTTTTCTCAGGATGTAGCCACTATGCGCACACTTTATTAAACAGATTTTTATTGAGAGCTTACTACATTATTCTGTTTAAAGCCTCTTACTTAATTCTTGATTTCTGTTTGATGTGCTTTAATTTGAAGATTTGGGATCTGGTTCATACGGAGAATTTTTGTGTGTGTTTTCTCATCTTTTTCTTATTTTAGTAGCTAATTCACTCAGTAACACGCATACCTTACAAAAAAAGTACATGTTCAACCTTTGCTTTAAACACATTTTCATTCAAATTTCCTTTTGGTGAGACATTACACAGTTGAATGATGTGGTCTGTGATTTCCAAAGAAAAGACCGTATGAAGTAAGTACTGTGGTTTGGGGGACTAAAACAAAGGTTTTTCAATTTTGCTCTCCTACAAAGAGCTAAAAGAGGTGCTGCATATGTAATTTTTCCATTTGTCACTGGAACTCTGAATGGATCCAGATGCCTCTCAGATATTTTCCTGTGCACCCGCGGATATTGTTCTGAACATCAAAGGGAGATGTTTGGAAAAAGATCCAATAAAGGGGCAACTATTGATTAGAATGAGGTATTAGAGGATACTAATAGAGTGAGCCAGTTACCTTTACGCTCAAAAACAGTACATTTAAAATATTCTGGAGACAGTCTCAATCTTTTTTTTTTTTACTATACTGGAACATGAACTATGTTGTTTGAATGAAATTTTCAGATTTCTCCTCATCGGTCAGTCTGTGGACAAGATCCTCAGAATGCTATGATTAAGTGTTATCATATTAAAATTAAATAAACTGAAACATAGCAGTGTTTATAGCTGAGTTTCCAGCAGAAGACATCACCTAAAACTAAATTTGGAAGGATCTCTGGCAAAAGAGACTAAAAAAGGTCTCATAGTTTCACCTATTTTTCAAAGTTTTATTTTCTTTATTGTAGGATATTCTTTTCTAAAAAGAAGTCTTCTGTTTACAATGACTTAGATTCATACCCATCATGTTTTTTTCACACATTACACCAACACAATTGCATGAATTGTTAAATACATTAGAACTAAGGTTTATAATTTTAATGTACAGTTGTGACACAGAAGAAAGATATATACTGTTTATTGATGTTACAAATAAAAAATTGAAGAGTGGCATGCATTTCAAGCCTTTTAATCTGTGATCCCTCAGTAAAATCCAGTTCAACCCATTGATTCCAGAAGTCACCTTACTTGTGGGTAGAGCTTACAAGTATGTAATAAATATTTTACACACTATATACTACATATTTGTATGTATGTTTTTAATTGTTGAATAAATATGTTTTGCAAGGATGTTTGTCAGAGAACACTAAAAGATAAACAGCATTGCGAGGAAGACTGAACGTACCAAACAGGTCAGGGATTAACTTGTACAGAACTTTGTGAATGGTTTGGTTATAACTCTTTCTCCTAATGTGTAATCATCTAACAGAGCTTTGGTCAATGCACCCAAAATATCTTCACTCACCTAAATTGAGAGATCGAACAAGAACATGTAGCCAAGAGGATAATGATAACACTGGAGGAGCTGCAGAGATGTACAGCTCAGATAGGAAAATTTTTCAATTTTTCAGTTGCTTTTTGTATCTCTGCTTCTGTCTCCTTGAACCCCAGTCGGCCTCTGCAGATGGCCGCTCAAACTGAGCCTGGTTCCATGTTTGACAGTGGGGATGGTGTGTTCAGGGTGATGAGCCATATTGCTTTTACACCAAACATAACATTTTGAATTGTTGCCACAAAGTTGGATTTTTGGTTTCATCTAACTCGAGAGCTTCTTATACATGTTACCCTTTTTTTCTTTTTGTTTTGTTTTTTTTATATAAGGGCAGCGCCTTTTACAGCAGCAAGGCCTCGGACATCGCATCCCCCATGTGTAATGTCTGTGTAAAGTGTTTTTTTGTCTTCTTGGATGGGCTGTACCAAAACTGAATTTCCCTTCGGAGATTAATAAAGTATAATTGAATTGAATTGAATTGAATGTTTGATTTGTCTGGTGGCAAACTTTAAATGAGACTTTTTATGCATATATTTAAGAAATGTCTTTCTTCCTTAAATGCCCCATTTTTGTAATATACAACTGATTGTTGTCCTTTGGACAGCGTCTTCCACCTCTGCAGTTCATCCAGAGGGATCATGGGCCTCTTGGCTGCATCTCTGATCAGTCTTCTTTTTTAAACTTAAAGTTTAAAGGAACGGTCTTTGTTGATTCCCCGTTTGGTTTGATACTCATTTCCATGTCACTATTATGACTTGCACAGTGCTCCTTGGGATGTTTAAGCTTGGGGAATGTTTTTGGATCTAAATCTAGCTTCAAACTTCTCTAAAACAGTATCTCCGGCCGGGGTGTTGTCCTTGCTCTTCATGATGCCCTCTGCGCTTTAAACAAACCTCTGAGACTATCACAGAGCAGGTGCATTTTGGGGAGACTAGATTTAACACTGGATTCGATTTATCATCATCAGTCATTTAGGTCAACATTGGATCACTCAGAGATCCTCAGGGAACTGAATGTAAAGAGGCCGATTAATTTTGAACACCCCTCTCTTCTTTTTAGTTATTAAAAAGTTTTGCAAGGAACTGTCATCTAAAGAGCAAGGTATGAATAAAAATGCCCTAAAAACATCTTTAATTTTTATTTGTAAGATAGCTTTAAATCATGTATCCTTCGCCTTATGCTTGTAACAAATGAATATGTGAAAAACTTCAACAGGCATTAATAATTTAGCAAAGCAGTCTGTGTATTTCATTAATTTCATAACTCGTGTTATGACTTACTGAATGTGTAACTATGTTCCGCTATGGAAAAAAAAACCCTCATGCAGCTGGTGCTGATGATTTGTTTCCCTAACAGACAGTTTAGCCTGATTAGGCCGACGTTTTCCAGTCCTCCACCTGCAGAATGTGCTCTAATGAATTTCACTCACTTTGGAGTTTACGTGTGACAAGCCTTGCCTTCATTTCAGTTTGAAATTTGGTTTGGATCGCTAGGAAACACCGAGACACTGATTGCATTTGGCACATTGCCCTCTGTCTACATCTACATGTGCAGCAGTCGGACTAATTACGCCTTAGGTTGTATTAATTACTGTCAAATGCAAGAATAAATGTGATTTGATACTGCATGGCGTCAGATTTTTCCATTTTGGAAACACGTGCAAAGGCATTTAAAGCAGACTGTCTTATCTCTGTGGAGGAAATGCCTCCACACTGACAGAAAAAAAATTACTGTTTGATGGTAAACATGTGCAAAGGTTAATGAAGATGAAGCAAGTTGCCAAAATATTCTTCTAATCCCCACCGTCATCTGATGTTTACTCAGTTTATGGACAGAAAAAAGACTTATTCTACTTGAGTATACCTTTGGTTGCACAGCAAGAAACAGCAAGAGAAGTATGTGAATACTTGCAAAACACATGCAAAAAATCTCCTGGATTACACCAAAGATTGCAAACTAACTATTTCAAGGAATGATTTGAAACACTTTCAGGAAACGTGAAAGGAATAATTGCTTTTGTAGCTGATTGAATTCCTTGAGATTACTTTCTGTGATTTCTGACTGCTGTTTTTTTGGGGGAATTTATTTTATCTGTTTTACTTTGTGTGTCTGGATTTCAGGGCAGCAGATGTAAAAGCACATGACTGCATGCTGATGTCATCTTTGGCACAGAATCCCTGTTTCTGTATTTGGTCCATGCACAAACCTTAAAGGTGCAGGATACATATTCAGTTTGTGTAAATACTAAAATAGCTTTTTTTAGTTGTGAATTAATACTTTTTCCTAACTGAAGACGGTGAATAACAGATATGACAGAAAAAAAACAATATGTTGAAGAAAATGTTGAAGTTAATATGCCTTATTTCTGGATAGCTGGTGTACTAGCACACCCGAATCCACCCAAGTAGTAGAATTATGGCTGGATAAAAGAAACAACTGATGCAAAATCCTCATGCATCAATCCTCCAAACACGTCAAAAGTGTTTTATTGAACTTGGATCTGGAACTTTTCAGGCCACCAGAGAATGATTTACAAACTATATTTTTTATGAAGTCATTTAAAAAAATGTGGCCTGCACTCATGTGAATAAAAATGAGGTAATTCAGTCACTGCACAAAAAGTTGGTGCTGCTAGCTTTGCAATCTCCATCATTAAAGAAAACTTAAACTACAGGTATGAGATGAACTGGCAGAATTTCACAGTATTGTGAGACTATATCAACAGCTTTTCATTGTGTGACTAAAATTGAAGGTTGTTTTAAAAAGCAAATGTTTCAGTTTAGTCTGCATTAAAACCTTTTAATTTAAGCCTTTTTTGCATGACTCTTTCTTTCTTTTATAGTTTGTTATTTCCCCTTTTGAACGGATAATTTTCACAGCACAACTCACAGGACTGCAATGGCTGACAGAAAATGAGCAGGTTTTGGTGCATATGGAACAATTATCTTGTGTGTTGTCACAATGCATTCTTTGTCTTTATCTGTGTTGGCTCCAAATTGGCAGGCCCAATGTACCAGCTGTCTATTTGGGAAAGATGGAGCATAACCTGGAAATGTGGCCAGTCCATCAAATAAAAAGAAAGAAACACACACACAAAAACAGGTTACACAAAAAACTTCTGTTTAGAGATACCAGTTTACATAAAATTTATATTTTTGAGGAAACTAGACTATCTGAAAAGAACAGAGCCATGCGTTGTGACAACAGATTCAACAGCTGCATTATCAATCAATCAATCAATCAATTAATCAATCAATCAATCAATCAATCAATCAATCAATCAATTAATTAACTTTATTGTCAACTACAATTTACATTGCAATTGAGATTTCAGTTTCAGAACAAGTATAGGCTCTGTATTCTAAAGAACGTATGTATAGGTATGTATAGGTATCTGTTCTCAATTTTTTTTTCATATATTTTCTAGGATAATGGGGCAATAGCTAGATAAACATAGTATATTGTTCAAGTATGATTTTTTTCTGTATTTAACATACTGTTTCCTTCACCCTTAATTTTGAATGGGAAAGTCAAAACTTGTGAATTTCACTTAAATATTCCACTGCGAGTATGGCTCTAACCTCTTTCTTTTAGATGGATGGACAGTGGCAACGGAAAAGCCTCCTTGTGGATCCTTAGGAGAACTTATCTAGTGTGTTAGTGTTGGCAAATCCAATACACACATATCTTATCGATGCACTCCTTAAGAAAGTACAGCCTTCTGAATAAAACATTTATGATATTTTAGATCTGGAGAGAAATGTTCTGTTATTTTGACATCTGACGCAATCAAATCATCAGCTTATGTCAGAGAGATAAACTGAAAGCAGGTAATATTGACCATAACAGACTTACTATCAATAGTTAATAAGCTGTGCAGATTTAACAGCTTCCATGACTTGTCTTTTTATCCAATAAACTCTGTCCAGGTTTCTCTCCTCTGGCTTCATGTACATTCATTTTTTTTTATAGAAGATAGCAGCTCTACATGAATGCTAATATATATGTGGTTTTAGAGCAGCTGTGTGTTCTTTTGTTATTGATTCCCTTGGTGATAACTCAAAAGTAATCTAAGACAGACTAGCAGGAAAACAGAAGAAAGGACACAGCATGTGTGAGGAAGGAAAGCTGTATAACTTATTCAGTGGCATCAGGTTTACCAACAACTTGCTCAAAAAAAGGACTGCGGTTCGTTTCTTTGGGCGAAGATTTGTGACATAAACCCAAAATTTATCACTAAGTTTAACTTATTAAGGGAGTATTAACTAGAAGCACTATTATTCAATATTGAGGAGATAATCTTATTTTACCCTTGTTCTTTAATTTCTCTGTCTAATGGTATTATATATTGCCTAAAGAAAGCAATAAACACAACAAAGAAAACATATAACTGTATTTTAAGTGAAAACTTAAAAAGTAGAAAAGCATTTGGCATTTATTCCATCATTACTAAATAACTAATAATAAAAAAAGATTCCACACAGCTTAAAGTTTTCAAACCCTTAATTATTATAGGTTTTGTATATAGGTTGTGTATATATGGAAAGTACTTTCAAAGTTTTACCCTTTTAAGTAATACATGTACCTACAAATTAAAGTTAATAATTAAGTTCCAAAATATTAACATTATAATGAGCCCCATTAGTCTGTAATCACAGGTGAGGGTGCTGGCTGATGGTGACATCTAGTGGTGAATAGTGCATCAGTTTATCAAATCTTTGCTTAAGGGTAAACCAATTATAGGAATAAATGAGAAGAGACTTCAAACTGCTATGTAGGTAATTTATTCACACCCAGATGTGCTTTGGGTGGGCTTCTATGATTGAGTACCAATTTAATAAATAAATGTTCCTTTTGGCTAACTTGTAGAAAACTTGTGAAACGTGTCTATTTAGTAAATCGTTACAATAATGATGGTCTGTCTATTAGACCAACACTGAAAACAGAATGCAGCAGAATCATAACATTCGTCAGTCTTTTGAATGAATTTTCTTTTCTTTTTTTTTTTTGGTCAATGTTTGTTTTTTGTTATAATGAATGCATTCCTGCAGTTTTTAAATATTTGTCTTAAACAAAATATACTCTAACAGAGAGGAAACTGTTTCTATCATTCACATTACAATCTGTTGATTCTTGTCTCCATTTCTGGATTTTATGCTGTGAAATATCTAGAGTCAGTTTTTCTCTGTGAGGAGATACTGTCTCTCGACATTTAGCATTTTATTTTGAGTGAGTTTATGACATTAAACCCATGAAATAAATGGATTAATTTAGAGCATCCATTACAAAAGCAAATAGTCTACTTTTGAGACACTGTGTATTAAATCTTTTCAACAATAATATTTTAATTCAGATGTGAACTAACTTGAAATATATGAAACTTTTGTCTTTGTGGAATACTTTAAACATGTGGTTGTAATTAACATGAAATACAAATAGAGTAAAATGACTATTCTCAGTGGACATAATCACTTGATTTATTGTCTGAGGCCATATAAAAGCTATAGTTGGCACATTGGTAATCAAAACGATTCTTTTCCATAATTTCTTTTTTCTCTGTCATTGTCCCGAAGGAAACTAAAGTATAACCAATTACTACTGGATTCTACAGATGGTTTTCAGGCTGCTGTCACTAAAGCCTTTAGATGATTTATGATTCATAAAGAAGATGAAAATATAAAGAGCTTTTTTTCTTTGCGCGAGTAGTTTTTAGTCTTGCATACAGAATATCCATCAGTGCCAAGAAACACTTGTTATGCTATGAAATATGCATCTTATCAGACTGGATTTGCTTGCTTTGCCAAATGCAGGTCAGGTCAGGGTAATTTCCCAATGCAAACTCTAGAGTGTAAACAAAAACTTCTCTCTTTTTTTTTTTACATGTCTTATTTTCTATTATTTTAATTGAATCAAATCAGGAACAGACACCTTTGTTGGCATATAAACAAAACATTATCATCCAACTTTGCAGCTCTAGGACATTTTTTAGATTTATTTTGTAGCAGATGGTCATGTAGGTAAGTCTGCTCAGCTGAACAACAGCTTATCAGCTGCAGCAGATGCTTGCAGTTAAAAAAGTAGGACAACTAGTCCTTATTTTGACATGCAACAAATAGCAGAAATACATGTCAGAAACCTCGCATTTCCCATCTTCATTCTTTAAAAATTAAAGACAAAAGAAAGAAGGACATCCTCTTTTAATAACTCTATAGTAATAGACAGATGTCCCTTTGATAGCAAATAAATACAGGCAATCGGTAATAAAGAAAACACAGTAAATAATGTTGTCCTAAAAACCCAGAAAAGATTTTAGCCTGAGAGAAATTACATCTGATGTGCAGAGAGGATGGAACAATGAGATGGCTGGAAGAGAAGAACCTGAGCTTTGCCCCACTTTGACTCTTCACACATAATCAGACATTAGCCAGTTGACGAAGCCAACTCTGACATCATCTATACTCTATTTGCATTCAAACAGACATACGTGACTGCACCTGTCCCCCCTTCTTCTCCCACAGCGGTGACCAGAGAAAGCAATTAATATCGACTACAACAGACTAACTATCAATAATTAATCAGCTGTTTAGACTGAACAGCTTCCATGACCTGTGCTGTTGTGTTTTTACTGAATTAATAATAGGTAAGTATCTCTCTTCTGTCTTTGTGTACATGAAGCTGTTTTTAATAGAGCAGCAGCTTTACATGAATCCTACACTAGATTATTACTTTACATGTGTGTTGTTTTATTAGTTAATAATGCTGTATGCAAGAATTAAACATAAGTTAAAGCAGACAAGTTGGAAAACATACCCTCAGAATAAAGGACATGCATGATGCAGGAAACACAGCATAACTTATAAGGTGGGACCAGGTAGTATACCTACAGCTTGTAATGATATAAAAAGGCATAATGAAAAGGTATTGAACAAGCTTAATGATATTGAGTTCATGCTTTATACAAAGGGCCTATGTTGGTAATAACATAAGATGCCTCCTCTGTGGAGAAAGTAGTCGCATAAATTGCTCGGGTGGGATTTTGGATGCTTTCTCCACACACTCTTGGGCCTCTATTATGAACTTTTCCACACTGATTTTGGATACAACGTCGGCTGGGCCTTTCTTGCAGCTGTATTTATTTTTTATTTTTTTGAAGCCAGCTGAAATTTTCATTAACTGTGAGTTACGGATCATTGTCCTGCTGGTTTGGTACGCTTTTCCTTTCATCCTCGCTTTTATTGTATGAGTGTTGTGTGTATAGTGATGATCCAACTTGGTGATGATCCCACCTCTAAACTTTCCTGCTGCTAACCCGTTTATGGTCAGATTATGTTATTTCCATTTCTGGATAACAACCATAACAGTTTTCACAGGAACATTCCAAAGTACAGAAATGTTTCTGTCCCCAAAGCCATCTGAAGTTTTACAACTGTAAGGTTTAGAGAGTCCTTTGCTTTTACCCGTCGTGAGATGTTACGTGGTTCATTAGACTGAACCACATAACTGCATTTTTTAGCTTATTTGTTTTGCTTTCCATCTGTGTATGGTTTACTTGTTATATTCAATCAATAGCACCTTTAGAAACTGATCATGTCTTCAATATTTATTTTAGATCTACTGACAATAGTGCTCCTCTCTCAAAGGTGCTGGTCGGTTCAAAAGATTAGAAATCTGAAATTCCATTATCAGTGAGACGATTAGAAATGAAAGCATAGAAAGCATAAAGATTTGAAAAAATTTCTAAAAAATGTACTTTCTACAAAGACATAGCAGAATCATATCTATTAGTTTTGGCTGTGACAGAATGAGAGAGAGCAAGGCCTTTTTTAAGGGAAATAATTAAAGCTGAATTGCCTATGGCAAAGTTTTTTTGTTTTATTCCATTAAGCTCCCTGTCTACCACTGTTCTTTGGTAGACAGGGAGCTTACGGATGACACTATTGTAGTCAGTCAGGATGGAGAGAATCCTCAATGACCTGTTCTTGACAACTTTGTGAACCTGTGTGATGAACACTACCTAAAGCTGAATATCAGTAAAACAAAGTATCCGTTTTTATAACCAAATCAGTTAACTTACCGTTTGGACAGATGGTCACTGCTTTTTGGTCACGTTACTCCTCTTCCCCTGCTCGATACCTGCACCATCTCCACTGTGACGGCAAATCCCATAATGCTTTGCGAGGAGAGCTCTCTGCGCAAAGCATATATCTGCCTCTTCTGAGGCCTTTCTTTTCTTCTCATACACTTTGCAGACATGTTTGTCATACACTTTGCAAAAAATGGGATGAGTGCAGCAAAACTGTGACTGTTTTTCCTTCCTGGAAGATTTCCAAACAGTGTTTAAAATTTATAAAATCTTCCTAAATATAAGACTACATGGCTATAAATTAGATTCCCTTTTCCCAAACAGACGTTGGGAAAAAGGAAAAGACAAAAAGGCTTTAAGATTCGGCAAGGATAATGAAATATGAAAAATTAAGACAGTAAAAATTAGTAGCAATGAAGTATACAGTGAGTGAGTAAGTAGAAATATAGCAGCAATTAAGAATAAAATAACTGAAATAAAAACACAAGGTAACAGAATAATGTGAAAACAAATGATTTCCAATACAGATTTAATCTGTCATTGTTTCTGTCACACTTTATATGCTCATAGTCCTAAACATGTTGACAAAACAAATCTGAATCATAGCAAAAGGCTATTTTTAAATGATGATATCCTTTATGAAGAGAAAAAGGTATCTGGAAATAACATACATATTTAGTAATGACCCCTAGAGGCATTTTGCTAATGTATTCACCATGTGGTACTATGGGATCTATCACCTATGCTGTTTCCACTACTTGTTTCATGAATTCCATAAAAAGCAGAAGACCATGGCAGTGTAAACTCATATAGCAATCAAAGAACTGTGCATGAGATTTGGAAAATTGCAATGCTTCTTTGTACAACATCACATAAACTCATGTGTCTCTTGCAACATCACTTTGTTTATGACAACATTTTGGGAATTGCGTGTGCATATACAACAGCATTATCAATGACATCTTTTTAACTGTAAGCCTGGAGACAGTGAAGAAACTGTTGCGTGGGCTGTAAAGTGTAAGATGGCAGGTTAAGATTTGTCATTATTTTGACTTATTTAACTTAGCTCTAGGATGGAGAACACAAAATATGTTTCCTTTAGAATAGATGCTGTTTACCCTTAAAACTACAGCTTTTTCAAAAAAATAGAACAGTAATTAATAAGTGATAATCATTAAATAAGTAAGTACATACAGAAACTCTAAATTCCTTTCTTTTAACTCAACTGGTTTTAGAGAGACTTCTCTCATTGCTCCTATTGTATAATGCTGTCAAAAACGTACTGTCCTTGAAAGAACTGTCACAATTTAATTTATTTATTTATTGAATTAGAGCAATGCATATTAATCAACAAATCAGAAAAATGTCATTGTAAATATGCCAGATTTAGCACAACAGCGAAATTTTTTCTGCTCTCCTAAAGCCTAATTCAAGGTTAATGAATGGGAAGTTCCAAGCTTTAAGGTTTTTTGGGTGGAAAGTGATGCGGCTCTTAATACAAATGCATGTGCAATACAGTTGGGTAGTTTTAGACTGAATTACAAAAAGATGTCACAAAGAATAATTCTTCATACAATGAAGATTATGGAAAACACTGAGCATCCTCTCTAGAACACTATTGAACCATAGAATGTCTCTGGTCAGAGGCTTCTCCAGATCAGCTACAAGACAGACCACAACAGAATATCCTCCATGCCTTCAAATATCAACATCTATAGCTCAACACTGAGAGTTAAAAGAATATTTGATTTGCCTCGGGGATCATAAAGTATTTTTGAATTGAATTAAACTAAATGCAGGAATGTGAGTCACTAAGTGCTGGACGACTGAGAAACTTCCCCAGCATTTTGTATTGAGGAGGTGTGTGTGGGTTCGATTTTAATCTTTAATATTTCAGTGGGGAAGTGTTACCAGATACAAACTATCTGGACAGTTTTTATATGATGAATAATATACTGGAAGAATGAACTGCATCAATCAGTAGATACCAGCCCACATTTTTAAACAAATTAA
This sequence comes from Cyprinodon diabolis, assembly GCA_030533445.1. Lineage (NCBI taxonomy): Eukaryota > Metazoa > Chordata > Actinopteri > Cyprinodontiformes > Cyprinodontidae > Cyprinodon > Cyprinodon diabolis. The sequence goes on along the minus strand of CM060065.1, from coordinate 40,035,304 downwards.
TACCAGCTTAATTTGTTTAATTTTAAACAAAGTAAGCTGGTATTCAGAAGTTATCACACATACTTTTGATGATTTAAAACAGTTAGATATAGCCTTTAAATCAGAGCATCTCTAAGAATGTAGAATTCTGAAAATGTTACTGTGTCTGCATGGTGAATGCAGATTTCTTTATCCATTTATGTATTATGCACATTATACCATCTGTAGAGTAATGTGTTTTTACCAACTTTAAGATGTATATTTGAAAAAAAATATATATATATAATTTAAATACAAACTTACACACTGAGGTGTAAAGATGAAAAACAGCTTGTTGTTTTCGGCTTAGATAGACTGCAGTTTCACTTCTGTGCAGGGAATAAGTTTGCTATTGGCCAAATTCAAGCTAAACGATTTACTTATACCTTTAACACTCTGAAAACAAAATCTCTCAACGTTAATAAATCAAGTTATCATGGTGCTCCCTGTGGTGCTCACCTGCCAGCAGACTGGATTGCACAGCCTTAAAAAAGGATAAATACTTTTCATCATATTGGTGAAATTAATCGGAATTTTGACATTGATCTGTACTTCTCAAAACTTTCAGAATAATACTATTTATGTTTCATAGAGGTCATGACAATTGAAGATTGTAGAGCTACTTCTGGTGTTAAAAATTGCAGAAAAAAAGATCTAGGAATCCCTTGAACGGCTTCATGAAGCTTTCATTGTCTATTCACAATAAAAAGTTAATAAGCTGTCAGTGCAGCCATAGCCTGCGTCTCTTATAAAGTCAACGAGACATGTGTTGAGCTCAGAATAAGAAGGAATAAAGGCAAGGCTAGGCTTTGAGCTTTAAAATAAAGGGTTAAACTCAGAGATATCACTGCAGTGCCAGTCAGCTTTCTCTCCTGCCTTCTGGGGTCTCTGTGGTTTCCGTCAGACATAGACCTGGAAAAGATAATTCAACTCTGACAGGGAAGCATACTCCCCAGTGCAGCAGAAATACTTTCACTCTCCTGCCCCAGTGGTCTTTGTAGGGTTTAAGAGGCTATCATTATTTCCTTTTGTGAGCTCAACATAATGTAACAGTTTGATATGGACTCTAATGAGACCCAAAGTGAAATTTTCACAAAATCCTATCAATGGCTCAGTTAAAAAAAACAATAATCTGGTATTTAGACTGTTTCCCAAGCAAACACCTTGTCCATTACTACAACTCCACAAAAACAATACGCTGTAAATGTCATCTACTTACTGTATATTAGGCTTTATCAAGTCCTAGGACACTAGAACTCATTCATCAATCCACTCATGTATAAATTCACGCATCCGTGGTGGTTGTAGTGGCAGTTCATTGTAGCCAAAGCTGCCCTGTGACAGACTGGCAGACTGAAGGCTACCATATATCCTTATCAGCCCAGTTTTACAAGTTTCAGCACAAAAACAAATGATATGAGCTCTGGTTTTTGGTTAACCTAAAGACATTTTATATAAAGCATGTAAAAAAGAACATAAAATATATATATAATTTAGATCATATATTTATATCTATTGTTTCTGCAAAAGAGGGTCACGGGGATGAATAGTACAACTATGCATGGTATTGGGAAAGGCCTTTACCAACCTATAGAAAGGTTAAGAATTCCTAAAGACAACCTGAGGGAGGAAACTGTCTCTATGCTAGCCTTTGCAAATAGTTACATTTGCTGTGCTGACCTGGAGGTAAAAGTCTAAACATTTTGGGTTGAGGATGTGTGGAGCTTTTAACTGTTCTTTAGCTGACCCAGTAGAGAGCAGAGAGCCAGGCAGGCAGGCGATGAAAACTTACAACTGTTAAACACAGGTAAGACATTTTCCACGAAGATCGGAAACAAACACTGGTTGCCTGGAACAATAACTGAGTCCACATTAAAAGAGATCCACAAGGAACGCATTTCAACAAGAAGGATCTTCCTGGTTTAGGTCTTTGGCTTGAATACCATCAGGGTCACCATCCTGTACCTCGTTATATACACACTAGTCATCTTGATTGAGAAATAGTCTCAGGTGTGCAGCAACACGGGTCAGTACAGCCAACAGCAAAGATCCTCTTTGTAACAGAAAGCTCACTCACACCAGAAAAACAGCAGAGCCCCAGAGACCCTAACAGCTCTTAATAAGCTCTGGAGAAGAGAACCCACATGGTGGCTCTGTACGGGGAAACCCACAACAGGGGCCCTCAAAGAAACTTAAGAATTTGAAGCTCTTGGAGATATTTTGGGGTTTCTTAGACCATGTTGGGCCCCTAAGGCTTCACACCATTTTGGGCCTAAGAGCTTGTAAAGGCTTGAGATCACGATGTTGTTATTTTCTGTATATTCAATGCCCATCCAGGTTGGATGCCATATTTATGTTGTGAATAACTGTTATATTCGATTCCCAGCCAGCTGGAAATTCAAAGTCTAAAACCACGATCATGGCATAACAATGGTTATATTGAAAGAATTATGCTGGAACCCTTGACAAGGCTCCTAACAAACAAGAGGCATGCGCTCAAAAAAAAAGAAGCTTAGGACTGACAGTTGTTAGCAAAACCTAGAGTAGAAACATGAGGTGGATTTCACTGGACACCTCCCCAGAGAGGTGGAAAACAGGAGTGTGGAATGAGAGATAAACTAGCATGAGCATTGTAGTGACTGCAACTGTTGGGTTGCTCAAAGTTGCCCTCATGAAGATAGTTTTGATAATTCTGTACTTTTATGGCTCACTTATACTTTTAAGCTGTAGTTTTTTGGGGTTGGACTGAATAAGCATGAAGGAAGACAGGTGAGGAGTTGAAAAGGGATTGGCTGAAAAATTAAATCCCTTTTTCTCCACTGCTTCACTGAGGGCTGCTCAGTGGAGCAGTGGGTAGCATTGTTGCCTTGCAGCAAGGCAACAATGCTACTCACTGGGTTTGATTCCCAGCCCAGGGTCTATATGCATGGAGTTTGCATGTTCTCCCTGAGCATGCGTTGGTTCTTGCCGGGTATTCCGGCTTCCTCCCACAGTCCAAAAACACAACTGTTAGGTTAATTGGCTTCTCTAAATTCTCCTTAGGTGTGATTGTGTGCTTGAATGGTTGTTTGTCCTCTTTGTCTCTGTGTTGCCCTGCGATCGACTGGTGACCTGTCCAGGGTTAACCTTGCCTTTCGCCTGTAGACAGCTAAAGATAGACACCAGCTATCCTCGTGACCTAGCTTGCGATAAGGGTGATGGGAGATGCATGGATGGATGAAAAATTTAAAAAGAAACCTTCTAAATGGTGGCAAAGGATTAACAGAGTACACCAGACAGGAAAAATAACAAGTAGTAACAGAGAGACATGATCTAGGCGTGTTTTTCAGGGCAAGAAATGATGGGTATATAAAGTGTCATACAAAAGTAAGTCAGGCAGATGATTCATATGTAAAAGGTGGACTGGAACTAAATGTAAAATGATGGAGGCTGAAAGTGGAAACTTGTAAGTAGAACTAAACTGAGCAACATAAGTTGCTTTGACCACATATTTTACGTCAGTGCACCAGGTCTGTCATTATATAACCGTTTGATGGTGGACTGAAGATATTTCCTCTAAGAATATTGTTTATAATACTGTTACAATTCTTTGGCACCTCAAGTAAAAAAGGACCAAATCAGTATGCAGGGATGCAGAGGCAGCTGTTACTCCAGTGTCATAGGCACAAGTTGGTAATTAAGCTACATGTTGCTACCTCAGATAACTGTATCCCTAAGAGGCAACTAAGTGCAAAATTCTTTTTTACCAAGTCAGAGTCAAAATCCATTTAAACCCCACAGGGGAAACCAGAAAGGATTAGACTTGCTAGAAATTATGCACTTTTTATGATCAACTGAGGAAATAAGAGAGAGCAAGTACTGTTGTTTTTTTTAATCCTCCTCTAAAGAATTGCAAAGTGTTTCTCTTCACACTAAGCCACATAAACTCACAGCAGTAAAAGCATACAGGGAAACATCCAATAAATCTAATGTTCAACAGTTACATCTAAGAGCTTTATTTTAGATCATTTAGTGAAAAGACAGAACATAATTAAAACGGTAATTATGCAGGTTGAAATCCAGCCCTTTGTGGAAATTGGAAATAAAAGAAAATAAAACAACTACTAGTTGCTAGTAAGGGGATTACAACTCTCAAATCTAAAAAAAGAAACGAACAGAAGGAATGAGGTTTGTTTTGTGACTAATCAGAGTTCTGTAATAGTTTAAAGGATGCTTCAGAGATTCAGATAAGTGCAGACCCATCATGGCATGAAGGCTATTATGTGTCCCCTTTAGCGCCATTTTGGTTAATGGCTCTCTCGGAAAAAAATATCCTCTTAGCAGGCTAGTAAATGTTCATATATTTAGGCCTGTTTTCTTCAACATTAAGAAACACAAGATTACTTAAGACAGGAGTGAATATTCAAATTTATGATAAGTTGAATTAAAAATTTTAACTTGGGTGTTGTGGATACATGAAAAGAACACTTTTTGTAATCTGATTATAAAGCAAGAGATATTTGAATTCTGTGTAGTATGTGTTCCATAACTCTTAAGGGTGGATAATATATTTATTGCCTTCAGATTTCCATGTTTGTAATTTTTTATGATATTACTTATTCACAGTGCTGCTCAAACTGTGACATTTTACATGCATTGCATTTTACCCAGCGTGTCATATAGCAAGCATTTCAATGAGACAATTTTAAATTCTCTTTTTGAAAAGAAATTTATGCAAAAACACGTATGCACAGAGGAATTCATGAATAGGTTTATTACTATTCAGTATCACTATACAGCCCCTATGCATCAGTGGTCCATACATGTAAATAATGGACAGAACACATTCAGCATTTGCCAATGTGTGAAGCTCCTTTCTGAATTATTTCACCTAAATGGAGATTCTCTTGAGAAAACATTTTGCATTTCGGTAAAATTGAACTTATAACAAAGCTTCTGCAGATCATTTGTTCTGGTAAAAAATTATCTAAGAAGGAGCTGAATATTATACACTGGCTGATTTCTCTAGGAATTAGTAAATGAGCTCTGATGGATTATATGCCTTACTCATTCTGGCATAAGAGTTAAGCCATTTAAATAAGTGTTACTAAAAGTAAAACAGTGTACCAAAGATGGGATCTATCATATAAAGCTGAATATTCCTTTCTGTTTGCAAAAGTCAGTTGGTTCAACTTTTGATTTATGTAAACCTTGTGTTTGAGCAGAAAGGAGAAACATCCATTGTCTGTTTTAAGATATAATCTGCTGTTTGTAATTGCTTTGCAACCCAGATATAGCTTTTTCTATAACATTTAAAAGCGATCCAACATTTTTTTCTTTATCAAAATATCTTAAAGTACTTTTATTTTCAGAACAGTGTTTTTGTTTAACAATTTTTAGTTGTGTTTCTTGAACCATTAATCATTGCTGGTAACCTCAACAAATGGAACATACTGTACATTCTTCAGTTGCTTTTAAAGATAAAAGATAAAAACTTGACATTCTATGTCCATAACTGTATATTTCCCAAAAATCCTTTAGCTGAGCACCTGGCATTTCTCAGTGTAGTGTGAAGCGATTGATGCAGACAAGTGTCTTGAGGCCTAAAGTGTATCCATGACAGACGAAAACCATATTTGAAAGTTCTGTCTGGAAGAAACACACACAAAATAAAATAGAAAAACGAAAAATAAAAAGAGAAACCTGGCGAATGGCTTCAAAGATATGTCATACCTCAGTTTACATTGACTGTATAATAGAATACAATAGAATAGAATAAAAAAATCTCTTTATTGCCCCACAATGGGGAAATTCTTGTGTTTACAGCGGCAAAAAGATTATAGAAAAACATGTCACACAAATGTGGACCTTAGAAAAATGTAAAACAATAAGATAATAGTGAAGAATTAAAAGACAAACAATAAAATACTTTACATTAAAGTGTTTTAAAAATATGAAAACTGTGCACATGGAGAATGAATAACCAATATACAGGTATGAACATTTTGACATGAATGGATATTTGAAAAGAGCAGCAACATCAGAAATGTGCAAACTGACAGCATTATGTTATTTAACTGGCTAAGATAGATACTGTAAAAAAAAAAAATCAGTATGAATGTAACAACTTATTTAGGTTGCTGAGAACAGTGATCGTTATTAAGTCTTACAGTTGATGGGAAGAAGGATCTGTGATAACACTCCCTGGTGCATTTAGCGAGCAGCAGTCTGTCACTGAAGAAGCTCTCTAGTTCTGAAAAAGCTTCATGCATGGGGTGGGAAACATTATCCAACAGAGATTTTCATTTAGTTAGGATCCTTTTGCTTCCCACCTCCTGCACTAGTCCAGAGGGCATCCAACCACAGAGCCGGCCTTTCTGATCAGCGTATCCACCCGCTTTCTCTGTTACAGATAAGCCACTGCTCCAAAAGACAGCTCCACAGAAGATGGCTGATGCCACAACAGAGTCATAGAAGGACTTTAGGAGCGCCCCCTGCACTCCAAAATACCTCAGTTTCCTCAGCAGGAAGAGAATGCTCTGACCTTTCTTATACAGACTATAAAGTATTATCATCTAGCTCTTTGGAAATCCCTCTCTGGTGATTAAATGGTCTTTAAATCTGTAAAGCCATATTATATTATTATTTTTGTATTAGACAAAAAAAAGGGTGTTTTAACATATAATTTGTATATATGTATATGTGTATATTATATCCTATCAACAAAATTAAATATTCATGGTAACACTTTTCAATAACCTTCATCTTTAGATTGTTAAGAGACCAATTATTATAGATTAAAATATGGTTTATTAATGTTTAATAATTATTTATAAACTGAATCTAAGCCACTTATAAAAGGTTAATTACATCATCTTGCCATGCTATGTTAGTTTAGCCTTTACCCTAACATCAGTGGACTTATGATCTGAACCTGGCCTTTAATTTAATTTGCCCTGTAATGTTAGACTTATCCTTACACTAAAATAGTTCGGCTTAATACCTTAAAATGATCTATTTACCTTTTATTGAAGGTTTAGTGGAGGGTTATAATTTATCATCAAACATTAAATACCTATCTCTTAATCATTAATAAATGGTATTTTTACCATTTATAAATTATGGCTATGATGATTGGTGCAACCATATTCGTATACGTATTATATTACGCAATATAAAATTACATTATATATAAGAAACAACATAAAGCAGAAGAAGGAGCCAACCAATAAAAAAGACCCAATATATAAAATAAAAACAATGAAACATGATCAAAACATATTTAAACATTAAAGGTTATTGTTAGAATTCTTCTAAGTTTTGTGATATCTAATGTCAATGACTATAAAGTTTAAGGAAAAATTGTCATATATTTTCTCAAAATCAAGCATGTGATAAATAGAATTTATTATCTATATAAAATTTTTACTTTTTGCGCTGTCAATGCATAAATGGTTTTTAAGAAATACTTTTGATTCCAAGCTTCAGGAAATATACAACAGACCTTTGGAAGAGAGCAAAGAATCCAAAAGCTATGGGGATAATTAAGAAGATATCTGCCTATTTAAAGTCAATATTAAAAGCTCTTTTCACTAATCTTTCATCGTTTGAATTGCTATAAAGTGTAAGTGAGCTGATCCACGTGTCTACAGTATGAAATGACACTTACTGCTACGGTGATTTCGTTTTTTTCCATATCAGGCAAAATTTTCATTATTAGATATAAACTATATGAACAACACAAACATTATTAAATTATTTAAATGGAAAATGTCACATTTTGGAAAATCTGATCCTTTTTCTTCTAAAATTTATTTGCAACAGTTTTGATAAAATGCGTCTTTATTTTCTTAGTCTCTGCTTACTTGAATAAAACATTTTAATAAAAACTGCTATATTTTTATGCTAAAAAAAGTATGTCCCAATTTTATTCCAAAGTTTTACATAAGGTCTGTATATACACATGTGCTAGGAATTGCATTATAAACCTAATCTTTGTCTGTTTCATAAAATGTTATGGATATCTGTAGTAAGTCTTTAATATTTCTACGTTTTCTCTTTAAAACCATCATCCTCAAAAGAGAATAGACAGATTTTTTCTAACAAGTCAGACACAGTATCAGAAACTCTTTGATCTACAGTGTTAATTTGTTAATTAGCTGTTCTAATAAATCCTGTTTCTTGTCATGACTTACATTTCTTTGTTTTTTTAAGTGTATTTCTGCCAAAGACAAAGACAGTTGTCAAATCTGCTACATTAGAACATGGTGATTCATAAATGCACAATGCATTCTTATGAAATTTGTCATAAAATACCCTCTAGGCTTTTAATGGCTTTCAAATCCTAAAGTCTTGAGGCATGGAGCTTTTTTATACTCCGTTAAAAATTTAGATTTTTTTTTCTATTATTCACGCCTCCTATGAGACTACATGATCCCATTAGCTTCAAACGCTTGTAGTCCACATAAAATGCAGACAACAAGCTGTTTGTTAAGGAACTCTGCACATTCTAGCATAAGCCTGTTTCGAACCTCTTTTACAGGGGTTTATCTATAGCAGGGCTCTAAACAATGCTGCCTTTAGAGGGTTAAATAACTAATTTGATTACATTTACCACATTAAAGCAAGTTTGCCAGTACATGCATGTATTTCCTGGTTATGGAAATAAACTGGAAAGACCGGAACACAAGTTCATGCTGCAGGATCTTCTTATTAGTCATTTGACTCATTTTATATTGAAATAAGCAAGTCATGTGGCTGCTCATGACTTACTGTAGGTTATGTGCATCAGAAAAATGTTTTCATTTGTTTAAATCATAAGGACATTACTGTCACACTGCAAGGAACCTTTAAAGATAGTTGCTGTTTGAAAATATGCCAATTACCACTGCAAGGTGCGAAACTCCTGTTGCCTCCAATTTAAGCAGTGTTGGGCACGTTACTTTGAAAAAGTAATTAGTTATAGTTACTAGTTACTTCTCCCAAAAAGTAACTGAGTTACTAACTGAGTTACTCCACAATAAAAGTAACTAGTTACTAGTAAAAGTAACTATTGCGTTACTTTTGCGTTTCTCGCCCCCGTAACCCTCACCACCCAGCCCCCAGCTTCTCGCGGTGTGATTCAAAAGCCAGCTGAACAGAGCGGACGACAAAGACGAGAACCTGCAGAGAGTTTAGCATTTATTGCAACTCAGTGTAAATGACATCGGGGGGAACGCCATGTGAAGTTTTTTAACAGGGCATTCAGATCTGGTGAGTATATGAAATTAATAATTGGGGATGTCTAATTCTGAAATCCTGTGTGTTTGGGTTGTTATAGATACTGCAACATCTATCTATCCATCTATCTATCTAGATGTATACTCTGCGTGTGACATAAAATATGGATCTCCATCCCTGCCACAAAGGCCATCAAATAATGTTTAAAATAAAAAATACAGTAGGTTGAAAAGGCAGAGCATCCATCCATCCATCCATCCAGATTTCTCCCTTTCATTTGATCGTTCACGCTCTCCATAGTTCTCCTGTGGCGCGAGCACAGGGCGACTGTTGCGCGCCTTTAGCGAGCATGCGCGTTTCCTGTCGCTTGCGCGGTGACTCGTGCCGCCTGCGCTGTGCGGAGATGCAGAGGAAACCGTATCTGATGGGGAAACGCAGCTCGACGTAACACCGGTATTTCCATCAGGAAAACGCTGTTTGCAGCTGGATCCTCCTCACTCTCCATCTCTCTGTGTGTGCTGTACGTTAACACTCACCAGCGGAAACACCAACCCTCCCAACTGACAGACGGAATCTCACTATACATCAGCCATTCTCATCCTCCCCTCTCTCATGACAAGGCGCGCACCTCTGGATGACCTAAAAAATAATCTTTAATATCTCTTAAACAAAAGTAGTTCAAAAAATATTTTTTCTGCACAAATCTGCACTAACGTTGCACTAACCATTCAGTCTATTTGCAGAGTTTTTTGACGTGGGTGGGGTGTCAGCTTCACGCAGCTGCGCACGAGTCATATCATGAAAAAAGGTTAATTGTGCGACCTGAGTAACGCGCAGTAACGGGGTGTCTGCAATGGTAACTGCGTTATAGTTACAGTCAAAGTAATTAGTTAGATTACTCGTTACTAAAAGAAGGTAACGGCGTTAGTAACGCCGTTACTTTCAACGCCGTTAGTCCCATCACTGAATTTAAGCTACTGTAATTGTTGCCAAAAATTCCGGATGGTTGTTTTTTTGCATTTTTATGAGAAGTACTGCCAGTCAACTCAGGAATAATTTTACTGTTTTTAAAGATAACAGTTTTCCTCTGACCTATTTCTGGTTTGCTTTTAATTTACAAGCCCTGGGGCCATTTGGTTTTTATGGTCTTCTGTCACTACCTACAGCCCTAGCCTTTGCAATTTATATCCTGAGGAGCCTAGGTGTGCAGGGAGTATTACTTTTAAAAACTAATTACCAAAACCTTAGCCTTAATTTAGATGTATTATTTTCTACTTATATGTATTCTATTACCAGCTATTTTATTTATCTGTTTTTCAGATTCTAGGTGAGTGTATTTTGCTTTGATTTGAATGAAATATGGTTAAAAATTAAAATTTCCATTTGTCTTAATGATATTGTAGATTTCTTAACCATTTAAGAAAACTAAAGAAGCCAAATTCAGATTGAATGTAAGCTGTGTTGTTTTCTATTTATGTTACTTCAGTAATTTCATAACTATATGTGTATATTCAGTTTTCAAAAATTTATGATTTTACCCTTCAGATTTGGTATTATACTCTTTGCTTCTATGTTTTCTCTTAATGAAAATGCCAAAGAAAATTTTGGGGTAATCTGGATTTTCACAGACTGTACGGAACAGAGAGAAACTGATTATTTACCATTCTCCACTTATTGATGCACCCTGCTGTTCAGCTGACTGCAAGAAGGCTGTTACTTGTAGTAAAAAAAAAACATCTAAGTCATAATTAATGATTCATTTTTGCTTCAAATCTGCGTTTTATATTTGTATTTCTAATCCACGTCTTTTATAATGACCACACAGTTTTCTCCTTTTAAATACTATAATTAAGGTAGTTAGATATCTGAAAAAACACTCAATTGTGATACTAATGCCAAATTTAAAGCTTATAATATTTATTGCCATTCACTCCAATTTGTTCTCATTATTTTCCCTGTACTCCAATATTGGAATATCCCTATAACTTACTGTGAACTACGGATCTCATCACTAACAATATACATATGTTGTGATTTAAAACAAGTTAAAGAACATCTAACAAACCAAATAATTAACTGGATGCAGAGTGGGAAGGCATGGATGTTGATGTATCATATTCAACCAAATATTACATCAGTACTTCAAATAGATATTAAGATTGAACCTGAAATTTCAAGCATATTATCTGTTCTGGCTGTTCTTTGAATTTAATAATATAATTCTAACATGTCAAGCAAATTTGGAAAACTAAACAATAATTATAATGTGCAAAACACTTAACTTGGAGTAAATTAACCAGATTTTACTTTGAACTGAATCCACTTGTAAAGCTCAGCCTATTTACAATGGACCTGTGGAAAAAAAACAAAACAAACATATTCCACTGGGAAAGCTTGACACAGGGCGTGTGCGCTAAAATGAACTTTTGACAAAAAAAGTAATGGTTCCATTGAGTGGGTTCAGAGCTTTCAAGCTATTGAAAACTGTGTTTCAACTTTTAAATTGAAACTTGAACTTCTTGGTTACATTAACAAAAGAGCAAAGCCACTCATTGTCCTCAGCTCAGAGCACACCAAGTTTCAAGTGCCACTTCATCCGCCTCACTCTTCTGCTCAAATTAATTCAGCGGCGGCGTGACTCACTTAAATGAGGAATGAGACAAAACAATTCCAGCTCATTTGACGCACAGTACCTGCAAGTTCACAAAGTCACACGCCACATGGCTTACTCTGATATAGACTAGAGACAATTGACGTGGAAGAAACCTGAGCTTGCAATGCTCCTCTTTGTTACCATGACGACAGTTGTCGTCTATAGCCCTCAGTTGAAAAGGGAGCAGGCTCAGAGGACGGCTGAAAGAAGACTCCACCCACTGTGGGAATTCACAGATCTAACCTGGCAACTAAATACTTCTTGTACCTGTTAACATAAAAAAAACTGTCACTGCGCATCAACAAGGACTCATATTCTCCAAGCCATTTTTCTGGTTTATATACATAAATAAAAGTGTAATCTCTGTTCTGTCTGACCTCTCTAAATCATGCAGGTGGATGCAGTATAGGGTGTGTTTCTGTGAAAGCAGGTGTAGCAGCAGGTTGAACAGGTTGTAAATGTCAGGCTGTTAAGCCCTCCCCTTTCTTCTATACCCGATTCTACCTGCAAGACAACTGCTGATTCATTCTTACATATTGGAAGGTCTGAAAAGAGATTTCTGTGCACCTGTTCTCATCTGACACAGCTGAATAACAAGGTAAGGATTTTCTAGGATTAATTTCATCTTAGAATACTTAGTCATAGAAAAAAAATATTAGACCACTCTGGTTTTCTTTAATTTCTGGTTCTAATGGCTCATTACTTGAAGAATAAAATTAATAAAAAGGAAAACAAGGATGGTCTAATATCTTTTTTTCCATGTCTATGTATGACTCAGGACCTTATATAATCCTTTCAGGCAAAGTGCTGGTTTTACAAGAATTTACATTCAAAAGAGCAGACGAAACAATAAGGAAGTGGATATACTTTGTTTTAAAACAAAATTCAACAATGATATAAAAACAAACTGAAAAAGAAAACATAAGAGACTGTTGAGGCATAATTGATTTTTTATCTGATTTGATGTTATATAAGACAGAGGTAGCAATGCTCCACTTACTCTAACAAAGATAACAGGTCTATGAAGAATGGTGTTTGCAGGGTATAGTGTTTCCTTTAGCCACTGTTTGTTCCTTTGTTTATGCTGGACTGATCTCTGGAAAGTTGAAGCTGACAGGGTTGTTGAGGCGATAGCTTGCACACACTGACAATCCAGCAGAGTGGGAACACTTTTCCACAGAAGAATCCTCTGAGCGTGACGGGTCAGAGGTAAACACGTCTCCTGTTGGCTTGTTGGTGTGACGCCTATGGTCAGATATACTCTCAGAGCTGTGCCATGGGAGGACGCCAGAATAACACTATGGACAGAAAGTGACAGTGGTTTGGAATTAAACTACCCCCATATGTGGGTAGCACAGCTCAAAAAGTTAGCAATGTTTGAAAGATCTGAAGTATAGCACATGGTCAGTGGGATTAAGAGATTTTTTTTTTTTAGTTCTACTTTAAGGTTTAAGCATAATTAGAATTTTTCATGACTGTTGTCATAAACAGTCACCCAACTAAAATAGGAACAAGTCAATACCTTGGGCTAAACCACCCTGTTAAACTGGTTAGACACTAACTGGTTTCATTTAGAATTTATGTCCTTGCAATGTAATTATATGACTTAAATGAAACAATAGGGGATCTATTCTAAACATTTGATTATGATAGGCAAAATATCATTATATCATTTATTTTTTATGAGTGTGATTTTTTTTAAATAACTTGATTAACTTGAATCACACTGTATTTTTCTCAGTTTTTTTTTAAAGTATTACATTGGAGAAAGTTATTATAGCAATTATATATAAACGGGTTTTCCACAGGTGCGAACAACAGCATCACACTTCAGATTTGCATTTGCTTGTTCAACAATAAAAATGCTATTATATTCAATTAATAATAATAATAACGGATACTTAAAACCTTCTCAGAGCACAAGGGCAATGTTCCACTACTAAATTATATTATACTATGACTGCAACTATAATATAATATGTTATAGTTGCAATCATTATAGTTGCAAAATATGTTAAGTATCCATTTTTTATTTTAGTTTTTGAACAACCCCGACATAATTGTTTAAAAAAGATCAATGTTTTTCTGCAGAAGCTTAGAGTGCCCACAAGTTCAAACCAGAAACAAGAAACATGGAGGTGGATACATATGCATGCCAGCTTTCCTGAGATCGGATTAAGGCTCCCCTCTGAGCGCACAGTTTTTTAGTTTTCACTCAAATGCTGCACTATATGTTTATTTTTATTTCAGTGTAAAACATTTGCTGTCTTTTATAATATTTTCTCTCGTATGTTTTCTGTAATTTACTACATTGTGCAACAAAAAGGAAAGTTGTTAAGCTCCTATTGCTCTGAAACATTAATTTATATATTTTTTTCCTTTTAGATAGAATAGCAACATTTCAGCCTAGAGACTTAAATCCATTCAGTTCTTTCCATTCTGGTGGATCATTTTCGAAAATGATAAGCAAATGTGAACAATTTGATTGATCCAGCATTCACACAGCAGGCAGGCGCTTGCATACCACCCACAGAGTTTCCTTTTTTTTTCAAAGAGTGGAAAAAAACAGACACATGCTGTGTGGATGACAAACAAGCTAGTGAAAAACTGACCATCGATTACTTTTTCTATCTCATTTCTGCTTGTCAATCTATTGCATGACAACATAGAAGAGAACATTGTTTTATGTCATTTTCAGGTGGATGTGTCAAGATTTGATTATTGAAACAAACACGTGGCATAGATGTTTGAGGCTGAATGAGATCACCAAATTTGCATGTCCTGTTTTCCAGGAGGCTCCAATGTTACAGTCTGTAGATACATCATTTCACTGTGGTTCTGAGAATGAACAAAGAAGCAGATCAACAAAGAGTCAAAGCAAGCCGGCCCCAAAGGGAGCTGCTGTCATTTTTATGAAGGCGTCATGCCGATGGGAAAACACATAGCTTGGAGAGCATTTGTGCTAATTTACCTCCTTACTTAGTCACATTTTTCTCGGGAGAATGTATTGCTACTCTGGTGAACTGTATAAACTGCAGGGGTTACTGCACAGAAATTTGCAGATGAAATCCCTGTGTTGTGGCTGAGGGTGTCATAATTCTGAAGCTGTTAACTATCAACTGAGAAGCTTGGAAAAGGTCAGCTCTTCAAGGATTTAATTTATAACTGGTGTCAGTAAAGCTGCCCTGTACTATCAAAGCTGCAATTTTATTATTGAACTGTTGGAAGATTGGTACAAGCAGAGATGCTTTGCTGCAACAGGCATTTAACATATGAGGATCTTTCCTGAAGGCATTTACTCTTGGCAGGTGTACAAAGAGAGAGCCAAAGAGCCAAAACAGAATATTATCTATTTTTTTTTTTTTTTGATTTTTGCACTTCTACTGAAATCATAATAACTTTTTTATACATACTGTATGAGTAAATGGAAGTACTCAGCAGAGAGATATAGTATACAAAAATGACTATTATTTTTCAGTTTCCAATTAAATAAACTACCCCCATTACAGAGTGTTTCATAAATTTGCAGGTTAAACATTTAGTCTTAAATTTAAGAAGGAAACTGGTGAAGCTGGAAATAAGAACATTCTGCCGCTCCCTGTCACTGTTGGACTATTTTTCAACTCAAATGCCATCATAACTAATTATTACTTGTGCTGAAAAAGTCTGACAAGAACAGTGTTGGGCACGTTACTTTGAAAAAGTAATTAGTTATAGTTACTAGTTACTTCTCCCAAAAAGTAACTGAGTTACTAACTGAGTTACTCCACAACAAAAGTAACTAGTTACTAGTAAAAGTAACTATTGCGTTACTTTTGCGTTTCTCGTCCCCGTAACCCTCACCACCCAGCCCCCACCTTCTCGCGGTGTGATTCAAAAGCCAGCTGAATAGAGCGGACGACAAAGACAAGAACCTGCAGAGAGTTTTGCATTTATTGCAACTCAACGTAAATGACATCAGGGGGGAACGCCATGTGAAGTTTTTTAACAGGGCATTCAGATCTGGTGAAATTAATAACTGGGAATGTCTAATTCTGAAATCCTGTGTGTTTGGGTTGTTATAGATACTGCAACATCTATCTATCTATCTATCTATCTATCTATCTATCTATCTATCTATCTATCTATCTATCTAGATGTATACTCTGTGTGTGACATAAAATATGGATCTCCATCCCTGCGACAAAGGCCATCAAATAATGTTTAAAATAAAAAATACAGTAGGTTGAGAAGGCAGAGTATCCATCCATCCATCCATCCATCCAGATTTCTCCCTTTCATTTGATCGTTCACGCTCTCCATAGTTCTCCTGTGGCGCGAGCACAGGGCAACTGTTGCGTGCCTTTAGCGAGCATGCTCGTTTCCTGTCGCTTGCGCGGTGAATCGTGCCGCCTGCGCTGTGCGGAGATGCAGAGGAAACCGTATGTGATGGGGAAACGCAGCTTGACGTAACACCAGTATTTCCATCAGGAAAACGCTGTTTTGCTGCTGGATCCTCCTCACTCTCCATCTCTCTGTGTGTGCTGTACGTTAACACCTACCAGCGGAAACACCCACCTACCCAACTGACAGACGGAATCTCACTATACATCAGCCATTCTCATCCTCCCCTCTCTCATGATAAGGCGCGCACCTCTGGATGACCTAAAAAATAATCTTTAATATCTCTTAAACAAAAGTAGCACAAACAATATTTTTTTTCTGCACAAATCTGTACTAACGTTGCACTAACCATTCAGTCTATTTGCAGAGTTTTTTGACGTGGGTGGGGTGTCAGCTTCACGCAGCTGCTCACGAGTCCTATCATGAAAAAAGGTTCATTGTGCGACCTGAGTAACGCGCAGTAACGGGGTGTCTGCAATGGTAACTGCGTTATAGTTACAGTCAAAGTAATTAGTTAGATTACTCGTTACTAAAAGAAGGTAACGGCGTTAGTAACGCCGTTACTTTCAACGCCGTTAGTCCCATCAATGGACAAGAAAATCAGGAGTCTTGTCATTGTATTTTATTATTACCTGTCAATCTGAAATCTACAGCTGTTATTGCTATTGGTTAATTACTTGTGTTATTTAAATATGGCTTTAACTTTGGGATTTTTCTTATAAACACATTAAAGTAATTTTTTTGTGAGTTTTTGCGGCACTAGCGGCTAATTTTTTCGACAATAGGCTGACAGGAGAGGGGTTATAAGGGAGGGAGAGAGACATGCGGCAAAGGACCACAGGTTAGATTTGAACCCTGGGTCGGACGCGTCCAGGACTAAGGCCTCCGTTCATGGGTCGTGCACGCTAACCGCTGCGCCACCTGCACGCCGCAAAGTAATTCTTTTAAGAAAATAACATGTAATAATTTATTTTACTATTAAACTACAGCCTTGAGTCTGTTCTCTGTAGCTGCCTGGAGTTACGTTGCATCAGATGATTTTCTACCATAGAAAGAACATAGAGGCGTAGTTTTCCTACCAATTCCTACCTACTGTAGCATACATCTAAAACCTTACTAAAGTAGGCTGCAATGAATTGTTCACAAATCATAACAATCATCGATGAAGGTTGCAACTCTGGGATGCCATTTATTCTGTTTATGAATATATAATTTAGGCAATTGTCTTCTAATGTGGATTCAATAAGCAACACTAAGAAAAATAATCCCATAGGGTTAATGCTGACACTATATCAACCAATGAAAAAATACAGAATTCAGGTTAATACTTAGTTGGGTTTTATTGTTACTATGATTAATTCAGCTCTTAACTATTTAACCATTTAAGTGATCTAAAAGGGCGCGAAAGTTCAACATCAATTTGTCTTTGAACCCCTAATTACTCAAAAGGAGAGACATCTCAGCAAAAGGAGAACATTCTGTCCTGCTGTAGTACAATGCTGTGTATCCTACAGTTTTCATCTTAGTACACACACACACACACTACAACAGACATGCTGCAATGAAATTACATCTTTTAATTTATTTTTAAAACATTTTTTTTTACATACATGGAATATAAGAAATAATTTAAAGGTAAATTTAACCCAGTGGTGATAATTGTCCAAAAGCTGAAAATATTTGTATTTTTGAAGATTTTCTTTTTGCTAAAAGAGCATCCCTGTTATGTTTATTTTACTGTCAGTGTGAATAGGTAGCAATTTTTGCTGATATGGTTGGTTGCTGTTTCAAAAATTCCCTCAGTGCTTCAGAGAAGTATCTTGATACTGTTTGACGCGTCTTTAAAAATTAATGTGACAGTTCATGTGACATTGTCAAGGTCTGTGATGTCCCTTGAGCAACATCCAATGACATTGCTCTTCGAAGAGCCCTTTGATTTTAACCTGACTGGTGGATCCAAAAAAAATATCTATCCTGCTCTAAAGTCAAATGCACCCATAAGGCGGACAGCTATTCTATTGTATTTGTTTCTATTCTATACAGTTTTTTGTATTTTTAGTTTTAGGTCTAAAAGATTTTAAGCATGCATACTGACCATTGGCAGGTTTGTCGTAAGTTGTTATGGGTTTCGCCTGAGACTCTGTATTTTCTTTCTTGTGCGAGCCCCCCCCCTGTTAAATCAATAAACACAGTATGGATTTACTAAAATATACACAGTAATAATGCTATATAACTTCAGGCTACTTTAATGTGATGAAAAAAAATCTTTTGAACTAATTTGAAACAAAGACAAAGTTACTGAGTTGTCTCTTTAAATGAGTTACTATATAACGAGCCTCAGTGATTGCTTGCTATCAAAGGAGGTTGTATAAAGGAAAGGTAGCACAAATATCTTTATTTACATGTTTGTATTTTGTTCTCCTTTTAAACACAACAGGAAAATGATGTCTTTGAAAACCACAACAAGCATCCTGCTGCTTCTTCAAGCATTTCACCTGGCATACCCACAAACTTCAACTGACTCTCCGGGACGTACAATTGATAAGAGCTGGCTCCGTCAGCTGCCCAAAAATCAACTCGAAAGTGAAAATGCTACATTTAGTGGGGGAAGCGAATTTGATCTGACAACTGATCCAGTGGCAGATTCCAGTAAAGAATTTACCAGTGGAATGGCATCTGGCTTTATGGCTCAAGAGGAGAACATGACAACTCCTGATAAGAGTTTAGACGAAACATTTGATGATTCCAACATTATGACTACAATCATTCCCGCTGTGTTTGAAAATGAAACAACTGAGGAACCAAAATCGCCAGCTGCAACCATCTCTGAAAGAACAACAACAGAGGCCACAGATTCAATTCAAAGTAACATGACCAACTACGAGCAGGAATTTAATACACCTATGACAACAGGAAGTACAACCACTGTCTCGAATACCAACTTACAGTCCACAACCACCATGGAGTCCACAGCCTCCACTGAGCCCACAACCGCCATCGAGCCCACAACCGCCATCGAGCCCACAACCGCCATCGAGTCTACAATCACTATCGAGTCCACAACCACCACAGGGCCCATGACCACAACTGAGTCCACAGCCACCACAGAGTCCACAACAACCATGGAGCCCATAACCACCACGGGGCCCATGACCACTACTACAACAATGACCACAACCCCAGGGGATGATAAAGGATTGACTAGTATTACAGAAACTACCAACACACCTACTACAACTACAGCAGCACCTGAGATATATACTTCGACTGAGCTACCATCTGAAACCACCCAAACTACATCTCTATCCCCCACCCCTGTGATGTCAGACATGCCAGATTCGGCTAATAAGACCGGGAAAATTGCAAGCGGCTCAGAGAGGGGCTCTGTGGCAGAATCAGGTATGGAAGGCTTCTATACACACGTCAGGTCTGTGAATTTTCCTCTTTAAAACTGGGTATGGGTAAACAGCAAAACTAATTTTGGAAAGACGCATTAAAGATGCATTCTTAGGTTTTCATGTGGTCTTTGATGTACAGTGCCCAGACAGTTTTAAACCTGTAGAAGAAACATTTAATTAGGCTGGATTCCTTGAAGGCAGAGCCAATAAATTAATTAAAAAAAACAGGAAAAAAAAAAGACAGCAAATATCATAAACTAAAGCAATAGAAAAAGTTAAATACTTGAGTTAAATACTATGAGATATACTGGGATGTTTAAGATCATCACATACAATTTAGAGACAAATATAACCTGAATAAATATAAAAAGCAGTTTCACTTATTACCGGAAACATAATAACAAGAGACCCAGAGCTGGATCTAAGGGAAAAAGTAATAACGCCAAAACCTAATAATTGGTTTTCACACCCCAGGCATTAACAACTGCCAGGTGTTTGCCATTACTGACAACAAGTGAAGTGAGACCTGCAGAGCTTCTGATGATGTTCTGGGTTTTTCCTTTTTTAAATCACCTGGAATTGTCAGTGAAACCAGCCACTCTCGGGAAAGTTAATCGCTGCTCAAAGTCTGTGTACAGAAATCTCTTTGTAGGCCTATACAGACTCATAGATGCCGATTACTTTGGATCTCATCTGTTTTCAAATCACTTTAGATAGTGGCATGGTTATCTCTCGTGTTTAAGGAGAGATCAGACTGCCATAAAGCAACACTCTGGGTCACATGAGTTATTGAGTGATGGATCCGACCATCTCAAGTTAAATAGGTGCATTTTGGAGAACAGCAGCTCACATGGAACAATGAGACGAAAATAATCTAATATCTCTCGAATTAAGCTGTTGCTTGGGTTAAGAGTTACGCAGTATAAATTCACAGAGTAACTGTTTGATGTTGAAAATTTTCTTTACTAGAATATCTGGTGTTTTTCCTCAGATCACAATTGAAAGACATACGTCTTAGAAATGTTTAATACAAACTAATTTTAAGCAGAGAAGGACAAGAAATCAGTCAGGTTTACCCTCAGTTAGATTGCTTATGAGGGCATTTACCATGGTAGCATGTTAACACAGAGGGTATTTCCGCCCTTTCCCTGACCTACATTTAGCTTCATCTCTTTTCCCACTGGCAGAGGACAAATGCTCGTTCTTTCAAAGGCAAAGGTTGTATTGAGTTTCAGGTTTTACTGATGGAGGCTCTAAGGGAGAAAGGGTCCGTTACAGCTTCTCTCTCAGCTGGACAATGAGACCCTGTTCTAGCTGCAAAAAGCCTGAAAAAAGCCAGCAGAGGACTGGGTACTGGGCTCCCCCAGGAGCGTGAGACTATCTTTGTTTTGTCAACCTTCAGGTTTGGAGGATTCGAAAGTGGAAAAGGCTGCATGTTTTACAGATTCAATTTGTATTTCATTTTTTTTTTCTTCTAGTTCAACTACCTGGAAAGCAACATTTAGGCTAGTTCAGAGAAAACAAAAGGGCTGATAAAGAACTGGCATAGCGTTTGATTTTAAAATAATAATAATAATAATAGATTTTATTTGTAACGCACCTTACATTTCAAAGAAATCTCAAAGTGCTACAGAGACCAAAAGAAGAAGAAAAATACAGCAATACATCCTACACCGAGCGGCACCAAAAAAACCAACAATTACCAAAATAATAATAATAATAGTAATAATAAATAGTAATAATAGAAAAAATAAAGAATAAATTGTAAATTGTAGGGCCCACAGCAAAACTTGCATCCCGTGGACAGATGTGACAGGAAGACATAACGCTAACAAATTATGGCAATAAACAGTAGGAAAAACAGTTGTGAAACTGTGGGGGAGCCAGAAGCCGAAGAAAAAAAGAAAAGATTCTCCACAGTTACCATGACAGGCACAATGTGTTCACAAACAACATAGAATGACATTCACTGTGAGCAGATAAAGTTAAGCTTCTATAAATATCCTGTTAGTATAATATTTTCTCTGACCTAAGAAAAAATTTATAATAATAATAATACAACCCTCACCTCTAGGTGCTTGATCTCACTTGGATACAGTAATTACCACAGTGTTAAAGAAGGCTTCAGGATAAATGATAATGTCAGGTTTACTTAAACAACTTCAGTTCTAATTTGTCCATTTACTGAGTGTATTCTGTTACTGTTCTCTAGAGTTATCTTTAGGTGATTTATTTCACCCTTAAGCACTTCATATCCAGGCTAAGGAAGCAACATTCAAGCTCCAAGGCCAGGTTATTGAATTCATTAATAATTACGGTTTGAAATGTAACATAGCACACATTGAAATTAAAATTTTGATGTATCTCTTGATAGAAACAATTTAACAACCCAAACTAAATAAGGGATTTATATATGTTCACAAACCACCAACCCAAATACTTGTTGAATGCATTTATCGCAGAATTGATCATAATTCTGTTCATAAATCCGTTGATCACTAAAATGATTACGTTTTTGTAAATTTCCTGAACAGCAGTTTTTTTTTTGTTTTGTTTGTTTTTAACCTGGAGATCAAGAAGATATGTCAAAATTTGCTTATATGATGTTAATAGCCAATTACCAACTTATATTTTCTGTTGGATGATAAAAGTTACTTTTTTTATTTGTCACCAAAGTACATCCTTCTGTGGCAGATACACACAGTTGTACTTATGGCAAGGAGTAAGCTTTCCAAACAGATTTTCATGGTATAAGAAAACATGCAATTGTGATTTATTTCAAAATGTTATAATCATAGTTGATATATGGGGAGTGGTGGCCTAGTGGCTAGGACTAGGGCATAGGGCTTGGAATCTTGCGGTTGTGAGTTTGAAACCCACTCCCATAGCCTGCCACTCTGGGCCCCTGAGCAAGGACCCTTTACCCCACACTGCTCCTTGGGTGCTGCAAATGGCAGCCCACTGCTCCCCAATGGGATGGGTGAAATGCAGAGATTAATTTAGTTGCTCTCTATTTGTGATAATATATATATATATATATATATATATATATATATATATATATATATATATATATATATATATATACATAATAGCCTAGCATTTATTGCAACAAAGATATTGCAATAAGGAGAAACCAGTAACTGAGACGTGCAATATAGTTTCCGATGTATTAACATCAGATTTGATGTCACTATAACTTTGTGTGCTTTGTTGAAGTGTGTCTTAAGTGACTTATGTTAGGCACTTAGGATAAATAGAATAGTGTATCATATGCAAAAAAAAAATTCTACTAATTAAGATAATTTGGTACTGCCATCTTAAAAGACATCTAAAAGTTCCTCACTCTGCTTATTAATTGATAGACAAAAAGTTCCTTAAAGAAAAATGGCAACAAGAATTGAAGGGAAACTGTAGTTATGTTTTATTTTATCAGAGGCTTTTCAATGAAGTGTATTTAAGACTTAAGTCACCCAGTAAAAAAACAACTCAGCATGTCATTACTGTATGTTGTTTCCACCTGATCTTCTGTGCATCCTGTAATTACCTCTGGGCTATAGTGAAATGAATTGTTATATGTGGTCTATCGAGATATCATCTGAGATAAGTCATCTATGTGTCATTCACTCTTTATAAAACTCATTTAGATGATGAACTCAGTAAGCCACTTTAAAATATTCAAAAGTATTCAGAAAATTATCAGGATTTTTGGCATGTTAATTGCATTAATTATCACTGTGTAAATTTTGCAATTCTGCCTAAGTAGGATGTGTATCTATGCAGCGTGTCGACACGTTTTTCAAAAACACATTTTCAACCCTAATTATGTGACAATTAGCCCTCAAAGATGGGAGATGATATAAATCATTTAATTGTTGACAAATTATTTATAACTCTTTCCCACCCACACATCCATATCCCTCCTTACTCTAATGAAGGTTCAGAGCTGGATCCTTACAGAAGTAAGAGGAACGCAGCCTGGTTGGCTGTACTGGGAACGGCGGCGGTAGCAGCTGTTCTGGGATTGGTAGCCTACATCATTATGAAAAAGAAACATCAAAAAGCTTTCTCTCACAGGAAGCTGGTGGAGGAGTTCCCTTCTGATCCAGGTAGGCTAACCCTAGCACATCTGTTCAGTACAGTAAACATAACTTCATGTTCCAGTAATGCTAAAAAGGCAGGACACCAACCAAGTATTTAAAACATTCTTAAACCATCCATCCAAGTATTTTCCATCTCATCCATCAGGGTCACAGTGGGGCTGGTGCTTAACTCTAGCAGTATACTGTATGGGCAAATGACAGAGTACACCGTGGACAGGTCGCCAGCCTATCACGGGGCAGAGATACAACCATGCTCACACACCTAAGAGCAACTTAGACTTGCTAATGAACCAAACAGTATTTTGGGGGGGCTGTGGGAGGAAGCTGGACCACCCAGAGAGAACCCACTCATGCACAGGTAGAACATACACTATGCAGAAAGACCGATCTGTAAATACACAGTTTAGTGTGTTCATTCAGTACAGATTGTGCTTCTCCAATGTCTGATTGTGTGTTGTGTCCAAAGCCACATAAAAAAACCCTAACATATGCTACTGATTTCAATAATGTGAAAGAGTTTTTGTCAATATTAAATGGAGTAGTAGCGTGCTTAATTTTGTATTTAATGCATTTTTAAGTTTAAAAATGGTTTCACAGGAAAAGAATTACAGTTTTTTTCTTTTATTAATCGTTTCAAAATAGTTTTTATTCATTTTAAGGTCTAGCATTTCCACTAGATGATGGTCTATATGGCTCAGCCAAATCTGGATTTGTTTGCCTCAGTGTGACACTTCAACCACAAAAAGCTCATAACACTACTGCCCCAGTCAGCTACTAACGCACATTGATACACTGATTTATTGTGAGACATAAAAGTAAATGAAGTTAGATAGAAATTGTCATTTTTCAGAGTTTTATTTGATGCAGTAATCTAACACTATGTTTCAATTTATCTCCTTTTCACAATCTAGATCTGCATTGTTTAGCCCCATTAAATTCTAAAATCAGGTGCTTCTAAGGTGACAGAATAAGAAAGATGTTGCATGGGTATAAATAGTTTTGTTAATTACTGTGGATAGATGGATGGATGTCCATCTGGCTTATTAGTGGTTGAGTTTAAACTCTAATATAAATGTTGATATAAAACTATCCTAGACCAGATGCCCACGTTATTAAATCCTAATAGTCCCCATTTATTTCCCCAGAGAGTTTTTATGTTCATTCATTCACTAGTTTCCACAAGTTTAACATTGTTGGAAGATATGATACATAGCCAATTAACACCTGTTAATGAGAAAGCTTTGGATGTTCTGGCTGGCAGATTTTACAGCCTCCAGACTGCACTGTAACTGGCTGCTATTTGAAGCTGCATAACTCATCCAGCTTTAATAAGGTAACCCCTTCAATAATGAGGAAATCTCACCATGCAAAATAGGATCATGTTGCAGGATAGCTAACAATCTGTCTCTTTCCTGTCATAAGCACTGAGTAACTATGCACTTTGTCAGTCACAGTTTCCCCTAAGCACCCTCATATTTAACCTCTCTGTAAAACTCAGAGCAAGATTAAATGGCACAGGACTGCAGGGAACATTTGTTTTCTAAGACACCCACAAGCATATACTCCTGCTGCAGATATAGAAATTTCGGGTCATGGTGACAAGTCATTTAGTGTGTGGTCCTCAGAGATTGCAAAAATCAATTGGATATTGACCTATTGTAAGTATGGAACTGTACCCATTGTTCCAATAAAATTATTGTGAAGTTATAAGAAGAATAGTTATTTAATAAAATCCCACATAGAAATGCCAATTTGATTATATATAAACAGAGGTGATAAATATGCTCACTAGATACTTTCATTATTAAATTATTATTATGAACATTTTTCTAATAAAATTATTCTATATAGATGGTGTTGCATTGATAAATCAACAATGAGTTAAATTGTGTTCTTGTTGTTTCTGTGTACATTTGTATTCTTCCCTGAATCAAATGTCCTACAGATGTTAATGATTATTTGCACATTTTTTTTTAGCTGTTCTAAAAGTGTTGTGTCTATAATTGCAGAGATTGTTTTGTATTTTTCTAAACTGGTTGTTGTTTTTCTTTTTTCTGTTTTTTAGCTAAAACATTTCTAAATATATTACCTGAACATCACTTTTCTTATCAACTGTACACTACGTCATTGATCTCTGAGACTTTTCTTTTCTTATTTCGCTTCACAGCTTCACTTTTACATTTTTGTTCTTTCTCTTTAAATTTTACTCTTATGTCTTCTGTTTGCTTTTTTTGTCATGCTCAAATGTCCCTAATTTTGGATGTTATTAGTAATTCTTATCACTTTATCTTATAAAGATATCTTATCTCTTTTTGAGATTTTGAGTTTTTTCCATAACAGGAGTTATAGAAACCCACACAAAATTACTTTAAGCTTTTGCCTTTTATAGACTTTCCTATTAATTAATTTTTTACTGTTTGGCAGCTTATTGTCTATGATCATGAAGTATCGTAACCCTACCTAACCCTATTTACATCTATATTTTACATATCGTATGTCACACAGATAGACTTACAAAAAACAAAATCGATTTTTTAAACATTCTTATTAGCACATAGAGTCTGGTTGGTATCCCTGCAATGTCAGCACAATTTTTCATTACTACCAAAAGAGCAATATTAGAGTTTGGTTGGGTTTTAGATTAAACACCTAACTAAATCAACATGGTGTTAACATTATTTCTAAACAACTATCTGTTTTTAGGGGTTGAACATGAGAGTCAAGTGTTAACTACAGCCAACAAGCCAATGAAAAAAGATTAAAACATTTCTACTGATTGATTAAATTAAGTGAGAAGTTAAAAAAAATACAATGTCATAATCAAATGTGAAAAAAACAAAAAAATTTAACAATAATTTGGATTTTCAGTTCACAGATTAGACAACGATGAACCTTTGGACCTAAACTATGGTGGTTCAGCTTACTACAACCCAGCACTCCAGAGGGACAGCATCCAAATGACCAACATTCCAGGACGCCGTTGAAACTGAAAGCACTTCTGGGAGAAAAATGATCATTTTTGGAAAAGAATGTGACATTTTTGGAAACGGACTGTTGTAGAGTTGCACTTGTTAATGGGAAAAGGGATCAATTTCCAATAGATTAGGTTTGAGATACAAATAATGCATTGTATTTGCAATAAGTTATACTGCAATAGCCAAAATGAACTTTCTGCCATTTAAGTATCTTGCCAAAGGGAAACAAATTAAGTCATTCTAACATTAAAATTTTCTTTTAAATTTGTTTTAATGAAGGATTTAAAAGGTGTTTTGGTACAACTTTTGTGAAAATATTTTAAAGGCAAAAACGGCATCCAAAACATTCAAAACTAGAAAATAAACCAAAAATATAACATTGCTCCTACGGCTTAATAGAAAGGAAGTGCTGGTTTTGGACCATTTGGATACCTGAGAACACTGTTGACCAGCTGTTATATTTGAACCCAATTTCAGAAGCCCAGATGAACAATCACTTTACGTATATTTACCAGCAATCTTCTGCTGTTACAGCATGATGCAGGACACAGGTCATATTAAAAGCGTAATTTGAGCTATTCCACAACTGGCAATTTACAGCCAGTTTGAGAGTTTAAAAAATGAAGGACTAAAAAGGAGGCTTTTTGTTTCCATGAGAGAAAGCTGGACGCTGTTTGCTAACTGATTTTTCTTTGAAATTGAAGGTGTGTATTTGTTACTTTTAGGGACTTTTTTAGTTACAAAAATATATCATAATACCCTTTTCATCTCATTCAGCCTCTAGGTGTCTGAGCAGAGATCTGCTTGTAGTATCAGCCTGCTCTTTGGAGAATTATATGGGTTTTACCTGCTGCATAAAGTAACTAATAATTATAGATTGGTTTTCTTTATTTTTAATCTTGGCCTTGAAGGCCTTCTGAAAGAAAAGCCTCTCTTGTAATCACATCTCTGCCTTTTTATGTATCACAACTTTGTAATTTTATACCTACATTCACATATATATACATATATATAATCAGGATAGGTTTGCTACTGTCTACTTTTCTGGTTTACATAAGAATGTATCATCACACATGTCAAGCAAAGAACCACTCAAAATAAATGTTTGGCTGCTTCCATCCCTTCACTCTTCATTACCTAGTCTGCACTCCATCAATATCTTCTGTCAATATGATTGATTTGTACCTTGGCTCGGCCTAAACAGCCAGCAACAAGTTGGAAACTGGTTTGCTTTGTTGGTATATCCAGCAGGTGTGGCAGATTTGCTTCCTTCCTTCCTATTTGTAATTTCTGACATCAATTAGTGCTGTTGCTTGTTCCCCCTAAAGAATCACAGCAATTATAGCTGAAATAATGGAGAAGATAAATAGTGGGGGATTTTAGACCCTCTGCTGGTTAAAAAGCTTCACATCTTGACAATTCTTGGGCAAACAGATTAGCAACAATTATTAAAATAATTTTATTAGTTGGACGAATTTCAAAATCTAAACACAAAAAAAATATTTTTCATCTCCTCACACAGAACATGCAAAAACTGTAAGTATCATATTGTTGTTAACATGGGGGATTTAATTATTTTATTCATTTACAGTGCATTGCTAAAGTTCTCATGACATCAGACTTTTTTCATACTTTTTCACAATGTTCAATGTCATTTATTAGGTTTCTATGTGATAGCCAAC
Organism: Cyprinodon diabolis; assembly: GCA_030533445.1. Lineage (NCBI taxonomy): Eukaryota > Metazoa > Chordata > Actinopteri > Cyprinodontiformes > Cyprinodontidae > Cyprinodon > Cyprinodon diabolis. The sequence continues at coordinate 40,006,894 of CM060065.1, read as the reverse complement.
CTTAAGTAGTGCATGCTAATGAGTAAGCAAGATGATTTGAAAGTCTACCATAGCTTTCCAGTCAGATCAAGGTCAAGACTTTGAGTGGGCCATTCTAAGACAGGGAGTAGTCTGCTGAGAAGGAAGAATACAGAAGAAGGAATACCATCATTCCCTATGCTGCTGGAGTATCTGAAAAACTCAGGAGGATTTTCAATCAGCACCGGATCCCTAGGTAGATGGTTTGAGTGAGAGGTTAAGGAAGCCATCTTTGTTAACCTGGAAAAACCATCACAGAACATAGGAGGTGCTCTTAGACATAACCTGTCACCTAGTAACAAAGCACTTTTAGGTACATTACCCAGAAGATTCAAAGAACCTGAATACAAGGAAACAACTTCACAATGTATTTGTTCTCTACTTTACCCTTGTGTAAAATGTAAAGGTTCCACAAACTTTCAAAAAACATTCTAAGTTTAAATCCTAATATTTGTCACACTGAAAAAAAAACAAATCATAAGATTTATTTAAAAACTATATTGTAAGTATTTACACGCAAACAATTTAGGTAAAATGTAATACTGCAATATCAAGTAACAGTCACTTGCCAGTATCAAGTGAATTTTGTTTTCCGTAAGGCAAAACAGTTGTGAAGATATTAAGTAACATTTACTTAATTACATCCAAGTTGTAAGTTGGATTTATTTAAACAAATTAAGTAAAGTGTACTTCTTTTTTATACGCACAAACAGCATTTCACTCAAAACTAAGTAAATCTTATTTCCCTGTAGTATTACAGGGATATCATTTCTTTGGTATTGACATATTGATTTACTTTGTTGCATTTTTTTTACATTACTCACTAATTACTCACTACTTTTTTTTAAATATAAAGATTACCAAATAAAATTGAACCAATAGTCTATACATTAAATAAACATTAAACAGTTTACTTTTCATTTTAAACAGTTTAACAAAGAAGTAAATACCCTATTGTATTAAATTGCCCAATCTTTCATGGGCCAGCCAAAACTGAAATCCATCCATCCATCCATCCATCATCCATCCATCCATCCATCCATCCATCCATCCATCCATCCATCCATGTTGGGATCATGAGGGTTGTACCCACTGGGCGAGAAGCGGGGTACCCTGGACAGGTCGCCAGTCCACTGCAGGGCAACACAGAGATGAACAGGACAAACAAACATTCACGCAAACACTCCCACATAAGGGCAATTTAGAGAAGCCAATTAACCCAACAATGATGTTTTTGGACTGTGGGAGGAACCTGGGGTACCAGGAAAGAGCATGCTCCGGGAGAACATGAAAACTCCACACAGAAAGACCCCAGGCCAGGAATCGAACCCGGCCTGGTCCTCTGAAACTGAGAGTTTCAACATTCATTGCAAAAATATACTCATATTTAAGATCAAGAATATTTAACTTACAAAAACATGCTCAACAACTTCTGGGCAAGGGTCAGAACAGAAACACCCACTTAGACTTTGAGTAGTGATGTAAAGATTATGTATGCCTCTTTTTAAATGAAAAAAAAAAGCATGTGCAAATATAACATTAATTGTAAAAGTGCATGATGTTGTACTGCATCAGAATTTGTACTGAAAAAAACTAAGGTTGGTGTGACTTGTAAACAACAAATACACAGTAATCCAACACAGATCTGGTAATATTGTCACTACTCAAATAAGCGATAAAAATCTTACAAATCTACACACTGAAACAGTGCAATTTGAACATTTAAACCAGCCGTTCACACTAGTGGACTTTTAAGAATGCAGTTACAACATTAATGAAACAAAATCATCACAGTTAAAAATTAACAGTTTAAACTATCTAACCAATCTCAATGAAGAATAAAATCTCTACTAGAGATTTGAATAAATATATTCGTTATTTTTTTTCCAAACAACATATACCTTATTTGGCAAAAAAAAAAAAAAAAAAAAAAAAAAAAACATTAATGACAGGCAGCCTTCCAGTAAGAATATATGGAACCCACTGCTAATTCTTGGCATTTGATGCATCATTTTCCTACCCTAAGATGACAAAGTCATGAATGCATTTAATAAAGCAACCTTAACTTCTGGGTGTTTACTTTAGGGGACAGTTTAAATCCATTGAACTCCAGAAAAAGTTTTTGGAAGACTTCAAAAGTGCAGCGCAAAGTGGGAGGGTTGTCATGTTCAGGGCATATATCAGTCCCATGAGCAGCGAGCAGGCTTTTGCAGTAATGTAGCACCCTGCCAAAATGACTGTCGTTGGGACTTCCTTTTGCTCTGTGTGTGATCCTGTAACGTCTGGACTGGGAGCAGAATCAATCCTGCTGTGAGCTACAGTGCGCATGCGCCATGTGTGTGTTTCTCTACATAACGCTACATTTTTAGAGTAAAGTTTATGTAGTATTTTTAGGTTTATGTACATATTGCTATTAAACATTTAAATAGTATCAGAAAATCTAAGTAAAACTTACTCTTTCAACAAAATGCATGTATTACATTAAAAAGGGTTAAATTTTACCTCAGAAACTCTAGTTTTTACTAAAGCTTAAAAATAGAGTAGAAATTACGACGAATACTATAATAGGATTAACTGCACCAAAAAGCCACTTTTTTTCAGTGCAGGTGTTTAAAATAATTACCTGATTCCAGTCCTTTGATAAATCCAATTCATGATTTTGAGAGGTATATGCAGGTTAATTTAAACATCCACCTGGGCTAAATCCTTTGAAACAAAATTAAATGATTCCCATCTAAATTGGAGCCATGTCTGCTGTTTATTGGTTAAATTTGAATTCATTATCCTGAAGATAATTTGCTGAAAATTTGTTTAACCTACAAGCCAGACCTTTTGTAATATTTAAATTAGTGTGAGTCTATCTGATGAGCCAGAGGAAACATTTAGGTGGTCAGCAGTGCATTGTGCTGGAAGTCGGATTTTTAATTAATATAGGGTCTTGTCATAGACTCAAAGGTGGAAAGATGGAATAAAGGGAAAGTTTCCCTAAATTAGTTTCAAAGTACCCATTGCTGCATATTTTGTGTTATTTTTCTTTCAAATGAGCAGATCTGTTGTCAATTATTCTTCAGTATGTTCTTCAAAAAGCCACGTACAAACTGTGATACTTGTAGTACTTCTGTTTTAGTTTTAAGTAAGCCTTAGAAAATAAGTTTAGAATTTGACATCAGTATTCAAGCGATTAGTTCATACTTTCCATGACAAAAACTTAGAGAAATGTTAGTTTAATTTATTTTCCAAGATGCACAACATTCTCACCATGCAGGCCTCATATCCTCATAGTTTCAGTCGCAAAGCCAATTAGTACAAAGAAGTCTATGAGCCTCTTAACTCCATCATGGAAAGGCCATTGGGGATCTCAGGATACGTGAGGGATTGTGACTTATGTTACATAGGTGGAATATGTCTGTAGTGCCCACTACTGCTCTCCTGACGCTGCTTTCCAAATGAGTCAAACATAAAAAACTTCAGACCTCCCACCCAGCATGCTAGCAACACCTTTGAAGTCAAAGGCTTAAAGCAGAGCAAACTTGCTGATTTAAGTTTCTCACGGATTCTAATGCCACTCAGTGTCTCAGCTTTCACAGAAAGCAGAATTGATCCTCCATATTAAATTAGCTCTATGATTCATCTATTGTTTCCTAAAAATAAAAGGAAGCGTCTTCAATCAGTCATTTTATCTCCTGTTTTTCATCTCTGTAATGAGACTGAGATAACAGAGTTTTATTCTGTAAAAGGAGGAGCATATCTTCATCTGTGGGAAACTATTTTATACTTTAATTGATAAAGGCTGGAATCCTAATCTTCCAGATGCAGCTACTTTTCCAATTCCTTATTCGGAAAGCAAAAAGAGGGACCATTTATTACTGGTTTACACTGTTTTTCCTTTTTAAATACAAAACAAGGGTTAATTCAATGTGATCAGGTTTAATAATTCAAGTGTCTTTGTTAAAAAAAAAAAAATACTTACTTAATGGGAAAAAAGAACCTACTTTGACAAAAGTAAGATATGAAAAAAAAAGTAAAAATTTTCTTACTTTTTGTTTTGTTAAGGCTGGTTCACACAGCAAGATTTTAAAATTGGATTATATGGCGAATAAAAAAATCAACAAGCTATCCTAATATGTTTGGCAATTTGGCAATCGTTGTGGGAAAATTTATATCTTTTTCTAATTATATATTAATATTCATATTTACTCACTATAAAAGTTTTCACTCAGTCTGTTTCTCTCTCAAGGCCACACCATTCCCTGCAGAATGTTGTTTGTAGACCAGACATTGCTGCTTCCCATAACAATCTAGATTCTTTCTCAAGGTTTATTCATAACATGTTACTGTTAAGCAAAGTGTGTGTAATTTGTTATGACTCTGACTGCTTTCCATTGTTGTAGCTAGGGGGGGACGAACCCTGCCCAGATCTGAACAGAGCAGAATGCTGTGCCATGATGACTGTTCTCTCTTTGCAAAGATTATTAATAAATGTGCCGACTGAGTGAAATCCATCGATCTCCGTTTATTTAACTAGGATGAATAGTTGAATACTTTTTTACCACGACAATTTGGCGTTGTCAATGCAGGATTCTCTTTGACTGATTTTTTCTGAGGACAGCGATTGTCAGAAGTGTCAGGTACCACCTGGAGGAAGCAGTCTTCCAGCCTCAATACCCGGTTAGAAGGTTAAGGGAGTGAGGATTTCTGACATCGAGGTCCCTGGAGGTCAGCAGGAGGATCAAAACAAACCATTTTATTGAGACGGTGAGATGATCTTTTGTCGGCACAGTTTAAATTAAATTTCAAAAACTAAATTACAAAACAACAGATTGTTAACAGATTTAAAGATTACTAGAAATCAAATACTGGAAAAGTAGCTCAAACAAAGTCCTCTTCTTCTCCATTAAAATTATAATCTAGCAAGAAACTAACTAAATTAAAGATTAATAGGTTAATCATTTTAATGCACTAAAATTAGTATAATACTAAAGATTATACATATGAAATAACAGATAATTTTTGTTTCGGGGAGCAGAAAGGCAATTCAGTTTTTTTTCCACCTGTGAACCAAAAGACCTCGCATAGGAATGTGAGGATCTCTCTAAGGGTGAGAGGAAGGTTGTAGGTGCCACCAGAAGGCATTAATTTTACTGAGACGTCGGTAATCTAGAGTGGGATCCCCCCAGTTATCCAGGCTGGCACCAGAGGAATGGTGGGCATATTGGAAACCGGTAAATTACCTGTAGATAATGGGAAAGGTTTTGCAGTTCTATGGTAGAACAAAAGGCAAGGTTCCAGAGAATTGTCAACTCCTCAAGAAGAAATTTTTGATTTAATGTTGCAATACAAAAAATGTTGAAGATAAGATAAACGAATAGCATGACAAGTTAGAGGCTAAAAAGAAGGTAAGGTAAGAAATTTACAGATTTTGGAAAAAAAAAAAGACAAAAAAAAAATGGAAAAAGAAAAAAGAGAAGAAAACTGTTTAAAATGATGGATGGTTAAAAGGAGAGTTCAAAGAAACTCTCAGCTTCAAAAAGAAATGGGTTAAAATAAGAAGTCAAAAAAGGCAGTGTTTAAACCTGATACTAAACATATTTACACTGTATTACATATTAAACTTACACTATACTAAGTTATAATAATGAATTTTAATTGCAATGGTGCTTTTAAAGAAACAAAACTCTCTCAATTTTTACAGGAAGTTAATAACTCATAGCTAAAAATAAAAAACTATTAAATTATTACAGAAAAAAAGTAAGTAGGACATAAAATAAGGTCAAATTAAAAGTTTAAAACTGAAAAACCTTGTAAAATGATGGAATTAACCTAAAATTAAATAAAGAAAGCAAAAAAAATTAAATAGAGAAAAGTAAGCTTGATGATAAAAGCAAACATGAGAAAATTAGATGAGAAAAGTTTGTGACGAGAGGGGAAACATGACTTAAAGTGACTGAAGGATGAAGTGGGGCGACTGACCAGACGACATTCCTTTCCCGGAAAAGGCTTCTTCTTTTATATGGTAAAGATGAACAACTTTATTTTTTATTTATTTATTTTTTATTATTATTATTCATTTGAAATATTGAAACTTTTCCTTAAACTAATCATTGTTTTTTTTTACTCCCTGCCCTTTAAACATCGACTCCCTGATCGGAGCCGCTCCTTGTGGAATTCAGACCTGGAGGAGATGCCCCCCTCCTATCAGCCCGCCGGAGAAAGACAGCCTGCTACAAGTATCAATCTCCCCCCCACCCCCCAACGCACACACCCAGACACAGCAACCGGATGGAAATGATGGCTTAAAATCTGGAGAAAGCAACACAAAAGGATTTTCATCTGCTCTGAACCCCTGACCCTAATACATGTAGCTCACCTGAGCTGCAACCTGCTCCACAATGTGTGTGTGTGCAAAAAAACCATGAGGACACTGGGGAATTTTTTTTTTGTGGGGAAACAAGGAGGAGGTGCACCAACATAAGGCTTTCGTTCTCTCCGGTGCTAAATTATTTTTTTAATTAGTGAATAATTTTTTTTGTTTGAGGAGTGGCTGACCTTTTTGGACTGAGGTGGTGGAGCTCCAGGACTGAAACCGCCTGTTGGCAGCAATCAGAAAAGGGTAAAGTGATCAATTATATATTTTCTTTTCTTTTCTTTTTTTTTTATATTCCATTTCCATAGACTTCCAACTATTCAAGAAAAGTTTGATAACTTTCTCTTATTAGATTCCTTTCTGCATCTTGCAATGAAGAAAATGCTTGCTGACAGACTGACTTTTTTGACTATGGGAAATGTCTGATGAGGGTGATAATGTACGGCCTGGTTGGCTTTCACTAAACCATGATTGTTTTAGAGTAATTTCTGATCAAATTAGAACCAACCTTAAGTATCTAAACCAAAAATTATCTTTTTAAAAGAGAAAAACTCAGCAGCAACTGTCTTTTCCTATGTCAGCTTCAGGACTGGAAAACAAAACGTATATTATCAGGCTTGTGGTTGTTTAAAAACAGGACAGGTCTCGTTTTGTTCATTTCCTGCTGTCACCATGTTCCATAATGTTATGGACGGACCTGGAGATGAAAACTTAGGCAAATCCAGAGAGAGAAAAGGGTCCAAACATGGTCTGACACAGTAGTTGTGAAATGTGCACAGGTTTTAGTCACAAATCAAATTCTCTATTTCCACAGCAGCCACTCGGAGAGATTAGCTTCCTCTCTTCATGATTTTGTGGTATGTTGCTTTGTCCCTGTGCCATGAATGTCTGAGGTTCTGACTAAGACAGAGAAAAGGTGATTGTTGCTCTGACTTATGAAAATGTAAACAAAACAGCAACTTATAGAGGAAAAAGAATGAATAATACAATCCAATAGGATACAATCTAAAGTTATGTGTGATTTTAATCTGAATTAGATTTCACTGAATGAAAACTAAAAGAATTAGATTTCCCTTTCCTCCAAAAATATTAATACACATGTATATCATTTAAAACATACAGTATGATCAATGAAATCAGCAATTTTCATCCCTTAAGTGTTTAAAATAAATAAACCTTACAGTTAACCAAATATATGGAATGTAGTTTGGAAAATGCAACTAAAATATATAAAAGCTATGAGTTTATTAACTAAAATTATAGATTTGCAAAAATAAATAATTAATTCCTGAAAGATTTTAATCAAAATGGCATATTTTCCTGAGAGAGTGAAATATTAATAACAATTTCTGGCTCATTTAAAACAAGTATGTTTAAAAATAAATAAAACCTAAAACCTGCTTAATGGATTTAAATCAAGGATGATAAAAAAACAAAAAACATCCTAACTTTCAGAATTAGTACTGAAATAGCACCTGACATAAAGTTATAATTGGTTGGCTTACAGCAGAATAGTAACTGATTCGCTGTTTAGAGTTAAAGTACCTGCGTATAAATAGACAGAAAAGCGTCCATTTTACCGTTGAATCAGTTACAGGAGGTTCGGTAAAGAAGGGCGGGCTAAGGGTCCCCCCCAATGAGAGAAAAGGGCCTGACACACATGAAGGTTTGCATGCAACAATTACGTTTAATCATTTATGTTATGGCCATTTGTTTGTGTTTTGTTTGTCTTATCTGTTGGTCTTATATGTTGTCTGTAGCGTCTGTGGATCCACTCTAACTATTGTATGTTGTCCATTTGTGAAATGATAGTTTAGTTATTTTTTGTCTTGGTAAAATAGAAATGAGGGAATAATTAAGGTTAAACTGTAAAATAAAGACAGTTTCTAGTTTCTTTGGCTCATTCTTCCCCCGGACCGGTTTTCAAAACAAAGCAGGAGTTAAATGTGTTAAAGATAATGCACAGCTGTTTAAATTGGTAATAAAGGGGATTGATATAAGGTTCAAATATCACAACAAATAAAGTTTAATGAGACAGATTTTAAAAATTAAATCAAATGAACAGATTATGCTTGTTTAACAATAATTGGGCATTTCTTCAAATAATCAAGGACCTGTGTCATTATTTAAATGCTAAAGTTTAATTTATTAACCTTAATTCTTTAAGATTTGGATTAAACTTTAAGGGTAAATATATCTATATGTGAGTAGCACAAATAACTTGTATAAAAATAAATTAGGCTGATTGAATTTGCTTTCACATTATTTACAGTTCTTTAAGAAGTAAATCTATCTTAAGCTGATCTGGAATAAATATGCAAATTTATTTAACATAATTATTGGTTAATAATTATACGGTGTTCAAATGACTCAATTGGAAATAATGATGATAATAACATTATTTAATAATAATAATAACGATAACATTAATAATAATGATTACAATGATAGAGGATATAAATAACAGGATTTAATTCCTACATTAAGATGAATGGTGGAGACTTTAAAATGACCTATTCTCAATGAATCCATAGCTCAGATATATCTAGAGTTGTAGTTGACTTAAACTTTATGGGTTTTCTTCATCAGAACATGTGTTAAACGCATAAACTAATAAGGATCGATATAGATGCTGTTTATTTTTCCATCTGGAACAGTCCATGTGGAATTTGGGTTGGTAATTGAGAGCAGAATAAATAAACAACCTAAATAAAATACTAAATTATGACTAAACCAGTAAAGTAAATAAATATGGGAATAAAATGGCCTTATAAAGGAAAATGATCTATTAAGGTAATTCTTAGCAGCAGAGGACAGAAACGACTGCTAGACTTCTGGATGAAGTTTGAACACCTCGGCCTGACTGTCTGATGTGCATTTGGGAAAATCAGCTTTGTTGATGTTTGTTGATGGTTCAGCTTCTTGCACCCCTGGTTTGGTGTTTCTTCACCTCATGAAACTCTTGTTTCTGGTTCTTTGATTTTGCTTCGCCTTGGAAACATCGTTCTTGAAATCGGATGGAAAGCCTATATTCTTCTTCCACACACATCATGTCTGGTGGAAGCAACAGAAGGCTGTGCTGCAGTGTCTCCCCTTGTTTACATTGCTGCAGCCCACTGACACACACTGTCCTCCCTCAGCTCCTTTAATTCAGCATGTTGGTAACTTTGACTCCCAGTTTTCCTCCCCATGAGCTCATGACGGGTCGACCCGTTCCTGGACCACAGAACGGGCCAGACCACTGACCTCTGGCCAGACTTGGACTGACAGGTGACACATTAAAATGACCTACAATACCTTTTTTCCCCTTAGTCAGAGAAGGCTTTACAGAGGGACCAAGGTGCCTGGAGACCCTGATGGGGAACCATCTCAGCCATCCTTCCATCCTTCAGCACGAGGAGGTGTGGCTCAAAGTCATCAAAAGAAAGTGATCAGAGCTCATCTGAGCTCATCTGGAAGGAATCAGGAAAAGCTTCAACAAAACAAATCAGAATAAAGGGGCAGAATAATCCCCTCTGATTGGTTAATTAACACATCAGTAGTCCACCTGATGTGTTGAGGACTAGCTGCTCTGCAAACCACCCATTGAACCACGTAAAAAATGTCGCCTGTATAAGGGAACAACATCAACAGAAAGATGAAGACGCCCACCTGAAGATGTCTGACATCAGCTTTGGCTTTTTGATTTTTTAATCATACAACATGAAAGAGAAGGGAAATGTGTTGTGATGTGTTGCATTTTAATCAAAGATTAACATTTTTAGTATCTAAGTGTTTGATATTAATTTTCTTGATAATAAAAGAAAGTCCAGGTGTTAGATGACCACTTGATGGCTGATGGTCAGTATTGGCAGAGATTTCTGGATTAGAGAATGAACTCTGATGATCGGGTCATCTCAGCTACCATTGGGAAAGAGGAGCGCTGAGATTAAATCCTCCAACTTTTCAATGTGTGCTTTGACTGACCCTGATTCTGAAGAGCTGAACTCGTCATCTGCGTGAAACATCTTTGTGTTATGATTTTAACATTTTGCATAGAGATTGATCCTTTTTACTTTTAATGAAGCTCAGATTAATAATTTGACTTACAGTTTGTAGACATGAAGGGGTCTATTGTTTTGACTGATTTGAACTTTTCTCTTTCCAGGGAAACAAAAAGGGTAATTGATAATGATAAGAACTAAAAATTAAAATTTTCAGCAAATAGATATTTTACCATAAAAGTATCATAATGGGGAAAAACAGTAAATATTTTTGCCAACTAAGGTGTGATTCCAGGGCTCTTTTTATTGGCATATTTTTAGCTATCATATTTTACATATTTTAGCTATCATAATCCTTTCCATAATTTTTCCATCTATTATAATCATTTAACATTGTCCACCGACTTAATACAGTTGTGGATTTTTGATTTATTATTTTTTAATTATTATTTTTCTTAATTTTTTTATTTTAGTTTTGTAGTTTTTAGCTTTCTTTACATACACTCACAATTTTAGCTTCTTAGTTTTTTATATTCATAAATTTTCCTTTTTTTATGATATTGATTACACAAGGATAATATCCTTTTATAATCGAAAGGGTGGACTGTTGTGGGAAAATTTATATCTTTCTCTAATTATATATTAATATTCATATTTACTCACTATAAAAGTTTTCACTCAGTCTGTTTCTCTCTCAAGGCCACACCATTCCCTGCAGAATGTTGTTTGTAGACCAGACAGAGCTTCTTACCATAACAATCTAGATTCTTTCTCAAGGTTTATTCATAACATGTTACTGTTAAGCAAAGTGTGTGTAATTTGTTATGACTCTGACTGCTTTCCATTGTTGTAACTAGGGGGGGACGAACCCTGCCCAGATCAGAACAGAGCAGAATGCTGTGCCATGATGACTGTTCTCTCTTTGCAACGATTATTAATAAATGCGCCGACTGAGTGAAATCAATCGATCTCCGTTTATTTAACTAGGATGAATAGTTGAATACTTTTTTCCCACGACAGCAATCTTAAAATTGTGGTGTGATTTTTCAAAGCAAGATACCCCCCACATGATGAAAAGGAATAGGGGATAGAACAGTTTTTTTCTTTAGCCACAAGACAAACACAGCACAACTCACACTAGCCACACAAAAAAGATGTCATATGAAATCTCAGAAAATCCTCTCGAGATCAAATATGAGTTTGGAGAACTAAAACATGGCAGATGAAGCAGATGTGATGGCTACAGTGTTTGGTCTACTTTTACCAGAAAAAAATGATTGAAATGAGATGGCATTAGGTACAGGAGTGGAAAGAAAATGTGAAAACACACTGTGTAGCAAGGGTAGCTTTGCTAGTTGGTTACATTTGAAATGAACAAGTATTGATTCTGTTAAATACATTAATTTATATGCTTTCTAGTTTGTCCTGGTTCAGCAACTGCGCTGTTGATACAATGACAATAACATAGTAATTACAGTGATGGTTGATTTTTTGCCAGAGCTGTCATATGAAATGGAGGATTTCAGTGTGCAGATGAAACAGAGAAGGATTGCTCATAATAAAGAGAGATTTGTCAAGGATGTTATAGAACGTTGTTTACTTGGTCGTCTTCAGGAATCGGGCAAAGACAATCCAACGTGTTGCATTTCCCAGATTTTGCAATCAAAGCAAGGTTTTTTCCAAACCCGATCCTTCTTTACATACCACATACGGCAGCGTTATCTCCATGATACTGGGAACTCTCGGATGATTGGGGCACAAATCTGCATGATTATCCTGCCCTGTGAACCTCCAATTAAAAACATTCTTCATTGGAGATGTTCTCTGGAGATTTTGACATTTAACTACATAAACTTTATCCAGTCTACTATTAATAAATGCCAATCAAAAGGAATCCTTCCTAGCCAAATATAATTCAGATTTTTAATCTCAAGGGGCAGAGTTTATGGGCATCCTGCAAATGCTGCTATTGTAGAGCCTGTGTTGATATATTTTTTTCCCAAATCAGTGATCAATAATAAGAATAAAATAAAAAAAAATAAAAAAATCTGCTTGTTGAACTTAATTTCCTGTGTTTTTGCTTCCGCTGCATGTACCTCGTGTGTCCGATCATACTTAGATTATTTTAAGCCCTTCTTGTCAGAACCCTTGAGTGGAGTGTTTTTCTATTTCTTCTGGAGCTCTGCAGGTGGGCGTGGCTGGCTGTCTGAGCACCTGAGATCTATCAACCCATCCACCTGAGAGGGATTTAAGGAGCTGCAGCCATCTCTTCCGCGCCTGATGGTCCCCATATTCTGGTACCAATCTAGCCCACGTGAAATTCCCTTCGAGAAGGTTTAATCTGATTCCTGTTGAAAGCTTCCTGATTGCTCACCTCTTGTGTCTCTGGATCCCCAGGTTTAATCTAAACGCTCCCGGACGGATCCCTTCTGCGTCTAACTCAGCGTGCTGATCCCATCTGCAGCTTAGTTTCTGTCAGCCTGCCCGCTCTCCACCGCCTCAGTGAAAACTCCCTGACGTTCACCTCAGTCTGACTGCCCGCTCTTCACCACCTGAGTGACAGCTCCGTGACGAACGCCTCCTCCCTCAGCGCACCTCCAGCCACCTGCACAGCCTGTGGCAGTGTATTCCCAGAGACTCTCAGTTATTCTCCATGCAGTGTTTGCTGAATTAACAATAAACTTTCTCCCTTCAGTCGTGTCCGAGCCTGATTCTGCATGTGGGTCCGTAAGGTTCAGCCAGACATGACAGAACCATCAGGCCAGTCAGACCCAGCAGAATCACCTCTTGGTTCCGCAGCGGACCCAGCCGGTATTCTGGTAAAACACGAAAACATGTTGCAGTCCCTTTTCGAGCAGCAGCACCTCTCTGGACAACGCTTGGACCAATTAACAAGGTTAATGCACGAAGTTAATCAGAAACTGTCATGTCCCGTTCCAGCAGCAGGTCCGCCTCCTCACGCAGCCGGCGCAGCAAGTGATCTCTCCCCGCTGCCTCCCGCACAGTCACGTTTCCGGGACGCCTCCTCACCAACTCCAGAGCCCTATTCAGGTGAGATCGGGAAATGTGGGGGTTTTCTGCTCCAGTGCTCACTAGTGTTTAGTCGTTCACCTCAATCATTCCCCGATGACTCCTCCCGTATTTCCTATGTTGCCGGACTTCTTCAAGGAAGGGCTTTAAGATGGGTTGAGGCAAAATTCAGTCAACAGACTCTTTTTCGGAGATCCTATGAGGAGTTTATTGCTGAGTTCAAGCAAACTTTTGGTTATGCTGATTCTGAGGCTGATGTCACCAGAAAGCTCTGGAGTATCAAACAGGGGAGACAATCAGTGGCAGATTTTGCCATAGATTTTCGGACCTTAGCTGCAGCCTCTGGTTGGAACCAGCCAGCTCTTAAGGGAGCTTTCCGGCAGGCCCTCAATGAACACTTAAAAGATGAGCTTGCCTATCAGGATGAACCTGAGGAGTTGGAGGAATTCATCTCTTTAGCTGTCCGTATTGATAACCGGATAAGAGAGCGGTCCCGTGAGAAAAGATTTAGGGGGGGGGGTACCCTCTCCCCAGCAAACCTTTGCCAGGTTCACCTCAAATCCACCCACCACTACTATGTCCCCTGAGGAGCCCATGCAGATTGGGCGTGCCCGTCTGTCAGCTGAAGAAAGACAGCGTTGTATGGACTTTCGGGCGTGCCTATATTTTGGCCAGGTTGGTCATTACATTGCCCTCTGTCCAGAGAGGCCAAAAGGGGGAGCCCACCAGTAGTTACGGGAATACTGGTGGGTGGGCTCAACCAAACTGTTTCCCGTTTCATCCTTCCAAGCTCTCTGCTTCTGAATCAAGAATCATTTCAGGTACCGGTGTTAATTGATTCAGGATGTGAACAAAACCTAATTGACTGTAACCTGGTTAAACAGTTAAAGATTAACACTTTGCCTTTACCTTCTCCAGTTCACGTCTCGGCTTTGGACGGTAAGCCTTTGTCCCTTGTAACTCACACCACAGAACCTATTGAGTTGGTTGTGTCTGGCAACCATTATGAGAAGCTAAACTTTTTTGTGTTCCCTTCTCCCCAGTGGACTGGGAGGGTTACGGCCCAGAGGATCGTTCCTGGGTTTCTCGTTCCTTTATCCTGGACCCTGACCTCATTAGGGACTTTGAGGATTCTCGTCCTGGCTCTAGTGGACCGCCAAGGGCCGGTCATTGAGGGGGGGGTGATGTCAGAACCCTTGAGTGGAGTGTTTTTCTATTTGTTCTGGAGCTCTGCAGGTGGGTGTGGCTGGCTGTCTGAGCACCTGAGATCTATCAACCCATCCACCTGAGAGGGATTTAAGGAGCTGCAGCCATCTCTTCCGCGCCTGATGGTCCCCATATTCTGGTACCAATCTAGCCCACGTGAAATTCCCTTCGAGAAGGTTTAATCTGATTCCTGTTGAAAGCTTCCTGATTGCTCACCTCTTGTGTCTCTGGATCCCCAGGTTTAATCTAAACGCTCCCGGACGGATCCCTTCTGCGTCTAACTCAGCGTGCTGATCCCATCTGCAGCTTAGTTTCTGTCAGCCTGCCCGCTCTCCACCGCCTCAGTGAAAACTCCCTGACGTTCACCTCAGTCTGACTGCCCGCTCTTCACCACCTGAGTGACAGCTCCGTGACGAACGCCTCCTCCCTCAGCGCACCTCCAGCCACCTGCACAGCCTGTGGCAGTGTATTCCCAGAGACTCTCAGTTATTCTCCATGCAGTGTTTGCTGAATTAACAATAAACTTTCTCCCTTCAGTCGTGTCCGAGCCTGATTCTGCATGTGGGTCCGTAAGGTTCAGCATGACATGACACTTATGGTCTGTCATAAAAGTAAGGTATTCTGGGTGTGCTTCATATTCCTGCCATTACAATGCTGTGTTTAGAGCTGGTCTGTTTCCACCATCATAGTGTTTCCCATTGGTGACCATACGAGAAGGTTTAATTCCTTTTTGTGTTTGTAATATTTGCTATATTTTCTAAAAAAGGGCAAAAACTGTTTCCTTGCAGTCACCAGATCTATAATGGTGAGAGGCCTTTAATGGAATGAAGCAAGATATTGGTTGGAGTTACGCAGCATTGGTATTCTGATCATGTTCTATAAACACAGTTTAATCACAAAACACAGTGCTGTTGCCACTGTCTCAACAGCTGTGTAGGTAGCAAAGAGGAAGAAATATCGGGGAATCAGATGTTGTACTTAGAAGCGTGCCTGACTCTGTGCTGTTTTAGATATTATGGGAATAAAGCCACAACACGATGAAGAGTCCCTTTATATATCAGTTTTTTTTTTAAGGAACAAATTACCCCAGGGGATACCACAACAACTTTTCAAGACACAAATCTGAAGGCACCAAAGTTTTCTGCTATTTAGGTTTTTGTCCTTTAAAAAACTACAGGAATCCTTCACAAGTGCAAAGAAAAATTGTATCCTTAAGGGATTTTGTGTATCATCTTCACACCTATAGGTCAAGGAAAGGTTGATTATAAATGGATTTGAAGATGAAATGCAGTGTGTGCAGCAGATATGATTGATGACAGAGCTGCAATAAATACATGTAGGGCTTCAAAACATGGTGGAAGAACGGCTTAAACACTAAACCCAAAAATAGATTGGATTCATTGACAAGGTCACTTCTTTCTACTGCGGTGCTTGAAGAGTTCTTTCTCTAAACATTTTCATTTCATATACTAAAATTCTATCCAACATAAATTGCTAAGTAAATTTCATATCACTTCATATACAATGATGAGGAGGAATTTCACTGAGTGATTCCAACATGTTTCTTATTTTCTGAAGTTACATCAAAATATTTTCCTACCCGTTGAAAACTTAGGATTATTATTTTTATTAATTCACAGGTCGCACCGTGTAAAGATGGAAAAGAAATAAATTTTATTTAATTTTAAAATTAAATGTAACAAATGTTTATACCATTCTCATCAATCCACACAGAAGTCTTTATTGACCTTACAATAACACAACCAATCTAATCCGTGGTAACTAGCTTTTTTTCTTTAGTTATAGCATGTTATTTATTCATTTATCTATTGATTTCTTTTTCCATGGTTCTATTTTCATTACTCTGTCACAAGTACAGTGCAACGAACTTTACACTCTGCATTTAACCCATCCCCTTGGGGAGCAGTTGGCTGCCATTTGTGGCATCCGGGAAGCAGTGTTGGGTTAACGGCCTTTGCTCAGGGACCCAGAGTGGCAGTCTGTAGGAGTGAGTTTGAAACTCACAACATCAGGATTCCAAGCTCTATGCCCTAACCACTAGGCCACCACTCCCCCAAGTGGGGGTTTCCACGGAAATTACGATAAGTCTTTTACATTAGGAAGGCTAACATACCATCATCCTGATCTTTAGCTTTTTCTACAGATTTAAAAAAAGATTTAAGCCAAGTCTGGCTGGGACCGAAGAAGGGGAAGTATAAAATTCTCAAAATAATTCTTAAGCTTGTCTGGGAAAAATTATTCAAAAAATATAAAAACTTTATGTAATTTTATATTTATTATTTGTATATTTATTATATATTTACAATAGAAAATTTTTTGTTATACTTTCCAAAAAAAACCCCAACAACCACGTTTTAGCTTCATGGCTTATATGCATTTTAATACTGCTTTGTTGGATCGGATGCAAAATCGTGGTGGGCTTAAGATCTACTGTAAGATCGCGGCTGGTCTGTGGAGGTGGAATGCTGTTCTGGATGCAGGGTGTGTATTGCTAGATGCCTGCTTCAGTAGATTGGGTGATTTTATTGTTCCTACCTTTAAGTTGGCCAAAAACTGATTCCTGGGACTGTTGAAAAGAGAGAAGAGCTTCATAAAGACAGAAAATCTTCATAAAAAGACATTTTCTTCTTAAAATCTTAAAAACCTAAAGTGACACATGGTGACTCTGATTTCACTCCAGTTGCAGGAGCACATTGATGGTCTAATTATGAATATTCTTAATTTTTATCTACATTGAAGTTATGTAATGTTTTAGCCACTATTTTACCACTGTTTGATTATGGAGTGGTTCTATATATAAATACTTTAACAAGATGTCTTTATTCAATAAATACAATTTATCAATGGGATTTCCAGTTCATAACAGGCTGCAGATGTCCCGTACCATAATTGAGAGTTTTACACCAAAGCTGACTGGCCTCCTCTGAGTAAAATACATAGATTTATTTGATGACATTTATCTAATAAAAATCTGCAGTCCATTTTACTTAAATTCTCTACTTTGAGATGTTTCATCTACTACTGTGTATTCTTTTTGCTTCTACAAAAATTTTTTTGAGCATTACTCACTCGGACAGAGAAAAGAAAAAAAATATTCAGTATAAATGGCTCCTGCTGTTTGGAATTATCTCCAGGCTGAACTCAATATATTGGATCCTAACTCTTTGACATTATTTTAAACCCCTCTTAAGAACAAGCTATGTGCTGCTGATATTTTACCCAGGTCCCCCTTGCAAATAAGATCTAGATCTCAATAGGGTTTTAAACTCATTAAATAATGAAAGCGAAATATAAGTTCTCAAAGGACAGGAGGAAATTACATAATCAGAAGACAAGATTAAAATGCTGAAATAAAAAACAATTTCAAAAGTTTCATTAAGTAAATACTACATTACAGATGAAAGACTGTACAAATTTTGACATGCACTTTCACACCTCAGCTCTCGCTTCATCATTATTCCCTCCACTGTTGCTATGTTACTATGCTTCTTTTGCAGTTCCTATTTCTCTGTCCAACGATGTTCCCTTTTCGTTGGCTGTAAGTGTCTTTTTGTTATCATCTAATCATATAATTCACTATCCTCCCCATTCCCCATCTGCAGTTTGGTCATTCACCTAAACCCCAATACATGACAATCAGTGAATTCAGTGGCCCCATTAGTTTGGTTGTCCAAGTAAGGCCTATAATCTGTTACTTTAATCTATAAACAACTAAGAAAGCGATTCGGATGAGAGGCAAACCATCTTCAAGAAACAAAAGAACCACCTTCTACTTAGCTCTTAGGATTGTTATCACCTTGATGATTGAAATTCTACACAAGTATTCTGTATACAGAATTGTCTATATGTTGTTTGTTTGTACCTGGGTCTTGGATTTGCTAATTTACAATTGAAAGATTACATTATTTGGAATTTCAAAGCTTTGGGCACATCTCTGTTTGTACTTGGGTATAATTGGCACAGCAAAATATTTTGTCCCGACTGGTCAGATAAATACAGTGCCCTTCCGGTGACATGGACAGAAAAACGTTTGCAAGATACGACTTAACATCTTGTAAAGTTTTTTTACGATGAGCTCCGTAGTGAGTTTAATGTATCTCTTGTGATGTTCCTTAAACATTTTCCAAACTGACGAAGCTTTGGAGTCAGATGCAGGCTTTGTAAGGCGACCTAAAAAAAATACAGTTTTTATTAAAAAAAAAAAAAAAAAATCCTACATCTTTAACATTCTTTCCCTGTCTTGCTGCACAGGTCGGGTTTTTTTCAGTTGCTTATACATTACCCATGTGTCTGACAGGGTATTGTCTGTCAGTGATCTTTCCACGCTCCTCACTGCTGCTGTTGGGTCACTGGGGTGGATCGGAAAGGTCAGCCTCCTCCTTTTGCAGAGCCTGCTCTGGGATAGATAAACAAGTATGAAAGGTTTCCAAATATACATCAGGCAGGAAGCTAGATTTGCATGGAAGTGTAATGAATACTAAGGAACTACATGTAAAATAGGGTGGGTTTTATTTTAGCTATGGAAAGTTAAACACCAGTAAACCTGTAGAGCATTGCAGCAATATTCAAAACATGTTTGATTTTACAATAACATACAGTATGCCCTCAAGGCACAGTTGCCAGGTGCAGAAGAAAGTGTTTGACCTTTACTTACCCTTCACTCCACCAGCACTAGTAAAAGAAAACAAACAAACATTGAACTAATATTGTGTGCAAATACAGGAACAGCTACAGTGTTCAGAGAATACTTTATGATTAATTCCGCTTGGTACAAACTTTAATACATCCAGTAAGTAGTGTTAAAGCACAAACTCCAAATGAGCAGACAACATTAGATGAAAATTATTTCTTGAACTTTGTTTAAGAAAAAAATGTTGCATTCATACTGTACAACAGTTCTTAGAAGAAAAGAAAGGAAAAAATCTCTAACATTCCTCATAAAATACTACTAAGGAGAAAGAGTTTCTCTTTGTTGAGAATTAAATCTTAGTAAGCCTCCCATGTGAAGCCAACGGTTTATTTATTTGTAAGCTAAAGCGATACATTCAGGATTCATTGTGGCTTATAGTCAGCCATGTGTCACCAATATACATGAACTTTGAGTGAACTCGGAGAAGGATCACTCACTAAAATGAGGCATGCCCCCATGGTCAGCAGTCACTGCCAGGTGCAGAAGGCAGACTAGACAATTTAGTGCTCAGAGGCCATCCATTTTACCATCCAACCATAGTTGTGCAGAATGAATCCACAATGTAGTGTACTGTTTTAAAAGTTGAGCAGATTGCAAGCCAAGGTTTTCCTTTTGGAGCTTTCACTGAGTGCAAACTAAGGAGATCTAGATTCTTTAAGGAACGAGAAAAGTTGCATTAAATGTAAAAAATCATTCAGTTCAACTGGGAATTCTTGGATTTATTTCTGAGAGAAAAACTCAACTCTACTGCATGCATTGGGCGATGCCGAGGACGGGTGTCATTGCTGCAGCTCTCTCCTGTGATCGCAGTAGGATTAAGTAAATCAAGATGATAAAGTATCCAAAATAGTGACACAGTTATGGAGGACGTCTTACAAAAAGTTCCAAAGTTTTAACTTAATCTAACATTTCTGTTTTCCTGCAAGCTCATGCTAGCTTGAATGAAACATTTGAAAGGGACTCCAAAAATACTTATTTGCACTTTTGGTAATACTATACTATATATATATATATTTATATATATTAAAAATTATATATATAATGCATTCTGTAACCTGTCAACTTCAA
Organism: Cyprinodon diabolis; assembly: GCA_030533445.1. Classification (NCBI taxonomy): domain Eukaryota; kingdom Metazoa; phylum Chordata; class Actinopteri; order Cyprinodontiformes; family Cyprinodontidae; genus Cyprinodon; species Cyprinodon diabolis. The sequence continues at coordinate 39,986,514 of CM060065.1, read as the reverse complement.
CAAGAAATATGAGGACAAAAAAATGTCTTCCATTTTGTGTGATGTAGCATTAAATCAATATAGCTTTTGCTGTGATAGAAGAATTATATTTAAAGGTATAATGGAGGATTTTCGCAAATTTTGGAAAGACCCGCAGCACATGCACAACCCTTCATCTGCTCCTGGGAGGGAACGCTTATTAAATGCATATGAGAGCACCCATTTCTCCTCGTACACATTCTGTTTAAAAGATGCTGTTTGCATGACTCATACAAGTTTACATTCAAAAAGAAGATTTGCCATTTTTCCACGTCAGACTCACAACCGATAAGTGAAAATGGGGACGAGAACGTAGGACGTCCTTACTTAAACATATCACCAGAATGATTGACAATTAAGAGGACCACTTATTTTGATGATCCAACAGAAAAAAATGACATCCTCCACTATACCTTTAATTAAGATGAATTTTATGTATTTCAGAGCCCATCAAAAAATGAAAAAAAGAAGTCCAATAAGCACTGACACCGAGCATGTTGTCTTTACTTTGTTGCACACTAGTTTATTTTGCTCCCTATGGTTCATCTGGGGTTACATATACTTTAATTGTGTAAAGGGGATGAGCTCATGTCAACTAGATCACAGCAGGAACATGATTTTACCAATGAAATCATGAAGAGGATTTTTCATAACCCAGCTGGTAGCCTTTCAGGTTGTTGCTCATTAATGACCTGACATAAATTCCCTGAGACTATGAAAAGGAATAAATGATAAGATCTCATGGCTGCTTAGCTGTGGCAGCCCCAAAAGTAACTTGTTACACATGATTCAAACCTAGTAAACAAACCAAAGCTATTATTGAAGCTTATGAGCAACTCCAGATAGGAGTTCATATCAACATCCATCCATCACTGGCCAAGAAACATACAGACTACAATTTTTTTTTGTGTGTTTTCATAAAAGTATGAACTAACATATGAATGTAGCAGATGGTCTGCTTGTCTACTCTAAAAGTAAAATTTTTTTTTTTCAATATACCTAATCACCACTTCTAGCTCATCTTTAACTCATTTTTGACAGTGCTTTTATCTGCATCACTGCTTATATTTTTCTCAGAAGTGGACTGTAGAGATTCTGATCAATCATTTGCACATTGATTTTACACCAGGTTATGTGCACTACAAAAAAAAATCAGTGCTGCAAACCGCAGGGTTTTGTAGACAGATGTTTATGATTTGAAATCTCAAGTATTTATTGCGTACATTTGCCCCTATAAAATTCTTAGTTCCACTCCCAAAAAATGAAAAAAAAGCCATAAGTTTACAGATGATACTGGAATGCAGAGTTGTAAGTATATTTTTTTCTCACCTAAACTTAATGTGGTCCTCGTGGAGCTAAAATACAAGAAAACAATGTATCCACTGTGACCACAATACATTTTATCGTTATAATAATGAGATGATTCTGAACTGACCTCATCATCAGAACAAACACACTTTTTTATAGCATGAAGAATTCTGTATGTTTCAAGAAAATAAATAATGAATAGACTAAATTCCAGATTTTTCTGGCTTATGGCTGGATTAGATCATGTTCCACCGATAATTAATTCATCACTGCACATCCTAATTGAACTATATTGAACTTTGATCCTGGCGTGCAGGTAAGCTTTGCTCGGCACAGCAATAAACCTTCTTGCATTGAGCAAGCCATTTAAATGAATGGATTATAGAACACAGTGGTATCTTTATCATAGAAATCCCTTTAAGCAAAGCAAAAATAATGCCTGATGTTCCTAAACTGTTCCTATGCCTTGATATTCTGTGAATTACAGTAATTACCACAAACAGGATGAGTGAAAAGAAACAAACTTGTGGAGTGAAACATGCACTGGGAAAACTTTTCTCTAAAAGCAAGCAGCTTCAAATGTTAAAGGGAGGGGTTAAAATATCTTCCTTAAAAAAATCATGCCATTTGCGTTAAGTATGCACTTTTGGAGTCATTGGTCTAAATGTTAAGGTTTTGCTATTTATACTATTTAGAAAAAAAAATAAAAAATGTAATGTTTTTCAAACTCAGGCTTTCTGGCAGCTGGTTTTGAGATGCATCTCTTTCTCTTTGTTAGCTAGGAAGCAAATTAGTATACTATTTAGAAAAAGAACCTTGCTAAACCCCTAATAGAAGTTTAAACAGCAGCAGTTTCTTTACAGTAGAAATATTTCTCATTATCTTTATAAGAAAAAATGCTATCAGATCTTAATGAAACTATCAAATGAAACTGGATCAGTAGATGGAATCTGAGGAATGTTTTTTTTTTTTTTTGTAATTTCTGGCTGCACCTAGAGGAGTCTGAGCAAAAAAAATAATTGGATGAACTTTATCTTCTAGTGAAATTTGTGTGATCTGGTTAATAGTCCCAGTTAAATTCTCTAACTCCTGGTGGGACTAACTTGCTTTTTTATGAACCCATTCTAAATGTAGAAACAGTAAAACTTTTCACCACCATTGCACTTCTATAGAAGCTGCAGTCATCCTTCCCTACAGAAAAAAAAAACAACAAAATATTCTACACTTCTAAATGAATCAGTGTAAATTCAATTGTGAGATTGCAGCTGTCAACTGTAGAGACATGGTGTTGGCTCAAAGCTTGCTCACTTTTCTAAGCCTAATCCTTCTGACATCGTTTGCAGTTTTGGCTGACAAACAACCAGTGGCATACAGAATTAAACAACAGATGGTTTTTGCCACTCAAAGTATCTCTTCAACAGTAAAATGTTATTTCTGAACTCTCGTTCTTTTCCTTCCCCTTTGCTGTACGGATGCAGATGCACATAAACACCCACGTACAATCAAGCACACAAACAGAAAAACAGGCTGACATGAAGAGATCTAAGGAATGAGAACTGCAAGGCAGACAAAAAATTTGCCTCCGGTCTTCTTCATTTTCTGCCCTCTCCAGAGCAGCACAGCTGAATTTGGAGTCTCTCATCTGAGACCAATGAAAAATTTATACTTCTAAATATTTAAAAAAGCTATATTTTTTCACTTCCAAATGTATCTTCAAAATTGGTCATATTAACATATTTCTGTGTTATTAATCATTTTTCATTTTACCCATAGATACTTTAAATGAATAATTTTCCTTCTTATGACTATCAAATAAGCCAAAAGCATCAATGAAAAAAAAGTTTGACTGCGTTTATGTTGAAGTATTTAAGTCATGCAAAAGCTTCTAGCCAATAATGATTTGCCTCTGTGTATTTGTCCTTAATCAAATGTGACGCATAAAGGGTGCACACCTCAGCATCCTGTTCAACTACTCAGTGACAAATGTGCTGCAGAATCTTACAGTCTGCTCACTTGGGGAAATATAAAGCAAAAGTAATCAATTATCACACCTCCCACCACATTCTCATTGCAACGGGCCCTTGATTATTTAAGGGAATTAGCTATTGATCATCTAAGTGAGTCAGTGGGACAGCCATAAGCGGGCCAAGCAGCAACAATGCAATTTGCTGCATTTCTCCATGACTCTGGAGCCTGCTTAAACACTTGGCACCTAAGATGACTGACAGGATGTGCTGAAATTAACCAACATTAATTATGCATGGAAGGAAAGATTGCTTAAATCAAGGTCAACAAATGTTGAGGAGGCATAGTAATCTCTAACCATATGCCAGACTGCAGCAGTGAAGTGCACCGCGTGCTGAGTGTCTGCAAGCTCGCAGTTCATTATCACCATTATCATCCAAGATGTCTGCATTCTCGCCAGGGCATTCAGCCACAGGGTGTAGTCATTAAAAACTACAATGAGATTTCCACAAGTGCAGATTACCTGAACAAATCTACAACACTGCAACTTTTCATGCATAGCACTAGTTGTTCTTTACAGATCACGTAATGTGGCTGGCCAAGGAATCCAGTGTAAATTATATGGATGGTCACTTACAGTGTATTTTAAAGAGATAAAAAATGGATACAAATTGAATTTTTATATTGTTTTGAGGAAACACAGCTAATCAATGTACTGAAGTAAATCTAAATAAAGTCATACTTCTTGTGTTAAACAATTAATCTCATTACATCTCAAAATCTTCTCAAAGTTGAATACTTTTTGCATGTTACTGAGAGAGTAGTTTCAATTACAGACTATACTTGTACTTGCGGTCTACCTCATTATCTGGGACCTTGCAGGTCCCTTGGGGTAGGAGTCAGACAATCCTAAATGTTGTACAATGTTATCAGAAGATTATGAATATTTTAAATCGCTAGAACTGATTGATAGGTCATTCAAATCAAGGGTAAAACCAACTCATTATTAGTTAAATGATTATAACTGTAATTTGCTTACTCACTAAAGTTCTTAGTCTTCCACATAAAGGTTGGACTCCTCAATTGGTTTTTAAAATCCAGTTGTCTTTCCTTGATTTGAGCAGTGCTTAATGAATTCAAGGTGTCCTTTAAAATAGCAGCAGATAAATGGAAATAATCATGATTCTGTCATAATGCTAGCTCTTGGACTCCTTAGTAGGCACAAGCACAGAGAGAGGCAGATTTAAACAGTTTATTTTCAGGAACATGCAAAGGAGAGCAGAGTATGGAAAGAGCTGTGGGACCCAGGACTGAGAGAGGCAGGTGAGTAGGAGTACATGAAGCCTGGTCTTAACTGGTTGGAAGTAGATGTTGGGATTTAAGAGTGGAGAAACTGGTTTTTCAGGGTGTTTGGAGATGAGGGTGGACAGGTTTGAGCCAGGGGTTCTGAAGGCCAAGTTGGTGAACCTGAGGAAGGAGCAGGACAAAAGCTTTGTGGGAGGTAGATGCAACAGGAGTCTTTGGCAGAGTGGATCCTGAAGCTGGGAAGTAGAAATCAGGGAACCTGCTCCTTCTTAAAGGTCACCACTAATTGAGGTAATGGAACCCAGCCCCCCCCACTAACGGATGCCCTTTCCAGGTGAGAACCAGATTATATCAAATTTACACCAAAGGAGCAATATAAAAAAAGACTATGAGCATTTGTTTTAACACTGAGACACTTGTTTTATGCTCTCTGTGTGCATAGAAAGACCCAGAACCATACAGTCTAAGACTGCAAGCTCTTCTCTATGCTTAATACACAAAACTCAATACAGGCCTGCAGAGCTGCTCATCTCTGTTTTCTTTGAGTATCAGTCTGCTCGTGCTTGGATTACTCCTGCACACTTATGTTAAACATTTGGCACCAGTTTAGGGAAAAAGGAACAAAAGGAAAAAACATGGAGACATGTACTTGCCTATGATAAAGCACTTTCCCGCCTCCTCTTGCTACTACTGTGAGTGACAGCTATTAAGCTAATGTGGCTGAGATTTTTTCTCCAGGGAGTTTGGTAGGTTGACCAGACGTCCTCTTTTTCCCGGACATGTCCTACTTTTCATACCTAAAAAAAATGTCCGGGGGGAATTTCAAAATCGTCCGGGATCTTATTGAGCTTACAGAACCAGACCGCAGAGCTTCTACATATCTTGAAATTTTGTTTCTGGCATCATCATGTTAGTAAATAGGTTCATAAATCTTTTTAAACAGAGAGAAGTAGGGAGAGCTGCAGGTTTAAAGGTGAATCAGATTTACTGGGATATCCAACATGTAATAAAATATATCTCCCAGTTAACCAGAATGTTTACAAGAAAAAAATATGCTATGCTATATTTAAAATGCAGCATATCCATTTTTTTCTGGATGGAATTGAAATTTTACTTCGAGGGATGCATGATATATCAATTTTAGCATTGGAATCGGATCTTATTAATTACAAATATAAGGACCAAAAATATGCTTATGTATATATATATATATATATATATATATATATATATATATATATATATATATATATATATATATATACATATACATATACATATATAGAGCGGGTAGGTCCCTCGTTCCACCCCTTGAACAATACCTCCTTAACGACCGACTCTTAACAATCACAGACAGGTTTCAGGTATTACTGGAGACAATCCCCCCCTTAACGGCAATCCCCCCCCTTTAACGACCGACCCTCAGAATCATAGACAGGTTCAGATATTACAGGCTAACGATTGAACCAAACGACCCATTCATCGGTTACCATTTGTATGTTTCCAAGCAATACGCAGCTTTGTCCATATAAGACTCAAACTCACTGCGGATCCAGACATTTGAATTGAGAAAGCTTCCTGGAGAGGTGGCGAAACGTCTTCAAATATTGGAAACCAAGTCCAGTGGATATTTTTTGAATTTTTACAGAATGACTATGACCTGGATGACTGAGAACCTTCATCAGCATGCACCATTTAAGTTCAAAAGCACTATAATATACATTTTGAAATAAATATAATATTTGACATTTATTATTTTATATTACATTTATTTATTTTGCATTTTTTTTATAATCAATGCTCAGTTGATATTTTTGTGTCTTACTATATTGAAGGAATTCATCTATTTACAGAGTAATCATAGAGCAGCAGATTAAAGGAAAGGATTAAATTTAGTCCTGAAGGAAAAAGAAAACTGCTTTAGTGTCATCTGCCGTTCACGCATGAAATAGACATCATTATCAAAAGAGGGCTATAGAAGTTTTACTTACCTGTTGTATATAATGTAATGTACGGTATTGTAGATGTAATTTGGGCTTACAATTCCTAAGTTATTTGCTTTTTCATTTGGGTATGCAAAATAGGCGAGAATTTCCCAAAATGAGGTGAAAGTTAAGTGGTTAGGGGGAAAAAAGCTGCTGGTTGACAATGTGGCAGCAGCCCGTCTAAACCATACATGGCCAGTAATTTTTTAAGCTGAGTTAGATTTGATACAGTATAAGCCTCATCACTAAATCCAATTTTATGGCCGAAGTAAAAAATTTAAATGCGGTTTTTAGATGTAATGTTAAATTGTAATATTGAATTTAATGTGAAATATTTTTTGTGTAAGTCACAATTAATATTTCTGTATTAACATAGTGCTAATGCAGCAAATTAAGGACCAAAATTGACATAATTAAAAAAAATTCCCAAAGAAAAAAATTATTTATCTATTTATTTATGTATTTCTGCCTCTTCATGCAAATGAGGGGCAGTCATCAGGCTTTAACTTTCACTATGGACAAGTTTCAAGGTACTTTGTTGAGTCCATGTTGATAAACTGGAATGCTAGGATAATTTAAAGAGTTTGGAAACCTATAAACATTTATATAGCAACAAAATTGGCTGTGTGCTGATACACAAATGCTGTAATTGGGTGAGAATAGAGGCAAATGTTCAACCAAGCAGTGTCAGAATGATTCCTGCCATAGTGCTGGGGTGGTGGTTAAGGAGAATGAAGAGGAGAAGGACTGTAGACTGCACCTGTACAGCTGGACCCTGCCAGTCATGCAGCTGCCATCCTATATCCACAAGGTCCGCCCTATACCCCTATGTGATTTTCAAATAAATGATAAAAAAAAAAAAAAACTTTTCATTCATAGCACTCTGATTTTTAATCATTCTTGTAGACACACCACTTCAAGATATATAAAGTAGTGCATACATGATAGAGGAAGGCAGGTCCACTCAGACCGTAGGTACTTTCTTACATGAATCAGGGAAGTTAACCCAAAAAGGTTCTTTTAAGCTCATCACAAGTGTGAGTAACCTTTTAATTAAATGGCGAGGAGGGGATCAAGTTCATTTTCATCCTTTAATAACCCGTTGCTGTGAGGAAGATTCCAGTGTTAATACATACAATTTGTTTACAGTGGTGATATTTATGAGATAATTTATGGGATGTCTATAGATGTTGACATTTTCAATAATAATTGAACATTATTGATCTCATATTGGATAAATTTACCTCTGCATTTAACCCAACACCTTGGGGAGCAGTGGGTGGTGAGCAGTGTTGTGTAAAGTAGTTTGGTCGAGGGTCAATAAGGTGAATCAAAAAAACAGCTTCAGCCACCGGTTCCAGTTTCTCTGTTGTCTTTTATTCCTTTTCTCTCAGACAAAACATTTCTCCTCGAGCTTCCAAGAGCTCAGGGCTTATATAATCAAGTGGCAACACACCTGCACTTGATTGGACCAAGCCTCAATTAAACAGGTTAAAAAAAGAACAGTCTAAACAGAGAAACAAGAATAAACTTAATCTAATTTACAAACTCATCTACATAAAGAAAGAGTCTGCAAAATAAACAGTGTGAAACAAGATAACTCAAAAAGTTACTTTAAAGAAAAACAAACAAAGCATAACTCTAAAGGAAACCCTCTAAATGGTAGAATCCAGCAAATTAATGGATGACATCATTTAGTCAATTTAGCAGGAAATACTTAAATAATGGTAAGTAAAAAGGAAAACAAAAACCATGAATATACTTTGAAACATAATAAACAATTTAATCAAATAATCCTGAAGTAATAGTTTTAACCTAAACATAAATAGATGGAAACTGCAACATAATGCTAACACAAACAAACCCGGGATAGTAAGTGAAAGTCAAAATTGCAAACTAATGTTTAAATTTAAGCATTACAGAGATTCAGAAGAAAGAATAAGGGACAAGTGGTAAACACAAACTAAACCACTTTGTCACACTCAGAGACCCAGAGTGACAGTCTGTGGGAGTGGGGCTTGAACTCAGAACCTCTGGATTTCCAAGCTCTATGCCCTAACCACTAGGCCGTCCAGTGTTGGGAAAGTTCTCTTTCTACGTGAACTAGTTCAAAGTTCAGTTCACACATTTTAAAATGAACTAGTTCAGTTCATAGTTCATAATTCAAAATTTTGAACTAAGTTCACAGTTCCAAAAAATGAAGTAGTTCATAGTTCTTTTTTTTTTTTTCATATATTGCTCAATTACACCATAGCCTACTGTAGAACCACAGACAGCAATTATTTTATAAGTTGTAACACTGAAACTGTGCGTCAGATTTCATCTTCATATCCAGTTTTGAATCCTTATCCAACCAGGGTTTACATTAGCATTGAGGGGACAGCATTTCCCCATTGTTGCTTTAACGCTTTGTTGCTGTCCATTCACTTCACACTAGTAGCAGCTGCAGCTTTCACCCCTACAGTATATTCTCAAAAACATCAGGAAAAATGTGCTGCTTAAATTGTCTTTTTTATGAGGAATTATTAAAAGAAAAACAGGAAAGTAGTCTTTAAGGTGCAAATGTTTTTTTAATTTTAATATTTTTTTCAATTTGAAATTCCATTTCAGTACATACTAAAAAGGAATACTGGAATCCTGGAAAATTATACCAGGCAGCTTTACATGAATAGTAAAACCCTCAAGAACATTTTACTAACACAAACTGAGGGACCAGGCTGAGGTAGGAATTTAAAGTTACTGAAGTGCGGATTTTTTTACTGAAAGCCGGCGGGCAAAGTTTGCAGAGAAATGTAAGATTGTTGCCATCATCCTCACCGACCACCTGGTCATAAAACTGTTTTAAGTGATCATACTGCTGCTTTGTCGCCTCCACGGTCGCCTCCATGCTGCTGTGGCTTCCACGCTGCATTTTGTTTTGATGACGCACGCGGCTGTAGGCTACGACACTGGTAGCTGGTGTTGCCAGATTGGGTGTTTTTCCCGCTACATATTAAGGCCTGTTTACGGTGTGATTTAGCCGGGGTTTCGCCTGGAGGGCTCTAAAGAAATCTGGCAACCTATTGAACGGAGTTGAACTGAGAGAGCGAGCCGTTCACAGACACCAGAATGAACGAGTTCACAGTAACGTTCATCAGGCAGTAATACAGTACGTTCAGTTCACGTTCTCCCAAAATATGAACGAGTTCATGAACTTCCGTTCAATGAACGCGTTCAGGCACAACACTGAGGCCGTCACTCCCCTCAAACCCTCTGCAGGAAGGATTGCTGGGCGCTAGGCATGTTTTCCGCATGAGCCCGTCACCATAGTTACAGAATTTCCTAGGTGGGAACAACATTTCAACCGGATTCTGAGCGGAGGGGTGTGGTCGCCCGAAATGACATAATTTGGTCGTGCGGACCTCGCGGACACATCATGCATAAACCAAGCGTTAAGCAGATCAATTACAGAATAGGCAGAGGGATAATGCTAGAAATTTTGGTTATTTCTTGTTTTCATTGAAACATTTGCAAAATCCAATTCTTGTCAAAAATCCATCCATCCATTCTAAACTGAATGATCAGGATGATTATCATAATATTGCAAAGTTTTCGGTCAAAATACAAAGATATATCACATTCTTGAAAATTTATTTTCAAACCTGGCAATATTTTGCAGAATAGGGTGGAAGCTGAGGCCACTTCACTATGTGCCTTTCAGCTTGTCATCAGTCCACTAGCTGCTCCAGTAACCTTGGAACTGCTCTATCCCTGAAATTGATTTTAAAATACATTACACATAATAATATTAGCTGTAACATTAGGAGCAGCAGTAATGTCTACACAACAGCCTAATAGTACAGTGGTGCTGAGTGCAGCACTTTTTTATTAAGTAAAAAAAAACTCTAAATAGACCATTGCATGTAAATAATAACCTTGTGTTGTGTACAATGTTATCTATATATTATATACCAGCAGGGTCACTTGCTGATTGCAGCATTATCAATTAATGTATATACATGCAAACAAAAGTACTTCATTACACCCACATTCCAAGATGTTCACCTTATTTCCCAGTAAATGTAGTGCAGAGGTGTCAAGTAACGAAGTACAAATACTTCGTTACTGTACTTAAGTACACTTTTTAGGTATCTATACTTTACTCCATTACTGTTGGGATCCGGAGGCTTGCCCACCAGTGGGCGCCAAGGATCCCTTCCTGGGGATTTATTTTTTTTGTCAGTTTCTGGGTTCTGTCTGCCTTTCTCCTCCAGAGGGCGTTCTGGGTCTCCTGAAGCTGGAACTGACTTTACCAGCTGTTTCTCATCTACTCATCAGGAGACCAGCATATAAGCAGCAGCAGGACTACACTCCTTTGCCAGAGTGTTTGCCAGTTATGGTAACAGCTAGACCTGAGCCAACCAACTTGTCTGATTCCCTGACTCCTCTGAAAGCCTGAATCTGAACTTAATCAGTCTTTGTCCTCTCTGCTTCCTAGGAAGAACCTGACTGAAACCTGGAGCTCAGGAAGAGCTTCTCAACAGAATCCTGCCTGCCTGCTTTCAGAAGCACACCTGAAGATCAAACTGTCTGAACTTGCCTGCCGGCTCTCAAGAAAAGAGTTTGGGGAAACTCAAGATCTGAAAACCATCTAGTCTGAAGTCAAGCCCTGCCGCCCTCAGTCTCCGGACCCTTCTGGTTCCCTCCCTCTGCCGTTCAGCCTGAACCACAGAACAGGTACAGACCTGCACTTCATCTCAGATAAAGGATCATTAGCTTCCTGGCTAATCCAACTGTCCCTCTCTGCAGAGAACCCTATGTGACCAGTTCCGGATCTGTTTCCAGCATCAGTCATATAACTTTGTGTTCTTTCTTAATAAACAGTTAAACTTTTCCTCTGACTCCGTGAGTGTTCTGCATGTGGGTTAGTACCCTAAATCCCATCATGACAATTACTAATTTTTCTTCTTACTTCTGACTTCTACTCATTACATTTTCTCACGAGTATCTGTACTTTCTATTCCTTACATTATTAAAACAACCGTTACTCGTTACTTTTGGCTTCGGTTTAATGCAGAGGTCACGGATTAGCGGACCACGGTCCGGTGTTATGCGGAAAAGTACATCCCTGCTGAATATGCATCCCCAGTAACGCGCCTCGCTCTGTACAACCACATATCAACGAGGGAAACGGATTAAACTATGACCAATGGAGCTACTTTTTGTTATATTAATGATATAAAAACGTTTAAATATTCCTCTCGTGGGGAAAAAATTGGTGGTTATTTGGTGGATTCATTAAAAAAAATATATGGGTGTTATGAACAACATTAAATCCATAGATTTTGTCCAAGAAACGGCTGATTTATTTGTTCTAGTCTCGTTTTTCACACAACAATAAACAGTGATGCTGACGTGAGTTTGGAAACTGCAAAGCTTTGTCTGAAGCGGAAAATCAAACGCGCATCAACACAGATCAGTGTGATGCATTCACGAGCATCAGATAGCTATGGTGCATTCAGGAACATGGGACATTTCATATTTTCAAGGAAAGATACATAAACGGAACAGAACTTAACTCATACAATAATGTATTTATTCAGCAACAGCGTGGGCTTTTTTTTTTATAATACTGAATGCTCTATAATTGTATTTCTGTTTTGTTTTTTTTTATTGTGCACATCTGCTAGCTTTTTATCCCAAAGAACTCTATAATATTACAGCAGCAAATTATCAAAGTTTTTCAAAAAAGCCTGTTTAAAAGCTCTAAATGAGGCTTCAGATCAGACAGCAACAATTACGCTGTCATTGTTTTACAGGCAAAATTAGCATTTGCTGATTCTTGTCCTTTAACTACTGATGGATATACAGGAATACAGTCATACAGTGTCAACTCCTCTTACATAGCACAGGATGCAATTTTTGGCAATTTCAATTTTGTTTTTTATTTAAAAATTCAATGTATAACATTAATGCATAAATACCTAATTTTATTTCAGTGTTAAATTCTGTTTAAAGTAACAGATCATTAAAAATGTCTGCGGACCTTTATAGGTTGATGATTTTCTTTATTCGGACCCCGCTGATTTTTTATTGGTTTCCCCTGGTTTAATGTTTCTAAATATTTATTTCCCGTAATGTGCTCCATCCAATGCGGATCATTGGCTCCATCCACATCTAGTGAAAACTAGTGTCATTGGATGAGTCATAGAACGCAAACACTCATTGGTTAGCCAAAGGAAATCATCAGAAGCAAGCAGGTGTTCTTCAAACTGCTAACGTGAATTGTCTATGCCATGCTACAATGTCGGATTCAGAAAAAGATGTTGAAATGTCTGAAAGGTCGGACACAGGCGAGAGCGTATCGGGAGACGGAGACAGAGACCAACAAGACCTCCCTCATCCTTGGCCCTATCTCAGAGAATTTTTAGAAATAGTCGAAAAATTGAGCTTTCAGTTCATATAGTGGTATCTGGCTGATTTTTTTTAAAAGTTACTTTATACTTTTATACTTTAAGTAGTTTTTGGAGCAAATACTTTTTCACTTTTACTCGAGTAAAGAGCTCAAGTTGATACTTCAACTTTTACCAGAGTGTTTTTAAACTGCAGTATCTATACTTCTACTTAAGTAACAAATGTGGGTAATTTTGACACCACTGATGTAGTGTATATACTTCCTTTAAATGAGTCAGTTTGGAATTGAATTAGTCAATTTTGCTAAACTAAAGTTTATCTCAGATTAACTCCTTTAAGCAGGCAGGGAGACAGACAGATACATTTGGACAGTTGGGCCGATGGATAGATATTTTTTGTACTTTGGGTACATTTGTTCCTCATAGGTTATTATAGATTTACTTACAAAATGATCTATTTGTTAAAATGAACACAATTTGACTAAAATGTATCAATAAAAAATTTGATATTTCACTGTACAACAGCTTGAGAAAAAAGAGAGAAGAAAATACATAAGGACAAAATCATAACAAATAGGTCAGAGATACATATTATTCCTCTTAGATTTTTCATGCTCCCTCTGCTGATAATCCCAGGCTAAAAGAAGGTGTCTGGGACTAACTGCAGATGACCATCATTTATCATTTTAAAGCTGCAAGCTGGTGTTTTGTAGAGGAAATCCCTGTTGTACAAATGGAACGCTGAGCTGACTGTAAAGCAGCCACTGCAGCAGAACCTGACTCAATGAGACCAGCTCAAAGGAAATGCTACCAAATTGCATGAGAACATTGACAGTTTTATTAGTTTCTTGACGGTTTTATTTTGAAATTCCCACTGCTAGCTCAACTCCACTGAGCTTTGTAAGAAAGCAAATGGAGAATGTTCAATGGTTAATGCAGAAGGAATTAAATATTGTTTTCTTCATAATTGTTTGCCCTGTTAGAGTGAAAGTAAATACTCACTTTGAGTTGCTGATGTGGTTTCAGGTAACATATCTTTAACAATATTCACACTGGGCCTCTTATCGATAATTTACATCTCTCATTATTGGTCACTCTAAGTGTCATTAAGAGTTCCTGCATGCCACTTCTGAGTCATTGGATTGCACTTCTCCTGCAGTGCATATCATACTGTAGCTGAGGTGAAGAGCTGATTAAAATCTGACACAGACCACTGCACCGATGACGCTTATTTGGAGCTTGCAATGAAGAGGATGATATTACTTTCTGAATTTCTCTTGACTGACCTTGTTTGCTGCTCTACTACTTTCCCTCCCGACTAGAGTGTATTCATGTGTCTGTGAAAACACAGAGAATGTCTTTGATGGACTTCAAAGTGGAAAATAAAGAGGCTGAACGCTTCTTTGGAGCGAGTCTTAAGACAGGTATATCTAGTGAAACAGACAACCACCAGAGGCCCATTTCTTCAGACAGTGTCTGATTATATGCTACATTACAATGCAAGTCATTACTGCTTATGGCAAATTAATTGCATGCCTCTCAGCTGAACTAAATTAAAACGTGGGTAGTTGTGATACTCTGGGAGACTGATGAACGAGGTAGTGTTTGATTATTCAATGTGTAAAAACCTGAGGGCTTGAAAAAAAAATCTATGGGATTCTTTACTTGTTGCCAAAATGTTTTACTGCAGTCATGTTTGGGTGCTGTCCATCAACTGAGGTATCACCCAAGCCATTTTCAGTGGAATAGCAATTTACTTTATAATTAATTCCTGTTTTATGTCTATTTCAAAACTTTAAGAGCAAAAATGGAGTGAAATGAACTGGATTATTTATAGTTAGTGTACACCTTTTTGGTGTAAGGGTAGCTGTGGCACAGAAGATTGAGTATTCACCTCACCTACAGTATGAGTCATAAGATTCCCTTTTTGATAGTATGTTACTAAAGCGAACATAAACAAAACAGAAACTGGTTAAATGGAGAAATATTTATTAATTAGTAATACAGCAGAATAACATATTTTGCAGCTCTCTCTTCACCACATGTTAAAGCCGTATTACATTGATCTACTGTGCCATTCTCCTCTCACTTGTGAGTAGGACCACAAGGTATTTGAACTCCTCCACTTAAGACAGCAACTCTACTCTGACCTGAAGGGCACAATTAGGGTCGCTGCCAGGGATTTTGAGCCTCATTAAAAGATATCTTACTGGGCCCCCTATAGCTGGGCATGAAGCCATTAAGCATTTTAAATGGGCTTACAAAAAAACTATGCATTTTAATGACATTTTTGCTTATCATTGCCATATTTTTTTTTGCATAAAACGATAGAGGAAGCACTGAAAACCAAATGAAATCATTTGCTCAATTATTTGCTGCAAGACTGATACTCTATATTCCAAATCCCAGCTATATTTAAGGGGTTTGTAAACTTGACCTCTTCCATTAAAATTAAATGCCATCATAATCAGTAGAGAAATAAGTAAAATCTCAGCAAAACATCACCATAAAAAAAAATTGTTAGTTGCTTTTAAGATTTATTTTAATTTGAATATTACCATCTATTGAAAAGATCAAACAAACAAACAATGAAAACAAATTGAAGAATTAACAACAATAATAAAAATAATCAGCTGATGTTAAACTAAATAAAGTTTCCTGTAATATAAACAAAAAATATCAGGACTTCTCATGATACATTGTATTGTATGGACTCAATGTAACACGTCCAAAAGTAAAGCACTGTGGAGAGTTAAAGACAAACCATGGCTGGGTGTCACACTTTAATAAGTAAGCACAAGGGTTCTACCAAGCATATTACAGCATAGTGTGCCTACGCCGCAACACTGAATTTTTCACCGCTGCACTGAAATTCAGACTGATATGCTCATTATCTATGAGCGATTGACTATCATCTGGGCTGCTCCTGCAGGTCTCTATCTAGAACATTTACGCACAAAGATATCATGCTTACAATTGTCAAAGTTAAACTTAAATTAGGCCAATACCCTGGCTTTTAATGAGGGTACTGGCTGCAGAAACTGTGTTTGTATTAGTGTCTTATTTGCACATATATGTGAGAAAACATGGACCCTGTGTCCTTCAGACTATGTTATCAACTCTCCCTGAGTGCTTACAGGCACATGAACCCGCAAGTTGACGCAGAGCCAGTACCCCCCGCTAAGCTCATTAAAAAAATACTGGCAATAACCCTGAACAAATTTTAAGAGCAAAAATAGTGTAATAATATATCAAGGAATGGCATAGAGGCAACATTGGTGAGTCAAGTTTCCTCTTGCAACCCCATTTACAGTCACAAACCATCGCTCAGCCTTTTTTAACCAAGAGCAATGGCCTATCTTTAAAGCTGTAGATGCACAGGTGAAAGCTTTAGATTATTGGTAAAAAAAAAAAAAACAATAATCTCTCTTTCTCTGTCTTTCTCTCTCTCTCTCTCTCTCTCTATATATATATATATATATATATATATATATATATATATATGTATATATATATATATATATATATATTGGGTGTTGGTATTTAATCTTCTGATTTCCCTGAAATCTAAACATTTCTCTGACTGTGTTTATATCAATCATACAGGCTGAACACTAGAATTGTTTCCATAGAAATTAGTAAAAACTACTAACCAAAAATTAGATTTTAGTAATTGCTGATGACTTCAAAAAAACAAAAAAAAATCATTCTGAAATTGTGTTGGTTAGACATAAGCCCAAACTAATAAATGAACCAAAACAACAGTGAAATTTATAAATCAAGAAATGTCCTTTCAGAAATGTAGTATGGGAAAAAAAGGGGCTAGTTATCTGGAAAAAACAGGAACAAAAGCTGCTGGTCCCCAAACCAAAGCCCTCTGGCCCTTAACTGGATCTAGAAATCCTTTCCATTAAGGTTATAAACAGGTGACAGTGTGCACCCCTGCCAGAGTCCAATATGCACTGGCAACAGGTGACATAAGACAGGTAATGTGGACCATTTGGAGAAAGGAGCCAGGAGACAACGAACAGTAATCCCCGAGATTTCCCTCCTTCAATCACCAGTTTAAGAGATGGAGGAGTTTTTGCTCTCAGATGATTCAAGAGGCTAAATTGTCAGAGGCTTAAATGCCCTTGGTATGCTTTTCCCACAGTAAATGGTTCTGAGTGACAGATCAGACAAAGAGCAGTTACAATGACCTTACTATGACCTTAAAATTGAAGCAAGTGAGGTCAACCAGTACAGCACCTAGAGTTTCAATTAATCTAACACAAATAGGGAAGTGCTCTTTTGACATATATATATTTTTTACTTTGAACAAACAATCCTGCTTGTATGTGATGTAGTAACTATGAATGCAGAATAATTTTGCCTTTCTTAAACTATATCCATACTTGTGCTGTCAACTTTTTTTTTGCAATATTAAATTACATTTAGCTTTTTTATTCTACACCATACCAGGAATATATACTGAACTGTACTGATCTGTTTTCTTAAAGAACTGACAGACTGAATCTGAATAAGATTTGTGGGAAAATTTATATCTTTCTTCTATTATATATTAATATTCATATTTACTCACTATAAAAGTTTTCACTCGGTCTGTTTCTCTCTCAAGGCCACACCATTCCCTGCAGAATGTTGTTTGTAGACCAGACATAGCTTCTTCCCATAACAATCTAGATTCTTTCTCAAGGTTTATTCATAACATGTTACTGTTAAGCAAGTGTGTGTAATTTGTTATGACTCTGACTGCTTTCCATTGTTGTAGCTAGGGGGGGACGAACCCTGCCCAGATCAGAACAGAGCAGGATGCTATGCCATGAGGGCTGTATTATGAGCTGTTCTCTCTTTGCAAAGATCTGAATAAATGTGCCGACTGAGCGAAATCCACCGATCTCCGTTTATTTAACTAGGATGAATAGTTGAATACTTTTTTCCCACGACAGAAACAAAAGGATTAACATCCAAGGACAAACGTGCCATTCAAAAAGCTTGAGAATTATCCCCAAGGTTTTATTCAGTTACTTGAATTTTTTCCCACCAACTTCACCACATTTTGAAAAATAAAGGTTGCTATACACCAATCTGACTTTGAAGATTTTTCAAATTCTAAAACTTTTTCTTTTGTGCTTATATTTTTCTTTTGTACAATTTTCAGAAAAAAAAAATGAAAAAAATCATTAATTTCTTAAAGAAAAGCAATTTAATACTTTTGAGTTCAGTACATATGAGTAATTTGATTTTGCATCAATTTACATTTGTTCACCCCTCAGTATATGGGGCCGTACACACCATATATGAGGGTAGCAGTAAGATCTAAGGCAGAGGTCTTCAACAGGGGATCCGCAACCCCTAGGGGGTCCGTGGAGGTACTGCATGGGGGTCGCGAAAGTCTTGGTTGATTACTTTTTTTTATATTCCCTCCTGCAATTTTTTGCAGTAATTAAAATGTCTTTAAATACACATTAACATGAATTCAACGCACTGTAGTAAACATATAAATGGAAGCAGAAGATGTCCTTCAGTCATCAATGCACACATTTAGCGACACACAGGGCTCTTTCAAGCTGGGCACCGTTTCATTCACAACACCTGTCCAATCAACCAGGAATCAGAACCAGAAATACTTTAATAATCCCAGGGAGAAATTACTTTCGTTACATGACTCCATATGTAATAGAGTGACTATAGGACCAGTTTGATATAACACAATTTCATACAATATATTTAATTAGGGGGTCCCCGCTCCATCTCGCAATCAGTTTGGGGGTCCTTGGCCTCGAAAACGTTGAAGACCCCTGATCTAAGGCTTGTATGGCCTCTCAACTTATCCGTCCTCACATTTGCACCATACACAGACTTCATTAAAAGGTGTTTAAAAGAAATTTATGTAGATATTGATGTGTTAGACAGCATTAGACAAAACATCTGAACACTAAAACAGTAACTTACTAAAGACACAATCAAAATGGGGAGGTACCACATGCGATCATGCAGATACTACCTGTTTGAACATTTTTATACTTCATCTTCACCTGCTTCCAGATGGGCTTCTCTCCCCTTTGGGATTGCACCTAACTAGAATTTAAGCAGTAAACTAGTGTTGATGAAAAAACAAAAGTCTAACCCTTATTTGACAAGCATTTGAAATCAACTGATTCTTCATTTAAGCCTAAATTTATTAATCCTTGCAAGGGAAAACAGATACAGTCTTTTCCAGTGTTCCTGCATGTTCTGGTCATACAGGACTTCACTAAAAACTTTGCATTTGTTGAAATACCCTTGGGTCTAAAGGAGTCTAGCCTTCTAAAACTGGAAGACAGCTTCTGAGGCATCAATGAGATAAGAACCACATTTAGCCTTGTCTAGCAGGACGTTTGAAGGTAAGTAAATAAAAATCAGGTCCCATATTTAACAGTAGAAGTGAGGTGATAGGAAATAGATTTTTCCATCTGCACTAGTTCTCCCTGTAATATCATCATGATTATAGCCATTTTGATATTTAATAGTTTGACTGAATATATATCTACATAATATCTGAAATAAATTTCTTCCTAGTCAAAATGAACATTTTCAGGCGTTGAAAAAATGGCATTGTAAAATAAACATTCTGGATGTCTAGAAATGAATTTCAAACTTCTGTATTCCTACTGTTACTGGTCATTTTTGAAATTATTTTGACTTGGAAGAAATGTTTTCACATATCAGTAATACATAGTCAAGCTGGTAAATGTAAAGAGAGCCTCTTAGACTGTGTAAACATTTTAGGTACCTGAATTCTTACTAGTAAAATTTTGTTTTTCGAAATCCTGAAATTCAGTTTCTGCTGGTTAAGGTATAATCTGGGGAAACTGTTCTTACAGTTTTGACCAGGAATGTGATTTTGACAGGCAAGAATCCTATTTTAGTGATCTACAAATGGAACAAAAGGGAGGAAAGTGCTTTTAATGAATATCAAAATGGCCTGCCATTACAGACTAGATATGTATAAACATACAAATTAACCTGAGCAGCAATCTTATTCTTCATTACATTTACTCATTTAAGCATTTACACATTTTGGGAGTGTTAGCCTAGTGGTCAGAGAAGTGCGCTTGTGCTCTGAGAAGGTTACAAGTACCTGTTTCAATCCCCACAGCCTCTACTCTAGGTCAGGACCCCTAACCCCCAATTGCTTCCCGAGCATCACATGATGGCTGCCACTGCTCCCCAAGGGGATGAGTTTAATGCACAGGTACATTTCTCCTGTGTGAGGTCAATAAAGTTAAATTATTATTACTAAGGTGTCTGTTTTAACATTTTTGTATACTTTAGCAAAGCTTGAACTTACTACCAATATTTTTATATGGCTTAAGGACAGGCATTTTGTATGTTTTAAGCAAGGTCTTGTATACCAGTTCTTTCCTCTATATCTCTTAGTCCATTATAATATAAAATTACCAGTGCATATCTAAAGTCTATTTGTCTACAAATGTATGGTCTAAAACTTTTAGAAACCCTGTGCTTTTCCTTCTGGCTTTTTCACAGGTGCAAGCTTTAAATGAATCACTGACAACCGGCTCTCTAAAACCAATGTGAAGCCAGCGAGAAAGACAAAAAGAAAAAGGCAAATGCAGCTCACAAACCTAGCAAGCGGGGAATCAAAGCACCTAAGTGAAAAAACAGCCAGCCAGCAGGATTGAGAGGAACAGTTGGTCATGGCTGTCACATTATCTTGGAAATATATTTGAATGTGTATTTTATAAATCAAAAGCAAGTTTCTCTTAACTGCTAAGGTTTAAAAACTCTAGATAACCATTAAAAAATGAGTTTTAAACTGGATGTTAACAGATCCATACAGCCCCCTGTACTTTTTCCGCTGGGTAATTACAATACTCTTAATCACAATAAGTAGGATTTTTTAATTAAGAAATGTAAGCAATTACTGTAATTATATAAGATCAAGGTAAAAAAAATATTATACATGTCAATAAAATAGCCAGTCTACTGACATTGCACTACCTTTTGGGGTTTCTACTGTATATCGGTATATTTTTGGTCCATCTAAATGAATACATGTTTGACTCAATTCCCATCCTATTAGTTTATCATCACAACCAGAATATCAAAACAGCAAAACATGCCAGCTGGCAGTTGAAGGCATTTTATTGTGACTTAACCATATTTGCCCCCCTGGCCTGCATGTGCTGTTGCATTCAGGAGACTGAATCATATAATAATTGCTCTAAGACAAGTTGCAACTATGCCAGTGCCGGAAAACATTTTCCCGGCTTATAATTATCAAAATGTTGTTCTGTCTTGGATGAGAAGTAAGGCGGTCCTGAAGGAATGTAAGGTCATTTTCTCTATAAAAAAATCCAGTTGACTGGTTTCAAACATGCAAGGGCAAATCCATCCTCAAGCATTTACATAAAAATATAAATTTTTAACACTCTGGAGACACTGTGCATCAATGCAACAAATTAACAATTTTCTATAAGACTAGACAACAAAGTACAGTAAGTGCTTGCAGAGAGTTTACTAGTAACATCATTTTGGAGGAAATTATGCTCTTGCCCACTTTTCTAAAGCAAAGGTTTAAAGGTTTACTGTAATTAACTTAATAGAAATAAATCTTACAATGCAAATTAAATGATTGTGCAAATGGTGCTTTTACTCTATTTAATATTTTTTACTTTTAGGTTATGAGACATTATTGTTTCCTTCAACTATATGTATGTTTTTTACTTCCTCTTGATCTATTACTTTGAATCCCAGTGTGTTTTGAAGTCTGTTTTTGTAATATTAATAAATTGTTTAAAAAGTTCAAATTAAACTGTACTAATGGATGCTTTGTAAGGCAGGCCAGACTTATTGTGAACTAATCTATGTTTGGTCAACTTTCAAATTAAAAATTTCACCAAAAAGTAGTAAAATTATTTATTTTTATCTCATCTTATGTATAAGTGTTGGTTAAAATAGAAGGGAGAAGGGGTATTTACTTCTTCTTTTTATTTCTTTACTGCATAGGTTACATCAGTGACCTAATTGAAAGAGGAAAATCAGTTAGCCAACAGCTGATAACTGTGATTGGATTAAAGTAGATGGAGTAATGATTTAGTGTGTATGTTTGCTTAACCTGCACACACTGTAGGGACAACAGACAGTTCATGTGGAGACTGAAAGCAGGCAGCAATGGTAAGAATTAATCTTTTGCTTTCTTGGGTACATCTCAAGGTCTATTGTTTTTGCTATATTCTAACTAAAGTATTTCTTATTTACCAAGATTATGGATTACTTTAGTTCATTTTATAATTTTTTCCAATCATGAATGTTGATTGATTTATTTTCAAACTATCCTCACTGCATTGTAAAAATCAGAGGCCGTGTAAAGAATATCACTGCATTGGAAGTTGATGCATATTCATTTACTAAATCCTCCTATTTATCCAGATGAATGTACATTTGCCTTCATTGATAAGGCCTTATGATTGTCATATCCCACTGCAGAGGGTCTCATGTTGCAAAGTGAGTGGGAGTGGATTCCAATCCTTTTAGTGTGTAATCATGTTTTTTGCCTGTTTTTAGCCAATTTACACCCAGTCAGACACACTGCATTAATCCTGACCCCTTTGTATAGCAATCTATTGTGTATAGAGTTATAATTCTTACACACAAGCTTCAAGGACTGCACTTTGCATTGCATTTGCAAAATTGTAAGTCAGCTTTCTGATTTACACAATATACAGCAAAAACTCAATTTTAAAATTCACTTTAAAAATAGCCAACATTTTTAAATGTACAGTTGTTTTTTATCCAATCAAAAACCTTCTTAGAGTATTTTGCCATCAGTTTCCTCTTGGACAATATAGTGGTATAGAAATTTCAAGGGCATTATTGTGTATTTGCTATAAAGCTGAAAATATTGTAGATGGTACTGTCTATATGTTCTATCTATGCCCCCAAAATCATCTACCGGTATGTATTTCATAGCAACCACTGGCAGTAGAAATACTTGCTTACGTCAACAAAATAAGACAAGGTACGACAGCTTTCTCTAGGAATTTCGAGGGCTGCTACTGCTCATTTAGCTAAACTAACGTAACAACCAGACTTGCCTGTCAGCAGGACTCAACCAATCTAAAAGTTTAAATAATGGTAATGACCGATTGAATGGCTGATGTTAGAGCTGTGGTAAGCTGCAGATCCCACTCCACATTCCACTGTGTAAGCAGCAACACCGGCCTGATTTTCCCGGGGCTCTGCCATTTTTACAAAGATTCAAAAGTAGGCCACTGCTCCATGAACTAACTACACTGATGAATACTGAGCTATACTCTTTCGTTTAAAAACATATCAAAACTCCTTTCATCACACACTCACTTTGCACCAGAAGAAGCTGTAGGGGAGAGTAATGCAACAGAAGCCTTTTCTGCAAAAGCACCACAAACAGAATCGTTTGAGGTATGCAAAAGCATATTTGGACAAGCCAGCTTCATTTTGGAATAAGGTCCTCTGGACTAATGAAACAAAGATTGAGTTGTTTGGCCATAAAATAAGCAGTATGCATGGTGGCAAAAAAGCTTCAAAGCATCATGCTTTGGGGCTGTGTTGCAAATGCAGGCACTGCGAATTTTGTTAATGTTGAGTCCACTTAATATCAGCAGATTCTTGAGAATAATTTAATTACTGTGTCCATCAGTTATTACATATATTAAAATGAAATAGAAATATGCCCGAAATTAATGCTGCAGACGCTGTGATGGGCAGCTAATTTTTCGCGGACATGCATCAAGCATAATCTAAGTTAGTCAAAAGACCTAGACTTCCCCCTCGCCAGCTCATGCCAGGACATTTCCTGGCCAGCTGTAAAATATATTGTCTGATCTTCCTTTGGGTCTCCTCCTGGCTAGGACACCTCCCCAGGAAGATATGATGTTGCCCTAAAAACTCTCTACATAAATTCTGTGGGCACAATATTTTTCTATAAAGCTTTAGGTTTTAGTCATACTTCTAAGTATCAGGTTTGTAGAAGGTGCCTCTTAATTTCCATGCAAAGATGGTTCAAACATGGACAGGAAGACGGGGGTACAAGCATGTTCTAGTTTTTGGTCAAATTAAAGAAGTACTTAGTACCATTTTCACTATTACATATCCTCTTTTAAATCCCTGAAATGGTAATCTAAGTGTTTATGAGACAACTGATGGGTCTGTTATTTTCTCCTACTGTCTCCTGCTGAAATACCACAGTTGCAACTTTCTGTGCCGCTGACCAGGTGACAGTGTTATGGTTCTTGCCTGTTCTTGCCACTATAGTCTAATAAATTGAGTTGAGAGGAGAACTGGCATCATATATGATTAAAACTTTTCCTTGACATGATAAAGAGCTGAATAAGCTCAGCCTCTGAAGTTGTTAAAATCCTTGCCCCACAAGGGGCTCTGTCTTTGTATCCAAACAGTTACAGTAGTAGCCATTCAAAATTGTCCCCACTTTCCTTGATGGGCCCTTGGCTGGTCCGCTACAGTTCCTTTTTTAAACATCAATCTTTGTACTGAAATATTCTTTATGTCATGATTTTTGGACATTAAGAGCTAAAGAGAAGTCGCTTCTCCTGGTCAGACCCTGTAATTCAGTGAAAGGGTGGAGTCAGAGTAAAACAAATATGCACACCCAGGAGAAGAAGGGGGTCAGTTCAGTGGCTGGAAGTAGGCTGCCATTTGGCTGGCTTTTGACTGGGAAGGGCCATTTTGAATGGCAGCTACTGTACAGTACTTGTGCTGAAATATCACTCAGATCTCCCTAAAAGGGCTTCTCTTGTGCACTTAAAAAAAACACCTATTTTTCCATGTTTTGCCGTGTGTGACAAGACTTTATTTAATTTATGTGCATGCAGATAAGGTTGAAGCTGCAAAAAGTTCACATTGAAGTCAGACATAGATCACATTTTAAACATAATGTAAACGACCATACAAGAAAATTTGATTTCTGAAAAGGATTGAATTTGAGTATTAAGACGTGCGTTTTGTGCCTTAGACTAACAGCTTTATTGCAGCCCAATGTAGGACTATTGGTATCAGTGGCCCCACACCTCTTGCTGCACTACTCACAGGTTATCATAGCACACTTAGATTTTGAAGGTTTGTGACATGGTGGAGATAGCAACAAAGAGGCAAAAAAACACCTTTTTCCAATGAAGAAAGAGAAAGAGAAAAACATAAAGCTGAAGAAGATCTGGCAATGTTGTTATCGGACTTGTAGGTATACCATATGTGCAAATCACTGTTAGTTTAAACCCCTGTGACTAGAGTTGATGGACAGGCTTAATCCCCTTATAAGCAAATAAAAAATGGTTACACTTCAATGGTTACTAGAGGGCTGTTGTACACTATTAGATATTGTTTAATACTACCCACCTTTAAGACATTTTGTCCCGGTATTTCTTATCCAGCTGCTTTAAGTGTGACCATGTCCTGTAGCTGTAGAGTGCGGTGCAAGCAGAATGCAGTCTGTGTTACTTTCAAGGGATGCTGTCGGGTGGATGCCATTTGAAAATTACTTTGTGCTGCTTTAACCATTGGTAATTATAGATTCTTCTTAAACACCATAACATATACTTTCAACTGGACATAGTCTGGTGTTTACTAGCATTTTGCCAACAAAACACGGTTCAACTGTACAATCAAAAGCATCAAAAATCATTTGACATTTTTTGCAAATCACCAGCGTATGTCATGAAATGATGGGTACAGTATGAATAAACAGAGATACTGTATTATTCTTGTTCCTAAATCCTCCCATACCTGTTTTAGTAGCTCTGCATAGCATACTTTTACTGATATTAAAAGTTAATTTAAAGTACCGATTATTCAAATCAAGCAATATACTTGAATGTGGCATTTTAAAATGTAGAAATAAGAAGAATAAAGCTACAATGTTTAATTTTCAGTGACATCTATTAGTCAGACTACAGTAACAAGAATCGGTGCCCCAACTGCTTCTCCCCCTAATAAATTCTTCCACAACATCCGCATCACCTAACCTGTCAAGTGTTAACGAGGTTTGTTTACATAGATAATTTCATAAACAATATTTTATTAGTCTATGTAGGATATGGATTTAATATGCTGCAGTAAAATTTGAGCAGAATGACAATCTCTATAGTCACTCTGTCAGCTCTGCAATGCTGTAGCACAAAGATGTCTGCATCTAAAATTGCAACTCACAATCCTATATAATTATAAAAAGCAATTTCTAAGACAATACAAACATAAATATTGAGACTTGTAGGTTGTAGGTGATAAGAAATCACATATTTATGCATAATATATTATATTTATGTAGTTAAATCCCTGAAATGATTTCACATTATAGCTTTAAGTTATATTTTAATGCTAGGAAGAATAATATATTATTTGAAACCATTTACTCTTTTCACTGACTCTTAGACAATAAAAAAGTGCTTTTGTTTTAAATGGCAGGTATAATAAAAGAGATAAAGTCCATGACCTCTGAGCTCTTGATATTTCATCGCAGACATAAAAAAGCTATTTTTTTGTTATACATTAATGAGAATGCACATCTTTTACACTTTAATTTAGATAACTACAGCACGAAACAAACGTGCTTCAATATCCTTGCAAAAAACTAAAAATAGACCTTCCAAGAAATTTTAGATTTGCAATTTAAGTTGGTCCTAAATACTTCCCAAACTCTTATAACTCCAAAATATAACCTTATGCTAAACAATTTAAAAGAATTAGGGATAATCAATTTAGTTCAACAATTTTCTCTTCTAAATTCAGGCTAGTGCATCCAAAGCAAAAACAATCTAGGGATGCATTCCAAGCAGTAAAAAAAAAAAAAAGGCATTGCAGTTAATGACCCATTGATTACATTCATCTTTCTGGTAAAGATTTTGGCCCATTTAATAATCCTGCTGTGGTTGCACCCGTCACAGTTGTGAACCTGCAGTGTGGAAGCATTCCTTTTAAACCATTATCTTAAATCCATTTGGCCCAGACTTGTGATAGAATTCTAAGTAGCATGCACAGCAGAATGACTCTACATTTTTCAAAAGATAGCACAAAATTCTTATATAAGCATTCACATTGTAGTGCCATGATATCTATTAAATCCAATTTAGATATTCCTCCCCCCCAGTAAATTATTAGATGAACAATGTTAAAAGAAAAACACATAAAACCAAATCATCCATTTCTTGGTATATTGATGCATTTATACCTTGCCCCCAGCAAGGATGGACCAATGGACCACACCACTGTCTCATCCCTGTGCAATGCAAACTAAAGCGGAGCTGTGTCTGTAAAACACGATAAACTGACCTCCAGTAAGTAGCTATTTAAAACTACAGGCATGTTTCACTCTGTGTTTACTTCCACTTCCCATCAGATGCAAATATATGAACGTTTACAATCAAGTTTTTTTTTTTAACCTCAATAGAATTATTGAATCTTGTGAAAATTTAGAGATTGACAAACCAGAAATTGTGAGCAGCTGAGCATCGTGTAAAATTTTGAGCATTATGGTTTTAAAGAGATCTGAAACTGCTAGAATAAAAATGAGAGAGCAGAGCAAGTGGCAGGGTATAGGAAAGAAAGAAAGAAAGAAAGAAAGAAAGAAAGAAAGAAAGAAAGAAAGAAAGAAAGAAAGAAAGAAAGAAAGAAAGAAAGAAAGAAAGAAAGAAAGAAAGAAAGAAAGACAAGCGCACAGGCCTTCTAGAATTTCTCTTTGTTAAAAACCTCTTTATTTTTACCTCCAACATTGCTATATATTTTCCACCCTTCCTAAACTTAATCCATGAAAATTTTAGTGCTTTTCATAATCCCACCCCTCCAAAAAAAAAAAAAAAACCCAGAAACAACCAAAAGTAAACTGATGATGATAAAATCTCAACTTTTAACTATGAAAATAATTCTTAATTTTCTTGAGTTTCTAATATTTATTAAATGATACTGTAGAAAAACTGTTTTGACAAGATT
This sequence comes from Cyprinodon diabolis, assembly GCA_030533445.1. Lineage (NCBI taxonomy): Eukaryota > Metazoa > Chordata > Actinopteri > Cyprinodontiformes > Cyprinodontidae > Cyprinodon > Cyprinodon diabolis. The sequence goes on along the minus strand of CM060065.1, from coordinate 39,958,559 downwards.
ATTATTGTCAAAGATGGTGGAGGTAGTTATGGACCCAAAAACAGAGTACCGTATCTTCACGACTATAAGGCGCACTTAAACGTCTTTTTTTTCCCTCAAAATGTGCGGTGCGCCCTTTGGTGCGGTGCGCCCTATGTGTGTCGTAACTGCGACTTTTGAGACCACCTCATTGAGGAGATGATGAAAGAGTGGCTGAATGTAAGGAGACCAGGTGGTTTTTTTCCACTCATCACCATCGCTGTTAATCTGTAACTCCATGCGTGCCCATCTCACAGCTGATGTGAAAAACATGGTTTAACAAATTAAGCTGTGCTCGCTGTTATTCAACCGCTCGACATCGGTGTGAACCGGACCCAGCAGGTGCAGCTCAAGCAGCGTGTTTACATGCAAAGTCAATGGTTGACGCGCGTATAGGCGCAGCAGCGTTTTGAGCAGCAGGCGCAGCGCGTCGGGAGCGTTTAAGCATCTGACGCACCGCCGACGCGCTGCTGCTGCTCGAGATGGAAAAATTGAAGTTTTGCTGCTGGACGCGCCGCATCAACCAATCAGAGAAGCTGATCTGGGAGCTGACAGCGAGACAGACACATCGCTCTGATGACATACACTATATTGCCAAAAGTATTTGCTCACCTGCCTTGACTCACATATGAGCTTAAGTGACATCCCGTTCCTAATCCATAGGGTTCAATATGACGTCGGTCCACCCTTTGCAGCTAGAACAGCTTCAACTCTTCTGGGAAGGCTGTCCACAAGGTTTAGGAGTGTGTTTATGGGAATTTTTGACCATTCTTCCAGAAGCGCATTTGTGAGGTCGCACACTGATGTTGGACGAGAAGGCCTGGCTCTCAGTCTCCGCTCTAATTCATCCCAAAGGTGTTCTATCGGGTTGAGGTCAGGACTCTGTGCAGGCCAGTCAAGTTCATCCACACCAGACTCTGTCATCCATGTCTTTATGGACCTTGCTTTGTGCACTGGTGCACAGTCATGTTGGAAGAGGAAGGGGCCAGCTCCAAACTGTTCCCACAAAGTTGGGAGCATGGAATTGTCCAAAATGTCTTGGTATGCTGAAGCATTCAGAGTTCCTTTCACTGGAACTAAGGGGCCAAGCCCAGCTCCTGAAAAACAACCCCACACCATAATCCCCCCTCCACCAAACTTTACACTTGGCACAATGCAGTCAGACAAGTACCGTTCTCCTGGCAACCGCCAAACCCAGACCCGTCCATCAGATTGCCAGATGGAGAAGCGCGATTCGTCACTCCAGAGAACGCGTCTCCACTGCTCTAGAGTCCAGTGGCGGCGTGCTTTACACCACCGCATCCGACGCTTTGCATTGCACTTGGTTATGTATGGCTTGGATGCAGCTGCTCGACCATGGAAACCCATTCCATGAAGCTCTCTGCGCACTGTTCTTGAGCTAATCTGAAGGCCACATGAAGTTTGGAGGTCTGTAGTGATTGACTCTGCAGAAAGTTGGCGACCTCTTCGCACTATGCGCTTCAGCATCCGCTGACCCCGCTCCGTCAGTTTACGTGGCCTACCACTTCGTGGCTGAGTTGCTGTCGTTCCCAAACACTTCCATTTTCTTATAATACAGCTGACAGTTGACTGTGGAATATTTAGGAGCGAGGAAATTTCACGACTGGATTTGTTGCACAGGTGGCATCCTATCACAGTTCCACGCTGGAATTCACTGAGCTCCTGAGAGCGACCCATTCTTTCACAAATGTTTGTAAAAACAGTCTGCATGCCTAGGTGCTTGAATTTATACACCTGTGGCCATGGAAGTGATTGGAACACCTGATTCCAATAATTTGGATGGGTGAGCAAATACTTTTGGCAATATAGTGTATGATATTAAGGCAAATGAAAAGGGCTGGATGGATGAGGAGATGATGAAAGAGTGGCTGAGGGAGGTGTATGTGAGGAGACCAGGTGGTTTTTTCCACGCATCACCATCGCTGTTAATCTGTGACTGCGTGCCCATCTCACAGCCGATGTGAAAAAAAGGTGAATCAAATGAATGCTGTTATCCGGGGGGTCTGACAAAGGAACTTCCACCGCTCGACATCGGTGTGAACCGGCCGTTCAAAGTAAGGCTGCGAGCGGCGTGGGAGCGATGGATGACAGACGGAGACCACAGTTTCATGAAAAGTGGAAGGCAGCGCTGGGCAAGTTACGCCACCGTTTGCGGATGGATTGTAGATGCTTGGACTAACGTGTCTGCTGGCTCTGTTGTTCAACTTTCGCAAAAGCCGGCATTATTTCTGAGGAGCCGCCCGGCACGGAAAGTGACTCTGACATCGAAGAAGGGGAAATTGGCATGTCTGATTTAGCGCAGCTGTTTAATTCAGAAACAGAGGATGATGACTTTGATTAATACTTTGTAATAAATACATGAATAAAGCACAATCATACTCGGTTTTGCTCCCGCTCTATTTTTCTACCTGAACACTTAATTCAACAGCAGCCTCTGGGCCGGGTCTCCTCCGGGTTCACCGCGGCGGCTGGCAGGTGTTTTTCATCTAAATAATCTAAATCTTGCAGCTATATTTGCTGTGATCAGAGGGAATAAAGTAGTTTTAATATGTTTTTAAGTGAGAAAGTCCACCTGAAAACTTAATAATTGCAGTCAGTTCATCCAGATTATCTATTTCTGTCGGAGGCGCTCAGACCCCGACATACCAGCGGTACACCGACAGTAGAAATCCCTTCAACAGCAGCCTCTAGGCCGGGTAGCCTCCGGGTTCACCGCGGCGGCTGGCAGGTGTTTTTCATCTAAATAATTTAAACTGCAGGAACCAGGATACCGGTAATAAAAGCGAACATATTCCGTCGGCAGGTTTCAGGATTTTAAGTTAATTTATGAGTGATCACAGCTCTGTCATCAGCGATGTGTCTGTCTCACGGCCAGCTCCCAGGTTTGATTAATACTTTGTAATAAATACATGAATAAAGCACAGTCATACTCAGTTTTGCTCCCGCTGTATTTTTAAATACGCAGTAGAGGTATTTAAACGTAGTAGAGGACATGTACCTGTATATAAAAAACGCGCCCTATAGTCCGGTGGGCCTTATGTGTGTGTTAAATACAGAAATGGCACACATAACTGAGACTGCGCCTTTTAGTACGGTGCGCCTTATGGTCGTGAAAATAACTGAAAAAGAAAAGAACTGATATGACACAAAATGGAAAAAGAAACCAATTACCAAGAAAACAGAATGACATAAGTAACTGAAAACTCAAAATAAACTGTAAAAGAAGTCCAAAAGGGGAGAACCATAAAAAGTATATAAGTTTACATATTAATTATAAAATGAAAAAGGTACTCCTATCTCCAGAAAATGCATTTTGCACATTCAGTTGAATTTTCAAGTAGCTATATATTCTGTTTAATAGAAAAACACATTTATTTAAATTTTTATTTAAATAAGCCTTCACAATATAATATAGATCAGCAAGATAACGGTTTGTTTAGCTGAAATGGGTAATGTAACATCAGAGTTATTGTGTCAAATTTGAAGGGTCATTGTCAGAAGGCTGAACTTAAGCAAACAGGATGTCATGTGTTCTTACAAATATTTCTGTTATATGCAACCAGAGTTAAGGCATAGTTTTATTTGATTTCTGAGTAGAATCAAAATCTGGGGATATTTTGATATAGTCATGCATTCTCTTGATGACCTCCTGCCTAGCCATCCAGTTGATGGCTAGTCACTCAAGTATAATGTTATTTCTACAAGAAAATGGAGGAGATTGTGCATTAAAAAAGTCAAGGAAGATGACGGTGATTTGTGCTGATCCTTTTCCATTACTGCTCCAAGGGAAAACCTTGCTTTCAGCCCTTTTCCTACAAAATAAACTCAATGTCACCATGGTTTTCTTGAGCAATATAGTAAAACCTCACAATTAAAATTCAGTGTCAAAACAAAACATATCAACCTGTAGTCCAATCCAGACTTTCTGACTAAAGATGTTGCAAAAATAAAAAATCTAACATGCATCTTATTTTTAACATTGCTTACTTAAACTAAGGTATAGTAAAAATTGTATTAATCAGGCCGAGTTACTGGGAATTTCTGAGTTTCTCTTCCACCATCTTAACTTGTACAACATTATTTAGCGGAGATTTTCAATAGCCTTTAAGACATTTTACATGATGAACATTAACATGAATCTGGACATGGAAACGAAATATGAGGTTTGTTGGTGAGATCAGTCCCCCTGAGCTTCTATGCTATAATTCACGGTCAATACATTTCAAGGAAAGCTTTTATAAGCCAGATATGATGCTTTAACAAGGAAAAGTAATTATTAGCTTCTATTTCACATTTCCCAACAGAAACAAAAACTCTCCTTATCAGTTGGAGTTTATCAAACATCACTTATGGTTATTTTATAATCCTCTAGGCAACATCTTCTCAGAAAGCATCAAGTTTTAAGGTGAAATTCAAAGAGGAGGATGAGAATATCCTGCCCTGCATTCCAATTTCTTTTATTTTAAAAAGGGACTCATTGGTTTAGAAGTGGAGCTTGTATTTGTGTATAGCTTTATCTTGAAAATTAACACGTTTGAAAGAAGTTAAACCTAAACTATAATAATGGACCAAATTTAAGAGTTAACCATCTTCATCAACTCCAAATAGAAATTGTATTTATTGTATTTTTTTAAGAGATCTAGCAAAGTGTAAAATAAACACAAGCAGTGTCCCTGCCTTCCTTGGTTGGTGGTCTGTAATGGACCAATCACAATACAGCACCGGGAGTTTTTTTTTAAAGGTGTAGCAGGTAACTTTGAAAAGCTCTATGTTTTTCATATTAACTAAAACTGTCACTATGTCCCGCCAGTAACATATAAGACAGATAATCTGTGGGAAAAATAAATAAATTGTTACTAATTGGAAACAACCAATCAGAGCCAGAAGGAATGTCTTGGCAGTCTCACTGATATTTGTATGTCAACGTAAAGAATATCACTGATGTTTGTTCACCATGTGTGAACGTGCCATACCAGTTTATCCACTGAAATTGGTAGCCCTGCTTACTCGTTTTTGGCTTACCTCTGTTGTGGGGAAGCAGAGAGCAAGGTGAGGGACCTGTAAGGAGTGCTTGTTCAAATTTTCAGGCAGGACCACAGTTTTCTCAAAAATCTCTACTGCATCTTTACAAGCCATCCTGTCTCTTTCTGTCAGTGGTTCTGATAGACCACTCCCATTGTATCCATGGGGCTGGTCTGTAAAAGGCCTCTTTTTTAGGAAAACATTGTACATGTAAAAAAAAAAAAAAAAATCAGAATAACTTAAATTAAGCCAACTAATGTAAACTGGTTTGTTTTATTAACACTGGCTATTTGTACTTAAACTTAAAGTCTTCACAGTTAATTCTTTATCTGTTTACATATTATCACATATTGACCAACTTTTTTTCATTGATCTGCAATGTTTATAATGTTTTGATACATAAATACATATTTTTGTAATGACATACATATGAATAAAAATGTGAAATATGAGAAAACCGAAGTCCATAACGAACCTTAAAAAAAAAAGGAAAAAAAAAACCCACAGGGGAGGAAATCATGTTGTCCGCGTTTCCATTCTACCAAAATGCAAGAGAAGAGAAATGTTTTGCTCATGGCAGAAAGGTGTTAACGTGCAGAGCATTTCTTGTAACCATTACAAGAGCAGCATGCTTTCTGTTCTGTAGGTAAAATAATGCTTTTGGGTGTAAGTGGGAGTTTATCACACATGGATGCACATAATTGTGGCCTGTGGCCTGTTCACTCCTGCGAGTGTGCTTTTTGTCTTTAAGTCTCTCCATCTGAAACAACACAGGAGGAAGATTCACTAGTAGGGAGATGATAAACTGATATTGATAGATGATGTGTCTGTAAGAAAATAACCACTGACCTCTTTGTCAATCATTTCAGCACATGTACAATTAAATATCCTTGAAACAGTAAAGCCCTTGATTTGTTTTTCTTTTCACTAAGTATTGCTCAGTATTTTTCCTCAAGGAAACCTCATATTTAGTCCTTCCAGCCATAATCGCCACCTTTTATTTTGTAATTTTCATTCTGCTACCTTGAAAGCCAATCATTTGAACAGCAGATAGGGGTGTGATTTCTTATCTTTGTGAAGAATATTTCTCTTTGCATGTGACAAAGAACAGATCCAAAGAGCCTCTTTCAGAGAAGGAAACTTTCTTGTTATTTCTAGTCATGTGTAGTTCAATATTCCAATCATTACACATTATGCTGCTCTTCTGTAAAGAGTCAGGATTGCACACAAAGCACAAAGAGCCTAAACCTGCTATGGGATTAAAAGCAAGCTTTGCATAGCTAAACAGTGAGATCCCTTGAAGCTGTCAGTCGTTTCAGTGTGCCTGTTCCATGAATCAATTCCAACATCAAATGTGACAGCTATAGATTTAACAACTTTGCCTGGATCATAGAGAACAAAGTTGATTTCTGAGTCTCTGCCCAAATGTCCTCCTTAGTTTCCTCACCTAGTACAATATTCCGTTGACTCTGTTGATTTAGGTTGAAAAGGAATTGCTATTTTTTTCCAATACTTTGCTTTCTGTCCCTCTTGGAAATCAACAGTTTTTCTCACACCTGTAGCTCCTTTTCTTCAACATTTTAGTAAAATTATTAACCTGATAATGGTATGAAATCTTTTTCACACGGTCGCTTTCCCCAAACTACAGTTATCCTGTAATGAATTTGCTATGAAGACACAGAGTCCAGCGGGAAAAATGGAATGAGGGTGAAAGGAGATTGTGGGAGCTGCTTGTAGAATTTTAAAGATCCATTATCTCAAACTGGGCTGATTTAATAACCATGAAGGGACAGTCGAGTGTTACATCCAGCTCTGGTTTAATGAAAAATTCACCTAAATTATGTCATTTTAAATTGAAAGTCTCCTTCTAATTCCATGCAATAGACCCTGAATGATAGGAGGTAAATGTATTCTGCAGAAGGTAAAGATATTCCCTGAGAGCTAAGTGAAATGAATGATTTCCTTTGCTGATTCAGCGAAGTGGGAGTTGAGCTGATCTTCTTAAGGATTTCTTATTCCCTGTGTCAGCGTCCGCAAATGTGAGAAACGACAAACAATTGCTCCTATGTTTTCAATCTTCTATAATAGTCTGTGTGGAAACTGGAAATATTTTCACTTCACTGAGTAATTGTGCAATTTGTAAACTATGAAATATGGGAATGTTATATCTTAACAAGGACTTTCTGGTGATTATTGGGCCATTTTGTCTCTCGCTGCTTCCATTTAACACCTATTGATTTAATAATACCTGTTAATTTCCTTTTTCAGTAATTAAATATTGTTTTAAAACATAAGGAGCTAAGTTTTTAAGAAATGCTCAAATGTTAAAATGTTTTGCAGGTGAAAAGGACAATGTCACTCTTCAGTAAAATCTCTGAGCTTTAAACAAAGCACAGTGTTGCTCGTGAAGCCCGTGGATACAGCGGGTGAGGAAATTTAATTTTTTTCTTATTCTCTGCTTGTTGATCGACCAAGTATTCCATGCCTGACCAGGCATCATTGTGTCCGGTGTGCCTTTCTGCACCATGCGGGGTTCTGGCCAAAGACTGCTACAGGAACACCGGCCATCTTTTGAGAGGCAATTTATGAACTAAAACTATTTATGACCCCGTTTTGACATGGTCTGACAAGCTGCTGTTCCTGGCCTTTTATTACCATCTTATTCTAGCAGCTAATGTACCAGCGTTTGCAGATCACAGTAGTGTGTTTGTGGTCTATTGCCTAGCTGATGCTAGCTGTGGTCGCCGCTAAGCTATTGGTTGCCATGGCAACAGAAGTGTTGCATGTCCCACATTGCTACTTGTTTCACAAAGATCTCAGTGCAGTCACATCTAATGCATTGTTCATTGTTAATTGTTCATTATTAGATTAAGTGAAACTTGATTGATTGACTGTTACCAAAGACCATTGTCCTGCATCTGTTTGCTATGTATAATTTCTATTGCTAATCTGAAAGATATCCCCTCACACTGAATATTATCAGAATCTACCTTAAGAAATTATTCAAACCTTTGTCTGTTTACTGATTGTACCATGTAGGCTATTCTGTGTTTATTGCAGTGGCTTGTAGTGTTTGCATAGTTTATGAAACATAATACAGTGATAGGGATTATTATATTCAATGAATACAGCACCCCTTCTGTTTTAATTGTGGTACTCTGTGGTTATTTACACAGCAGTGACTGGTTGTCTAAAATGAGTAGAGCCTACCTCTCTTGGTTAACAAATGAGTAGACAATGATAAATATTCACCTTATGGTTACTGATTAAAAGCTTTACTTAATTTATAAACCAAGTTATGGGCATTTTCTGATGGTGAAGATGTCTTGGATTTTAACAGCTGGTTCAAAATGTCCAGCCACTAAGGCAAGCTGTTAATAACACCTAGTACTTGAGAAAATTGTCAGTTATAATCATTTAAGATTTAACTAAAGATGATTACTTGGGTTTACCCTTGATTGAATGGAATACCTGGGAGTTATAGTGAAGAAATATGTCATTCAAATCAAGGGTAAACCCAAGTAATTATATTAGGTTAAATGATCATCCACTTGGCCCTAAGTTAGTTGGACAATCTTAATAGTGTCAACTTTGTGTTATCTGATGAAAATATAAGGGAATTAATTGATTTCATTTATAGGCTAATTATGAAAGTTCTTACCCTTTTGTATCAGTGTAAAACTCAACTAAAGGCTAAACACTATTTTTAGTTATTGTAGAAAAGGCTATGGACATTACAGACTTTTAGTCTGACAAGTAGTGTTCCCTGGTTATTTTACTGTACTTCCTTAGTTAGTTTAGGGACTCTTATTTTGACATTGCTAGTTTCAGGATATGACATCACATGTTCATCCATCTTTGTTTAGTTCAGATGCCATGCCATGTGCTGAACCACACCCAGTGACCCGCCTGCTTATTCAGGACTTCGATAGTCGCTTGAAACACCCTGGGCCAGAGCGCGTCTTTGCAGAGATCCGGCGTTACTACTGGATTCTGCGAGGCCGAGAGGCAGTACGTCGCTTCCAGAAAACATGTACAGACTGCCGCCGCTGGAAGGCGAAGCCTGCTGTCCCTCAAATGGCTGATCTGCCCTTAGCCCACCTACGCCTGTTTAAACCTGCCTTCCACTCTACAGGCATAGACTGCTTTGGGCCGTTTGAAGTCAAGGTGGGAAGGCGTCTGGAGAAGAGGTGGGGGATCATATTCAAATGTCTAACCGTAAGAGCGGTTCACCTTGACCTACTTAACTCCATCGATGGCAACTCCTTTCTCATGGCCCTAAGAAGGTTTATTGCCCGTGGAGGGACCCCTGCTGAGATCTATTCAGACCAGGGGACTAACTTCAAAGCTGGTGACAAAGAGCTACGAGAGGCATTCGCAGCCATGTCACCTGACCTCCAGTCCCTCCTGGCACCTTACAGAATCATATTCCACTTCAATCCTCCCGCTGCTCCACACTTCGGAGGCATGTGGGAGCGAGAGATTCGCTCAGTGAAGAGCGCCTTGTACACCACTGTAGGTGCTCAGCCCCTTCAGGAGGAGGTCCTCCGGACCGCCCTCATCGAAGTGGAGGCGATCCTGAACTCCAAACCCTTGGGGTATGTTCCCTCCGACGTTAGTGATCCAGACCCGGTCACTCCCAATTGCCTGCTGATGGGGCGACCCGATGGGTCCCTCCCACAAGTCGTCTACCCCAGAGATGAGCTCCTCAGCCAGCGGAGGTGGAAGCATGCTCAGGTGATGACCGACCACTTTTGGGCTCGCTTCATCAGACTGTACTTACCTGGGCTGCAGCTCAGACAGAAGTGGCAGTCCTCCTCAGCCGACATCACAGAAGGCTCTGTGGCAATGATCGTGGACCCCCAGTATGTGGCCTATTGGGCGCATCGTAAAGGTCCACCCCAGTCTGGATGGTCACATCCGGTCTGCGGATGTGAAGGTCAGTGACTGCACCTACACGCGACCTGTCGCCCGGCTGGTGATTCTGCCAGCCCTTCCAAACGGTGAAGAGAGTCGTCCGATTTAATTAGCCTTTTCTTTGTTTCAAATGTACTACATACATTTGGGGGCGGCTGTAGAAAAGGCTATGGACATTACAGACTTTTAGTCTGACAAGTAGTGTTCCCTGGTTATTTTACTGTACTTCCTTAGTTAGTTTAGGGACTCTTATTTTGACATTGCTAGTTTCAGGATATGACATCACATGTTCATCCATCTTTGTTTAGTTCAGATGCCATGCTTCAGAGTTACCTGACTTTCATCCAAAGTAATCCTTGTGTTTGTGTGCATAAATTACCAAAGTAAGTAACCAAATATTGTTGTTTGAATAAGTTAAGTTTATTTTGATGCATATTTTGGTATATTTTTCCTATTATCCGGTAGTTATTTGGTAGATTGTGCTGAACCTGCCTAGATCACCTGTTGCCTATGCGTATAATGTAATTCTAGTTCATCTACCTCAGTTATGTGTATCATAGATACTAATGATTACTATGGAGCTTAGTGTGAATTTAGCAGTAACTCCACAGACAGCATTTGAGTTATTTTATCTTCATTTCTGTTGTGTTTAGGATCACGCAGACGCATTGTTAAAAACCCATGTATGATACCACCTAAAGTTAATACAAGAAAGTCAAGTTTAAATCCTCCCGTCTGGCGTCCTCCTTTCTGACCTAATCCCCATTCAACATCCTTCTGGGCTTAAGTAGTGCTCTGGCCGGCACTCCTCTTGATTGTGTCCGATGGAAAAACTGAACGGTGCAACCTAATAGTTCAATATACAGTCCAACCACCTGCTATCTTCCCTACAGTTATTGTTGCAAAACAAGAGTTGTCAAAATATCAAATGAGAAAGGGAGAAACTGATCATCAGAATCATAATTTAATTGAATGTGCAATCCCAAACAATGGGTATAGATATATATAGATGTATGACTTCCATGACCTAAGAGTTTGCCCTGAAATCAAAGGATTTTTTTTTTACATTTATATATATACTCTAATAATCCCAGAAGGAAATTACTTCTCTGCATTTAACCCATCCCATTGAGGAGCAGTGGGCTGCCATTATGCGGCGCCCGGGGAGCAGTGTGGGGTTAAGGGTCTTGCTCAGGGAGCCAGAGTGGCAGTCTGTAGGAGTGAGGGATCGAACTCACAATCTCATGATTCAAAGCCCTATGCCCTAACCACTACGCCACCACTCCCCTGATTGATGGTTCGAGCCCCAGCTCCAGCTTTCAGTGTGATTGTATCCTTGTCAAGACACTTCTCCAACATTGTCTACTGATGGTGGCCGGAGTGACTGGTTGCGCCAGTGTAGGGCAGCCTTGTGGGCTGTTGGTACAATGTAGCTTGCCACCATCAATGTGTGAGTGTGTGTGTGAGAATGGGTGAATGACTGAATGTAGTGTAAAGCACTTTGGTCAAGTCTCCTGGCTTGAAAAATCGCTATATAAGTACAGACCATTTATCATTTGTTTTTTAGCTGATTGTGCAGCCTTAAACATGTGACATTTACTTTTTTCCCAGCTTATTATCGTCATAACACGGTCAAGAGTACAAAGCAATGAAATTCACTCTCTGCATTGAACCCATCCCCTTGCGGAGCAACGGGCTGTCATTGTGCGGCACCCGGGGAGCAGTGTGGGATTAAGGGTCTTTGCTCAGGGACCCAGAGTGGAAGTCTGTGAGAGTGGGGCTTGAATTCAGAACCTCTGGATTTCAGGTGCATTGCCCTATCCACTTCCCTTTAAGATGCATTGGGGAAGTTAAAGGAAAGTGTTTCAGGTTACATGGATTCTTAGCACTGTGCTGACTATACAGTATCACATTCAAACAGTAAATAGAAGCCTTGACATGATTTAATCTGCAATCCACACAGCATCTTGGGTCAACTCAAGCTCAGAGGAAAACAGCTTAGCTGAACTGATTAAGTTATCATGCTGGAGGTGTTGAGTCTGAAAGAGAGGAACGACACCCCACATGGAGTGAGTCATGTTGGGGGGGAAGTAATAGCTCAATATCAGCCTTAAGCATGAAATGATAAACTCATAAGGAATTACACCTTTGCTAATGTAATTTCAGAGTCTTTCTCTTAAGTCTTTTAGGTTTTTGCTTATAAAATCCCCACCATGAAGGGAAAAATAAAGTAACCTGGTTAACATTTCTTGTAATTATGCTTCAGATTTTTAAATTTGTAATCATTTGTTTTACTATTTACTTTTTCATTCATTTTATGAATGAAGGACTACAGTCCTAGCTGACATTTCAGTTGTTATTTAAATGTATGATGTGTATGTATGAATACATACATACATACATACATACATACATACATACATACATTATTATGTATAAAATATATAACGATAAATACTTGAAAGGAAAAGGTTGTAAATACAGCTGAGACTAAATACAGGGTAGACGTAGCCAAGAGTCCAGAACTGCAAAGTAAGAGCTGGGTCCACGTTTTAGAGATGTTAGGCGAGCAGGTGTACTTTGAGGAACTTGTCCTATAGGTCCTTGGCCATAAAAGCAATCCCTTTTCAGTGATATTTAGGTTGTTCCACTTAAAAGGAAACCACTGCCTGTGTTAAGGCTGTTGGAAATTTGTAGAACACTCTTTGCATATTACAAGGAAAGCTAAACAAGCCATTAAATAATTAAAAACAGGTTTTAAGTATTTCTTTGGAATATTCTTTGTTCTTCTGAATCCAAGAATACAGCATATCTTCATGTGTTTTGTTACCATTGTATTGTTCCTTTACAGTTTTATAAAATAAAGTCCCAATTTATCTTTTAAAAACATTTTTCCCTTTAATCTTGTCTTCACTGCTCTGTTGTTTGTCTTTATTTGTCACACTTGGACATGTTCCATCCACCCACTTGTTGTCTTCCACTCCCTCAGTATTTTCTGTTCTCACTTTTTTTGCTCTTTTCCAGATCATTTACTGTTATTTCTTACCTTAACCCTACTGTTGCTGCATATACATTTAACAATGCTTACTCTTAAACAACACCTTTGTCCTGTTTATGAGTTATGGGATACTCAGTTTCTATTTTGGAGAGTCTCTACATCTTATATTTAATTGAATTTATATTTTCTTAAACTGACTAAATGGCTGACAAGAACAATAAATATGTTTTGGATAAGCTAAAGTGGTCATGCCTCCATCCATATACCTCCCCTTTCTCATCACTCTCTGCTGGAGACCCAATTTTGTCAAATTTAGATGCAGTGCTTGTTCCAGAGTGCTTTCTAATATCTCATCCATACCTGAATAAGTCATTCAGTCCAACATAACCAGAACCCTGCTTCTTACCTGACTGCTCAAGCCTGCTCTTTTGACCACAGCTGCCCTGGAGAACCTTCTGTGACTCCCTGTCCCACAGTAGATTCAATAATAGTATACTCTCATCACTCACAGTGCCCTCAATTGTCAAAGTTAACCTATATATACACATTTTATGTTCCAGGTGCCATACTGTTAATGACCCTTGCTTCTTTTTCCATTTACCAGACTCAAAAACTTGACTTGAGTTATCAAGACTTTCTACTTTATGTCTTCTAATTTGTACATACTTTACTTGTATGATGTGTTCAAACCGTGAAATGGGGGTGGACAGCCTTGGTTGCGTTTTCCTGGTAGCCACGGGGATACTGTGTCAAATTTTATTTTAAATGATAATGTTGAGTCCTGTAAAGATACAGTATGTTAAATACTAAAACATTTTACCAAAGAGCTTTACTCCTCATTCAGCCATTTACCCTTTCACACTGGTGGCTGCAAGCTACATTGCTAGATAGCCAGAGCTCCTCTGGGGCTCACTGACAGAAGCAAGGCTGCCGTACAATGGTGCCACCATCAGTGGGCGATGCAGGTGAAGTGTAAAGCTGGGGCTTAAACCGACAATCCTTTGGTTGCAGGGCAAACTCCTGCATCCAATGCCACTGTAGTCCCAACAACTATGTCTTTGCATTTCCAAAAACAGCTTTGCCCCTATCTTACCAAAGAACCAAAGATGTGTGCAACTGCAAGTTAAAGTTGAGCTTGACTGTTCCTTCTGGCAGACGCTTCTTTATGATCATTTTTCTCCCACTGATGAGTGAGGATAAGTGGAGGAAAATGATTTTGGCTGTGACTTTTACCTGGCTTCAAAAGGACTCTTATCAAGTGGGAATGGTTATGCATTCCCACTTATTGTTGTTCACTTTTTATTTTTCTGACTCTAACTAGTCCCGCAGTTTTCAACCGATTTCAACAATTTTGGTATCAAAACGTTCAGCTTGTTCAGGAGAATCCTGCTATGTCTTTCGGTAAAGATATTTTTTGTAGTTTTCGCGATATTCAGCTTTTTATGCCTTTTTTTTGTCCCATTGAAATGCATGTAGAATTCTTACATTTCAGCAAATTTCAGCTAAAACTTCATAATCTTTTACCTTTAACTACTTCAGCATACTTTCAGCTAGAAGCACCATTCAACTTTTAAAATGTTTCCGTATCTTTCTGCTATTACTGTTTAACTCGGCTTTTTGCTAACTTTTACAGTTTTGCTTCAGTGAAGCTTCAAACTTTAAAAGAAAATTTAAAGATTTTCAGATATATAATGGAAGTCTATGGACGGAATTCTTCAACTGCTAGAGTGCGTGCTCTAGCTTTTGAACTGTTCTGGTTTTTCCGAACAAATTCTTCTCACTCCCTCATTTTTCACTCAATTGAAATAAATTTTACATCAAAATGTAGGGATTTTTGTCAGGATTCAGGAAATGTAACCCTCATTTGTGTGGGATTTACAGTTTTCCGACAGTTTGGCCTAGACGGCGAAGAAGTCCACACTTCCCCAATTGAAAACCAATGAGAGAGTTTCCAAAAATCACAAAATCCAAAACGATACATATTTTAGTATCGCTCCCATTTCTAAACTGTTTGATGTACAAACATGAAACTTGGTATAGAACATCTTCAGACCCTTCTAGCACTCACATTGAAGGAATTTCTTCAATATCATTTATGGTTTAGCTGTTTAGCTGACTTGTTCGGGCGTAGGAAAACGCTGATTCTGAGAAAAATCCTCAAACTCAGAAAATGCACATTTTTACATCGTCACCGTGGCCAAATAGTTTTTAGTAGAAACATGAAAGTTGGCACAGTTAAAGCCGAAGGATGGCTGACGTCCACGGTGAAAGAATTTTTTGAATACCTTTTACGGTTTTGGCTCAACACCCGTTTGTTCGGAGGGGAAGTTTTGCTTTTGAGAGTTCTGCTCTACCATTGAGCTGCATGTTATTTAATGACACCAGCAGGATTTACAAACTTTTATATTTCTCCTTCCCATTAAGGCTGTGAATGAGCTACAGCCATGAAAGTTACCCCAATTGGAGACAAAGGATAGCTGTCGCTTAGACTGAAAGAATTTTTTAAGATACCATTTACGGTTTGTCTTCAGCACTCCTTTGTTCGGAGCTGATATTCCCATTCAAAAAAGCCTGAGAGGAAAGGAACGAAAGTGAAGCGCGTTTCTCTCTTTCACTGACAGGCTCGTTAAGCGTTGTCAAGGTAACCGAGCTTCAAAGGGATTTTACCTCTGCCACTTTAAACAGCATATTTTAATCTAATGGAGGGAGACAACACTGATTTAACATTTGGAAATGGATACAATATGACTACTGGCCATGACCCTTCCCTTCACACGCAACCCTGATAGACTTTCAAAATAAGACTCCGGGGACCCTTCAAAATAAAAGCCCCTACATTAAACTCATATTTTTTCCCAGCATGTGGCTAAACATTATGACCCAAACTCAACCACTTTTTAAAAATGAGACTCTAGGGGGTTTTCAAAACACACCCCACAGAAAATTTCAAAATAAAAGCCTCCCATTGCCACTTTATCTACTGCCCTAATAACAAGGGAAAATAGTGATTTAACGATTGGAAAGTCATCAAGTATCACTGCTGGGTCTGACCCTTTTCTCAACACACAACCCTGCTAGACTTTCAAAATTAGACTCCAGTGACCCTACACAATAAAAGCCTCTATATTATACTTGCGTATTAATTGATGCAAATGGCTCTGCATTATGACCCAAACTCTACCAGCTTGTTTCTATTAGACTCTAGGGACCTTTTCAAAACATACTCCGGAGCAAATTTCACAATAAAAGTCTCCCATTTATTCAATTCAATTCAGTTTTTTTATATAGCGCCAAATTCACAACACATGTCATCTCAAGGCACTTTACAGTTCAACCAGATCATACAGTCAAATTGATACAAAGTTTTCTATCTAAGGAAAACCAGTTGATTGCATTGACTCATTGACTCAAATACAATCCCTCACACTAAGCATGCTTGTAGCGACAGTGGAGAGGAAAAACTCCCTTTTAACAGGAAGAAACCTCAAGCAGAACCAGGCTCAGTGCGAGCGGCCATCTGCCGAGGCCGACTGGGGTTCAAGGAGACAGAAGCAGAGATACAAAAAGCAGCTGTAAAAGGCGGCCCCGTCCAGGAAACACACAGCCAGGCAGACGAGCTCCAAGGCAGCTCCCATGCCAGAGGATGAAGAGAGCACATCCACCCAGCGACGGCCAGAGAAACAGGACCACACTGGAAAACAGGCCGATCTCCAACATCTACAAACAAGGGTGTTGATGGAAGCATCACAGCTGATGTTTCTTTCCTGGGTGACATCACAGCCAAACAGGAACAGACGAGGCAAAGCTACTCTGAGGAAAAGCAGAGAGCAAAAGGTTAGAGATTGAACAAACAGATTCTGCAGAATAGGAGAACAGAGAGAGAATGAAGCAGAATGATGAAATGGGGGTCCCTATGTCCTCCAGCAGTCTAAGCCTATAGCAGCATAACTTTAAAGACAGCTCCGGATAACCTGAGCCACCCTAACTATAAGCTTTATCAAAAAGGAAAGTTTTAAGCCTAGTCTTAAAAGTAGACAGAGTGTCTACCTCACGGACTAAAACTGGTAGTTGGTTCCACAGGAGAGGAGCCTGATAACTAAAAGATCTGCCTCCCATTCTACTTTTAGAAATTCTAGGAACCACTAGTAAACCTGCAGATTGAGAGCGAAGTGCTCTGTTAGGAACATAAGGAACAATCAGATCTCTGATATAAGATGGAGCTTGGCCATTTAAGGCTTTATATGTGAGAAGGAGGATTTTAAATTCTATTCTTGATTTAACAGGAAGCCAATGAAGAGAAGCCAGGATAGGAGAGATATGATCTCTCTTTTTAATTTTCATCAGAACTCTGGCTGCAGCATTTTGGATCAGCTGAAGGCTTTTAACTACAGTTTGTGGACTTCCTGATAGTAAAGAATTACAATAGTCCAGCCTTGAAGTAACAAATGCATGGACTAGTTTCTCAGCATCACCCCTGGACAGGAGATTTCTAATTTTTGCAATGTTCCTCAGATGAAAGAAGGAAATTCTAGAAACCTCTTTGATATGGGATCTAAATGACAGGTCCTGATCAAAAACAACACCAAGATTTTTCACTCCATTATCCGAAATCAGTTTAATCCCATCCAAATGAAGTGACTGGCTAATCAGCTTCTTTTTCAGAGACTCTGGTCCAAAGACTATAACTTCTGTTTTGTCTGCATTCAGAAGCAGAAAGTTAAGAGTCATCCAGGTTTTTATGTCTTCAAGACATGCCTGTAATCTATGTAATGGGTTAGCTTCATCTGGATTTATAGACAGATATAGCTGGGTATCATCAGCATAACAGTGGAAATTAATCCCATGCTGTCTAATAACTCTACCAATTGGGAGCATGTATAAAGTAAAGAGAATTGGTCCTAGCACTGATCCCTGTGGTACTCCACAGGTAACCTTTGAGCGTGTTGAAGATCTATCATTAACATAAACAAACTGAATTCGATCAGATAGATAAGATTTAAACCAGTCTAGTGCTGTTCCTTTAATTCCAACAAAATATTCAAGTCTTTCTAAAAGAATATTATGGTCAACTGTATCAAATGCAGCACTAAGATCCAACAGGACGAGCACAGATACAAGTCCATTATCTGAGGCCATGAGGATATCATTAGTGACTTTCACCAGAGCTGTTTCAGTGCTATGATGAGCTCTAAAGCCAGACTGAAACTCTTCAAAAAGTTCATTATGGTGTAAGTGGTCGCAAACTTGTTTGGCAACTACTTTCTCAAGAATTTTGGATAAGAAAGGAAGATTGGATATAGGTCTATAATTAACCAAGTCATCTGGGTCAAGAGACGGTTTCTTAAGCAGAGGTTTAATTACAGCAACCTTAAAAGCTTTAGGTACATATCCCTGTAACAGAGATAGATTAATCACATCTAAAATGGAGGAGGAGATCAAAGGGAATACCTCCTTAAATAACCTGGTTGGAACTGGATCTAACATACAAGTTGAAGGCTTAGATGAAGACAATAATTTTGCTAATTCAGAAAGTTCAACTGGATCAAAGCAGTCTAAACCCGGTTCAGATTCCATGACTACCTCAGGTACAATCGCAGATAGAGGAGTGCTTATGATCTAATTTTTAATAAGATCAATCTTATTTATAAAGAATCCCATAAAATCATTGCTGCTAAGAGCAGGTGGGATGGACGGTTCAACAGAGCTTTGGCTCTGGGTGAGTTTGGCAACTGTATTAAAAAGAAATCTAGGATTATTCTTATTCTCCTCTATTAATGAGGAGAAGTATGCTACTCTTGCTTTACAAAGGGTCCTCTTATACAGCAGTAAACCATTTTTCCAGACTAGGAAGGACTCCCGCAGGCCTGTGGAGCGATATTTTCTCTCCAGTTTCCTAGCATTTTGCTTCAAAGTACGCAGCTCTGCATTAAACCAAGGAGCAAGCTTTCTATTTTCAACGGTTTTCATTTTCAAGGGAGCTGCGTTGTCTAAGGCAGTACGCAGAGAACTAGCAACCCCATCAACAAAATCATCAACCTGTGAAGGGGAATAAGCTGTGCTTTTGCACTCTGCAGCACAGCTCAGCGACACAGAGGAGAGAGAAAGTGAAGCAGATTCTTTAAAATTTATAACTGCACTATCTGATAAAGATCTACTAAAATTGAACCTTCTTTTGGTGGAGGAGAACTCTGTTAAAGTAATCCTGAAGGTTATTAGAAAGTGGTCAGAGAGGACAGGGTTGTGAGGAAATACTGTTATTTCTTCGCATTCTATGCCGTATGTCAGCACAAGATCCAAAGTATGAAGATGAGAATGTGTGGGACTATTCACATTTTGAACAAAGCCAATAGTGTCTAAGATAGCATTAAAGGCTGCTCTTAAGCTATCGCCTTCAATGTCAGCATGGATGTTAAAATCTCCCGCTATGATGACCCTGTCAGTATTTAATACCAAATCAGAAAGGAACTCTGAAAACTCATCTAAAAATTCAGAGTAAGGACCTGGCGGACGATACAAAGTTACAAAAAGAAGAGGTTTTCTTGCCTTGAAATTTGGATGAGGGAAATTAAGGGTTAAATGTTCAAAAGAGTTGTAGGTATTAACTGTTTTGGGAGTAATCAGTAAGTCAGACTGGAAGATTGTTGCTACTCCTCCTCCTCGCCCAGAACTTCTGGGTATGTGAAAATTTAAATAGCTTGAAGGAGTTGCCTCGTTTATGCTCTAATACAGCATCTATTCACCCAATAACATGAAAAACCAGTGATTTCACAGTTAGAAATGGATTCTATATCACTGCTGGGCATGACCCTTCCCTTGACACACATCCATGATAGACTTTCGAAATAAGACTTAAGGGACTCTACAAAATAAAAGCCTCTTCCTTACACACACTCATTCAGTGTGCCGTATGGCTCGTAGCTATGACCCAAACTCAACCAATTTCTTCAAATTACACTACCAAGGCCTGTTGACCACACACCTCAGTGCATATTTCTTAATCAGGTTTTAAGATTTACACTGTAATAAAGCATCTGCTAACCTCGTAACATGCAGCCTAAGCCTGCCAACGGTGCTTTCATCACACCAGCAGCTTGTAACATGCAGGTTAATTTTTTTGATAAATTCAGCTCCTTAAGTGGTATTAGCTCTCTTTGTATAAGCTTCTCTCTCTATCCTTCCTCTGCTTCTCATGGTCAGTCTTGCACATAGGTTTGTAGATTTTCAATCCTCTAAGGATGACACTGTTTTCTTTATGCTGATCAACCGACACATTTTAAATCATTTCAAATTGTTTTGCCATGTCTTGACATTTCCACAATTTCAAAATTTTGATACTTATTCAATACCATCTTCCTCAAGATTTTACTTCCCATCCTTGAGCTACTCATATTTTCTTCAACCAGATAAGATTCAAGTTTTTCTTTGTAATTTCTTTTGTGATTCAGCTAATTTAATGCTTTTCAGCCTATGTTGTGAACTTTGGCTTCATTCTGCTCTCTTTCTGGACAAGAATTAAGCTTTTCTGTTTGCTGCTAATTCATAGCATAACTGACATGTTTCTGGGCAGTAGGTGCCCCCCCTTCAAAATTTCTTTATACATTTTTCTAGAAACTTGGGAGACATTATATTAAGACCCTTCTAGCGCCCACATTCAAGACATTTTTTGATATCATGTACACTCACCGGCCATTTTATTAGGTACCCCATGCTAGTAACGGGTTGGACCCCCTTTTGCCTTCAGAACTGCCTCAATTCTTGGTGGCATAGATTCAACAAGGTGCTGGAAGACTTCCTCAGGGAGTTTGGTCCATATTGACATGATGGCATCACACAGTTGCCGCAGATTTGTCGGCTGCACATCCATGATGCGAATCTCCCGTTCCACCACATCCCAAAGATGCTCTATTGGATTGAGATCTGGTGACTGTGGAGGCCATTTGAGTACAGTGAACTCATTGTCATGTTCAAGAAACCAGTCTGAGATGATTCCAGCTTTATGACATGGTGCATTATCCTGCTGAAAGTAGCCATCAGAAGTTGGGTACATTGTGGTCATAAAGGGATGGACATGGTCAGCAACAATACTCAGGTAGGCTGTGGTGTTGCAACGATGCTCAATTGGTACCAAGGGGCCCAAAGAGTGCCAAGAAAATATTCCCCACACCATGACACCACCACCACCAGCCTGAACCGTTGATACAAGGCAGGATGAATCCATGCTTTCATGTTGTAGATGCCAAATTCTGGCCCTACCATCCGAATGTCGCAGCAGAAATCGAGACTCATCAGACCAGGCAATGTTCTTCCAATCTTCTATTGTCCAATTTCGATGAGCTTGTGCAAATTGTAGTTTCCTGTTCTTAGCTTAAAGGATTGGCACCCGGTGTGGTCTTCTGCTGCTGTAGCCCATCTGCCTCAAAGTTCGACGTACTGTGCTTTCAAAGAAGCTCTTCTGCCCACCTTGGTTGTAACGGGTGGTTATTTGAGTCACTGTTGCCCTTCTATCAGCTCGAACCAGTCTGGCCATTCTCCTCTGACCTCTGGCATCAACAAGGCATTTCCGCCCACAGAACTGCCGCTCACTGGATGTTTTTTCTTTTTCAGACCATTCTCTGTAAACCCTAGACATGGTTGTGCGTGAAAATCCCAGTAGATCAGCAGTTTCTGAAATACTCAGACCAGCCCTTCTGGCACCAACAAGCGTGCCGTGTTCAAAGTCACTCAAATCACCTTTCTTCCCCATACTGATGCTCGGTTTGAACTGCACGAGATTGTCTTGACCATGTCTACATGCCTAAATGCACTGAGTTGCCGCCATGTGATTGGCTGCTTAGAAATTAAGTGTTAACGAGCAGTTGGACAGGTGTACCTAATAAAATGGCCGGTGAGTGTATGGTTTAGCTGTGCAGCTTTTAAGATGAGTTTGTTTCTGCCATTTTACTGCCAAATGATTCTACCCTACAAAATCTTCAGATGATTCAATTGTTTTCTGCAGTTTGAAGTTTCTGGAGACTTCCTTTCACATTTTCATATGTTCTTCATGTAATTTCAGCTTTATTCATTCAGCAAAAGGATTCCCACTTGCTGTTTCTCTGAAACAGCTTTTTCCAGTTGGAGCTGTTGATTTATAGCAGCCCTTTAATCAGTCCCTTAGTATCCAACAAAAAAGCAGATGAGACTAAACAAGCTAGCATTAATGCATCTTATGAAGAACCTGATACTGTGAAAAAACTATCTGACACAAACGAGATAAAGGGTAAGTTCATGGGCAGTGCAAGCGACAAAACAAATATTGGGTCATGTCCCCCACATGGATATTAATTCCGTATTTGTCTGCTTATTTTTCAGTGTTGTTGTTTAACAAAACACCTGCAAAAAATACATAAAAAGCACAAAATGCCGAGGAAGAGCCTCACCTTCTATCTTAGGCCTTTTTTCATCTTGACCATTAACTAAGAGAGGACCAAAATGGCAGAGAGCTACTACATGCTTTGCAGTTCATCCAAAAAGGCAGTCTGGGGTCCGTCCCCAAAGCTTTCAGACAGCATCGGCCCTTCTCACACAACAACACAGCATTACCATATTAAGTGATGCTAGAGTCTCTCTGAAAGTCTTCATATTTCAACATAAGAATGTCCATTTGGTTGACTTACACGGAAAGTGAACTGAAGTATAAAAAATAAGTTATTTAAAACAGAAAATTAAATAAGAAGATATTAATCTTCGACATTATCTCCATTTGAGATGGTCTAAAAAAATCACCTCAGTAGAGTGAGCAGAAATCCTTGATTTCCGACAATCCCTGCTTTGGACTTCCTGTCCTCGGCTTAAGCTGTCCTCAGAAATGTCCCTGATTGTACCGTTTTATGAATCATGGTGAAAATGTTGAACGTAGATTCTTATTATGGTAGAAAGTGGTGTTCAGAGCTCTTAAAGTAGGGTGACCAAACGTCTGTATTTCCCGGGACATATCTGTATTTCACGTCCTGTCCCGGGCGTCTCGGTTTTTTTTTTAGAAAGTGAGGAAATGTCCTGATTTTTTAAATGACCTTAAATGTTTTGCTCACAAGTAAAATAATTATTGCTCAGTCTAGTTGAATAATCTCCCATTGGATTTTAGGAATAATTAAACCAACACGAAACTAAACTAACTTCTTAAAGCTTTCAGATATACCTCACAAACCCATAGGAGATCCACAACAGAAAAGAACCATTGCATTTTATTTTTCAAAAGATTAGCCACCCAAGAAACGACCAACCACATACAGAGAGGATGTGCAGAACAACTGTTATCCAGAATTGATAGAGGAGGAACCAGAGGGATGTATTTAGGACCATTAAATATATTTAAAAACGTAACTCCATCACATCTACCAAAATTAAACATCCACAGAAATGCTGTCTTGTGTCAGGGTGAGTTTTTATAGAATCCACAGCCTCCTAGAAAGTCTAAATTGTCAACTGTAAAAATTTAATTAGATAATGAGTTAAGATTTTTAATCATTAGCCAATTACCAAATATTCATTCACAGTGTAGTTTGCACGGTTCCTGTATTACTGCCAGTAATCGAGTAAAATCGAGTAATAACTCATTTATTTCGCATTGTTTTTTTTACTTGAGCTGCATAGAATTATTAATAAACAAAATTATATGCAAGTATTTTAATAGGGGCCATACTTTTAGTTAAATTCTCTATAAAAATCACCAGAATATGGAAAATAATGTATATTGCGTGAAAATGTTCCACATAACTATAGATTCCTTATTTTTATTCAGTAATATTTACTGCGCCTTAAAAAATGTCCACATTTTGACACTTTGTTTCAGTTAAATCCTCTGAAAACCTACAACCTATAGCTGCATCTATCCTCAGAGCCTTTCATTCTAACCATGTCAAGGGTTTCCTGTCGAAAGTATTTCAAAATCTCACTCCAAGGTTTGGCAAAAAGAAGGCAGCCCTGTATAAAACAGATGAAGCGTGTTAACTGTTTTCTGTATCTTTCTTAGCTCCAGCATAACCTTTCCAATACTGAGCTACATTTAGAACCAAGTTGCATGCTGGGTATTTGAGTTCTAGAGCTTCCAGGCTCATAACATCACAGAATCATCATGGAAAATAATGCCTCTGTCTATTCAAGTTCATAGAAAGTTTATTCAGCTCTTAGAGACAATCACTGTTATAAGATAACCACAGAAAACCACAGTTAAAATACCATGCTATAATATTAGATCACAGCATCAAATCATTAAATTATTTAATGCTGTTTTCTCATGTACATAGACAAGTATTAATTTAGGAGATGAGAAAATGTCATCAACTAACCACTGTATTAGTGAAGAAGGCAGCTGAGCTTTTTTAAACCAAAATGGAAGATAGAGAAAATAAGATGAAGTTGGGAATGTTTTTCAGAGGTTTGTAGGTAACTTTTTAAAAAGCCATTTTAATTTAGCCCTAGAGAAACTCTTTCATTGTCCTTCCTCCAGCACAGACACCAACCATCTGCTGCCTTCTCTCACCTCACTCTACTATTGTTGAACCTTTCTGCCTGCAGGCTCCTCTGATCCTCAGTGGTTCTCTTTCCATCTCCAGCAGTTAGGCTGTAGAGGCTACCCTTAGTCTGTCGCCATTTCTTCCTGCTCTGTCTCTCTGTTGGACTTCTCCGATGTACCACTGTCCTCCTCACAGCAGCCGCAGTCCCTCTACCCCCCCACTTAAGCGCTGTGTCTGCCCGGCGCACTTATCATATCTGCTTACTGCAGTCACAATTGATCTCTATAGTCACCAGTTTGTCAGCTCACAGTAGCATAAAGATTTCTCCCCCCATAAATGGGAGACCCGGTCCTATGTGATGAGAAGTGTCTAAGGCAATGCAAAAATAACAATTGAGAACTTTAGTTCATAGATATTATATAACATAATTCTGTATTACATGTAACATTATTGTCAGTAAATGCCTTTAATTATTACACACTGTGGAAATGTGACATCAGAATTTCAGTCAGTGGCAAAAGCTGTTACCACAGACTGGAGCATATAAGGAAATACCGGAAATGATGGTGATATATATTTATATTCAACTATTGTCTAGGCCTTTATCATTGATAGATAACCAGAGTTTGTATAAAGAATACTTCAAAGGTATAAACATCAGATAAGAAACAAGTTAAAGATGGAATATATGAAATTGAAGATACTAAGATTTATTGATGGCCATATACATGATCAAATCCCCTAATTCGCTTTGTTGTAATCCAGTGTCGCTGATGTAACCGAGACTATTCCTCCTTTTGAAGACACACCCCTCTGGGGGAGGTTTTAAAATGACTAGCTTCTTGTATTAGTGTCCTATTTTGTCGGCGGCTCTGTGCCGCTGGAGGCTAGACAAAGCGCTTTCCGATGAAGGCTACGCTAAGTAGTAACCAACTACCTTTTTCCTGCAGTTAAGAAGGAGCTTAATACAATTCAAACCGAGTTGAACGTAGTGTTTCCTGAATCCTGCTGCAGCAGGGAAGCGCTAATCCAGCTTTGCTAACCATCGAAGAAAAGGGTTCAAAATCACTGTTCGCCAAAGGAGCCATAAGAAGTCGCCAGACCATAACTGCATGAGACGGAGCTGCAACGAGGAGCTGCAACGATGAGCTGCTGGAGGCTGCGGCTACAAGCCAACCACTGTAGCTAAAAGGAGACGTCCCGTTCTACCATGAGATATAAAATTAACCCCCTTGCAAATTGCCTTTTATTGTTGCATCGGATTGATCCAAATCTCTTTGAGCTGCTGTTGGACGAACAGACTGGACTGAAGATGGGGTCTGCAGAAAACCTGACTGAGCCGAAGGCCTTCACTCCACCGAACCAAAAGCGTAACTTCACCCTTCCCCCTCCTTTCCATCTGACGCTTAATAAGTGCTCTGCTTGGGTGAACTAGGTAGAATAAATAGTCGTGTTGTTGTTTTATGTCAAATAGGCTTTCTGATTCAACTGCTGATGGTTTAAGAGTTTAAGCGAATGCTAATGCTCACTACAGAACGAATGAGTCATGTATTGCTGAAGCTAACTGCTACATCGTGAGCTAACCCTCTCTTTGTTTCAGTTGGACCCGACCGGAACCAGAATCCCTGGGGCCAGCTAAGCTAATCCATTTCAGCCTCATCATAGTTTATGCATTTCTGCGTCATTATTGATTTTTCGCCATAAACTGAATATTCCTTTACTGTTTTTCGTGGTCTTTTTTGTTAATTTTACACAGTGAACAATTTATCACTCAGGCTGGATTCACTCTTTCAGTAGCATCTAAATGAACAGAGACACAATTATTTGGTGGTTAATAACGTTGGTAAGAGCCATAGCCTAAATTACTAAATTGGTGAAAGACAACTGATTCAGGAGTGCAACCTTTTAAACAAAGGGCTAAAACCCTGGTATGTAAGCAAATTACAGTTATAATCATTCAACTGATAATAACTAACAAGTTTTACCCTTGATTTGAATGACCTATAATTAACTATAATTTCCTGTTATAGTTATTTAATATATTCATAATCTTCTGGTAAACTCAAAACACCTTTGACACTTGCCTCAGTGAACGAGTGCCAGATCACTTTACACAACAAAAAGTCAGAAGTCAATGTAATTAATTTTGGCAACAATCTGATTTTTCAATCTAATGCCAATAATTTGTAGACCAGTTTTTAGAGGGGAGTTTATATTTTTTAATATGCTCACTCAGATGAAGTAGTCAACCCCTTTGACCATAGAAATCACTAGTTTTTTATGCAGCTTTAATTTCTTCCCCTATATACAACAGATATTATGTCTGTTTTAAATTGCAAAAGAAGCTGAGAAAAAAAAGCTTGAAAATCCTATTTATTTTTCAGCAATGAGATTTTTTTCCACAGCTAACATACCACTTCCATTTTTCTCATTACATTTTTTAACAGTATCACACCTACAGAATACATCATTTTTGAAAAGAAATTAAACCTCAGGTAAACCCTGAGTTTGAAGTAGAAAGACAAACAGAGAATTGCAGAGAGTGTGACTCTGGTTAGATCTCTTTCGTTTTCTTATCTCTCTGATGTGAGTCAGACAGTGAAACAGGAGTGAATTTACCTTATTATTTTATTTTAAAAAATTGCTCAAACAACTCTCGCTTTACATTTTCAAACCTCATGGGAATGTAGCCTATAGCTGTTTGTAGCGGTTTACAAAGGAAATCAATAAATTTGCATGTTACTGTTTCAGGCACTTTACTGTGCAGTCAATTAAGGATTGATATGCTTGTATTGTTTCTTTTTTTTCAAAACCTTAAGGGGCACCATGCTTCTGTTTTTAGGCAGTTAAAATCACCTTATTCTATAAGTGCAAAATGCTGTCAGACCTAATAACGAAGTGTAATGTGGCTTTGAAGTGTGAGCAGTCATGATCATTTTGTCATGATCTTATCTAAAGCTCGGACCCATATGCAGAGAAACCAATTCAGAGAGACCAGGGGAAAGGTTTTAACGGGTTTTATTGAAGAAGTAAAACAAGGAGAGAAGTGTTGCTCTGAACACTGCTCAACCGGAACTGCAAAGTGAAGGTAAGGCACAGCGGTTAGTTCAGGCTCAGTAGGGAATTTGACTCGTGAAACTTGGAGAAGAGGTTTTGGTTGCCGACTCACGTTTCCAGAGAAGTTGTTGTATCCTTGACTCCTGTCTGTGTGCCGTGGTTCCCGTGTTTGTCTGATTCGGTGGAGGGTTTTACCCAGAATGCGGCTGATGGCTGGAGATTGGAGAAACTGACTGCCACTCAGATTTCCTGCAGTACTTGAACGGGTCATAGTGGAGAATAATCCCTTTCTCAGTGGAAAGCTCAAACAATCTCTTGGGGAAAGTGGATCCAAACCTCCTGTTTGAACCCCAGCTCAGTTTGAAGCTCAATTGATCCTTCCAGGGTGTGAAGGTCCGAGAGATCCAGTTAGCAGGACAACTTCCTGCCAAGAGGCAAAGACAAAAAACAAAGTTAAACTCAGGTTGAAAAAAACCAAGCTAACTTAGCAAACTCAGCTTGGCTAGAGTACCCTAAACTGGCAAACACTCTGGTGTCGAAGTAGTGGCAGTCAGCAGCTTAAGAACACTCCGTTTAATGAGGAAACCATCAGCAGGTGTGTGAGGAGGCAGGCCAGAACCAGGCGCCTCGTGGTGGATGAAGGGAGACAAACACCGAAACACAGACACAAAACAGGAGTCCTGACACATTTACTTAAAAACTTGTCTTTAAAGAGTGAATATTATTTTACTGGACAAAATTTATTGCAAAATTGAAAAGGTTATACAAATACAAAAAATGTATTTATACTACTTTCTGTGCTCTCACCCTGACAACACCACACTGTTAACCCATGATTACAGCTAGCAAAAGCATTTCGGCTACATCTTTTCATTATTTGAGGGATTGCCTTTGAGCCAATGAGTCGCTGCAATCAACTGATTTTCCGTAGATAGAAAAGTCTGAATCCATTTGTCTGTCTGATCTGGTGAACTGTACAGTGCCTAGAGATGACGTGTTGTGAATTAAAAAAAAACTGAATTGAATTGAATTTGCGTGAAAAATATGGTGGTCAGTTTTGTAACACATCATTTTAACTGTTCTAAATGCAAAACTAAAGATAAAAAAAAAATTCTCAGCATCAAAATAATGCATAATATTTTGCTTTTTAGTTATTTTTTATTTCAAAATTTTAGGGCTAAAAACATTCATTTCAGAATTAGGACAGTAATTATTTAGAAATATATGTTACTTTGAAAACTCTTCGATTTTGGTGGGAGTTGCAGAGAAGTGGGCTGCCATTTTGTATGGCTGCTACTGTAAAACAATAACAAGCCCAGACAGCCTCGATGACAGAGAAACTTGGTTGTTTGGTAACCATGCTGTTTACTGAGTGGTGGGAAAATAGTTATCAGATGTATTGTTTCATTTTTACAAAAAAAATAATAGATTATTTTTGTGTGTTTTATTTTTCTTTTATTTCATGGGCAAGAAAGAAGGTACAACGCTCCGCTTTGCTTGGTGCCCCGTCATTGTTAAACCCATATAACCTATGGCTTTTTTGTGCTTTATCATTCATGCTAGGTTTATTTCTATGGAAGCTTATCTCAGTTCAGATTATCCACTTTGTTCAGATGATAATCACAATGTTCACACTTGCAAAGATAGGCAACGTTTTTGTTTTATCTGAACTCGTTAGAATTGTTTTCTCTTTCACTTTTATACACATTTTCTTCTCACTATAAGAATTTGTCTGAGGAGAACATGATGAGTTCAGTTTTGTCCTTGATTTGATGGTTTTTGTATTGTTGATCTGCTAGTTGTGACCCAACTATAATTAATTCATCAGGACTTTTTTTCTCATTAGTTTGTTTGGCTGCTCTGTTATGTAGGGTTCGCCAGAGCAAGTCATTAAGACTTGCTTGACAGACTTGACAACACTTTTAAGGTTTCAGCCATGGCACTTATGCCATCACTAATTGGCTCTGATGACTGCAAGTTAACTACATTATTATTTTATCAACACATCAGTACAGACAAATGTTGCACATCTGTGTTACTGTGAAGGGGAACAAGCAGGCATGCTGGTAACCTTGTTCATCACTCATTCTGTTTCAAAGTTTGTGTACCTGCCTCCCTACACTTTCATGCTGCATATCTGACATGCACACAAGTCTTGCTGCTGCTTGGCTGCCACCAGGCAGGCTTTTTTCCAGTCTTCTAATTTCCTATCAAGATAACTTGACATTATGCGGTTTCAGAAATGAGATGGTCACCCCATTGGGGGTCATAAGTCAAAATTGGTTTGATATCCAGAGAAATAAATTAACCCTCTGATCCATATGCATTTTATTTTTGTAAAGCCATTAAAATGACTCCAGTGTCCTTTTAACACTGTATTATTGTGGTTGAGAAGCTGAAAAGGTAGAGAGTTTTTGTTTCGAGATGCATGTTAAATACTATTTGTCCTACACTGGCGTTAAATTGAGTCTATATTGTGATTCCTATTCAAGAGTTACAGAGCAGAATATCAGAGTTTATTTGAAGTGTTGTGACCTGTTCAGCTCTAGCAGTTAACAAGGACTTTTCAGTATCAAGGAGAAATAACACATGCAGCACCGTTCACATTTATTGCAGAAACATTATGAGATTTTTCTTGCACAAAACCTGCATTAATTTCCCCCTCTTGTTTTGTTACAAAGATCCGACAGGAAAGTGAAAGAGAAAGAAGAGAAATTACTCAAAGCGCTCCTTTTGAGTCAAATCAGTGTCAGCTACTGCATGTACTTGAGCTCTTGCACACAATCTGCTCTGTAAGATAGCAAGGTGCCCCAGCTTTGTGTATCTTCTGTTCAGACTGTAAGTTCTTTTATTATCTGTAGCACCTCACTTGATAAGAATATAGCAAATGTCAAACTTTCCTTGCAGCGGGTTAACCAGGTTTAATTCTTAAGCCTATTCAGCTCTTCTGTCTTTGACCTCTTATAAACTAAGACTTAAATTAAAAGGCCATTAATGCCATCTAATCTAGTTTGCTGTGCTCCATTTGCTGGCCCCTATCAATATTCATCTATGATGAATTAGACCGGAGTGGATGGAGTGTATGTTACCTACACTTTGGCTCTCACTGCACAGCTCAGTCCATTAAGAAAGTTTCATGTCTGATGGAACAAAGATTAGAAAATGATGTA
The DNA here is from genome assembly GCA_030533445.1 of Cyprinodon diabolis. NCBI lineage: Eukaryota > Metazoa > Chordata > Actinopteri > Cyprinodontiformes > Cyprinodontidae > Cyprinodon > Cyprinodon diabolis. The sequence continues at coordinate 39,927,864 of CM060065.1, read as the reverse complement.
ATGGAGATCCACATGGGGGTAAGGCACTTTGCTCTTTGGCAGCTCACTCACTGAACAGACCAGCTTTTCATTTACCACAGTGGTCTTAGATTGATGGTAAAACCTTTTTTTTACTATATGAACATAAATATATGTTTCCAAATAATATCTGCAGGAAAAAAAACTCTTAATAACTAAATAACAAGCCCTGATATAGATTGGATTCACCAGACCAAACAAAAGGGATTTATTTTTCATCTTTGTGGTCTTCTAAGATAAGTAAGAAAAAGGTAACATGATATGATTTTCTGAGCCACATCACCCCTGGTGCAAGAAAGGTTGTCCTCTGACAATGAAGGATAGAAATATAGGAAAATCTACTAGAATTGACAAAAATGTATCCTTTCTTTGTTTCCTTTACACTTCTATCACCTCTTTTATTTATAAGTTTTGACGGTGCTGTATTGTGCATTCATAAATTATTGTCGCTCCAATACTATATACATGATGAAGAACAAACACATACATAGAACCATTAGCATTTTAATAAGTTTAGGTGAAAATAAGTGTTTGAAACTGTTTATAAAAAAATAACATTACTTTGAGCGGTGGGCAATTTGTTTATATAGGCCAATGCCTTCTTTAAAGAGGTTAAAGCATCTCAATAAGATTGATAATGGATTTGACTTTACCTAAAACCGTCTTAATTCTTGGCCAGTGATTTGCTGATTATCTGGTATGTTTTGGGTGCTGCTCATATTGCAATGTCTATTTCAGCTTCAGCTTATATTTCTTGTACAGACGTCACACATCTTTTTCTCTAGCACAATCTAATCCAACGTGGTGCCCACAATAAGGGGCCTAAAAGGACCGTATGGGGTGACCTCAGCATCTTCTGAACATACGTAGTATGGTTATCTTTTTAACCATCATTTGTACTTTTGTTGAAAGAAAAGTTTCTGAGGTGTGGATTTGGGTTAAATATGTTATCTATTTGAAAAATGTGTTACAATACATTAGATGTTTCAGTGCCATAGGCAAATGTCACACTGCAGGCAAATGCAACCCAAAGCCAATCTTTTCACCAATATGTGACTCATATCAGATTTTTTTCACTAAGGTCTGAATGGCCGAATTCTGATCTTTGCACCTCCCCCAAAAATCTAATTTTAACCACTTTCATATATGTTACTGATCAAAAATATATATGATTGTTTTTAAAACATCTTCAGCCTGAAGTGTCACACCGTTTTTTGAGTCACTGCCAGGGCTCAGACTACACATCCACAGAAACAGCAGCAATATGAGTCACTATATGACTTTGCAAACTCCTCTTGTTAAGAGTCGTGCCATTTTTTTCTTATCTTTCTTCTTCGTTAATGATGGAGCCTTGATACAGTTGGCTCCTACCAATCAAGAGTTGGATAGCAATTCCCTGTTACATCCCTCTTGTTTTTTGTTTATCTTACTACAAAGCTTTATTGAACGCTATTAGTGACAGTCACATTCACAGTGTCTTGAAAGCATCAAGCCTAAGTCATATCACATACCAATTATTTTTTTCTATTTTCATATGTATTATTAGATTTAACATGTTTAGGAATTGAAAATGATTTGCAGGTGGCTGCTACACTAAAGACATAGAATATAAAAAAACAAAACAAAACATATGATTAAAGAACAGAGATAGTGTAGATAGAAACAGTATTTGATTCCAATGGGTTTTAAACAAAATAAGTGAAGATTTAAAAAAAAAAGAGGTTAGAAACCAATTTAAAAAAATTATGATTTTTTTAAAACATCAAAACATCAAAGTCTAACTTTTAAATTGGCATCACAGGCTCATAGTTCTCTCCACAACTGACTGTTATGGAGTTTTTCCTAGCTTGTTGTTGTGATTATGTTGCTTCTTCAGAATTGTCACTGATACAGAATTCCATCCACCAGGACAGTAGTTAACTGTAACATGAAGCAATGATGCTCTCTGGCAATTTGGGGAGCTCTCAGACAATCTGGCCTTCAGAAAAGCATTGAAAATTCAGGAAATTCCTCTTAGATGTGGGAAATGCTGTATAGCCAATTAATGAATCAAGCTCCTTATATTTCCTTATAAGGAATTTTATTGTATAGAAAGTTTCACTGAATGCATAAAGATGAACCAACAAATCGTGAGATATGTAGTTACATACTTCATGCAGAGAGAAGTAGTAAAATAAATTCTAAACAAATGTCTCTAAAGATTGTTGGCTGATTGAAAACTGCCAGAAGGTGACAGATGGCAAGATGGCTCTAAAGACTGAGGTCAGTGCGATGCAAAAACTAGTCACAGAGGCAGATATACTGGATTCTATATTAACATGCTGGTGTCAGTGGGAAAAAAGTTTTAATACAAATCCGAAGATTCAGTGAAAAATAGGAACATAAATACTACAGTTTTAGTGTTAAAGAAGTTACATTTAAAGTACGCAAAAATCCAATTTCTACTGCCAATAAAGGGTTATATTATCCATCTTAATTGCAAATAATACTAATATCATCATAGAGAGCCTAGAGTATTTGCATAGCAATAGATCAAATATAGTATGCCTCTGTTCTCCTACTATGTGGAAAATTATCACAAGATTAAATATTATTTCTTTACCCCTGGTCTATTCTGAGGTCAGGAAAAGTGGAAAGAAATGGGTTCATGGTGGCCAAACACTGGATGAGAGTGCAGAAATTAAACAAAGGGTGTCAGAGAAGCAGTGATAGAGTGGTGGAGCTTGGCAGGCAGACTGTCGCAGAGTGGCAGAGAACCAGCTCTGGGGTGGCAGTTTGGATGCCTCTTTCACAGTGAAAAGAGGGTGCTTTACAAAACATGTCCCTCAATTGATGATGTTTTGCTGTGTTGTGCTGTAAAGCATGATATGACAGGGTTTTATTTATGCATTTAAATGCATCAATCAGACAAAGAGATACATAAATTATTAAGCTACAAACAGGTTTGGCAGGTAAGTTTTTTAATAGGACGGCATGATCGCATTTTGAAAGACTAGGATTAGGAATTAGAATACATTTATCATTTAACTTTAATTTAATTTTATCTGCACTTGCAATAATCCTTAATCCAGAGGTAAAAGACACATGGTAAGAAAATAAGAAAATCCATATATGGTGTATATATATATATATATATATATATATATATATATATATATATATATATATATATATATATATATATATATATATATTAACCCTGATATTTATTTCCTTATAGTCAAGGGGTTACTGAAACACCAGACAATATCTTTTTAAAGCATATTTAACATAAAACTAGCATTATGCTTACACTCAGCTACTGATCCTTATTTGAGCGGTGCTGAACGTTTTCTCTATTAACTTGCCATGACCTTCTAACTTTTTGTTAGTCATAACTACTGACAGATCCTGCTGCGGTAGCTTTTCCAGACTGACATAAAGAGGCTGTTTGACAACACTCAGTGGACTGACAACCAGAAGGAATCCAAAGAGCGCAAAGCACATTTTTAAAGAGAATCCACACCGGCTGATAAGATTTGTCTCAGTGCTTTCATAAAAAAACTCTGAAATTCTAAACACCAAAGCTACATTCAAGTGTTATTTATTATTATTATTATTTTTTACCTTTATAAACATTATTAATGATTGTATTTCAAAACTGATATTTGAATGAAGGGTTATTCAAATCAATATGTGGTGTTAGTTCGCGATTCAACAGGGATCAGCACAAGATTTTAAATAAACAGATAGCGAATAAAAAGACTAGAGATGAATCAAAAATGGTTTTGAGATTTAATCCAGTGTCCTGTGCATTTTTGTTCTCTCCCCAGCCTCTCTAGAGACCTTTACTCTCTTATGTACACACAATAGAATAACTTTTCGGGGTTTCATTTAGCTTTTTCTAAAGTATTAGAATTTCAATATCAAAAGGACATGTGATATGTGACTGTGATATGTGACAGAAAGAGGGGGTATTTGATGCTCCTGAAAATGAAAGTTGTCATTTTATAAACCATGTGGACACTGCCCATTAATAGCTACATTATGATAAAAGCTCTATCAACAGCCTTGAAAACTTAGTGTACATGTGGTGCAACTGGTGCATTAGCAGAACATAAATTGTTTTGCTACAAATCAAATACCTTTATTTAATTATTATAGCATTGTTTTTTTTTTGATTCAGTCAACTCACCCTTTTTAATACAAAATTTCTTTAAAATAATATAAAGTAATTTTAGACATGTTGTTTACTCTATGAAACAGTATTTCTTTTGATTTTATGTTGAAAAATCATTATCATACCCCTTCAACAAACCAACTTCTGCTAAGCGTGCATGTCCCTCAGATGTATCGCAGGATTTTTATTTGCAAATTAAAATATTAATATGTTGCTCTGCCATTGACTGGTGACCTTTCCAGGGTGCATCTCACCTTTCATCCAAAGTCCCAATAACCTTGATGTACAAACCGGTATAGAAGATTGAATTTATTTATTTATTAATACACTGTCTGGCCAAAAAAAAAGTCGCCACATGGATTCAACTAAGCAAATACTGTAGGTACGAGCCTCCTATTGGATAATTACTGCATGGGCGATTATCTTTCAGCTGGCAGCAAGTTATTTAACCCCAACTAGTGCAATGACTTGCTTCTCATTTCTTAAACAACCATGTCGAAAGACACATCCGTGGTCGTGGAAAAGATGTTAGTCTGTTGTTTGAGAAGGGTCAAATCATTGGTATGCATCAAGCAGAGAAAACATCTAAAGAGATTGCAGAAACTACTAAAATTGGGTTTAGAACTGTCCAACGCATTATTAAAAACTGGAAGGATAGTGGGGACCAATCATCTTCAAGGAAGAAATGTGGCCGGAAAAAAATCCTTATTGATCGTGATCAGCGATCACTTAAACGTGTGGTGAGATCAAATCGAAATAAAAACAACAGTAGAACTCAGGGCTATGTTTAATACTGAAAGTAAGAGCATTTCCACATGCACAATGCAAGAACTCAAGAGATTGGGACTGAACAGCTGTGTGGCCGTAAGAAAACCCCTAATCAGTGAGGCTAACCGGAAAAAAAAACTTCAATGTGCTAGGGAGCATAAAGATTGGACTGTGGAGCAATGGAAGAAGGTTATGTGGTCTGATGAGTCCAGATTTATCCTGTTCCAGAGTGATGGGCGAATCAGGGTAAGAAGAGAGCCAGGTGAAGTGATGCACCCACCATGCCTAGTGCCTACTGCACAAGCCTGTGGGGGCGGGGTTATGATCTGGGGTTGCTGCAGTTGGTCAGGTCTAGGTTCAGCAACAGTATGTGCTCAAAGAATGAGGTCAACTGACTACCTGAATATACTGAATGACCAGGTTATTCCATCAATGGACTTTTTCTGCCCTGATGGCACAGGCATATTCCAAGATGACAATGCCAGGATTCATCGGGCTCAAATTGTGAAAGACTAGTTCAGGGAGCATGACACATCATTTTCACACATGGATTGGCCATCACAGAGTCCAGACCTCAACCCCATTGAGAATCTTTGGGATGTGCAAGAGAGGGCTTTACATAGCGGTCAGACTCTGCCATCATCAATGCAAGATCTTGGTGAAAAATAATGCAACACTGGATGGAAATAAATCTTTTGACATTGCAGAAGCTTATCGAAACAATGCCACTGTTGGGATCCTCAGGCTTGCCCATCAGAGGGCGCCGAGGATCCTCTTTTGCTTTTTGTATTTTCTCCTTAGGGCTGGAGTTACTGCTGGAATCTGGAGACTACCCTCTGTCTCCAGCAGAGTGCGCCGTGGGTCTCCTAGGGCTGGAATCTTCCTGCACACCTGTTGTTAATCTACTCTTCAGGAGACCTCCCCTTTATAAGCTCCTGCCAGACCTTGCTTCCACGTCGCAGTGTTGATCTTAGTTGGTTAGCAACCTGAGCCTCTGTTACTGGAAGAACCTTAGTTATCTCTAGTGTGAGATCAGATTCTAACTCTTCCTTGTTTCTGCCTTCACAGGAAACCTGTCTCTGGCCTGCAGCTCTGGGAGAGCTGCATCACAGGAAACCTGTCTCTGGCCTGAAGCTCTAGGTGAGCTTAACCTGCTATCTGCCCTGGTGAGCCAACCTGAAGATTCCTATGTGAATTTAACCCGAAGACTTCTATGTGGAGTTTACCTTAAGGTTCCTATGTGGAATCAGCCTGAAGAATCCTATGTGGAAATTCCCCTGTTGTTCTCTGCAATGAGCTGGAAGCTCAGCCTGAAGAATCCTATGTGGTTATTTCCTGTTGTTCTCTGCAGTGAGCTGGAAGCTCAGCCTGAAGAATCTTATGTGGATATTCCCTGTCGTTCTCTGCAATGAGCTGGAAGCTCAGCCTGAGCAATCCTATGTGGTTATTTCCTGTTGTTCTCTGCAGTGAGCTGGAAGCTCAAATCTAGGTCTGCCATGCTAAGCCTGAAGCTAGATGCTTAGCCTCTCATGAACTCTGCTAACCAACAGTTTCCAGTCCCAGTCAATACTTCAGTGAAATATTCTCAGAACTGTTTATTCTCTCGTGTTCAGAACCTTTAATAAACATTTGAACTTTTTCCCTGCCTCCTCCGTGTGTGTTCTGCATCTTGGGCTTGCCTCCATAACCCATCATGACAGCCACAGCAAATGCAAAGCTAAAGGTGGTCATACAAAGTATTAGAGTGAATTATGTTTTTTTTGGTGGCGACTTTTTTTTTGGTCAGGCAGTGTATGTCCGTCTAATTTTTAGAGTACTGCTATTTGTATTTTTCTAAATTTTTAACCACATTGTTCCTCATCATTTTGTACTTAGTCTTACAGCAGGAAATGTATGAGTCACTTTCGTTGTCCGTGTTGCACCATTATCCGTGTCCGCATCTATGTTGGGTTGTGGGTTGTCTGAGTCATATCCTGGCTCAAACATATAATTGTGCGAAATTTACATTAGCCGGGATGCTTTTTTTGTATGACTTGCTTTAGGAGTGGTTGCCTAGTGGATTAGAGAAGTGTGCTTGTGCTCTGAGAAAGTTGGAAGTACCAAGTTTGATCCCCACAGCCTCCACTCTAGGTTCCTGAGCAATACCCTTAACCCCACACTGCTCCCTAGAGTGCAGCCAACTGTTCCCCAGTTAAATGCAGGTAGTCCCCATTGTGGGACATTACATTACATACATGACATTACATTCTTCAAGGAAAATGTCAGAAGGTCTGCATAAAAAAATGCAGAATCCTCTTTAGAATATGTTAAAAGTTGCTATTCAAAACTATAGTGTTTACTAAAGTTGAAAAATATCTGCTTCTGTCTCCTTGAACCCCAGTCAGTCTCAGCAGATGGCCGCTCCTACTGAGCCTGGTTCTGCTGGAGGTTTCTTCCTGTCAAAAGAGAGATTTTGCCTTTCCACTGTCACTACAAGCATGCTTAGTGTGAGGGGTTGCATCAGATTCAATGAGTCGATTCAATCAACTGGTTTTCCTTAGATAGAAAACTTTAAATCAATTTGACTGTATGATCTGGAGAACTCTAAAGTGCCTTGAGATGACATGTGTTGTGAATTGCCGCTATATAAATAAACTGAACTGACACTGAACTGAACTCAAAAATCATCTTAGAAATTGCTACATCTTGTTGATTTATTAGTTACTATGTCTCAGATCATCTGGGAACATCAAGTATAAAGTATGTTGACAATGTGGAAATTACTTTAAATGGGTCACTTGACGCAGCAAACCATTTTCATTTAAGGTTATTGGTTTTGGTCTTATGATAATCAAACTGTAGATTCAACTCAAGAAAATGACATACTGCAGTAGGATATGAATTTGTGTTTTCATTTAACATGTATTGATCCTGTTTATGAGAGTTCTGTCTTTGATTGTAAGCAGAAACTGCTTCCAGTGCAGCTTCATGCAAATAAATCATCCATGTATACGTGTCAGACTTCTGTGGATCATAAAATAAGGAAGTGAAGGTTAGCCAACTAATTTAGTTAGGCCTATATGTAAAATTTCATTGGAAACTAATGATTCTCCCTGCAATTGTTGGTGACATTTTTGTGTTTAGAAACAGTCAGTAACTTGCTCTGGTTTACAGGGTGATTTTTTCCCCCCAGCATTTTGTTGTCATACACTGTCACAAGTACAGTGCAACAAAATTAACTCTCTGCATTAAATGCAGAGTGGGCTGCCATTGCTGGCACCCGGGAAGCAGTGTGGGGTTAAGGGTCTTTTGCTCAGAGAAGCAGTCTGTGGGAGTGGGTTTCGAACTCACAAATTCAGGATTCCGAGCCACCAATCTGAAAAGATTGTTCTGTCCTGGTACTTTGCTTTGGAAATGATTGAGGACATTTCTATCTCACTAAAAATACTGCTATATTGCAGTGTTTTTAGTTGTTTTCAGATGGTAAATGTCTTTTTGAGGTGTAAATACTGTGGTAGGGAGCACAAATTAATCATTAAGATCCGCATCTTTCAGGGGAAATGTGTATAATAAAGTAAAACCCCTTGAGGAGTCACACTGCATTTAAAAAGTTTAAGTGTCTTTACGTGTTAGTAAAAGAATCCCATTTCCTTGAAGAATCTAGTTAACTTAATCAAATTAATCTTTGATTACTTTGGATATCTTGCAACTGTTACCCCTGGCTCACACCGACTCCGGTCTTACCGTTGCGGTGCGGTGGGTGCGGCGCCGCAGTGATTCCAAGTCATTAAAAAGACGTAAACCTCTCTCACCGGCTGCTGAGCTGTCCAGCTGCGGTTACCGAGACACTCCGGCGCTGCAGAAAATTCAGCAAGAAAGCTAACCTTGCGGCGTGCCGGAGCCCTCCGCAACAAGCTCTCGCAAATATCCTTATTTGGGCCATGTTATCGCGTGAAGTTATGTGAACTCAAGTGAACTTCTGTTAAATCTCCGGACCTGTTGCCGGAGCCGCAGAGCCGCACCGCACCGTAGTCAAAAGGGCGGTGTGAGAGGGGGTGTGCGGGAGTTGCGGTCTCCGTCGGCTCGGTAACCGCACCGGAGCCAGTGTGAGCAAGGGGTTACTCTTTTCGGTCTCATATCCTTCTCTGTTGCGTTCTCTGTTTAATTTTTAAGCTCTCTCCTCCACACTACAGCTGTTTGCTGTCATTTAATGCTGTCTTATATCTGCTATGCTTTCTACTTTGGTATCTGTATCTGTTTCATCTTAGACTATTTATTGTGTGACATCCTTGTACACAGTTTGTTATGCTCCGAAGTCTTCCCTTTTTCTTTTGTTTCTGGGTTGGCCTCAGTTTCTTTTTTTGTGTTTAGCCCAAAGCTATCTAACTTAAGCTGTTTCTGTCCTGTGGGCTTTTCTATTTTAACCAACTGAATTTGGACCTCTGAGAATAAGACATTCCACATATTTATCCAAAGTGTGAGTGTATTTGAATGTGTTTATTTCCTCCCATCTCTAAATGAAAAGATCACTGACCAGGCAGAAAGTATGAAATGTGGTTTTGGTTTGGTCTTGTGCCTCTCTTATGTTTAACAGTTGTAGCATGTTTTTTGGAGGGGCTTAAGCCAAGTGTTAAAGGATTTATGACTTGTACTTTTTACTCGGTCAAAAGAGTGTAAATGATGAGCAAACTAAGCTTCCAACATGGCTCTCAGGCTTTAAAAAAGTAATTTCTTCACTATGGCTTTTCAGCTTTCTGTCGGTAATTGCTCTTTTACTGTCTTATCGTTTCCTTGATATTCACACTTTTTAGTTAATACTGTATCTCAGCCCAATGTTTAACCTCCAAAAAAACATTTGAAAGTGCAATTGTAGTTACAAAACGTCCAGAACAGTTTTCCTCTCTCTGTAATTAAGTAATTTCCCTCTGGGATTATTAAAGTATTTCTGATTCTGATTAATGGTTTTTGTATATTGGTAGATACAGACATTTGTCAGGCTGCGTACAACAGGCCTATAAAGCATTTGCACGTTACATTGATGGATTTGTTTAAGTGGGGGGAGGGGGAAATTCTGAGGTCATGTGACCTCACATCGACATTACAAATCTGACTGATACATTTATTTAAAACACAAAACGGCAACTTGCTTAGAAAGGGACAAACATTATGAGATTAGAGTTGTTTGTTTTTGATATTCAAAATTATATCAGAGGATTGAATTTAGCAACCAACAGCATCGATGTATGATATGCATTATGAATGGGATGGGCACTTCCATATTCTCTCAGTAAAGGACCAATGTCCTGTATTTTGAAAATGCAAAACACAGCACAGCTAAAGCATTTAGAATGTTTCACAATTTCATACATAAAATATTACAAGGATGTGGAACTGGTGTTTTGTAACCCCTAACAGGAAATCTATGACGTGGGATACAAATAGTAAATTTAGATATATAGATCCTAGAAAAAAGGGGGGGGGGGGGGGGGGTGAAGTGTGTCATTTAGCCTAGATCAGTCAGCAAATGGTAATGAATAAAATATATTTTTACATGCATGTCTACTCAATCAATAGTTTAGTCTATCCAGGTCTTGAGTTGATATATTTAGATGATGTTTTGGTCTCATTTTCAGTCTGTTCAGTTTTGCATAATATTTCCCGCATAACTACTGAACAAGCTCATGGACTTTCCAGTTTACTAAGCCTGGGATTACGCCTTTTTTTTCTCTTGCAGTAATTTTGTCTTTCAATTTGAAGGATGGTAAAGCAAAGACTGCCACACATTAGAACAATTTTTTTGTTTCCACACGGTTCATTGCAGCCTTTCCCAAAATTAGAACCTATTTGAAGTGTCTTGCTGAATTTATTTTTTTATGGAAACGTGCCTACATCTCTTCACTTCCAGTTTAGCTGACAATTGCTTCGGCTTCCTAGACCACTATGATGAAAGATGGCTAAGATAACTAGACTCTCTAAGGAATCAATTCTTTCAAAGACAGCAAAATGGTTTTGTGCATAAAATCCTAGAGTGAAACCAAACTTTTTTAAAAGATTTTTTAATATTACTTTCTGAATACTGATTAGATTGCACAAAATTTTTAGTGATGTTGGTATTGTGTGCTTCCTTTGATCTCATTGAGGATATATTCTTACTCCTTTTTTTAATACTAGTACTACACAGACAATTTTGTAATCTTTCTAGTTGCGGTATTTATGAGAATAAATGATCCAAATGTATTTGATGATATTCTCAGCATTAGCATTAGCTAAATAATTAACTATTGTTAAAGTGAAACAATGCTGGAAACTATGCTGGGGTCTTGTATTAAATATGTGCTTAACTCTAAATTGTCTTTATGGAGCCTTTGGTGAATTTTAGTTCAGAAATTTTAGTTGAGACACTTTGCCCAGAATGCACAAATATAAACACAGACAAAATAAAAACTTTGGAGAGGAATGTGCATGTTTTAACTGTTAAAACATGCACATTCCTCTCCAAAGTTTTTATTTGGAGTTTAAAGTATTTAGGAAGGCTGTGTTTTTTCCTATGATGGTAGCTTATATATTTTAAAAGGTAACCCATCTACATGTAGCTTGATTGAAATGCTGTTAATAATATTAATTGTAGGATTACAGCTTTGGTCACTACCGTGAATTACTTAGCTTTCCTCTGCTATCATTTCATTTAAAATGTTTATCTAGCCAACAAGGATAAAACCAGCAGGTTTTACCATTTCTGATTATATATTATTTATGACTCTCCTTTCTTTCTTTGTCAGTAATGTGTAATATGTATTTCTGTAAGGCTAAAGTTTGGTTGCTGGCATCTTTAATTTGATCTCTCTGGCTCTAGATAACCATACCGCTACTATAAAACTACAAATATGGCTAAACTGGGTGGAGTGGAATCCTTCCTAACCTAGATGGGGGCAGAGTGTGAAGTGTCATAATTGCATTAAAAAGAATACTGACTACTAAATAAACATTTTCTCCTTAGGTGTGAGTGTTTGGATGAATGGTTGTTTGTCCAGTTTGTCTCTGTGTTGCTATGTGATGGATTGGCGACCTGTCCGGGGTGTACCCCACCTCTCGCCTATAGACAGCTGGAGATAGCACCACTCATGACCCAAATTAGGACCCAAAATGCTTCATACTAACGCGCAAGTGTCAATATGAGATGAGTTGGGAGTGAGAATGTGTGTTTTTAATTGGAATTACTCACAAACCCCTCCACTGGTTCTCTTCCTAAATCTCTGGCTATACTCATTTCATCCAAGTTAACCCTTTAAAGCCCGATCCAAGAATAAAACAAAACAGAAAATTACTTTTTTTTCGGTTTGAAGTCCTTATTTGGCCTTTTAACAATATATGTAAAAAGAAAAAACAGAAATAAATTTTTGATATTAATAATTTATTACTATGCGATAAGTCAAGATTTTTTATTGTGTAGTATTCTGTCCTCTGTTAACAGGTATATCTGATTGTGTACAATAGGATTTTGAGCAAAGTTTTTAACATAAAATTATGCAAAAGGTATTAGACGCAAAACATTTCAGAAACTGTATGTATCAAATATGATTCATTTGGCATTACAGGGTTAAGTCCTTCTGAGCTGGTCCATCCCTTGTCACAACTGTTCTGTTGGTTTCCAAGAACTACCACATGTACTGGACTGGTTTGCAGCAAGTGTAAAGCTGCCTCATTAGGTAAAGAGAAGAAGCTTTCTTTTTAGGTGGCCTTTCTTATGTACCCCCTTTAACTTTGAATTATATTATCATCCATATGGAAGAAGGGTCAACATGACCCAAAGGTACTGTTTGATTAGAAAAAATATATATTGTCTAGTTTATGAGTAGATCATCCTTGGTCAGAGCTAATCAAGCTGAAAATCAGTTGTTTCCAGTCACCAGTCAAATAATTGGTGAATTTATTGGAAATAAGACTCAGAAAGACTCAGAATTAACATAAAACTCAGCCTCCCCTGTATTCCTCAAAAGACAACAGACATCCTACCAAAGTAGTACTATTTTACATGCATACATATTTTTATGGAGCAAAGAGTGAATTGCTGAGAATCAACAGAGAATGAAACGAAAACAAATTGTATTAACAGCATCAGATGATATGACCAATGCATAGTTATACACTCACCGGCCACTTTATTAGGTACCCCTTGCTAGTAACGGGTTGGACCCTCTTTTGCCTTCAGAACTGCCTCAATTCTTCGTGGCATAGATTCAACAAGGTTCTGGAAGCATTCCTCAGGGAGTTTGGTCCATATTGACATGATGACATCACACAGTTGCCGCAGATTTGTCGGCTGCACAGCCATGATGCGAATCTCCCGTCCACCACATCCCAAAGATGCTCTATTGGATTGAGATCTGGTGACTGTGGAGGCCATTTGAGTACAGTGAACTCATTGTCATGTTCAAGAAACCAGTCTGAGACGATTCCAGCTTTATGACATGGCGCATTATCCAGGTGAAAGTAGCCATCAGAAGTTGGTTACATTGTGGTCATAAAGGGATGGACATGGTCAGCAACAATACTCAGGTAGGCTGTGGTGTTGCAACGATGCTCAATTGGTACCAAGGGGCCCAAAGAGTGCCAAGAAAATATTCCCCACACCATGACACCACCACCACCAGCCTGAACCGTTGATAAAAGGCAGGATGGATCCATGCTTTCATGTTGTAGACGCCAAATTCTGACCCTACCATCCGAATGTCGCAGCAGAAATCGAGACTCATCAGACCAGGCAACATTTTTCCAATCTTCTATTGTCCAATTTCGATGAGCTTGTGCAAATTGTAGCCTCAGTTTCCTGTTCTTAGCTGAAAGGAGTGGCACCCGGTGTGGTCTTCTGCTGCTGTAGCCCATCTGCCTCAAAGTTCGACGTACTGTGCGTTCAGAGATGCTCTTCTGCCCACCTTGGTTGTAACGGGTGGTTATTTGAGTCACTGTTGCCCTTCTATCAGCTCGAACCAGTCTGGCCATTCTCCTCTGACCTCTGGCATCAACAAGGTATTTCCACCCACAGAACTGCCGCTCACTGGATGTTTTTTTCTTTTTCTGACCATTCTCTGTAAACCCTAGAGATGGTTGTGCGTGAAAATCCCAGTAGATCAGCAGTTTCTGAAATACTTAGAACAGCCCTTCTGGCACCAACAATCATGCCACGTTCAAAGTCACTCAAATCACCTTTCTTCCCCATACTGATGCTCGGTTTGAACTGCAGGAGATTGTCTTGACCATGTCTACATGCCTAAATGCACCGAGTTGCCGCCATGTGATTGGCTGCTTAGAAATTAAGTGTTAACGAGCAGTTGGACAGTGTACCTAATAAAGTGACCGGTGAGTGTACACTTTGGCATTGAGAATGAGACAGTCTAAAAAGGTCATTCAAAAGCAGGAATGAAGATGTACTCCTCTTTTACTCACCAATTAACTGAGTGGGCTCAGGGTTCTATCAAGCTTGTTTTCTTTAAAATGTATATATTGGATCTGCACACTATTCAGATTTAGTATTGCACACTTAATAATAAAATAAGGAATTGCAAACTAAATCCTCACTGTACCCAAGGTATAACGTGTTAACATTACCTGTCCATTTATTGAGAAAAATAAAACAAACACAAATAAGGATGGATAAAATAATTACTTTTGAACCTTATTTTTTAAAACAAAAACAAACACAAATATCAGGCTCTTCCCTCCATATACCCCAAAGTAAAACACTGATAATCAAGATCTCATTGAATTTCAACCGTAAAGAATTCAAAAAAAAATAGAAAAAAGGACAGTAAGCTTCGCTATCACTTTATTCTCACATTTATAAAGCTGATAAAAAAACCCCACTCAGGAAAGAAGAAACGTATGTAGAAGAATATAAAAGCAGCAGTGAGTTTTCTTCATATGAGTTATATAGGTTACGTCATAAAATAGGACTTAGTTTGATGCACTTTAAGTAATACAAGCACATGGATATATAATTGTAACTGACATGATTATGCAAAGCTCAAGGATTTTAAAGAGCTTATTGCTGCAGGATAGAAGCTGCAACCAAAAATGACAATAAAATGTGTAGTCTGATATTAAGAATCCATTTCTTATCCAAGTTGGGTTAGAAGAGTAAGTCATATGTGTAAAACATGTTATGTGAAAAACAAAATACATATTTAATAGAAACAAAATATTTATTGTAAGCTGAGATTCTTCTATCAATCTCTCTCTCCATAATTGCTTGGTTCACAACTGAGACACTACTCTATAGAATATTGAATGTATTGCAAATGAAGACAACTGCTGACCACGGAAGTGTGATGGGTGATAGGAAATATGCATAAGTTAGAATTATCATGTTCAAAACATCTGTTCTGCACAGAAATAGCACATCTGGAACTTAACTTATTTGCTTATTCTAGAAGGAATCAGCAGGTACCTCCGGCGGCATTTACAAATTTAATCCTATAAACCTATGGCTGTGAGACATCTGTGGCTTTTATTTATTCCTTCATTTGTAGCTCTATATAATGCCGTTTTATATTCTAGGTATGTTATTGTAAGTTTTTTAAGGTTAACGTAATTAGAGATACAGCTGTTTTCAGTGAGATGCATTGATCTGAACTGTGTTCATTTTTTGATTTCAAGGTTTTACATCTCAAACCAAATGCTTATTTTGATTAATACAAAAACAAATACATTATAAAAATTCAATTAAAGCATTTAAACAAGCTTGGCTGGTTCTATCCTTCTTGCCATTAGTTTGTACTTATAACCAACAGTATGAGCAGAACTTTTGCTTGTGTAAAAAAAAACAATGTAAACAATATTATAGTATAAATTATCTTTGGTATCTTATATTAATTATTAGCACATCTCTAGACAGCAGTCTCTCTATTTCCTAGAGCAGTGTTCTGCAACATGCTGCTCGAAAGCAGCAAATGATTCTTTCCTCCTTCCACAAATGCTTTTAACTTCAGCTTAGTAAGGCTTTTTCTTTTTTTTTTTCATGGAATAGGTGCACTGCAATTCCACAATAGAATGACACAAAATTTTAGATCCATTTTCCTCCTTTTTTGGTTAAGAACTACAAATTCCAAATTACTTTTTTGTAGATCGTTTAAATACAAACCTATTACACCTATAACACATATTCATTAGTTTAATATAGCTGATATTACTGATCAGAACCACAATTTCACTAAGGATGTCAGATTATGGTCATGTTTTGACACAGACAGTCCCTCTGACATCAGTCTGGATGCAACAGAGAGACCCGAACCTTCAGCTTGACATGATGTTACTCGTGGTGCAAGCTCCAGGACCTTGGTCCATTTTTCCTGTGAAAAAGGACTACATCTCTCTTCGAAAGAGCCCTGAGCAGAAAATGCAGCACTGCCTGCTGGTATATCCGTTCTGATACAGTGGATGAGGACTTTTGTTAAATCTCCCCCTTTTGATCAACCAATATAGCAATAAATAAAGCACTCCTTCCGGTTTTAATTGTAGCATTCTGTGGATTATTTATACAGCATCGATCAGTTGTCTAAAAAGAGCAGAGCCTATTCCCTTTGAGCAACATCTTGAACAGACAAACATTTTCCTTGTGCTTAATGACTAACAACTGTTTTACTGATGGTGAAGACATCTTAGATTCTAACAGCCAGTCCAAAATGTCCAGCAAAATTAATGACACCTGGTAACTGTGCAAATTGTCAGTTATAATCATTTGACTAAAGATCATTACTTGGTTTTACTTGATTAGAATGACATATTAATTAGTTATTGCTTCCAATTCTAGTTAATGATATATCATAATTACTTACTAACGCCGTTACCTTGTTTTAGTAACGAGTAATCTAACTAATTAATTTGACTGTAACTATAACACAGTTACCATTGCAGACACCCCGTTACTGCGCGTTACTCAGGTCGCACAATGAACCTTTTTTCATGATAGGACTCGTGCGCAGCTGCGTGAAGCTGACACCCCACCCACTTCAAAAAACTCTGCAAATAGACTGAATGGTTAGTACAACGTTAGTGCAGATTTGTGCAGAAAAAAATATTGTTTGTGCTACTTTTGTTTAAGAGATATTAAAGATTATTTTTTAGGTCATCCAGAGGTGCGCGCCTTGTCATGAGAGAGGGGAGGATGAGAATGGATGATGTATAGCGAGATTCCGTCTGTCAGTTGGGTAGGTGGGTGTTTCTGCTGGCGGGTGTTAATGTACAGCACACACAGAGAGATGGAGAGTGAGGAGGATCCAGCAGCAAACAGCGTTTTCCACATGGAAATACCGGTGTCATGTCGAGCTGTGTTTCCCCATCACATACGGTTTCCTCTGCATCTCCGCACAGCGTAGGTGGCACGAGTCACCGCGCAAGCGACAGGAAATGCGCATGCTCGCTAAAGGCGTGCAACAGTCGCCCTGTGCTCGCGCCACAGGAGAACTATGGAGAGCGTGAACGATCAAATGATAGCCTATATGGAGAAAGGGAGAAATCTGGATGGATGGATGGATGGATGGATGGATACTCTGCCTTTTCAACCTACTGTATTTTTTATTTTAAACATTATTTGATGGCCTTTGTGGCAGGGATGGAGATCCATATTTTATGTCACACGCAGAGTATACATCTTGATAGATAGATGGATAGATAGATGTTGCAGTATCTATAACAACCCAAACACACAGAATTTCAGAATTAGACATCCCCAGTTATTAATTTCACCAGATGTCATTTACGTTGAGTTGCAATAAATGCTAAACTCTCTGCAGGTCCTTGTCTTTGTCGTCCGCTCTATTCAGCTGGCTTTTGAATCACACGGCGAGAAGGTGGGGGCTGGGTTGTGAGGGTTACGGGGGCGAGAAACGCAAAAGTAACGCAATAGTTACTTTTACTAGTAACTAGTTACTTTTATTGTGGAGTAACTCAGTTAGTAACTCAGTTACTTTTTGGGAGAAGTAACTAGTAACTATAACTAATTACTTTTTCAAAGTAACATGCCCAACACTGGTTTTTATTGATTATACACAAAGTTTTTTTTTTTTTAATTGCATAATACTCAGGGGTACCTTTATGAAAATTTAAAGTCAAATATAAAAAAAATCCTAAAATTTGGATGAAATGTTTTTGTGAGTGTGAATATGGAAAATATTATAAATTGTTGTTTTCAAAAGGTCATAAAAGATTTGTTTTTCTAAATCATGAAACTGTAGAATAAATAGTGTTATTGGGATCACAAAGGATTCAGAACCCTGCTTTAGAGGACGTAGTTCCTTAAGTCAAAGAATCTCAAGAGGCTGCCAACAATTCAAATCCACCAATTTAGAGCATAAGTTATTCCAAGCATAAGCTTAACGTTTAGCTTTCCCCTTATTTGCTGGAAATCTCTCCCTCTCTCTCACATATTCATAGGCAAAGTAAAACAAGCAAGGTTTCAAAATCTTCTTAAAATGATTTTGCTTTGCCAGTTTCAGGGTATGTTGTTCATTGCAACCAAAGAACAATTTCCCAAGTGTGTTATTAAATGAATGTCTCAAGATTAGTAGAGAAAAAGCTAGATGCCTGTTGCCATGTGATGTGCATCGAGACTCATGTCTGCTGAGGCACTGAATTCTCTGTAGACAGAAGCATAAATATATGAGCCTTTGATAAAGCAAAACATTTTGTTGTTTTTTTAAAGCTTTTTGGTATGCTCTAAACAATCAATAATCAATAATCTCTAATCAATAGCAGTCAACATAGCAAGAAAAGCAAAAAATATTCTTTTTAGGTTAGAGTTTGATTAATTCTTTATTTAGATTTGTATGATCTGCCTTTTTCATTATAACTGGAAATTATGTATGATCTTTCTTTTATTTACAATGCAACTGAGGTTAAAAGAAGCAGGTCTCATTACTTCAGTCTTTTTTTAAGTAATTGGGTCTTCATTCTCTCTCTCTGATGTTCAGTCTGTGCTGCACTTAAATTATAAATCAATATGTTTACTCCAAACTCTTTTTGGGATGTACCGCTCTTTTTGGAAAGAACACATACAGATCCTTAAGCTAAGGAGTTGTTCTTCCTCTCTCTAAAACCTCTTGATATGACTGAAAACCCTGTTTGAACTACATTTTTGTTTGACACATAACTTCCATTAGGTCAGAGCAAATTTCAGCACTGTACTGTACTGTTCAGCACATCTAAAAAGTAGATAGCAATATGCATCTGTTTGTGGTCTTTGTTTATGGGGCTCAGCACTGCCTCCCATCATAATGGCACGGGGTTCTTTTAACTTATTCTGTTCATCTTTTTTTATTTATTTATTTTTTTTTATGCATTTTCAGAGTTAAACGGACAAGACAAAAAAGAGAAAAAATAAAATAAAATACAGCAAAACAGTAAACAAGTACAACAAACAAAAAACAAGACAAAACAGTGTCAGCAAACTGAAGAACTGATAAGAGAATAATATATTATTATTATATTAATAGAGCATATTAAAGCACGAGGCAGAGTCAGAGAGGACAAAAAATAATTCTGCAGACATTGTATCAAGCGGATCAACATAAAACATGGGATATCAACAAAAAGAGTACAATAAAGGATGACAGTATTGAGATAATAAATAATTAAAAAAAAGGTCCAGAAAAGAGTCATTTTAACCCATTATTTTGAATATGTCTATTAAAAGGACCCCACACATCTAGAAACTTATCATGATTGTCTGACAAAGAGTAACATGTTTTGATCCTTGACAGACTCAAATTCCACATCTCATCTGAAATTTCGACTATTGTATCAGAAGCCCAGGCCTCTTTTATATGATTGGTACTTATTCTGTTCATCTTCACTGTAAACTACAATATTAGTTTACAGTGAAGATGTAAAAAACTTCCCCTACAGGCTGAAAACCAGCCAAATGGCTTCCATGTTCCAGCCAAATTCAACCAAACATAAAAGCCAGCCAGTCAAGGTCCAGTTGAGGACCCATATTGGAAACTTTTATATGGGAACTTTAAACCTGCTACTGTTGTGTGCATATAACATATAAACCGTTTTATCCATCTCAAATATATTCTTTAATATTATTACTTAATGTTGTAGCAACGTAGAAACAGAGAGCATGCTGTACTATGTAAAATCAGTTGTAGTAGCATTGTTTATCAACTTCTATGGCAATTCTTGCTAACTAACTTTCCTCAAACTATTTAAGTATCTGAAAAATAGTTTGCACAAACTATTC
The DNA here is from genome assembly GCA_030533445.1 of Cyprinodon diabolis. Taxonomy (NCBI): domain Eukaryota; kingdom Metazoa; phylum Chordata; class Actinopteri; order Cyprinodontiformes; family Cyprinodontidae; genus Cyprinodon; species Cyprinodon diabolis. The sequence goes on along the minus strand of CM060065.1, from coordinate 39,907,702 downwards.
CCTTCCTCTGATATTGACCTGACTGTAGTGAAGCCTATCCCCTCATTGAATTGTTCTTAAATATTAAAAATATATCATTACTTTATCTGGTCTCCTCGTAATTCAGCATATGTTTCAAAAAATATTCACCCAGCATGACATGTATGACATTACAATGTAATGTGATACATAATATAATGTAATGTGTGACATTACATCACATTATATATTCTAATTCTAATCCATTTTTCCTTCAGTGTATGTATATATATATATATATATATATATATATATATATATATATATATATATATATATATATATATATATATATATATATATATATATATATATATATAAATATATATATAAACTGGATCACTTTGCCTAATGCAATCAGAGGCTCATCCATCCATGAAGCAGGCAGCCAACTGGCATTCTATTTGCACCTCCTCATGACCCAATCAGCATCTGAGCCCTGCTTAAAAGACCCTCGAATCAACAGGTCAACCTACGACCCAATAACCATCTGAGTTAGATTGCATGTCAGACTTAGATTCTGATTACCCTGATTAAAATACTAGGCACCAGGCCTCTATCCCGCCCAGTTCATGCAGCGGAGCACCTATCTGGTTGTCGCAAAAACTTCCTCTCTTTTTAGCTTAGCTACAAGCCAGGGGAATTTACCTGACCCTCCGGTTTATCACGGCCCAATCGGTTACCAAGCCAATGTCCAGAACCAGTCTTGTTTCTCCTACACAACTTCTCCTACACAGTAATGTAAAGTGAAAAAGATGCCATTCCTTCCTGCCATCACCTCAATGGACAGTTTACTGCTACACCCCTTACCTCTTCGCTCACCAGTAGGGATTTGTGGCACTAGCCTTGCCTATGCTTCCTGTTATCTGCTTACTAATATGCAGCATCGTAGCTTTGCCTCTACCTGCTGCATTTACCTGACAGTCGCCCGACCCTGATTCCTCAGGTAAGATGTATCAGTCTGAGACTTGTTTTTTCATATTTTCATTTCATCAGCCATTCCATGTCCATGGGTGGCCATAAGTGGGGCACAGGAGGCCAAAGTGGAAAAAAAAAAATCTGCTCTATGTACTGCAAATTGAAATGGCCGATGCAAAGATCTTGCCTTAAGATAGGATTTTGGATCTTTTATTCATTATTTTCTAGCAGCCTTCTGTGTTTACAGAGGGATCATCAGCTCATCTACCCTGTCAGTATAACTAAGCCCAACATTTATATAACCTTCTCTGCTTACCTCCCCAGCTGGCATTTTAACATTTATCTGTTGTTTTATCTATATTATGAGTGTTTCTCAAATTTAATGTGAAATCATGAATAGATTTTCAAGCTGAATCAAATGTGTTTGTTCTATCATTTCATTTTAGATACATGTTAATGATCATTATGCTTCACAATGGCTTTTTTAAGGTTAAAAGGATTTAAAATTTCCATTGGTTTTATATTTTTTCTAGCATTGTTGTCTAGTTCATTCAGTTCACTTTGTATTTCAATTTAGCTTTCATTAGTTTCATTTACAGTTAAGACTTTACAGTCATGTGACTGCTGAAACTGCCATCTGGTGGATTGATGGGGCTCTCATAGTCCTCATATTACCCTCTGCATAGTGTATCACCTCAATCATCACCATTGCCATGCAACGCATCATTACAAGCATTATTGCATCATATTATCATTTGCATCACTACTGCAACATTTACCCATTTTAGATTATGGTGACACAATTTATATTATGAATAAATGTTCACACTGGGTTCATAGACTAGACTCTATGTATCATGGAACATTTTAGCACTGGTCTAGGAGTCATAACTCACCATTGGCTTCTGTATACCAGTGTTTGTAGAACTGCTTTGTCAACCCGTAGATTTTACTGATCACTGGTATGTTTTTATTTATAAAGCCATCTTGGGTTTACTGACCCCTTATCTCAACTGCAGAATGACTTCAGTTGAAGGAATTGTTTTGTTTTTATGTGTTTCAGGCCACTCCCATTTAGTTGTATATAAGGTATTTTTTTAATGTTTTGATTAATATTAAAAGTGGAGTTTTAGTTCTATGTTAAATACATGGTTGTGTTTTTATTTTCCCTTTTTGCTATCAATATGTTATATGTTAATACCTTATGTTATGCTCAATATGTTATATATTAATATCTGTAGTTTTGATTTGTAATTGTTGGTATGCTATTAGGCTTGCCCAGGTCCAAATGTCCTACCCTAAGTTATTTTGTTGTGTTATGTACTGTCATAACACAGAATAAAGAACCTTTAATACATTATAAATAAAACCTTATGTTAAGAAGCAATAAGATTTTCTGTAATGTTCAGGTTCTAGAATATGTGTGTATGTGATCCTTTTGTTTTTTGAATTGTTACCTTTGTGGGTGTTTCCTTTTTAGAAGCCATCTTGGAACCTTGCTAAGGATGAGGCCTGCCTCAAACCCAACTCTCTTATAGAGGGAGCCATGATGGCTGAACTTTGATTGGCTGAGGGTGAATTGAGAAGGCGGGGATAACAGTATATACAGTAGGTGGACTGATGGCTGTAGTAAGGGTCTGATGGGAAAGCTGCCATTTTGTTCTAAGTATAACCATGCTCTGATGGAAGAGACTTAATAAATGCCCTTTTGTTTTTGCTCCAACCAACTTTGCTGAATTTTTCCTTCCACTCCTTACCTCTCAGCACAACACCTTATTAATGTGTATATAATTTTCGAAGTTATCCATCACTAATGTGGTGGGCTCAAACATTCACATGCAGCTTTAGTTACAAGCTGTTCATAACTTTACTCTGTGGAGTAAAGTGGGATTTACATTTTTATAGTTAATTTTGTACAGTTTCTTCAAGAGACAATTCCTTGGTTCCACTTAACATGGGCTTTTATAAACCCGCTAGTTAAGCCTTGTGTTTATCCTGGAAAGGTCATTCTCACCAAGCCTTTTGTTTCAGTGGTTTTAATACCTTACGATTTCATTATTACATAAAACCTCTGGATGAAGGGCTTCTATCATTAAGTTTAAGGGGCATATCTTATTTATATTCAGATTTTGCACTTTAAATGAAAAACAAGGGCAGGTTTTTGCATCTTGTATGTGCCTGAATAATAAAGGGAGCAGCGATTTACCGCTTTAATCACTTTTCTATTGGTTTTCCATTCCCTTTTATAGCCGCCATCAACCATCAAAGGCACATAGTGTGCTCAAATTGTGTTTTTTGTGCGTACGTTTCCCTCAAAATGGCTTGCAAACATTCCTCAGAGGATCAGTCAATGACCTAAGCAGCTGTGCATATTTTTGCTCCATCCAGAAAACAGTCAACAAAAAGATTATGTTGACATTTTTTATCAAATCTCCCTAGGATTTTCAGTGCAGGAGGTTACTTTGAAATGGTTGGACTGGTAAAACAGCCCAGATGCTCAGCTGTGTTTTCTCAGAGAAATTAAGTTTGCATTCATAAGTTATCATATTACCTCATTGTAAGCTGTTTTTAACTTTACGTAGGAGTCTGTGAAATGTTGTGGATAAAACTGCTCCCTCAAATCACTCTCAAAATTCATAAGACAAGATTTAAACTTCATAAAAGTTTAGAGAATCATAAAGATAAATTGTTTAAATTCTCCCAACAGATCTTTAGTGCTGCTCAAATATAGATTATGTTTACGTCAGTAGGTAAAATTCTATTTTTCTGATTCAGTAATGTATCACATTATGTGAAAATCTCAGATCATGTTAATGATAAAACGTGCAGTATTATTTTAAGCATGTATGTAATTTTTGTCTCTTCTATGATTAAGAAAACATATGCAGCATGCCTGCATATGTCTCTTCTATATTTCTTCCGTCTCTTCTATGATTAAGAAAACATATGCAGCATGCCTCATACTTGGAGAGCCCTTGATAAAAATATGCAATAATTAAGTATTTAAATTTGTGGTTTTGTTTTTCCTTTATACAGTAGCTAAAGGGTGCACAATCCATGTAAATAAATAATTTAATAGCAAATTCAGAAGGTTCTGCAAACACAAACTTAGACTTGGAAACACAAAATTTAGACTAATACACCCATAAACATGTAAAAAAAAAATGCTGCGAAGGAAAATAGCTGTAAACACAGAAAACAGCATCAAAGTGAAAACCTGCTGCAAACACAAATCCAGCTGCAAAAACATAAATGATGCTAATAGAGTAAGCAAATGCAAAAAGAAAATGCTGTCAAAAACCAAAAGATACTTAAAGTTAAGAAAAGCTGCAACTAATGCTATGTTCAGACCGGACGCAGCAAAAGCAGCAAAATCGCGTCTGCTGCTTCCTTTTTGCTGCTTGTACCAGTTAGTTCTGACGCGCGGCTGAAGCAGCTTTGCTGCTCTGCCTGCGCGGCGCAAAAGTGGCTCTGACGCGCGTTGGGCGGAGCTACTCTATCCTTTCTCTGCCTTGCAGCTATATTTGCTGTGATCAGTGGGAATAAAGTAGTTTTAAAGTGAGAAAATACACCTGAAAACTTCATCAGTGCAGTCAGTTCATCCAGATTACAATCCTGCCTCCCAATGTTATTTCTGTCGGAGCCGCTCACACCCCCACATACCAGCGGTGCGCTGACAGTAGGAATCCCTTCAACAGCAGCCTCTGGCCGGGTCGCCTCCTCGCGGTTCACCGCGGCGACTGGTAGGTGTTTTTCATCTAAATAATCCGATCTGCAGGCACCAAAATAATAAAAGCGAACATATTCTGCCGGCAGATGTATGCATTTTAAGTTAATTATGCGTTAATAAACTGTTTAAGAGGAGTGATCAGAGAGGTCTGTGTCATCAGCGCTGTGTCTCTCTCCCAGCCAGCTCCCAGATCAGCTTCTCTGATTGGTTGACGCGGCACGTCGAGCAGCAAAAATAAAATTTTTCCATCTCGAGCAGCAATGCGTTTGCGGCGCGTCACGCGCGTCAGATGCTTAAACGCGCCTGACGCGCTGCTTCAGCTGCTCAGACGCGCTGCGTCTGCTGCTCAAAACGCGCCGCGGGACCTTTTGCTGCGCCTTGACGCGCGTCAACCATTGACTTTGCATGTAAACATGCTGCTTCTGTCGCGCCAGCTGCGTCCGGTGTGAACGCAGCATAAGTAACACAAAACCTAAGCGCTTTAGACCACTCAGGGAGGCCAAATGGAGATTTGTAGCATTTTCTAAAGGCTGGCAGTCTGTTCCAGGCCTAACCAAACAGTTATCACAATAATTTATTTTTTTGTTGTTTTTACAACATAAAATGCACCACAGTATAAAGCCAGCAAGCTGGGAGAGATGCCAGCAGCCCCTCCCAGTTTGAAACATTGAACCCACCAATTGTGCTGGAATATCACTCCCCTGCAGCTACAGGTGGCTCAGATCATTAAGGGGAAATGAAAAAATAGCGGCTCCTATTATGTTAAAAGATAAAAGAACAAAAGAGAAAAGAGTGGGCTAGGTTAGCAAAGATGCTAAAAAGAAAAGGAAAAGAGATGACTTTAGCAGAGAAAGTTTGTTTTGGATGCAACTTGTGCAGAAAATGAATCAACTTTTTATGGTAGAGCCAAGGTCAGTATGACTAAAGCCAGCAAGACAGGGACAACAGGTTAGCGCTGCCTAGATTGCTCTATCACCACATCCTAGACTTCGAACAAAACATTAAATGTTTATCATGTTAATCGATATATACCTGCAAAAGTAATTTATCAGTTTTATCAATAAAACTAAAGCAAACCCATGCTCACTGGCCAGAAACCGACACACTTGGTCATTGCAAAAGAAAAATAAATATATACACAATTTTCCTGTTTTGTTTCTTTATAAATATATAACAATTTGTAATAGCTAAAAAAATTAATATATAAAACTTGAGTAATTTATTGCATTTGTGTTTCTATTGCTTTCCTTATGTTATTTTTTATATTTAGTTTTTGAAGTCTAATACTAAAACCAATAAAGTTTATCATTTTTTGCTGTTACTGTAATAAGCATGCCAGTGTCAGTAGTAGTCATGGGGTTGGCGCATAGAAAAGGAGATAAATGTTAGGAGTGAGGAGGAGGAGAAAGAGGAAGATATGCATGGACAGGATGAGGGAAGGAAAGAGGGATGGCAGAGGATGAGGAGGAGAAGAAGCAGGAAAGTTAATCAGGAACCTTAAAAACCGTACCAGGTAGAGGTTCGGTGTGCAAGACTGGTTTGGAAATAGATTATTGCATAGAGTTATATCAATATCTTGAGATGTGAGGAATGTATAACATGTCTTTTGGAAATCTGAAGAATGGTTAAAAATAAAGTCAAAATCATCTTGTATTTCAGGAATTAGGAGTTTGTGTTTGTAGTTGTAGCCTGGTCTAAAAAAAAAATCTATTTCAGACTACTAGGTTAAATATATTAAAAATCTAGTTAAAATGCATTTAAAATCTGTTTAAAATAACAATAAATAAAAGTTCATCAATTATTAAAAAGTGTTCATAAATAGTTTAAATCCAAACAACAGGTTTTTTTTGTTTTTTGTCAATTTATTTATTGAATACTAATGTTAATGTTGCCTTAAGTTCGTTTGCCTTGAATCTTGTTTACAACCTGACTTGTTAAATTGTCAATCTTGTAATTTCTCTTATCACATTGGATGATGTAAACTGAATATCCAATCAGATGTATTGAGGGCGGGGTCTAGGTTATAGCACTTGGTTACAGGGTTTGCTGGAGGAGGCTGTTCATCAGAGTTAAGGGGAGAATCATAAAAACATAGCCGTGGATGCAGAGTCTACGTTCCTGTTTTTGGACTGTTTTACCCTTTGATGAGTGAGTACTCGATATATGATGATTTCTGTGCTTAGACGGAATGTGTAAGTGCATAAAATGTATGATGCTAATCGCTAGTTAGCATATTAGCATTTTGCCGCGAGTTAATAGCAGCTATATATGCTAAGTATATAAGCTCTTGACTTAATTTATGTAACTAAATAGCCACTTCTAATGTACAGTGGACCGGGAGGAATTCTCTGGACTCTTCTGCTGTGGATAGACCTGTCGCAGTTTCTTCGAGGTGTACTTCCAACTCTCGAGTGTGAAGCTAACTCCAACCAAGTTGAAGAGTTTCAGTTTGGCATGGACATGGCTTGACCTCCATCAGATCTTGTACCTATTCCAAAAGGATTTCGTGAGTAAGCACGTGCATTTTATTTCCTGCTTGTTCAACAAGTGAAGCGGCCTTTTTCTGTTTTCTGGTCCCAACAAACCCAAGCAACAACCAGGCCTGCAACAGTTTATTAAATCTGAGCTCAGATAGGTTACGTATCTGGACTGGTTAAGGGGAAGAAATTTATAGAATATAATTTTCTGAATTATTGTTATTTTGAGTCTGTGAAGACATTTGAAGTAGTGTAAGTGTACTGAGACACTTAAAAAAAAAAAAAAAACTTGGACATTTTCTTTTCAATATTTTCTCTTTTATTTTTATTTTTTTTCCCAAATCATAATTTAAGTTTTTACTAAAATTTGTCTATATATTTAAATCTATTTGTGTTGTGTCATAATTATTTACCAAGATTTAAAAGTATTGGTTGCATTCAAGGATAAAAGAAGGAAAGATAAAAGGCGTTAAAAGATAAATTCATTATTCTTAGTGGGTTTAAATACAGAGTTGCATATATAAATCCTGCTAAGTTGAGGCACCTTCAATATAAAAAAACTCTAAATTACTACCTACAGTTAAAAGACTATTTCCTATTATTTCTACTGTTTAACAATATTAGTTGTAAGTAACGTACCCAGGGCCCCACCTATAGTAGTACCATAACATTATTACAGAGTTAATGCCTAACTACTTGGGTTGGGTGCTACATAGTCATTTTTGTTTATCTGTCTGTCTGTTAGCAGGATTACTTAAAAAGATATGGATGAATTCTAATAAAATTTTTAGCAGAAGTGCACCTCATGCCAAAGAACAATCCATTAACTTCCTTAGATGCACCCTGCACAACCGAGTATAGACAGCAAAGGTTGCAAACTATAACAGTATAAAGGGGCAACAGAATCTAAACAAATAAAAAGCGAATTTTGAGGCAGGAAAACTTTGTGTCTTCCTGATGGATGTTTTTTTTTCCACTGTTCTTATTTCTGACAGTCTCTTACTCATACTCTCTCCTTTTCCTGTAATTTTAATAATGCTTTCTTTTGCCCGCAATGAATGCAGAGACTTTTGCCCAAGATTGCACCTAACTTATAAATACGCTAACAGAAAACTGAGACTGTAGTTGAGTTTCAGATTTGAAAAACAGCTTTGCACATGAATATTTCTATTTGCATCTCTTCCACCTGCAAAGTTAGGTGGTTTGGTCAGTATGATCTGGATAATTTGGGAAACACATGCAAGACATGTTTAAACACTGCTAGATTACACACCCAAATCTCCTAGGGTCTTCTTTGAAGATTTGCTTTAAAATTACAAACAAGGTTGCACATGCAGTATTTTAATATTAGAATACACTCAGAAGAGCAGGCTCATAATACCCTTACCTTCTAACAGTCCGTAGCCAATGTGACAAATTTACATTTATTAGGGCACTTATTTAACTGCAGTTTTTAAATGTTACTGGCACAGCCCCAGGAAGCTGAGGTGCTGGGGGTGCTGTAGCTTCCTCTAGGGGCAAGAGGGAGATTAAAAACAAAAAATGTATTAAAAATAATTGGCACAATTTATAAATTTTGTATAAATATTTTAGGAAATTATTTGGACCTTTTTTTTTATTTTACTAATACCTGTATTTGGATTTTAATTTAATTATTTTGAGGACTAATCAACACAAGTTCACAGAAGTTACATTGTCATGGCGACATAAAGCAAGCTAGTGGTCGCCGATTAAAGAGTTAGCAGCAGCAGACCTATAAATGTATATAGTTTAATGACAGAAACATGGAGGAAATATGGCACAAAAACGCATTTCAGATTTTTCTGGAAAACCACCACCAATGAAGAACACTAGAGACATGACAATAAAGAGCAGCCGAAGGAAAGAAACTGTCCGCTCACCTCTGATAGCAGTTGCACGGCATGCCAGCCACCTGCAACCCAACCTAGCATGTAACCAGGGCACCCTGATTATAGCTCAAAGTAAGAGCATGGTGCCACCATGCACTTTCATATCTGTTCGTGCAGTTTAACATAACTATAGTACTTTGGATAGTGTTATTTTGATCTTTGATCTATTTTGATCTTGTCTTCTTTGTGTAATGGATGTGGAGAACTGTTCAATAAAATTTAAATAGTAAAATAATATAATTATTTCCTTGTGGTTTGTGTAAATGGATTTTGAAGCTAATAGAGTCACGTGTGACATAAACTCAGTGGCTCAGGTTATTGGCAGTTGATCAAATCTACATTGTTATAGTGTTATTGTGAAGTGTAAGTAGGTGACAGGTTTTGTGGTCTCTCAGCAGGCCTCGTCTTGTTGCTGCACTTCAAACCTGGTAACACCCTGAGACACGTTCATGACACATTTGATACATGATAAAGACAACCTGTTTTTCATGAAGAAATTAAATATTTCTTTGCAACTTGTTCAGCAGTCCTTATAAGGCCTGCTTTATTGATTAATCTAAACAGGGTTTGTACCTGTGTAATAAAAATATGTGGAGTTTACAAGTTAAGGAAAAATCAAAATTTCTGTGTTTTTAATCAACATCTGATAAATATACACCCCAGTAGGCCCTCAGTGGTACCCCTGCTTGACCTTTACCAAGCTTCAAATGTTATTTATCACGTTACTGTAATTGTTACACTTGGGAATAAGGCTGATATTTCCAGAGCACCAAATAACTGCTCCTGCTATCCCCACCAGCATGAAAATGTTCAGTTTCCATGGGTGATAATGCATCTTCCTCCTATCCTCTGTTTTATTTAACCTTTGGCATATGCTATTTGTTAGTATTCAGGTTTTTTTTTATCTGTAATGCCAACGGATAATAGAGGCCTCTTCGTGGCTCGATGTTGCCAAGAATTAATGACCAACTGACCTGCCGTATATCCAAAGTTGAATGCTATAGCAGTTTATATTTATATTTTTGTTTAAAATGTATTAAAATTACTTGTATGTAGTTTGTACAATCGATAATGCATTCATTTGAGACACAAATTATTTATATTTAGTCAGGTAAAAACTATTTCAGTATCCTTAATGATTTAAACTGGGTGTATTTGTTAAGCATAGTAGGCTAATATATCTTTCTCAAAGAAAATTTTGTGTTTTTATATATTATGCTAAAAAAATGATATACAAATCTTCGTCAAGGCTCTTTACTTGTCAGGGACACACCATCATGATAAGGTTAATCCCATCTTTTTGCACTAGCAGACAGCTCATGCACCTACTCAGTCAGACAAATCAAGCGTGACCTCTCAAGTCAACATGAAGGCAAAGAGGTTGCTGCACACCCTGTGCCAGAGCTCTGATAAAAGGGATGTGTCGTACGTCCTTCATCAGGGGCTTATCAGTAGTCTGAACAGCTTGAAACATCACTGGACTCATAACAAAAGGGGAAAGAAACACAGTGACCATTATGTATAAGACCTCTAAAGCAGAAGATAAAGATAATGAACTGCTCTTTTAACACCAGAATCAAATTTAATGGCAAAGTTTGTGTGCACACAGACACACACAAGGAATTTAACCTTGATTTTTCATTGCTTACCTCATTATCGGCAGTACAAACATTAACCCCAGTTTGTAGAGAGATTGCTACAAAGGCATAAAAAGGACAAGATAAAAAACAATTAAAGGTGATTGCATTATGTGCAAGCGTGCATGTACAGTTCATCGTTATTGGATGTATGGATGGATGGATGGATGGATGGATGGATATGGATGGATGGATGGATGGATGGATGGATGGATGGAATCGATTCAGTGAAATCATAATGAGAGGAAATTAAAATTACCTAATATCTTAAAATGTACAGTATTTATCTATAGGAAGCTTCCATTTAAATTAGTAACAGAAGTGGTCAAATACGCTTTATGTATTGGGAATACAAGTCTTGTAGCTTGCAAGTACTGTTACTTTTAATATTTAAGTTAACCTGCAAAGGTTTATAAGAATAATTAACTATACACACAGTTGCTGAAAGTTTTTCATATACAGAAGCTGTAAGTAGAACTGTTACGTTTATTACCTATGACATATTTTAAACACAATATAACAAAACTAGTGCTTTTTACAAACTAAGATAAACGTTTTTTAGTTTTTTACTTTCACATTTATTTGTTTAACATGATGCAAATAAAAATAAATTAAACATTCCACTTGTGTCATTATTCCTTATCTATACTGTACATAGCAATGCCATTTATACAGTATTCACACATGGTTTAATGGAGTTTTGTCAAACAAATTTATTTGTGTTTAGACTGATATCACATTGTTTATTTTTGAATAAATCTAGTTACTGAATTAGAAACAATAACAATACTTTAAAAAATTTGAGTAAATTATAATAATATGAAGAAGAACAGAAGAAACAGTTTTTGATAATGGAAATCAGTATCCCCTCACAATATAAGACTTTACTGTAGGTACACTGTATTGAACTGTCAAAACTTAGTCAAATTTAAATATCTCTTCACCGCTCTGCCTTGATAAGTGCAAATCCTGCAATTATTTCCTAGTTTTTCTCACTTTGATAATCCCTGGAAGACTCCATTGCTACATGGAGCATATAAAATGTCATCACTGACCTTTCTTGAATTTAGAAGTTGGAACATCCCCTTTGGAAATCTATTTTAGAAACAACTCTTCACTGTGACAACCTTTTATCTCGAAAGAGCTGAGACCATGCTCACTGGTGCCAAGTTTCTTGCACAGTTCATTCATATCAATATTTTCCAGACACTAATCCTATACTGCTTCACTGTTTTCTCCATAGGACACAACAAAGGTGAGGTCAGACTTTAATTCTTTACAGTAAAGATTTTTCTAAAGAAATCATACTTTTCTGTGACATTTTTTGCTGTTATAAAGAAATATTTTCTATCGGTCTTCGATTTTTGGTTAAGTATTTACTGTTTGTTTTTGTTTAACAAAGACATCAGCAAAGCTTTAGGTTTAAAATTCTTCAGTGGTTGGACAACATCCTCCAAGAAAACAGATGCTTTAATGCCATTCCATTGAAAGCATTTTCACAAAATCATCCTCTTCCCCAACATTTTGAAAATACTTCAGAAGTCTCTTAAAAAATGAACTTTTTGTTGCAACTATGTGCCCAAGTCGAGTGTTTCCTTCAGATCCACAAACCTGCAGAATTTCTTTAAATGTGCTCCTCAGTTACTTCAGGTGTGAAGATAAGAGTAGCAAACTTTAAAAGACTGGAGCTCTAATGCAATTCACACACTCTCCTCCTTTCACACCTCATCCTTTTTTATACATTTAAAAAGCTGCAGTGAAATGGGAGAATTTTCAGATCAATAAGGAAGGATGTCAAAAATTTCTAATGTCAATGACTCTTGGTTTATTTATGTGCTGGGGGGCATCAAAGATACCCTAACTAATTTCAAAAGCTGAAAGCTCTGTTGAAGGAAATTGCAGTTGCAATATGCCAACTACCTTCCATATGTTTTTTACTTCAGAATATGTTATAAACTTCTTAAATCTAAAAAGCGGTGTTCTTGTATTCTTTAAGAGGGCCGCAAGCAATTAAGTTGAGCTATTAATTGAGTGGATTTAAAGCCTGATTTAGGAGTAAATTATGTGTAACCCTGATCTCAGTTTGGAATTTAAGACAATTCAAAAGTTATGGACCAGTTTTTAACTGGGTGCAAAATGACACAGCTGGAAGCAGGAAATGAGCAAAAACGTTATTAGTTTGCAAAAGATAAATATAAACAAAATAGAGTTTCACAAGTACAACAACAATATTGATACCAACCAGTAAAAAAAATCAATACTTCCTCTCCCTTTGAGCTCAATATATTTCAGTTGTCCTTTTTGCTCATCAGTCAAATAAAATTATGTTGCAAGTTTAGTTTTTTTTTTTTCATTTCTTTTTTTATTGGTTTGTATAGCTAACAGTGGGAAGTTCACGTCAGTGAGAAGAATGGAGTTCTTCAACGGAGATTCAGTTCTGCTCGGGGCACAGGCTCGCCATCTCCTTTCAGAGAGAATCTATGGAATCCAATTCAGTAGTCTGATACAGCTTTTTTGATCAGCAACAACAAAAAAACTGTCCAAAATGAGTTCCAAGATGCACGCACAATGGACAATGTTGTTTGTGCTGCCTTTCACTACCTGATCCGTCCCGGAAGCACGAACAGTTATAGACATCCGGGTGTCCATAATTAAGGTAATTATGGTACAAAAAATACTTATTTAAATCCCTGATTCTCTAAAGAATGCTAATATATATCTTTACAAAATGTTTTATAACTTTTGTGAGACATTTTTGATGCTTTTTACATCTTCATCTTTAAACTGCTTCTCTGACGTCATCATCGGACATGCTCAGAGCAGTCCGGCAAAATATGATTAAACCATGTTTATCTGCATTTTAGTTTTTTCATTAGATTAAACATAAAACCCAAAAAGGCTAGATTTATGTTTAAATCCAACGCCAAAAAAGTTAGCTCCGGAAGTAGCATAGGATCCCATTTCCAGTGCAGATCTGGAATAGACGAGTGATAAAACAGGATTTTAAGGCATTTATTTTCTCAGGAAGTACATTGACCGTTAACACATTATATTTTAGTACGTATTTTTGGGGAAGGAAAAATGCCATTGAGGTCTTTTTAACAAATAAAACTGAGGACAACACGGATGTATATCTGGATACGCATGCGCAAATGAGCATATGGCACATCCGCAGAATGGATCGTGCTTCCAGGACGGATAGGGTAATGACATTGCCATCAACAATCAGCCACTAGTTTGCGTTCTCTTCAGCAAAGTGACACACGGTTCAGCGTAGTGGGTCTAATGGTATGCCTTGTTCATTTCCAAATCGGAGCAGAAGTGAGGTCCAAAAAGAAACATTTCAATAAGAAATAAAAAGCTAGTAAAAAATAAGTTTCTCTGCTGGATTACAGATGTATTTAACAAGGAGATAAACAATGTTAGTTGTTAAGGAATAATACTGGCTTTTATTGTATTTAAATTATCTAGTTTTGAATATTTTTAATGGGTTTAGCAGTCCACAAAACTTTTTCACTGATTGGTATGCCTATGTCTTCCATTTCTGTGTAAATACACCTTGATTGTTGCTTGTTCACTCATCTGTGCTGGAATTCCTACAGTTCTGATTGTATCTCTTCTTTTGAGTTCAACATCTGTAATGATTCAACCTATAACGAAAAAACAAGTAAAATAGTCCTTTGAATTTTTGAGGAGGAATTTGTATTCCTGCTACTTTTTGAAATTGTTATCATTGGTATTCACTGACACAGCTTGTTTACCTAATTAAAATAACACTAGCTTTGTAATTGTTGTTTCAATTATTTCACTATGTATTTTTTTAACAGCAAGGTAATAAAAAAGTGGTGTCTAACAATAAATATTGAATAATTCAGACTGCTGGCCATCATAATTCAAAATGTGCAACTCATTTAAACATGCAGGGTATTCAGTATAAATATTATTTACTGTAGTGATTCTAATTCATGGCAGCTTATATATCTGACTGGTTGACTTGTGCCCATTAGCCTATCAAATCAAGTGCTTTTGATATACTTGTCCTGACGAGCTGATCAAGTGAAGTAAAGCTTTCCTCACAATGCTTTATCATTATGTCAAAGGATGCTCCTTGTCTTGTCAATCAACCAGGTATCCACACTCAGTTTGTCAAGTATAAATCAATCATTGTGTCAAGAGAACTGAAAATATTATCTAGACTCCATGTTCTCTTAAGATCATGTAGGCTGTTAAGATGTGTTTTATATATGGTGATTAAAATAAAAAAAAAAGTATTTTTGTCCCTGAATATTTCTAAAAAAACTTTTTAATATTTCTTATGAGACTTTCAGTGACTATGTTGCTAAGAGTAAATCCAGTATAAAGTTATAGACATTTAGGTCATGTGTCATGATCTGGCCTGTTTGCTCTCCCTTAATTAGTAATTCCTCTCACCTGCCCTCTTCCTTCCCTGCCTCAATTATAATTTATTCCCCTCACCTGCTTCCTCTGGTTTATATTCAGTTCAGCCTGAGCATTCAGTGCCAGATCATTGCTTGTCTTTCTGTCAGTCTTTCTGTTCAGTTTTTATTTGGTTCATGTCCTGGATCCTAGCTGCCAGTGGAAAGAGGGTTTTAGTGTTTGTCTCGTCTCCTGATCGTCCACTGTTCCTCCCCTGCGGAGTCCTCTGGGTTTTTGGCTCATTATGGGGGGAGGTTCAGTTTTTATCCAAGTAAGCCTGGCTCCAGGAAGGAGACCAGTTTAAAGTCCTGCTTCAAGTTCCGGTTCCTTCGTCCAGTCTCGGCTACCCTCTTCCACTGTGCCTGCTCATCTGCACCTGATCCTGTCTGCTCCTGTGCGTGACCACCTAGTCATGCTTCTGGTCCCAGTCTGACTCTGAACCCTCCTGGGAGCCTGTGGATGCCTGGAAGTCTGGATGCTGCCACCTGTTTCTGCTCGTGCCTGTTCCTGTCTGTTCTGGATCCCTGACCAGGACCGGCTTCCAGCATGACCTCTGGAACTGCAGCACTGGGACATTCTTGGTTTGGACTGCTTAACCAGAATGTCTGAGATTGGGCAGTGCCCCGCCCCCCCGCCTGCAGTGTCCACGAGCCACAGCTCCGCTTTTGTTTGGTTTTGTTTTATTTAATAAACGTTTGAACTTTCCTACTGACTGTCTCTCCTGAATACTTGGTCCATTTGTCCTCGCCTCATGACATCATGTTTCAATTGATGTATTTTGCAGATACAGTATTAACCTTGTTTTACTTTAAACAGTGGATCTACCAATGCTAAACAACACTTAGTAATTGGTAAAGATATACAAGTCCTTATTATACTATTCACAAATCAAATACCACAATTGATTATTTTTCTTCTAAATAAATTACTTCCACTGCATCGTTGCTGATACCAACAGGTACATCTTTGCATAACTTTGCAATGTCAAGGTTTAAATCTGCCAGTGGTTTTTATCAGATGAGAACACAATGTTTCAGAGTTCCTTCATTGGGCTGCTCTTCTCACCAACATTCAGTTAAAAAGTTTTAGTTGTAGCAGTGCATTTTTAATTTCCCTTTCCAAAACGTATTTGTTTATAGATACACTGTATGCTTGATTTAATCTTTACATGCACACACATCTCCTTAAAAATATAAGAACAGCAACAAGTTTCTGAAACTACCAGAAAAGACCTCATGCTGGCTCTGTTGATTTTGCCATTTGGATATGCAGCTTTTTTAAACATTGCCTTTTCATGCTTGTCATTTCTTTCACTATCAAAACAAACAATCTCATTCCCTCCTTAAATGGATGAAAACCCCAAAAATGGTATGAATTTTATTTCCCTTCCTGTGTGGCATAACAATTATACAGTATATAGAAAATGGGTTTTGTGACTTTGTTTGATCGTTGACAAGAGGATGGTAAAACTATTTTTGTTTCACTTGGACATGGCAGGAAGGAGATATTACAGCCTCTTCTTCCTCTCCACATTTCCACTTACCACTTTTGGAAATATTAGTTTATGGAGCTTGCAGAATTTTCAGTACAACCCTTATTAACCCCAGACGTTAAATGTAAGCCAACTCCTACATTATGAAATGGGTAAAGAGGTTGGCTTGAGGAAGAGAGACGGTGCCAAAAATGTTCCTAAAATGCAGCATCATCCTTATTCATTGTGTTTTTGGTTGCATTTTAAGAAAGGTTTTTAATAGATTACTGATAATATGTAACCATATTCCCCTATGATATTGGATAAAGCAAGTCAGGTGTTCCCACAAATATGCAGATTGATAATGATTAAATTTAGAAGAAAAAAAAAACTTTTTTTAAATCACTGCATTTTCTTTCAATCCACAGGATCACCTGCGAACCGTTTTAAAGCGTTTACAACTAATAAGTCACAATGCATGAAAATTGCAGAGGTAATTGCAGAGGCTTGTTAAACATCAATGGAAAGCTTAGATTCTCCACAATTAAACCGCCAATTTCATTTTATGGACCCACCAAGCACCAAACCACAATTAACACAAATATAGCAGCATGTCAAAAAGTAAACATGATAAAGCAGCCACAATAGCATACCTTTGAAGGCATCCAGAAGCCATTTTGTAAATCTAATCTTATATTGTTTATACTCCATATGTCCATAAGGGTCCAGAGATTAACAGTAAACCAGCTTATTTGTAATAAAAACCTTCCATGATGAGAAAATCGCCACAAAACGTCAAGTTTTGGAAATCAGAAAAGTTAGATGTTCATAGCTAATGCTTAGCATCTTGCTAATATTTACTTCCTAATACTTATTTCTTCAGTTGTTTGCTTTTGAGTGTGTGTGCACCAGGTGCCTCATGGAGTCATGGTGTTATTGGTTAAGACCACGTGGGCTGTTTGGCTTTGTAGCCAATGAAAAATGGTTCAAACAAGCCTACACATGGCTGTTTTGCATAAAGCAGAGCCTTGTTACCATTTATGTGGCCATCAAAATGCTTCAGAGTTATTCTATGGGTCAAATAGTTGAGTAAAAGCATTTGGCACATTTGGAGAGATTTGGAGACGCTGATCACACTAAAAGTTCAAAGCCCCACAGCTCTGGAACTGTTGTAGGTAGAGGTCTGAAATTTTCTGCATTTGTGGTTGGCATGATGTAGAACAAATTAATTTCAATAAGACATGCCTATTCTCAAGCATGTCTTTATTACTGCTGTTCAAAAAAGACCTATTATTTTCTAGAATAAAAAACAACTTTGAGTCATGTTTGAGCTGATGCAGCTTGGGCTGTGTTTTACTCATCCAATTTCCATTTATATATTCACAAATATGTTACCTTTCAAATAATGTATCACACACGTAATTTGGGTTTACAATTCCTAAGTTATTTGCTTTTCCATTTGGGTATTCAAAATAGGCGATGATTACTTCAGAATGAAGGGGATGTTAAGTTAAAGCACAGCTGGCTAAGAAAATATGCCACTGATGTGATGACGTCTTCAGATTTGTTATATGTAATTATTTGTTTGTACAGCACAAAGTATGGATGCCGTAACATAGTTTTCCTATCAAATTAAATTAAATTCAGATGATTTATATAACACCAATTCACAACACTTGTAATCTCCAGGAACTTTACAGAGACAATTCAAACAGATCATACAGTCAAATTGATTAAAACTTTTCTATCTAAGGAAAGCCATGACTCATTGACTCGAAGGCAATCCCTCACACCAAGCATGCTTGTAATGACAGTGGCGAGGAAAACAAGAAGTAACCTCCAGGAGAACCAGGCTCAGTGTGAGTAGCCATCTGCTGAGGCTGACTGGGGTTCAAGGAGACAGAAGCAGACATAGAAAAAGAACCATCTCCACAGGTGGCCCCATTCAAGAAACACACAGCCAGGCAGACGAGCTCCAAGCCAGTTCCCATGTCAGAGGATGAAATGAAGCACATACAGTTGGTCATAGTAAGAGAAACAGGACTACACTGAAAAACAAACCAAGCTCAAACATCTATAAACAAAGGCATTGATGGCAGCAGCACAACTGATATTTCAGTTAGACCAGATTTAGCTACTATGAGAAAAAGCAGAGAGAGCATCACACTAGAGATAGGACTAACAAATTCTGCAGAATAGAATAATAGAGATAGAATGGAGGTGGGAGGCAGGTGAGAGGCGGAGTATACCCTGGAAAGGTCACCAGTTCATCGCAGAAGAAATTTCCAGCTTTTTGCTTTTTTTTATGTACAAGATATACAGTATTTGGTTTATGATTTGTGAGATTATCCTGTGAAATTAAAACCAAAATCTTTATAAGTCAAGTGTTAAATTAAATTTTACACAAATCAGTATTATTGAACAATGCACTCTAGGATGATTACTTCATCCCAGGTTAGACCTATGCTTTGTTTAAAAATTAGACTCTATAAGAATAGAAGGCTGCTCAGTAGCGCAGTGGGTATCACTGCTGCCTCGCAGCAAGAATGTTCTGGGTTCGATTCCTGACCAGCTATCTTTCTGCATGGAGTTAGCATGTGCTCCGTGAGCATGCGTGGGTTCTCTCCGGGTACTCTGGTTTCCCTCCCACAGTCAAAAAACAAGCCTGTTAGGTTAATTGGCTTCTATAAATCCTCCTTAGGTGTGAGTGTGTGTGAATGGTTGTTTGTCTCTGTGTTGCCCTGCGATGGACTGGTGACCTGTCCAGGGTGAACCCTGCCTCTTGCCCCTATACAGCTGGAGATAGGCACCAGCACCCCTTGCAACCCCACTTGGGTAAGCGTGATAGAAAATGGATGGATGAATAAAAGAAAAGGGAAATGCATTATATATTTGAGATTTAAAGTGTTTTGTTTTTGGTCTAGCTTGCAATGATATTAAGTTTAACCAGCTGTATCTACCACATTGTCTAGAAACACAAAGGGAATAATGAGTATTCCCACTTGATACATCAGCTTTTATAAAACAGCCAAATAAACAAGTTCATATGTATAAATAGGCTTTTCTCTTACGCAGTATTAGAAAGAGATAACGGCTTGATGTTGAAAAACTTGCTGTTTCTAAATCTAAAAAGTATCCTCTACTTCCTTCTTCGATCTTCTTGGTTATACAGAAAAATGTAATTCTTGTAAGCCTCAGCTAATTAGATGGCTGATTTATTTGAGGTTCCAGAGGCAACATCAGGCATCAGGACCTCTGGGGTTTTTTCATATAAGCTTCATGCCTAAAAACAACATACATTCATTTTTGCAAAGATTTAAAGAACACATGCAGCTTACTGAGGTTGTGCTTTTTCGTATATCTCCTAGATAACTGCTTTTAAAACACTTCATTAGTCTTCTATCAAAAATTTTATTCCTAACTGCTGGTTTTTGTTTCAATCACAGCAACATTAGCATTTAAGCCATGTGGTTTCACTTCTTTTTGGTATTTCAATGCAACTACACATGTGGAAAAATATTACTTGTAACATCATTGCTCTGTGCTGGCAAAACATAATATGTTGTAATTTAAATGGGTTTGTTCCTCCTGGTTACATTCTTCTTACAAGAAAACAACACGGGTCTGAATTGCAACACATCTTACAAATATATTCTTGCTGAAAGGTTTGGTTTGAAAGCATTTTAGCCTTGCTGTTTTCTTTTTATATTTACCGAACTCTCCCAGATTTTGCTTATTACACAGCAAAAGCTTTGCTGAACTCAGTGTCAACAGAACCTCATTAAATGAACACGTCACTCTGATTCTCAAACAACTCCCCTGGCTCCCTGGTGTATATAATGCATTGACTTTACGATTCTTCTCCTCACTTTCAAAGCTTTGCAGTCTTAGACCATATCTCTTTGAAATTCTCTGGGCTTTCCCAGCATCTCTGAATATGTTAGGTCCCCCTTATTTTCCGGTTTCTGTTCCATCTGAAAACACAGTGGTCCTAGGAGCTCTCAGCCATACTGAGCCCCATCACTGGAAATTTAGCTTAGAGTGGTATACGTTTTCTTTTTTTTTATATACCATGTTTAAAACATGGCAGAAGAGAAAATAATTCCAAATAGATTTCCTTAGTTATGTGGAATAACAAGTTTCCTTCTAGTTAATATTAGCATGAAGCAGCATGTTAGTAAGCTGGTGGAAAGGACTGAAAGAGATATGTGCATGAAGCAAGAAGGAAAGGAGACTTTTAGTGATAACATGTTAAATAATAGTTTGTAATGCTATTAATAGATTTTACTATTTATGTTCTCAGTTCTAATGCATTGGTAGAAAAAACAGTAAGACAACTTTTGCATGTCCCTGACAGAAACATACAGAAAATTCAGCTTCAAACACATGTTTACACGCAATACTTTCCAATTTCAGTCATTTTCTACACATCCTACAACAATTTCCATAAAACCGGTTAAAGGCCATCTCTTTGGTACCAGACAGTGCTCTGCAACACCAGGATGAAAGCATAGTTCGCTGAAACACCTGAGAGAGTACATTTAGGTAACAGTCTCTTCAGCAAAAAACAATAATAACCTCACATCTTATTTTTAACAACTGAACCGTAAATTAGGTTCAACCAGTCTTCTACCAAGAGCAGCTAACTAATAACAACTAGAGACATTAATTCATGAGGGTTGGGGGTGGCAGTTGAGATGTGCTGATGCCTCAGAGGGTAATTAAATAGAGCTGTTTCTGTGCAGAGAGTTCGCTTGCACACCAGTGCCTTGGGAAGATGTGTCTGTCAAGGCTCATGGGAAACATAGGATATACTGTAACCTCGAAACATACATGAATGTTAACTCTGTGATCTCAAAGCCTCAAAGAGAAGTGCTTTGCAGGATTGGGGTTGCATATATGTTTTTTCTCCTGGTGTTCTGACATTAAATCCTGCAGCTTTTATTATCTCAAGAGGTTCCCTTGAACTACAGTTGAAGACTAAATTGCACATTACTTATTGTATACAATATATTTAGTTAGAAAACGTCACAGATATTGAGCTCTCTGTTAAAATTTTAATTAATAGACAGATGGGGAAAAGGTTTTCCTGCTCAGCTTTATGCTGATTATAAAACAGGTTTATACTTCTTATAAAGCAGAGTTGACATGTAACTGCTCAAACTCAGAAGTTTCTTGGTGAGCAAAATGTTTTAACAAAGATTAACCTATTAAAAAGACTTACTCAATGCATCCTGACATTTATGATTAATCTTATCTGTTATAGTAAATACTCAGTTATTTCTCTTTATTATTTTTCTCTTAGAAAGGAAACAAAAAAAATCAACCAACACTGTTTTAAAGACAGGAAAATGTTGTGACCATCACTGATCAAACTCATAAGGCTGGTTCCCACGGCAAGATAAGCCCAATGGATTCCCCAATCTGCCCCTCCGACAATTGTAAGAAATGCCTGATTATGGTAATGTCCCTTATAAACCTTGATAATATTATTTGATATTTTTGAGTGATCTGTCTGCTTCGAAGGACATTCTGACCGCTCCCATTGGAATTTGGGGAACTACAATATGTTGGATTGTCTTTGCCTGATATCCTAACGGTGGTGTTTCCTGAGCTCAGACAATTAGGCAACCTGTTAAATGTGAAAGTGTAATCAATCAGAACACAACAAAAAAACATTTCACTTGTTTAGCATATATCGCCGCTGCTTGTGCTGTTTCCACTACTATAACTACATCTTTTAATATTGTAATTTCATTTTTTACCTGCTAGAATAAATCCATAAAATATAACAATTGCTTTTTTTTTCTTAGCCATTTTTATTTACCTTGAACGTATATTGGATATCAAGAGGTTTGTGAGATTCCCAGTTTGACATCTTAATACTTCCGAGGGAAACTTGTTAGTGAGAGCTTTTTGGGCTTTCTGTGAGGCTGTACACCACACAATAAAGAACCAAGCTTGTTATCATTACATTTCTTTATCATCATGTTTGGGTTTTGTAAACCACCCACCATTTAAAAAAAGATTGCCTATGGTTAATATCTTTAAAGGTGGAGGAAATTCTTTTTCTGCATGGATCATCGAAATAAGTGGCCCTCCTAGTTGTCAGTCATTCTGGTTTATATGTTTACTTAAGGCTGTCCTCATTTTCACTTACCAGTGGTGAGTCTGACATGGTGGAAAAATTGCAGAAATCTTCTTTTGGAAAGTAAACTTGTATGAGGGATGCAAACAGCAACTTTTAAACAGAGCGTGCATTAGAAGAAATAGGCATATGCATGCTCTTGTACAGGAGCGAGTAGAGGGTTGTGAATTAGCTTTTTTTCCTTTTCTAAGTGAAGAGGGCGGGTCAGTTAAGAAATTAGCAAAAATCCTCCAATATACCTTTAAGTTATGCAAATGTGGCTATTTAATTTTTGTAAAAGACCTTTTTTTATTTTCCCTTTTAGAATAGTGCTGGTGTCTATCTCCAGCTGTCAATGGGCGAAGGCAAGGCAGGGTACACCCTGGACAGATCGCCAGTCCATTGCAGGGCAACACAGAGACAAACAGCCATTCACGCACACACTCACACCTAAGGAGAATTTAGAGAACGTTCTTGCTGCAATGCAGCAGTGCTACCCACTGTGGCACTGAGCAGCCCGCTTAAGTTTTTTTTTTTATTATTATTATTCCTTAAATGGAATTATACCCTCTGGATCCCTCTTGTAAAGAAGAAATATTTTTTTTGCTTGTTTTATAATGTCACATAGGAATTTCTGGTTAGGTCTCATTCTAGCTGTATACCCCCTTAAAGATAACATATGTTTTTTGCTTTTTGTCACTCTTAAGTCTCTTAAGACATTGTTAAAAATATCAGACAAAGACAACTTAAGTACAAACATATATCAGTCGGAGAGGGGTTCCAAAGGCTTTCGTTTTTAGGTATTAGAAATCAAGGTTGCCACACCGAGAAGCAATGTAGGCTATTAAAAACTGAAAAAAACATGGAACAAAGGTAATCCATAAGTATGGTCTGCTGTCTGAGTTTCCGGTGGACATACCCAAAAATAAATAGATTAAATAATTTAAATGAAGCTGTTTGACCCTCCGTTCCATTTAAAACTGCAGCTTTGCAAGCCTGATATGTGCGCCAATCACACCGGATGTTTGCTCCAGCTCATATATATATTAACTTTTGTGGGACTTAAAGGTTTCAAAGGTTTAGTAGATAATGTAGTTGCCACTTTCTTCCGAGCCTTTAGTTATTGTAGTCCGGATTATGACATCATCATTAGTTATCATTGCTGTATTCTTCACATTTCAGGTTTTTAGTTAACATACCAATTTAAATAGGTTAATGATGTGTTTTAATTTGAATTTCTAGGTCTTTATTAATACTTATGTATAGTGCTTGCCCTTTCAGAAAAACACTGCATAGTCTTTTCATCTGCTCTATATCAGCCCATGTAGTCCTACCAGGCAAGCATTCATTAAACAAAAACTAATTTGATGAACAGTGACTGAGAGATGTTTGGCAATTAATACCTGATCATCACTTGTTGCCCTACTTGATAGTATTGATTTAGAAAATTAAAATATTGATAAAGAATGTCATGTCAATCATAGTCAAACCTAACATGTGGCTGCATAAGAGTTCCTGTGGAATAAACAGAATGTTCTTGCTAAAAAAATAAAAACAAATGCGGGATAAACAGTACAGTTCTAAAAAAAGTATCAGCTAAAATTTCTCCCCAGCCAACAACCAATTATCATCAAGTCTTGATAGCAGTGGCTCTCACTGAGGTTGTCAAAACCCGTTATTAGGTTAAAGGGCCAAAGTTGGATTTGATGGCTTTTTCACATAAATGTATGCAATTACCATAAAAAGTACCATTTTTTCTTTTTACTCTTGTGTGTTGTATCATCCAGTATTAATATTAACATCACAACCTGAAATATTAGTCTGTTAAAAGGAACTTCATGAAAGATGCTCTTTGTTTTTACAGAAATTTAAAAGTATGCTATGTATTTAAATTCAGGGTTATAAAGAACAGGACAGACTTTGTGCAAATTTACTTTAAAACAAAGGCTTTATGTTATGGTGCAGGGTGACTAGACAGGTAGGGGTGGGGGAGTGAACTGTTTTAATGTCAAATAACTACACTTTATGGACTGGAGAGAGCAGGACAACAATGAACAATGGAATCCAGAGGTTGCTTATTCAGAGGATATGTGATCCAAAACAAATGAACTAAAGTAATCAATTTAGTAGAATAGAGAGCTGTGGGAGAGTACTGACCTGGGGAACCGAAGGAAGTAGACAAATGAACACATATATCACACAGGGATATGAATCTATATACAAAAGGATCTTAGAGTCAGAATGAGAACTAAAACAGTCTAGAAATAGCATGATAGAATAAAGCAAAATTCAAATAGCATAGAAAAGATGCAGGAAACTCAAATAAAGAAATAAACTTCTATTATAAAAACAACAGTGAACAGAGAAGCCGGGAAAAGACAGACATAAACCAGTGGTGGATCATGACCATTTCTGATCTCATACAGTCAACATTTAAAAGTAAAAATTGTAACTATACTAGTAAAATACATCACACCCTCACAGTAACCAACAAATGCAAGAGGTTATTGAAAGAAGGTTGGGGCTCAAGAAACTGCAACAATTTGAGTTTAATTATGAGGTATTTGGCAGCTGACATAGAAAACGAAAACACCTCCAAATACTTCAATTGCACATAAAATTTACTCAGCACATATAATTTATTTGGTTTTGTTTACTCAATGTAAAAACTGTGTAATTAAATAGAGGCTCTGTATTTTGGGCACATATTCTCTATGACAGAAAATAATAGCCTGAACATGAATGTTGTATGATTGTTTGTCTCTTTCCTTCTGATTACCACTTCCAGCCTTTAGGCACATTCCTTGCTCTCGCCTCAGCCAATCCTTGCACAAGACTCTGAACTAAGAGCTGCAAATCTAATGATTGCCCTTTCTTCTACCTGAATTGAAACCTCCACTGCCCCTTCACCACCTTCTTCCACCTGCTTTTACTAAGGCTCTCCTCATTCTCCACTTTCTATTCCACCACCAGTGTGAGTCTCCGGGCTAAAAGACCAAGGCAATCAAAGGTAGGGTGCAAGGCCCTGTGCAAACTTGAAATGAGAAAGCCTTTTGATATGGATGCGTAATTGCGCTTGAAAACAGGTTGATATATGCTTAACCTGTATTAGCATCCTTGACTTTTTACACAGTAAAAAATGTGGTGTTAATATTTCAGTGTAAACTTAATTTAATCTAAATAGAGTATTTATAACTATATGGAGTGTAAATCTTTTGACTCTGTCAAGTGTCAATAACGCGCCAATAAAGAGTTTTGGCAACCGCGAAGAGGAGAAGGAGGAGGAAGAAAGAAGATGAAGCAGCAGTTTTCTGAAGTTCGTGAGACGGCTACTTCCATTTTGGATTCTGAACGGAGTTGTGCTACAGAAAAAGTAAGTTACTTAAAACCCCTCCATGTCTCCTCATTTTTGTTCCTGTTTTATTCCGTTGTTCACACTCAGGGTAGCGGGAGAAAGTTCTGTTAGGGCGAGAGCCGAGGGATAGCCCTATGCTAGGCAAGTTGTCCACCTCAAAATATTTGCACACTTTTTTTCTGAAGGCTGTCAAGGTAAGAATACGTAACTGTTATAAATTGTAATAGTATTAATTTCTTATGCCATAGCCCCAGGTTCCGTGGGTAATTCGGGGTCGTAGCACCCACCGCGTCATGTTAGCATGGTTAGCTTCATTGATGTAGCAGCTAACAGGCGCCATACTGCTTGTACAGATTATGTTCAAGTGTATCCAGCGGCGTAGGAACCGGGGGGGGGACGGAATATAAAAGCCAGGTGGATACCGCAAAATATTAGATTTTGACATTTTTTTAACTAGCGTGCTTTTATTTTGAAGGCGCAGCATAGCGTTAGGTCACTGTACTCCCCCTCCCCTCTCTAATCTGCTCCGTGTTTGAGCACTCAGAAGGTAGAGAAACGGCGACACAGAAGTCAGAAACATGTGAATGAGGTAAAATTGTCTGTCGGGATGCTGCTATGAATATTGCCTATTTATAACGTCTTGTTGTCAGTTCACTTTCATATATAGAAACTGAATCTTTTTGGTTTAGTCATCTTAGTCTTGTACGGAAGAGGATTAGGGCCACTGGAAAAAAAAAGTTAACTGATTTTTAAATTTTTTTTTTTGTTTAACATGGGGGAAAAAGTCAGAATTCTGACTTTTCTCAGAATTCTGACTTTAATCTCAGAATTCTGACTTTTTTCTCAGAAATCTGACAGATGATTAATATTTCTAATCAATTTACAGTGTTTTTATTTTTTTGAGGGGGGGTACTATACAGATATATACAAACAAGAAGATCTAACTAAAAAATAACCAGAATATATGTTTAGAGTAAAGATTGACTACTTGTGTTTACACAAGCACACAATTTCAAATCTGCTGAGCTTGCTGTGCAAGAAAATGTAAAATATACGTATAAAGAAATATAACAGGAAGTACTGCTAAAACATAAACTAAATGTTAAATAATGTAGATATTGGTTTAAAAAATTCTCCAGATTTGGAAATTTGGAAGGAATACATAATTTTGAAATTAATCAACAAATCTGGTAAAAAAAAAAATAAATAAATAAAAAATAAAAGTTGCACTTTTTTACTTGAGGAATTTGTTGAATAACTTCATAATTATGAGTTTAACTAGTTGGAGGTAATGCTACACTTCTCTGCTTACTGCCCTGCTCATAAAAGGTAAACATTATAAACCCACCATTCATTTTCTGCACTATTTGGAAAACACAACACAAATGTAATATAACAAAAGTATATAACATGTTAGCATCAAGCCACAGCCATGTCTGTTTTAGAGACTAGCTCTCTTGTTCTCCATTAATGAGGGGACCCCTGGGGAACGTAAAATGTTGCCTAATTCTGTCATTTTCCACCAATGTGTCACCGGCCACCTCAAACAACTCACATCTTTGTCAGTGAAGCTGAGTGCTCCACATCTCTTCCTTCATGGTGCCCTTCTACATTAAGATCCAAAATTCTGAGATTAAAGTCAGAATTCTGAGAAAAATAGTCAGAATTCTGACCTTTTTCCCGTATTAAACTGAAATGAAATGTAAAAATCACTTAACTTTTTTTTTTTTTTCAGTGGCCCTAATCCTCTTCCGTAGTCTTGGGATGATCACTCATCCAATATTTAACTGCTAACTTTCTCTAGACGTTTGCCACGCTAGCCAAAATTTTTTTATTTTATTTTTTTATAGATCTCATTTCAGTACAATGCCACCACCAACTAAAAGGCTGAAACAGCAGTAGGACTTACTCAGCTTTTTTAAAAAGAGAAACGTCAGTGTGACCCCAATAGTAAACATATTCCTACGCCCTTGAGTGTATCAGGAATATGAACTCAGTTTTCAAATGGCATTACCTTTAAAGTGCATAAATTAACTATTAAAATGTGTTTGTCATGGTTGTTTATTTTTGTTATTCTTTCTTTTCAAACAGACCATGCTACTACGTGTTTTGTTTGGTGGGGAGCAGAAGTACGTGAAACTTTCTGACCTAACATTTGATGCATTCGTGAGAGAAGGTTAGTATGTTGGTAAAATAATCTCACTACTTTTTTTCTTGCATGTAAAAAAAAAAAAGAGTACTGGATTGAACTCAGTGGCATTTTGTAAAATTAGTTGGGTTACTCTACTTATTTCACCCTTTATCAGCAGTAAATGTTTTCATTTTCACTTCTTTACTATTTCTTTCTGCTTTAGTGTGCCTGAAATTTAAAATTCCAGAAGGCAGACAGCAGGATCTGAAGGTGTATGACCAGTCTGATACAGAAGTTGATGTAGATGTTTTTGAAGAAATAGTGAATCAGTCACCTGGAACTTTTCGAGTTATGTTGAGCAACAAAGAAGATCCTGGTAATCACCAACAATTCACTGATGTGTATATATATTTAATTTAGAAGCTGGTTTGGGAGCATTAGAGTTCTCCTAAACCGGCTGTTGCTTTATTTTTTGCAGGTGCTGTTCTATCATCATCATCATCGTCATCTTCAGTGACATCTGATGACACTATCATTCTGAATTTCACAACGTGTGACCCATCAGAAGAAGAAGCCACTGCTGAAGGAAGTCAACCTAAAAGGCCATGTCACATAAATTATGAGGCACAAGCAGTAAGTTATTACATTTAATTTAGCATTATTTATGTACTTTCTAGGTTTAGTGGTTTAAGAGTTTTAATTTATTTATTTATTTTTTATTGAAGTTGATTGAAAAAATCTTGACAACAAAGCCTGGTGGTGAGCGTATCATGCAAGAGTATGCAAGAACTAAAAGCTTGACAGATGCAACCAGAAGACAGATGATAAACATCCTTACAGCTGCAATGACAGAAGCACATGGGTAAGAATCAACTTGGGCAACTTGGCCTATAAAGAAACATTTTGCTTTGAATTGTTTTTCATTATTTTTACAAACGTCAGTTTAGTGACTCATTGTTTGATCATATATCAGATCATCCCCTCCTAAAAGCGTCAGAGTGATGTATGCTCAGGGGATCGTTGCCCTATTTCCCTATCTGGAAGACCCGCTTTCAAAACATGGATATGTAAGTAAAAGGGTCTTAGCAACATTAAGCATATATATTTACCTTCCAAGATGTTTATGGAATGTTAAGTCTGCTTGTATTTATTAAAATAGGAGCATTACTATGATCCAGAGAGCGGTTCAGGATACCTTGCATGGCGTTTAAAGACCATTCAAAGAAAAACTGCAGAGGAACGGGGTGCCTCAGGTAGCAAATCTCCCAAAAGTAAGTTTTCTCAATAGTGAGTATATGTAAAGTAATGTAAAATCTGTGGCTGGAGTTAGAAACCGTTTTCTTTTTAAGGTGGTGGACCAGGCCATGTTCACTCCAGGGTTTCCACTGCTGACAAAGTGCTGTCAGATGTGGAAGTGGAAGCAGCTATTGCTGTTTTGAAACACTCTGCTGATGATGACACGGTCCGTGAGAAGATGAAGGCCACCTTCCATTACCGTCATTCAATGGTCAATGATGAAAAGAAAGCAGAGAATGTCTTCTCTGTCTTTCCACGGTTTCTGGACACACCAGGACTGGTAAGACAACTTTATCTCTTACACTACTACAATATTCAGTGGCAACAGTTATAGGAGTTTGTTCTGTAACCTGTGTATTACCAGTTTGAACCACAACTCTTTCTAAACTGTTATCTCCTTGGGCAAGACACTTCACCTGGCTTGCCTGCTGGTGGTGTTCAGAAAACCCGGTGGCACATGGCAGCATTGCTTATGTCAGTCTTCCCTTGTGCAACTGTGGCTACATTGTAGCTCACCAGCATCAGCATGTGAATGACTAAATGTGATGTAAATCACTTTGGGGTCCTCTGGACTTCATAAAGCTCTATACAAGTACAGGCCATTTGGGAAACGCTTTTACTTATGCATTTCAGATAGAACAAGATTTCAGACTCCTGTTTGGTGAAGGCACTGCCAACAAATTTTTGGAGAAGTGGCCCACCTGTCTCAAATCCAAGGTCATAAAGGAAAGCCATGGCCTGGTACCCACCACTGAGCTCGTGGATTTATTGCGGAATGCAGAGTTGGCTGCTGAAGCTGAGAATGGTATGTTGGTCCTCTAGGTAATTGTGACAAATTCATATGTTAGTGGGATGATGGTAACCTGAAGCTTTTGCTCTGCAGGTTGGGATAGTGATATGTCTGCTATTTTGCTTCTGCTGCATCTGCTACCACCATCTGCACAAGGACGAAAGAGGCCGGGTAAGATGTCTGCATCTCAAGCAGTGGATCACCTCATCAGATTTCTAAAGGTACTGCTAAACAGTTTTAAGATAAAAATGCATAATTCAGTCTCTTCATTTTTACAGTTCAAAATTTGATTATGTCTGATCTTCATTCAGAAATTTTTCTCTAAATACTTTTGTCATGTTTTTATTTATGTTTCATTGTAGGTTGGAACCAGTGTGCAGCAGCATCTTGACAAAATCAGCCAGCGTACCCAGCCCTACCTCCTGGCCCATGGCTCCATCAAAGGCAGTATTCATGCATTCTTCATTGTGATTGACAACTATGCTATTCCATGTAAGGCAACGTGTTCAGTTGGAGCTCTTGATGAGCTCTTTAAGGCCCATTATGTGTTTGGTACGTCATACAGTGCTCCCTTGACCAACTTCTTCACCTTTCTCCAAACAACTGTTTACAACATAGATGTTGGCGAAACAAAGGAAACACCCAGAGTTGCAGAGTTGAGAGCAAGAATGCTCCATTAGTGTGACATCAAACAATGAGGTGTTTTATCTGCAAATGTGACAGTGATGCACCAAAAAGCCTTGTTAAGCACCTTAAACTAATCCATGGTCTTTGTTCTGGCAGGACTCTCCATATTAAATGTGGTCAAGTAGGATGCTCACGTTCTTTTGGTAGCTTTTCTGGTTTTAGAAAGCATCTAAATAGATGTCATGTTAGTGGTTCATTTGAATCCGTTCAAGATGGGGAGTTTTCACTTTACAAAGCTGTTCTGGACACAAGAGATGCCAGAGATGTTGAAATGGTGACTGAATCTTTAGAGGCTGACACAGATTTATCTTCAACAAACATTGTAAATAGTTGTGCATCAGTAATTTCAGATATGGAGGCTGCAGGTGTTGGCCAAAGTTTGGTGAATTCTGTTGTGATTTCCATGGAAGAGATTGTAAAAGACATCCAACATCACGCTAAAGAAACTGTAATTAAGAATGTATTTAGCAGT
This sequence comes from Cyprinodon diabolis, assembly GCA_030533445.1. Lineage (NCBI taxonomy): Eukaryota > Metazoa > Chordata > Actinopteri > Cyprinodontiformes > Cyprinodontidae > Cyprinodon > Cyprinodon diabolis. The sequence continues at coordinate 39,876,246 of CM060065.1, read as the reverse complement.
GAAAGAGATACTGTGATGTGCAAGAAAGTTGAAGCATGTTTTGAAGAACTTGAGAATCCTTTCACAATTCTTAACTCGGAATACAAAAGATCAAAATTTTTGTCAAGCAAGTGGGAAACTGTAAAACCAATTGAATGTGTAATTGGATCAAGATTTGACACTAGACGAAATAAGAAGATGGGAACATATGATCAGGCTGTAGTTCAAGACAAGTTCATGTATGTTCCAATTCTATCTACTTTGGAGTCTATCTTTAAAAGTCAATATTCTGCTGAAATGTTGAAAAGCTCAACTTTTGATGACTCAACCCTTAAAGATATTTATGATGGATCTTTTTTTAAGGGTCACCCTTTGTTTTCAACTGAAAAGCACTCAGTGCTAATCCAGATGTTTTATGATGATTTTGAAGTAGCAAACCCTCTTGGTTCCAAACGAGGTATTTACAAATTGGGTGCAATATATTTTACATTACGTAACTTCTCTCCAAAATGGAATTCTCTTTTGGCTAACATACACCTTTGTGCCTTGTTTCATGCACAAGATGTTAAACGGTATGGCTTCAGTGAAATTCTTGCACCTATTGTTCGAGACATTAGAGTTTTGGAAACTGATGGAATTTTTATTCCACTGTACGGTTGCCAGGTTCATGGGAGTATTGTGCAGGTTACTGGGGATAATTTAGGCCTACATAGCTTGTTTGGTCTGGTTGAGTCTTTCAGTGCAAGGTATTGTTGCAGGTTTTGTTTGGCTGAAAAAGATGACTTTCAAACAGAATTCTCCGAAGATTCTTCCAAAATAGTGCTGCGCACCAAAGAACAACACACTGCTCACTGCCAAGATATGGCTTACAATCCCTCTCTTCCTTATGTTTTTGGTGTGAAACGTTCATGTATTTTAAATTCACTTGAGTTTTTTCACACAACTGAAAACTTCTCAGTTGATGTGATGCACGACATTTTCGAAGGTATTGGCCAGTACGAGTTGAAAATTTTGAGTATTTTAAAGAACATATTACATTGGAAGAACTGAATTTGAGAATACAAACTTTTGACTATGGATTCATGGAGAGGAACAACAGGCCAGTGGCTGTCAATTTATGTGGGGAATCGAATGATCTGGGACTAAATGCAGTCCAATCATGGTGCTTGCTGAAGAATGTTCCTCTCATGTTTGGAGATCTGGTAACATCTGACAATCCACACTGGCAACTCCTCCTTTTACTACTACAAATTGTAAATATTGTTCTTTCTCCAATGTTAACCCAAGGTCTGTGTGTATATTTAAAACATTTGATTGTGGATCATCACAAACTGTTTAAAAAGTTATATCCACAGAAAAAACTTTTACCAAAGCACCATTTTCTCATCCATTATCCTAGGTGCATTCAGAAAATTGGCCCTGTACTTCATAGCTGGTGCATGGGCTATGAAGGTAAACATAATTTTTTTAAGAAACAGTTAAAGTCATTTAAAAACATTACCAAAACACTCGCTAAAAAACATCAAAATTATATGGCACATGTTTGGCAAGCTTCTTCAACTTTTAATCGATTGGACATTGGACCAGGGAAAATGGTATCTTTAAACATGGTAAAAGGAGGTTCTGACATTTCTGAGGCAGTGCAAGTGTCTCATGAGGCTCAAGTTATGAAAGTGAGCTGGGCAAAAAACAATGGGTTTATTTACCGTCCTCATCTGGTTATTTGTGGCAAAGTTGAATCTGAGATGCCTGTCTTTTACCAGATCAAGTCTGTGTTCATAGTTAAAGACAAATTATTGCTGCTTACATTGCCTTTATGTACAGTAACTTTTCATGAACATTTTCATGCTTATGAAGTTACTAAAATGGTGCAAGGTTTTGTTGTGTTTGATGTCAACCATCTATGTTATCCAAAGCCCTTTGACATACAAATGTCATATGAAGCAAATGACACTGCTCTCTTTGTTGTCCCATATTGCTATCTTTGGTGAACATTTTTTTGAAGATGATTAAAATGACACTGTTAAACTGATTAAGTTGAATAAATGTTGTCACTGTCAACGTATAACTTTGTGATTATTGTGATTGGTAGATTTTATAAAAGCCATATAATGCTCAAATTTAGCATTATATGGTTTATGTGTAAAAAAAAAAAAAAAAAACTGGAGAAAGGAAAAAAAAAACACCACAATAAAGTGTACATATTTAAGTAAATTTAGTGTAAAATTAACTCCATAAAAATAACAGTATTACTCTGAAGAGTGTAAAACAACAATAGTGTTAAATAATTTGACTCACTGACTTGTTGATTTTGACACTAAAATGAGTAAAATTAACTCTGAAAATTTGACACTGGCTATAGAGTACATTTTACTCTATTTTTGAGTGGGACCAAATGTTATCTGAAACGGAGTTAAATTCAACTCTGTAGGTGTTAAATTGACACTTTGTTTTTTACTGTGTACAGTATTTGGAGCTGGTCCTTAAGGTCTCTGAATAGGGTGTGCAACATTGGTTGAGCTGAAAATGGCCTATTTGCTGTTCTATGAGCCTTAAAGCAAGCCTGGTTAAGAGCCCTAGAATGAAAAGACAGGTTTTCTTCCTTTTACGGTATGCTCAGGAATATTTAGTTGTGCTGTGATCTGATTGGTTGGTTTACAACGAGCAAAGCTGCTCAGCAAAGATGCATCATAGCAACAAGCACTCATTCACTGAAACATGAAATTGTTGATATGGTAGGGTGACCAGACGCCCTCTTTTTCCCGGACATGTCCTACTTTTCATACCTAAAAAAAGGAGAAAGGAGGTTTTGATGGGGTTACACATTCTCTGTACGTCCATTTCACTCACTGAACTATTGTTATTCATCTATGACAATGTAAACTGGGTTTTGCATTCTATGACCCCTTTAAGTCTTGAAAAATATATCTTCATTAGTTTACACATTCTTGGGCTTAAGTTCTTCGACTGACGTACTGCTTTCACAAATGGAATGGGGGAGTGGCGGCCTTGCGGTTAGGGAATTGCACTTGGAATCCAGAGATTCTGAGTTCAAGCTCCACTCCCACCGACTGTCACTCTGGGTCCCTGAACAAAGGCCCTTAACGCCACGCTGCTCCTCGGGCACTGCACAATGGCAGCCCAGTGCTCCCCAAGGGGATGGGTTAAATGCAGAGAGTTAATTTAATTGCGGTTGACTTGTGACAGTGTAATGGCAATAAAATGCTGCAAAAAAGAATAAGTCATGAAAAGTCAATAACTCAAGAATACTGCAGCAAAACTCACATGTAGAGTAGTTTTTTCATGAAAATTGGAGGTAGTCTAGCTAGTTGCTTTGAAAACAAAAAGAACCAGAATGTTTGTTTGAATTAACATTTCAATCAGTGATCTGATTCAAACTAATAACACTGCACTAAGGGGAAAAAATCAAGAGGAATAACTAACACTTTATAAGGAAGCTAGAAAAAAAAAAAACTTATTGAACATGTATTTTTATTGGATAATCCTGATATTTTAGAAATGTACAGAGGCTGACAGAGACCCTAAGTGTAAACAGCATGTGCACGATTAACTGTTTAGAATATTTATTGGTTATATGCACCAAGAACCCAGCAGGGTTATATGTGAATTTGGTTTTGTTCAGTTTAATAATGAACAGCAAATGCCATTTCATCAAATTTAATGTAGTTGGTTGCAGTAGGAATCGAAATCTCACCACATGCAATAACTGTACAAAAGCTCTATTATTACAGCTGCTGCTTGTATTAGATAGGGACAATCAGTTATCTCCTCACCTTGTGAGATAGGATGTTTATTCTGAGATTTCCTGGGATGCACAATAATGTGTGGCATGCCACAATCAAATAACTCAGGTCTAAGTATTGTGTTATTTTCCGTCTGTGAATATAACAGTTTGAGAAGGTTAAATCCAAATAAGCAAACATCTTTCCTTTAGCGAGTCTTTCTATATATTGCAAGATGCATACATTTTTTTTTCTAACTCATAGCCCTCTTGTACAATTTCTAGGTTACTTTCTTGGCACCACAAATGTGCATGTACAGTGTTAGATACTTCAGAGTACCTATACTTCAGAGTACAGGAAGTACAGAATGAATTGTCTGTCAGTCAAAGTTACTGGATGTTTTATTACTTCTCATTAATGCTTGAAAGGTACAGTCACATGCTGCCATATGCTGCCAAAGAGCTCCATAAAAATTATATTGGAAATAATCAAAATCCATGTTTTTAAGTGCAATCTGTGAATATCCAAAAAAAGAAAGAAAAGTCTCTCTATTTTTTCAATTTTTTTACTGAGCTGAAAGGTTAAAACAATCAACATAAATTAATGCAATAATGCAATAATTAAATGCAAAGATAATCATATTTTGAAACATAGACAAGTAACTTTCTAAAATGACTTAAGTATAAGTTAAACTGAGTGCACATTTTTGACATACTGGATGGATTAAAAAGTAGCAAATGGCCCTCTATGATATGAACGCTAAAAAGTGAAGGGTAAAAAGAGATCCTCTAATAGACATTAAGTGTGGTTAAATGGTGACACACTGTACAATACTTATATTGTCTTTGTGAGTATTACATTTGAACTGGACCCAAATGCTAGAAAAGTTAAATGAAACAAAGACTGATAGTTTGGAAATAACACATGATGTTATGAAATAATCCCTGAGAAAGAGTCTAGCTTGTTATGATAACCATAAGATTTATCCCAAACTCTCCCTTAAAGAATAATAAAAAAAAACCTCTCTCTTAGACACCTTGTAGCTCTGAGGCCTGAATGAATTAAACTCACACTCACAATCAATAAATCTAAAAGGGAATTAATAGGAGATAAAAATTTTCCCATCACAGTTCCACCCTTTCGATTATAAAAAAGATATAATCTTTTTATGTAATTGAAAAATAAAAAGGGAAAATTCAATGACTATTCACCATGGGATTTGCTAATTCGTACTAAGATCAGTTGTAAGAGTTTCTGCTAAGTTAGGAGGAGTCAGGTGTTTCTGTACTTACAACCTGACAATGGCAATGTGGAGTCAACAAGTCATCTCCATGTCATGTATTGGTTCTACCTAGGGGTGTGCAAAATAATCGTCATGACGATGCATCGCGATTCTAATTTTTGTGATCTACTGCATCGATTCTTGATGCCAAGTATCGATTCTTAATTAACAAAAAGGAATAAATAAAATACATGAATGGTTGGCACATATCAGCCAAAAACAAGTGGAATACAACTTTCAGTCCAGTAGATGTCGCTGCGGATACTGCAACACGTCATTTATAAACAAAGCATGGAGACTGAGAAAATTTGCCCAGCTCCATCACATTCCAAGTCAGATGTTTGGATGCATTTTGGCTTTAAAATCAAAGAAGGTAAAAACGAAATTGATATGATGCACGTCATTTGCAAAAGGGGAAATGTCAAACATTTGAATGTTTCCATTTCATTTGGTTAAAGGACCACTGAGGCCATGTAAACGGCACTTTTATTTTAAGTTTTATAAATCCTAAGCACTTTTTGTCAGTGTGTCCACTCCAGTAATAATAATATTTGTGTCCAGTATTTGTTTTCATGGCAATACCTTCGATAGTTGTTTTAATAAATACAGCTATGTATGAATTAAGTTGCTTTCAGTTATGTATCAATTGAAGACACTATCCAGATCATACACAGCCAGTCAGCCACTGGTAATAGCTGTATTTTTGTCTTACAGTGTTCATTGAAAATATCCCGATGAATCACAATATTTCAAGTATTGCGATGCATCGTGATAGAATCGCATCGTGGCATGTGAATCGTGATTCAGATCGAATCGTGACTTCTTTTGCAATACCCACCCCTAGTTCTACCCAGCCACTGAAGCGGGTGAGTCCAATCTTCACCGTGAATTAACCTGTGCAGATTGGACTCAACTGGTTAATTGGCTGGGTAGAACCAATACATGACATGGAGATGACTTGTTGACTCCACATTGCCCATGTCTGCTTACAACAAAATGATTTTTGGCACATTTTGAGTTGAAAAAGCTTCCTGGATGGGAAACCAAACATCTTCAAACTTGGAAACAAAGTCCAGTGGATTTTTTTAAATGTTTTTATATACATATCTTTGGCATTAAATGTTTTCATGGAAAAGATTATGGCTATGATCACACTACAGACCTTATTTTTTTGTGAAGTCCTTTGCGTGGTTGTTCACATTTGCAAATATATGTGACTTGTATATCATCTCCTGTGTGAACTGTATATACACAACTTAAGTGTCCCGCATGCGCAGTAGAGGTCGCAATAATGTCACAAGCGAGCATGCTCTGTATTTCTTGAAGCAAACACGGATAGTACTGTAGTGCTGGAGCACATCTTGCAATCTTTCATTTCTTTCTCAACCAGTGCAATAACAATACAATCTTTACAAGAGGGTTGAAAATAAAACTGCTCTCTGCATTATCATCCTCCATGGCTGTTGTTTTTCTTCCCGCTTCTGTTTAGCAAGATGCAAAATAGGGACCTTTGTTGAGTATTGGTGCAGTACAGGTGGAATGAATGCAACCTGGCTGTTCAGACACATTGCAATTCAAAAAATCAGATTCAATTAGATTCAGGTCCACATAGCCAAGTGGCCTGGGTCGCATTGTAAAAAATGGGATCTGTGTTGTTCAGACTGTCATGAAAAGATCAGATACAGGGAGCATATGGGCAAAAAAAACAGATGTGGGTGTGTTAGCTTTGTCTTCAACTTAATGTTTCTTTTAGCAATAATAGTCCCATACTTATTGATATTTCTTCTCGCAATAACTCTGCAATATCTATGTATATATATATATATATATATATATATATATATATATATATATATATATATATATATATATATATATATATATATATATATACTTCTTTACCCTGTATATGTCATGATGTGGAAGGTTTACTAGCCCAGATGCAGAACTCACAGACTCAGAGGCAGGTTAAAAGTCCAGTATTTATTGAGAACACACAGGGTTCTGCCCTGGAAGGCAGAGAAGACAGAGCAGGTTAGGTTCAGGTACAGGTTCTGATTAACAGACTTACAGGTTCTCAGGTTCAGACAGGCAGGGTGGCTCAGGCTTGCTTAACCAAACAATCCGGCTCAGAGGGAAGCTCTCACTCAGCTTATATAGGGAGAGCATAATCAGCAGATGGGGAACAGCTGCTTCAAATGAGCACCAGCTCTCAGGAGAGGATCCACGGCGCCTTCTGGTGGGCAAGCCTCTGGATCCCAACCGACAGCAGAACCCCTCAGAAAGGGATCCACGTCGCCCTCTGGAGGGCAGATCTCTGGATCCCAAAGTACCCCCCCCTCAAGGGCGGATACCAGACGCCCAAAAACAAAAAACCCAAAAACAAAAAACAACCCACCCAGGGCGGGCGGAGGGGGAATCAGGCAAGGAGGGTCAGGCACAGAAACAGGACAGGGTCCGAAACTCAAAACAACCCACCCAGGGTGGGCGAGGACAAGGAAAGTCTCAGGAGGCTGGCAATGGGGCCGGAGGCAAGACAGAGTCTCAGGTGGCCGGCCGTGGGACCAGCAGCAGGGCAGAGTATCAGGTGACAGGCCGTGGAACCGGAGCTGAGGCAGACGCTCCGGAGGCCGGCCGCGGTACCGGAGTCTCAGAAGCTGCAGGGGCCTTAGAGGAGGACGCCACCCCCGCTCCAACAGGAAGCTGCGAGGAGGTCGCCGCCTCCGCTCCAGCAGGAAGCTCCGAGGAGGACGCCGCCTCCGCTCCAGCAGGAAGCTCCGAGGAAGACGCTGTCTCTGTTTCTGCAGGAAGCTCCGAGGAGGGCGCCGCCTCCGCTTCTGCAGGCAGCTCCGAGGAGGACGCCGCCTCCGCTTCTGCAGCTCAGCAACAGGCTCAGACAGGGCCACCCACTTTGGCTCCGAAGCAGGAACTGAGGAGGCCGCCGATTGCGGTACCGAATCAAGAAGACCGGAAGCCACTGACTGTGGCTCCGAATCAGGAGCTGAAGAGGCCGCCGATTGCGGCTCCGCATCAGGAACCGAGGAAGCCGTCGATTGCGGCTCCGCATCAGGAACACCGGAGGCCGCCGACTGCGGCTCCGAATCAGAAACACCGGAAGCCACCGATTGCGGCTCCACATCAGGAGCAGAGCAGGCCACCGATTGTGGCTCCACATCAGGAACTGAGGAAACCACCGACTGTGGCTCCACACCAGGAACAGAGGAAACCACCGACTGTGGCTCCACACCAGGAACAGGGGAAGCCACCGACCGTGGCTCCAATTCAGGAGTCTCTGGAAGACACGGAGCAGGCTCAGGGGTCTCCAGACGGCTCAGAGCGGGCTCAGTGGTCTCCAGACGGCTCGGAGCTGGCTCAGGGGTCTCCAGACGGCTCAGAGCGGGCTCAGGGGTCTCCAGACGGCTCAGAGCGGGCTCAGGGGTCTCCAGACGGTCCAGAATCTCCAGGCATCGACGGAACGAAACCAACCCGTGTGGTTCCATGGAGTTAGTCGGTTCCTCCTTCAACATCCACGGGGGCGGCTCCAGTGAGTCTGCTGGGCTAGTCTGTTGGCCGGATTGTTCTGTCATGATGTAGCAGGTTTACTAGCCCAGATGCAGAACTCACAGACTCAGAGGCGGGTTAAAAGTCCAGTATTTATTGAGAACACACAGGGTTCTGCCCTGGAAAGCAGAGAAGATAGAGCAGGTTAGGTTCAGGTACAGGTTCTGATTAACAGACTTACAGGTTCTCAGGTTCAGACAGGCAGGGTGGCTCAGGCTTGCTTAACCAAACAATCCGGCTCAGAGGGAAGCTCTCACTCAGCTTATATAGGGAGAGCATAATCAGCAGATGGGGAACAGCTGCTTCAAATGAGCACCAGCTCTCAGGAGAGGATCCACGGCGCTTTCTGGTGGGCAAGCCTCTGGATCCCAACCGACAGCAGAACCCCTCAGAAAGGGATCCACGTCGCCCTCTGGAGGGCAGACCTCTGGATCCCAACAGTATATAGCTAGCTCCTAGCTCTTAGTTATAGAAAACATATTTATTGTGCAGGAATAAGGTCTTAGCTCTGTTACACTGGTAGCCAAGTAATCGACATTTTGTTGTCAAGATTCACCTTGTGTTTTTTTGTGCAATGACAATAAAGGAAGTCTAAGTGTGAACGTAACCTATAACAGCTAAAATATATTGCCAATAAACAGAGCCCTGGAATTGCCTCCCAGAGTTTGGCTAATCTCACTTCAGTTGCCAAAAATACATTTACTGTTTCTTTCCATGATAATACTTTTCATGGTAGAAGATCGATTTACTGACAATGTAAAAAGAACATTATGATTATTTTATAGCACATCATCAGTTGTCTTCCCTGCAAAGACAGAAATGTCAAATTAATCCAAAAATAGACTCCTTTAGGTCTACAAAGTATAAGTTAAATGGTTAACCTGAGGTCCTAAATATGATATACCTCATAATGAGTAAAAAATTATCAAACTCAATGTAAAAGAGTAAAACCATAACATAAGGATGTTTCACACCGATGAAGTTCAGCTCTTCAGAATCATGGTCAGTCAAAGACTGACAAGACATCGGACAAGGCCCCTTTCCAATGACATCCATAGCTGTACAGTTTTTTGCAACGGTCAGAGTAGGAGTCTCAAGTTTTCTGGGTATCTATTAAAAATTTTTTATTATTTTTTTTTTTTATCTTTAAATTATATTAAAAAATACAAAAAAATGAAAACTGTTTAATTTAGCTTCAACTCACTTCAAGCATAAGTGTTATCCATGTATTTTGTCTTTCATTTCTCTGTTCTGAGCCTGTGATGGAGTGTTACCTTTTCTAGGTTGTACTCCAGGCTGGAAACTACTGCCAGACATATCCCTACCCAAACCAATATAAGTTATGGAAACACAAATGCATAACTACAAGCATGAAGTGTACACCACACCTACAAAAATAAACACCATATAGGAAGATTGAAAGGAAGGATTCCCGATGCAAGTATATCCTGCCAAATTCTTGAGTGTTGCAAACTCAGCTCCACGTTGCTGCTAGTTATAAATGGGGGTAGTAAACTAATTCTGACAACACAGTTTGTTTCAATTTCATACTGCAAAATTTATATGTATGAAGCCAAGAGCCTATCAAACACCATGCCCCTTCTTACTTGGCATTTCAAATGATAGTTCAAGGGTGGCAATTAACAAATCATTTGATTAAAGTTAGACTGTACAGTGAGTGCAGACATCAGACAGACAGGGAACTGGCCCAGTTGTTATATTTCACACAATGAATATGTGGAGGGATTGAGACTCTTGGCAGCTGTTATAGGTCCATTGCCTGCTTTCGGATGGCCTCATTCCTGTTAGAGTCTCAGCCACACAATGTCTGTTTGTGGAACTAAAAATAGTGACAGAGGCAAAGAAACACCAGATAATTGTGCTCCCAAAAGACTGCACTGGTCTGAGCACACGCATGTAAGCTGTTCTGTCATACATCACAATGCTTTCTTAAACACTTCGTTGTAAGAACTATCAATGCTTCCCTAGATTATACAGTGTGAAAAACAATGCATTTTCCATTATAGCTTTGTCCTTCAACAAAAGAAAGACTGTATGATTTTAGTTTTCGATGTGAATTTTATCCCAAAGAGGAGACTGTCAGGCTGTCAACCATCTGCAGTCATGAATGCCTGCAGCTCCTCTTCACTGGATTTTCGCAGTAGTAGACGTTCCTCCTATTGTTGCTGCTTCTATGCCATTTATGTACCACCTGCTCTCAAGTGTGAATACTCCAGACAGCTGTAAAAGGTCTGGCCTGTCCAAGCATTGCTGCTGCAGGGTTTTTAGGAATTGGAGGTATTTTTTGGGTCAACTGAAGATTTTAAGATGGTATTTTTAAAAACAGAGACAGCAGCTATCTCCTCAATTTCTTATTTGAAGGGACTGTCTCATTCGCTATTCAGAAACTGCTGAAAGAAGCATTTTGGTTCAATGTTTGCTTACCAGCCTTCTAGATAGAACAAATACATATTTAAAAAGCTGCTATTTATTTTTTTTACCAATACTGCTGATGTTCACTGACTGATTTAAAATCACATGTTGGTAACAGTGTCAAACTCAGAAAAGTCCAATATTTTGATAACTCACTTGTAAAAGATGTAGTCTTCAAGATATCTTTGTAGATATGTGATTTTGTAGATACTTTTGTTTAGGGATCTGCCTGCAACTGCTAAAGAGATTTTTATCAACACACACACACACACAAAAAAGTCCTTACTAATAATGCAGTAGTCAAGTCCCTGGTTGTCTGTTAAAAATATAAATATTGCCACTCGAAGAATAGGCACTTAATGCCAAAGTGGCAACATGTCTAAATGGCAGCATGTGCCCCACAATCTGAAAAACTCACATCTAGAGAAAAGACAATTAGAAGGAAATTTATTGACACAATTACTTGGTGACTGGCGCTCAGACCTTGGCAGGAAAAACAAAGCGCTGAATTTTGATAGATATCCATGAACAGGAGTAAAGAACAGGGCTGTTTCCCCCCCAGGCCTGAAACTGGTGGTGGAGTGGAAATAGATGAAGTTGGTCAGTCTGTAGACTGCTGGTTGGTGAGACGGTATGCTGAACTTTATGGGGAGATCCAGTGGACTGCATGAGCTGATACTAGAGCTTCATTCAGGGACCTGGAAGATGGAAGTCGAGTTGAATAACACAGGTTTAGAGAACCTGTCCATGATAAGCAAGCATGAAGCGACAGTTGAGAGGAAAAACTCCCCATTGGGAAGAAACCTCTGGCAGAACCAGGCTCAACATGGCACGCTTCTTGCAGTAAGAGTCCGGGAGGAAGGAAACTCTGATGAAGTTTTAGCTACGATGGTGGAGGAGGGGCTGGAGGTTGGGTTGAAACGGGGTCATCTGAATGAAGTCACACAGCGCAACCGCCGTCTGCGCACCAGGCAGCAGACGAGCTGCGGATCAGAGGCCTTTTAAGATGCCAATTGGCTTTCGTGGAAGTGTGGTTCAGAGCTGATTGGCTGTGTCGAATGCATTTTGCAAAAAATATACCGTATTTTCACGACTCAAAGGCACATATAAACGTCTTTTTTTCCCCTCAAAATGTGCGGCGCGCCCTATGTGTGGCCTTTGAGACCACCATGAGAACGTCAAAGGGGGAAGTGAGGGCGTGGATTGTGTATAAAAGAACCGGTATGTGCTTAATGCAGAACTCCTCATCTCCTCATTGAGGAAATGATGAAAGAGTGGCTGAGGGAGGTGAATGTAAGGCGACCAGGTGTTTTTTTTTCCACTCATCACCATCGCTGTTATTCTGTGACCCCATGCATGCCCATCTCACAGCTGATATGAAAAACATGGTGAAACAAATGAACGCTGTGCTTGCTTTTATTGCGGGAGGTCTGACAAAGGAACTTCAACAGCTCGACATCGGTGTGAACCGGCCGTTCAAAGTAATGCTGCTTTCACACCGGACGCAGCAGGAGTTTACATGCAAAGTCAATGGTTGACGCGTTGCCTTTTATTATCCTGGTGCCTGCAGTTTGGATTATTTAGATGAAAAACACCTACCAGCCGCCACGGTGAACCGCGAGGAGGCGACCCGGCCTGAGGCTGCTGTTGAATTAAGTTTTCAGGTGGATTTTCCCTCTTAAAAACATATTAAAACTACTTTATTCCCACTAATCACAGCAAATTTAGCTGCAAGGCAGAGAAAGGATAGAGAAGCTCATCCCAACGTGCGTCAGAAACACTTTTGCACCGCGCAGCCAGAACAGCAAAGCTGCTTCAGCCGTGCGTCTGAACTAACTGGTACCATCTAAACTGCAAGCACCAGGATGATAAAAGCGAACATATTCTGCCGGCAGATTTCTGCATTTTAAGTTAATTTATGGGTCAATAAACTGTTTCAGAGAAGTGATCACAGCGCTCTGTGTCATCAGCGACGTGTCTGTCTCACGGCCAGCTCCCAGGTTTGATTAATACTTTGTAATAAATACATGAATAAAGCACAAACATACTCAGTTTTGCTCCCGCTCTATTTTTAAATACACAGTAGAAGTATTTAAACGTAGTAGAGGACATGCGCCTGTATATAAAACCCGCGCCCTATAGTCCGGTGCGCCTTATGTGTGTGTTAAACACAGTAATGGCACACATAACTGAGACTGCGCCTTTTAGTACGGTGCGCCTTATGGTCGTGAAAATACGGTATAATCTAGATGGACATGCTAAAAAAATCAAGATCTTTCTAAAGGGTATTTCCAAAATATTGCACAAATAAATGTGCAATATTTGTTATAGAAAATTGTTATATACATTTTTATATTTTTTTACATTATTTACATACATACAATCAAACCTTAAGCACTGGATAAGGTGATTATATCAGATGATTTTTTAATTGATCATCTTAAGTGCAAGTTTTACATAAATCTGCAAAAATGGCAAAACCTGGAGTCCAAAGTCAAAGTGGACCTACGTTTAGTATGCATTGACATTTATTAAGTCTAATAATTAGGAGATGTGAAAAGTACCATGATTTGACCAGTCTAATGTGAGGGAGGCAGAAGAGGCAAGCTTTTTTTAATTAAAATGAAAGTTAGAGAAAATAATGTCAGGATGATAAGTATGCAGGGGGTGCAGTGGTTAGTGTGCACGACCTATGTATGCAGGCCTTAATCCTCGACGCAGGCAACCTAGGTTCGAATCTGACTTGTGGTCCTTTCCTTCATTTCTCCCCCTCTCTCTTTCAAAAACAAAAAAAATAATATTGTCAGGATGACAAAGTGGCTTTTAAAAAAAGCTGTTTTAATTTAGCTCTAGAAAGACTCTTTGTTGATCCTACCCCTAGAGGCTAGCCCCGGCCACCTGCCTTTTCACCCCACTCGGTCTCCTTAGTGGACTTCTATGAATGTGAGAGCAAATGTATGCTTATTTAAATCTTTAAAAATTGTTTTAAAGAAATTTAACTTAATTTGGGGAAATAGAAATACTGTTTTAATTTGTAATTCTTACAAATATTAAAAAATGATTCCACTTTCAATATTTGTGGACAAATGATAGTACAAACAGATTTCATTTTAATTTAATTTCAATTCATTGTATTTATGTACAATAAATTCACAACATATTTAATCTCAAAGCACTTTACAGTCATTCTAGTGCAGTAAATCTATATATACTCTAAATAAAACAACAGTGCAGCATTAACATGAGGTATTATTCACTGCTGCACCATGATGATGATGATATGCATGAAGTAAATTCTGATGTTCTGATGCAAATCTAACTGGGCTTTTAGATAAAGATCAAAGACTTTACAACCTTGCATCAATTTCTCCCTCCCTCTCTCTTCCATGCTTCCATATACACACATAAACTCTGCATTTCATTTGATGCTTTGAAGCACAGAAGGCCTCACGCAAGAAAAAACTTTAAGAAGGGTCTAAATATGAAGTGATGCAATTATCTGACATATCCTTCAGTAGGTGAGACTTCAGTCTTTTCCCTGCTTGAAGCTCGCTATGTGCTTTTACGTTCTTCCCCAGTGCCAGAATGATGAGGGTGTAGCTAGAATTAAAGAGCTCCTTTGAACAAAAAGATTCAATATGAAAAGGAATTGGATATTAGGAAGCATGAGGGGATAGTAAAGCCACGGTTCTCCCTACCCCTTGAAGCTGTCATATAATTAGATATAGGTGACATCCTGCAGTCAGTCCTTCCCTTTTGAGAATTTTTGTGACCTCCAGGTTAGCACATGGAAAGAACAGCAGGGAAAATGCAGTTTGTTCCTACCCTTATATCGAGGTGACATAATCTTACTACACTAGAGGAGGAAAATAGGAAACAAAACTATACAAGGGTAATTAATGGACAAAAAAAGTCACTGTAGAGTATAACAACACATCAAAAATGTAAATGCTTGTCAAAAGTGAAAAAAAAAATGTTTTATTGTTTTTCATAAAGCACACGGTTGCTGCAATGTTATTTCCAATAATAATAATACTTTGCAATGTTTTGAAGATTAAATTTGTAACGTCTGTAAAAGGAGTTTACCATTTTAAGATAGTGTGATTTTTTCCAGAAATCTAAACTCAGATAGTTATGTATGTTTATTTGAAAAAAAACTATTACGCCAAATATACAGCTCAGGCAAAACAGACACCAACCACCAGCCATTCTTTATTTATTGGAGGCATAAAATTTTAACTTTACATTCTGTGTTTCTGTGTTCTGTTGTTGGACTTCTGTGCTCGTCATGGATTGTCCATAACGAACACCATGTTCAAGCATAAGGGTGTCCATATGTGCACATGGCACCAGGACACCCTAGGCCGCAGTTCGATGATCGACTTTGTCATCGTTTCATCGGACTTGCAGCCGTATGTCTTGGATACTCGGGTGAAGAGAGGTGCTGAGCTTTCCACTGACCACTACCTGGTGGTGAGTTGGCTCCGGTGGTGGGGGAGGATGCCGGTCAGACCTGGCAGGCCCAAACGGGTTGTGAGGGTCTGCTGGGAACATCTGGCGGAGTCCCCTGTTAGGCGGGGCTTTAACTCCCATCTCCGGCAGAACTTCGAACACATCCCGGGGGAGGTGGGGGACATTGAGTCCGAGTGGATCATGTTCCGTTCCTCCATTGTCGAGGCAGCTTATCTGAGCTGCGGCCGCAAGGTTGTCGGTGCCTGTCGTGGCGGCAACCCTCGAACCCGTTGGTGGACACCTCCGGTGAGGGATGCTGTCAGGTTGAAGAAGGAGGCCTATCGGGCCTTTTTGGCCTGTGGGACTCCGGAATCAGCTGATGGGTACCGGCGGGCGAAGCGGCATGCGGCTCGGATGGTTGCTGAGGCAAAAACTCGGGTGTGGGAGGAGTTTGGAGAGGCCATGGAGAAAGACTTCCGCACGGCTCCGAAGCAATTCTGGTCCGCCATCCGGCGTCTCAGGAGGGGGAAGCGGTGCAGCACCAACACTGTTTATAGTGGGGATGGTGTGCTGCTGACCTCGACTCGGGACGTTGTGGGTCGGTGGGCGGAATACTTCGAAGACCTCCTCAATCCCACCAACATGTCTTCCATTGAGGAAGCTGGGCCTGGGGACTCTGGACTGGGCTCTCCAATCTCTGTGGGCGAGGTCGCCGAGGTGGTTAAAAAGCTCCTAGGTGGCAGGGCCCCGGGGGTGGATGAGATCCGCTCGGAGTTCCTCAAGGTCCTGGATGTTGTAGGGTTGTGTTGGCTGACGCGACTCTTCAACATTGCATGGACATCGGGGGCAGTCCCCCTGGATTGGCAGACTGGGGTGGTGGTCCCCCTATTCAAAAAGGGGGACCGGAGGGTGTGCTCCAATTACAGGGGAGTCACACTCTTAAGCCTCCCCGGCAAGGTCTATTCGGGGGTGCTGGAGAGGAGGGTCCGTCGGATAGTCGAACCTCGGATTCAGGAAGAGCAGTGTGGTTTCCGTCCTGGTCGTGGAACGCTGGACCAGCTCTACACCCTCAGCAGGGTCCTGGAGGGTGCATGGGAGTTCGCCCAACCAGTCTACATGTGCTTTGTGGACTTGGAGAAGGCGTTCGACCGTGTCCCTCGGGGGGCCCTGTGGGGGGTTCTCCGCGCCCTTTGATACGGGCTGTCAGCTCCCTGTATGACCGGTTTCAGAGTCTGGTCCGCATTGCCGGCAGTAAGTCAGGCTCGTTTCCGGTGAGAGTTGGACTGCCCTTTGTCACCGATTCTGTTCATTACCTTCATGGACAGAATTTCTAGGCGCAGCCAAGGTGTTGAGGGGATCCGTTTTGGTGGCCTTAGGATTGCGTCTCTGCTTTTCGCAGGTGATGTGGTCCTATTGGCTTCATCAGGTCGTGATCTGCAGCTCTCGCTGGATCGGTTCGCAGCCAAGTGTGAAGCGGCCGGGATGGGGATCAGTGCCTCCAAATCCGAGGCCATGGTCTTGAGCCGGAAAAGGGTAGAGTGCCTTCTCCGGGTCAGGGGGGGTGTCCTGCCCCAAGTGGAGGAGTTTAAGTATCTTGGGATCTTGTTCACGAATGAGGGAAGAAGGGAGCGGGAGATCGACAGGCGGATTGGTGCAGCGTCTGCCGTGAAGCGGGCGCTGTACCGGTACGTCGTGGTGAAGAGAGAGCTGAGTCAAAAAGCGAAGCTCTCGATTTACCGGTCGATCTACGTTCCTACCCTCATCTATGGTCATGAACTCTGGGTCATGGCCGAAAGAACGAGATCGCGGATACAAGCGGCCGAAATGGGTTTCCTCCGTAGGGTGGCTGGGCTCTCCCTTAGAGATAGGATGAGAAGCTCGGTCATCCGGGAGGGACTCGGAGTAGAGCCGCTGCTCCTCCACGTCGAGAGGAGCCAGTTGAGGTGGCTTGGGCATCTGGTTAGGATGCCTCCTGGACGCCTCCCTGGTGAGGTGTTCCGGGCACGTCCCACCGGGGGGAGGCCCCGGGGAAGACCCAGGACACGCTGGAGAGACTATGTTTCTCGGCTGGCCTGGGAACGCCTTGGGGTTCCTCCTGAAGAGCTGGAAGAAGTGGCTGGGGAGAGGGAAGTCTGGGCCTCCCTTCTTAAGCTGCTGCCCCCGCGACCCGACCCCGGATAAGCGGAGGAAGATGGATGGATGGATGGATGGATGGATGGATGGATGGATGGATGGATTCTGTGTTTTTTCTCAAATGTATTTTTTCTGCATTTCATCAAGAATTAAACAAAATAGAAGTCAGCAATTTCCTTCTTTTAAATCTTGCTAGCCATGAAAATTGGCTAAAATTATTATCTTTTATACCTAACCATGTTCCAAACATTTTCACAGTTAAGCTTATATTGTGACAACTGTTTCACTTTTAAGTCTCATTTTAAAATTGTGTTAAAAAACATTCAGTTATCACATTTAATTGAACAAGTCAGCATTTTAATCTGTAATGCTATATTACTCACAAGCACTTTGGGAAGAAGCTTAAATAGTCTACAAGAAAATAAGGTGTTGCTGAATCTTTATTGATCAAAATCTGAAAGGAAGATGTGTAATATTGGCAAGGGATTGGGAGCACTGACTTTTCTGACTGTTATTCTGTCTTTTGTTAAAAAAAGTTGGTCCACTTCAGATAGGACAAGGACGATGAGAGCTTAAACAAAAAGAACAATAAAAGTGATGCTTTAAAAAGAAAAAAAAATGATATAGGAAAGTAACTTTGCTGTATGCATTACATACTGTAGTTTAATTAGGTTTTGATTTAGGAAGAAAAAGGTGAATATAAAATATATATTTATATTAGAATTTGCTATATTCTTTTTTCTTTTTAAGGCTTCACATAGTGAGATGTATTTCCAAACTCCTCTGGTATCAAAAGAGGTGAGTGATGAAATTCAGATGACATCATAGATTAAACAAAAAAATCTGTGAAAAAAAACAAAACAAAACAGGATATTGTAGAAACAGTAAAACAATATACTTTGATTCAATAAGTCAATCAGTTCTGCAAGAATGACAATATTGAGCTTTTATTGCATGGTTACAATTTGATCATTACCTATTCAAGTAAATGTTCTGAAGAAGGATGGCTGTTACAATATTCTGGGCTAAGTTACCATAAAAGTAACACTTACATCATAAACATGACTGTTTATAATGCAAATGTTTAGGATTTCAAAAAAATTAACTATGTTTTTTTATGCATTGATACATTTGAGTTTCATTTGCAGTTTCAATGTCATTTTAACAGGGTT
Organism: Cyprinodon diabolis; assembly: GCA_030533445.1. NCBI lineage: Eukaryota > Metazoa > Chordata > Actinopteri > Cyprinodontiformes > Cyprinodontidae > Cyprinodon > Cyprinodon diabolis. The sequence goes on along the minus strand of CM060065.1, from coordinate 39,857,491 downwards.
TGGATTTTATATAAACATATATGCACCACTTAGGTATGCATTCTCGTTTTTTTGTATTGAAGGAATTATTGGTTAAATGTAATAAGTTAAATGTAATTTAACCTACTATTACATTCTTAATTTTGAATAGTGTTCATTACACCTAATTTTAAATTGTGCAAGTACTGTAGATTTTATATTTATTTTTATCATATTTGAAACAACTGAATTTGCATATCACTTAATTTTTTGTTCAATTTTACATCATAAAATATTAAATAAGTTGTTATGACTATGGCGGGGTTGATCAGTTGCTCAGTACTTGAGTAACCTTTTTACTGAATACTTTTTTACTGTTGCTTGAGAAATTTCTTTAAAGGCTACTTTTACTTGAGCAAAGATTTGAGGAAGTGGTGCAACTCTTGCTTAAGTAAACATTTTTGGTACCTAACCCACCCCTGTACATTACTTTTCATTATCACTTTATAGGACAGATTGTTTTCATGCTGGCCCTGAGAACTTATTGTACGTACATTTAATGAAATAATAAAATAATAAAAAACATGTATTTGCTGCTTTTTGTATTGGCTGATGATAAACCTTGATAAATTTTTTTTTTTCATTGCCTGGTCTGTTTTTTTTTAATGTAAATTCTCAGCCCTGTGAGCTTTCCAACTTAGTTGCTCGGTTCATCATCATCACTAACTAAGAAGTTGTTGCCAACAGATAGCTATTTTATTTTACTTAACAGGTTCATAATTGAAGTACTTAGGTAACAAACTAACAAACTGCTGCTGATAGAAGGGGGTCTGTTGCACAAGGTGGGACCTGAGGACCAAACCATTTCTTCCAATTTGATGGGGTGGGCTCAACAATATATTTATGCCTTGTTTTGTCGTTTACTGCTGAAAACTCAGTGAAAACACAAAGATTATTTATTTTACTGCTGGAGTTTCTTTTTATATTTGAAGTATATAGCAAAACATATATTTTGTTCCAAAGGATTTTGATTCAGGGTATATTTTTTAAAAGCAAGTTACGCTGCAAAACTACTGGACTTACGTTTTGTGTCAGGAAGTTAGTCTAAGAGGACATAAAGCAGGTCTGACAATGATAGCACCAGTTATAAAATGTCATACTATACGTGGCACAAAAGTGGTTTAGTGTATGTGACCAAGACATGTACATACAAAACATGGATGTTGTGGTTGAATTAATACTGGCCATCAAAAATATTTGCTTTTTGTAATTATCATTTTTTTGTACCAGGTTATAGGTTTTTAATAGGTTTTTACCTATTATCTACATTCTGTGGCATACATTTAGCTTAGTCTTTTTAGGCATGCTTTGAGTCTGACCTGTGGTCCTTTACAGCATATCTCTCCCCCTCTCTCGTACTTTTTTCCTGTCAGCCCACTATAGAAAAATGAACCACTACTGCTATGAAAAAAAAAAAAAAACTTTTGGTATATTTCGACCTACTGTTCAACTCAATATTACTTTACTGATCTTAAAAAGAAATGAAAAATCTTATCTTAAAGCATATTTATTTCATGTGAATTTTAAATTTTAAATCCCTGCTTTTCAGGGTCCCCAGCCAGATTTTTTACATCTGTGAAATCTTGCATGAAGCCCCAGTCCGAGGGAGATTGACAGTCATGTTAAGCTTCTTCCATTTTCTAATGATTGCTCCAAGAGTTGACCTTTTTCCACCAAGTTGCTTGGCCAATTTCCCTTACCTCTCTACAGCCTTGTGGAGGTTTACAATTTTGTCTATAGTGTCTTTGGATAGCTTTTTGGTCTTGGCCATGTTAGTAGTTTGATTCTTACTGATTGTATTGGGTGGACAGGTGTCTTTATGCAGTTAACGACCTAAAGACAACAAAGAGCTGGCCCAGCAGAGGGCACGATATCTGTAAATAAAATATTTCAGAATGATAAGCTATTCTTTTAAGAGTACAAAGCTAATAGAGTCTCCATCATGGATGATCTTACAAAGGTTACTCAGTAGAGACGCATCAGCTCAAAGTTGAATCCAGCTGATGCAGCCTCTAGAGCAGGGTTAACTATATAAAAATCAGTCGGGTCCGAATAAAGAAAATCATTAACCATTAAAGGTCTGGAAACCTTTTTAATTATAATCTGTTACTTTAAAAATAATTTAACACGATGTGTTAATGCTTCCATGTTATACATTGACTTTTCAAATACAAAAATATATATAAAAAATAGAAGTTTTCCATTTTAAAATCTAAAGTGTTTTTTTGAAGTAGAGCCCAACAACTGTTCAGTTATATAGACAATTTCCTGATTCACATATTTTATAAAACACCTAAACTGACTGTTTGTTTGTTTGTTTGATTTTTCTTTTTTATGGCTTAATGGCTTAATGAGAAACCCAGGTTTAAAAGCCCTGCAAGGTTTTAAACCTGGGTTTGAATGGCGACAAAGCCATTCTCAAGCACATATCAAAGTGCTCATTTTTAGCCTGGATCGATATTTAATTTTGATGATATTCATGGTGGAGAATCCTGCTTCACAGCAGCAGGTTGAGCCAAACATACTCAAAATGTGCAGGGTCATTTTTGAGCACCATTTCACTTTTCTTTCACCAGTTCACCGCAGTTCTTCCAGCGGTCCACACTTTCTCTGGTTTCTTTTTCCTCACCGTCTTCTCCTTCTGTCCCACCACCCGGCTTGCCACAGGTTTGCCTGCTGTGTCTAAAAGTAGCTTGTAGCAGTGACCAGAACTGAGAAAGCTCATTGGCTAATGTGTATCACGTGTAGTCTTGTCACGGCACTCCGGACGGCTTTAACCATAACAGGAGAAGCGGCGCAAGCGAAGTTTGACACTGTTTTCGGACATGCGGTAATTTATGAATGTTTTAAATCAGGTTGGGTCCAGATTAGCCAGCAGATGGGTCCGGATCCGGACCGCGGCCCGCTAACCCGTGACCTCTGCTCTGGAGGCATCAACATTGGCCTTTGTTTAAAGTCTTCCACCTTGATCAGTGGGCCGGAATTCCTAACAAAACCTGAGATTTAATGGCCAGCAGTGTTTAAAGAATTACCTGTCCATTTGGAAGCTGATCCAGAGGTTAAAGATCCGATCCTGACATGCGCAGCTGTGCCGGAGGAAGAGTGTCCCACCACCAAGCTGCTAATGTACTTATTAAGTGTGCTGGTGAAGATTCTCAGTCATCCAGGTCTCAGCCATTCCAAAAAAGTTTAAAAAATAATCCACTGGACTTTGTTTCCAAGTTTGAAGACGTTTAGCTTCCCGTCCAGGACAAAGCTAAAAAGATGTGTAGCATCTTTTGGTAGATTCGTCTGCCGCTGAGGAAAGACAAAGAAATCCGGTAGGACACAAAACCAACTTTGACAGCTCAAAACGTGAGTTAAAGCAGGCCATGTTAGAGCTAAAGCAAAGCAATATCCAAAAATGCTTAGTACAAGATGGCATAAAGTGTACTTTCAACCCTCCGTATGGAGTCCATCATGATGGTGTATAGGAGCGGTGTAAGGTAAGCCTGTGTTCCAGGCAGGTTTATTCAAAAAGGAGGACCTGTACATGGGGAGACGTTGGAGGCAAGTCCAATACATTGTGGACCTGTTCTGGAAACAGTGGGTGAAAGAATATCTCCCTATGTTGCAAAAGTGACGGAAATAGAACAAGACTCCCAGGAATTTTACCATTGATGTGCCATGATGTGGTTGTTGTTGTTGGCCAGGCTGCACCTAGACATTTTTGGCCAATTGGACACATCACAGAAACCAAGGGAGATGCAAGCGGAATGGTTTGATGTGTTCGAATCAAGACAAAAACAAATCAGCAGGAGAAGCCAATCAACAAGATATGTCCCCTACTGGAGGCTGTGTAGAGACAACAGCAAATGTCTGTCCCCAACTGAGCTTAGTTCTGGAAACTCTGGCTCCACATTTACACTGATTCTCATTTACTGACATGCTGAACATCTCATTCTGCTACATATACTTTTTATACACACACATATCATGCATATGAACAGAAGAACTTGGAAGACATGGAACATTGACTATTTTTCACTAAAAAGGACATATGGACTACAAAAAAAATTGTATAAAGTGGACTACTGCATAAGTTAATTTTAAATAAAGTATTTGTTAACAGAAAAATATTGTAGAGCTAAGTCTGCTGATGATATTAATTTTGCATTTGTTAATGTCCAATTATGCAGATGTGAGTTATAATTCTTGTACAGGAATTAGGAGTCAGATGTTGTGGCCATTTATGCAGAATTTTTGTAACTTTTCATTTCTGCCAATTTAGTTTTCTTCTTTTTGTAGTTAGAATATATCTAAGCTGTGACATCCCTATTACCAAGACCCACCACGAAATAAAAATGTTTGGGCAGAAACATGTGTGACTGGTGCTGATGGTGAGTTTTAATAATGTCATATGAAATTAAGCTTTCATTACCACATACTGTATATTTCTCAAATGAATTAAATAATAATATTGCGCATGCTCTCCTTAAACCACGGTGCGGGCCACAGCGGAGCAGGGCGGTTATGGAGGCACAGGTCTTTGAGGGTCAGAATTCTAGCAGATAGACAGGTGTTCATATACTTATTTGAATCTGTATCATACAAATAAATTGTTAAAAATCATACATTGGGATTTCTGGATTTAGATTTTTTAGCTTGTCTTTCACAGTGGACATGCACGTACAAAGACAATTTCAGATCCCTCCATGTTGTCTATGTGGGAGAACTTGCAGAACAACAGGGAGTTCAAATACTTACTCTCCTCATAGTAGATGCTGGTTGCATCAGGAGAGCAAGTTAGAATAATTTGCTGTGGTGAAACCCTGAAAAAGCAAACAGATGAAAGGTCTCATCAGATTAGGGCTCTAAGTCTTTTAGTTAAATATATTATTGCCTTTATTAAGGTGGGAATCAGACTTGCATCTGGTGCCAATGCTAAAACTATTTTGGGCCAGCACAGGCCCTCTAGTGGGTCCACAGCTGGCCCATGTGTGGGCCACCTCGGGCAAATCAGATCTGGGCCACCAAAGGGCCGTCATTCTTTGTGGCATGTGGGTCAAATATAAACATATTGTGTGAGCAAGAACTGGACCAAATCAGTTCTGCTGTGTGATAATGCCTGAGACATGTAGACAAAAATATGAGACATCTTTTTTTACAGTTTATCAGTAAAAAAAAAAAATGGTTGATTTACAGGTAAGTAGTCATTTTAGAAGCATAACACACAAAGGAGTCTGATTGCAGCCAGGTGCTCCCAATCCAACTGCAGAGATTCTCTGAAAAGGTAAGAACTCACACTTGCACGTACAACAAACACATGCATATCCTGACGGTCCTAATCATAAACATTTTAGTAATCTGTGCAGCAGCACAGCAGTAGTTTTAGAAGATTAGAAAGTGTATTTGTACCACAGAGCCCACCTCATCAAAGCATGATGATTAGGTCAGATATACATGGCTATTGTTTGAGACCTTTCCTTTTTGCACTAAACAAGCTACCATCATGTAGGCACTGCATAATTTTTCCTTAATGGAGAGATTGTTTTTCTTCGCAGCTTGGGTCACTAATTGCTCATTGGTTTCTTTTAAAGAGAACGGATGTAGGATTTTTTTATAGGTGTCTGATTTGCAGAACAGCATCAGTACACACTGGGGAAAAGCGGGCCAAAGTGGGGCTATATGCACTCTTGGTATATGTTCAGGCTTTGGCTCGTGAAATGGAAAGCAGAGGCTTGGGGCATAGTGCAGTTGGAAATTCTGTGTAATAAAGGTTTGTTAATTTTTTCTGGGTTACAAAAGATGCTATAACTCAAAATTGTCCAAAGTGAGTCAAAACATAACTCTACTTTTGTTTCTGTCCTTCAGCTTGAAATGAAACTTAATAACTTAGAAACTTAGAAGTAAATTAAACCCAAACAATATGTAATAGTTGGTTTGGTTATAAAAAAAAAAAAGAGTAGTCATTTGTGTGATAGTATTATAGTAGTATAGAAAGTCTCAGGTCTTGTAAGTTTTGGGAAAAAATAGTGTTTTTGTCTTATTTAAAAAAATGCAGTTTAAAGTGTACCTAAATTATTGGTCTATGTCTCCTGAAGATAATTCTATTTGATTGCTTGAAACATGCCTTTTTAACTCATTGCCCTTGCTTTGCATCACACAAATGAAGTCTACAGAAGTAAGACTTCACAGAAGAAGCTCTCTACATTCATTTCATAAAAGTGGACTGTTTTCCCAAAAGAAAAAAAAAGGAAACGTTAGTCTGGGCAGCATATTATGCATCTTAGTTAATGTATTTCTATTTTTTGCAGAAGCTTTTCATCTAAAGAAAAACAGGAAGAAGACAATTACAGAGTGGCTCACTATTTCCTAATGGTCTTCTTTATATAAAAAAGGCATTTCTGTGCAACCATTTTCAATGCTTTTTCTTAGTAGATAGGTGATTAGGTTATTTGAATGTTCTCTACAACACAAGTTTTATAGTCTTTTCCACATTTTTTTATATCAGACAATGGCTGAAACAATGAATCTCATCTTTTGACTCCATAAGACATAATAGCTGTTCCAAAGAGATATGGAAGAAATGAATTGTGTTTTCTCAAAATATATTTTTTGATGCTACTGTGGAGTGTATAATCCTAAAAGTGGCCACTGTCAAATGTTAGCTGGATGGCCAGGTCTTATTTGGTCACCAATCAGAACACTAATTATGCTTGCTGGCTGTCCAGTCCTGTACTTGCATGAGAATGAGTTCCCAGAGTGACAGTCAGTGGTGTACAATGTAATTGCATACCACTATGCAAATCAAGTTCAGCACCAAACACTTAGTTCAACTGTGTGATTGCAGTAAAACTTTCACCTCTTGAATGCAAACGTAAGGCCCATTGTTATCACTGGTTAAAATGACAACAGAGACTGACAGAGCACTCCGTAAGCTGAATACAAAGGCAAGTTTTTTGGATGCCCCTGAATAAAGAAACATTCTTTTTCTTCTAATGCTAAAAAGATTTTGAAAAGCCATGCTAAGATGGTTGAATTACAAATCAGCATTCTTTTGCTAAATTAGTGTTCTTCTTCTCATATGTATTTGGGCTAAAAAACATTTTGAGACTATGACTAATTGACCTAATTCAACTAATTCAAGTTCCAATCATTCACGTCAATGAATGCTTAAAAAAAAAAACATGACTATAAAAAATTTAGAAAGTATCTTTACCTGCAGTATTAAGGTAGCTCTTTGTTTTTTTTGTGTTTTTTTGTTTTTTTACTTACTAATTTAAATCAGATGTACACAATAGCTATCTCACCAATAAATATGATGTGCTGTCCCTAACTTGGAAAATATTTTAACAAATACCATAAGTGTGCAAGATAAATCATATCCTATTCGACTTATACATTGTTTTGCTCAAATATCATATTATTTAGAGTTTAACGGCTAACATGGGGTCTGTTTGAGGAAGTAGGTTTACCAAAAACTCTAAGTTGTCTAAACCTGAAAATGGGGAAACTCTGTCTTTTCAGATTCAGAAAGAGAGTTTTCTTAACCTCTGTTTCAGTCACCGTAGTAACATTCTCCCCTGAGCTAAGCTGGTCGGTAGCTGGTTTTCTTCTGTAAACGTTGAGTGTCCGCTGTCTCCGCTTTCTTTACAGCCAATCATGCTGTTTTATTTCCTGATTTAGTCAGATTGTTGTCGTAGTTTTCTGCATAAAAAATATATATATATATACTGTATATTGATAATTCACTAGGTCCACTACACACATTAGGGTTTAAAAACAAACATTGCATGTCCACTTGACAAGGATCTTATTAAAGAATGATTGGCACTTTTTCACAGAGAATTAAATATTTATAGGAAGAGGATTCTACAATTCAGTTGACATGATATTAAAGTAATTGTTTTTGGTTTGTTTAATATGAGTGAGATGCGGATCATTTTATTTTGTTATTTTTACAGTACATAAAGAGCTGCTGAACTTAAATAGATTCATTAATTTCACATGAAAAAAGGAATTATTTTAGGGTTCATTCTATGACAACCTAATGAGCCTACTAGCACAATATGAAGCTATTCTATGGGACTAAAAACCACTTATAATGGCCATTTATTGGGATGATAACATCTGAAGCGCAGCTGCAAACACCCTATTATTTACTGTGTAAAAGAAGACTAAATCTACATGAGGTGGGACGCATGAGACATTCTACAGGTTCATATTAGAAAGTTTTTATTCTTCATCCTCACCTGCTGCCAGAAGATTTTAGCTAGATAGATACATTCATCTACTACCATTCAAGAAATAATCATGTCATATATTCCCCGTAACAACTACTGTGGCGAGTCTTTTTCATATTGTATACCTAATATCTGAAAAAAAACTTTTATTTGTTTTAATGACCACTTAAAACAAAATGACATTCTCTACATCTAGAATAAACCTTCTGGATGTCTATAAATTAATTTCAGATCTCCATATTCCTAATATAAGAGGGTGCTACTGCTATTGTTGGTGAGACGATCATGTTGACTTCCTGTTTTGACGGCTGAGCAGCGTGCTGTTCAGGCTATCGTTTGAATTAAGTTCTTTTTTTCTGTGCTATCTCTGCACCTAAGTAATTCTAACTGTCCAGAACCACTTTAAAACATAGTGTCTTCTGCTGCACTTCTCTAGTGAGCACCAGTAAACGGAATAATTTCTTCATCAATTCTCAATTTCCCTGTTCTTGGCAGAGTCAAACATCCTTGCCTTAGTTTGGTCAGGAGGGGCCTTATTCTCCACAAGAGATCATTTCTTTTTTCATGAGCTGAAACATCAAGGTCATTGACGATCTTGTATGAGTTTCTAAGCTTGTAAAACCGATTTCTGGTCATGGATTCTGCCACAATTTGAAGGCCCAATACATTTGAATGTTTGGGTATTCTAGACAGCCGATGTAAATATAATTCCCAAAGAATCTCTTCAGTTCTTTAGAAGTGGTATTTAATGTTGCTCCAGACACAAGGACTTCACGCTGATTTCTGCACAGGACCATCACTTCAAACACAGAGTCATGAATGTACTGCTTTAAATAATCCATTGGGGTCCAGTTTTGATGTGTCATGGCATCATTGCTCTGAATGATGGCAATATAACTGTGTTGGAATTGGAATATTGAAAAAACAATAAAAGAAAAAACAAAGACTCAATTATTAGAGAAAAAGGAGTTTTTTTAGAATACAAACTCAAGGTGTACATCTTATTCCGGTTCCACAGAGGACACCGACTGGACTGAGATGTGGACTGTCTTGCTTCATCTGACTCTGCATCTGCTTCCCCTGGCTGAATTTCGTCCTCAGAGCTCTCTGAATCAACTTCCTCTGCTTCTGCCTGAAACAAAGATTGCGTCTTCACCTTCTTCATCAGACAACTCAATGTCTGAGTCTCCTTCAGTAACCTGCAGTAAAATTCTCTCTGCATCTGTGAACGACTCCCTTTCTTTCCATTTAAAACAAATCACCAGAAAAGAACAGAACAAAACAGAGGAAATAACTACAAATGTCCTCTACAGAGGAAAGTTTTTTAACTTTTAAATACTAGGATAAAATACATTCAAAATACTTCATTGAATTCTTTAATATTCTGCTAAGAGACTTAGAATATTTCAACAAAATTTTACACCAAAATTTGCGAAATAAACAGTATTATGCACTTACTCTTTCTCTCCCCATAAAATCTGCTTGTACTGATGGATGCATTGTTTCTGAATGAGGAAAAGAAATGTTCAAAAGCCCCACCCCTTCACATTTGGGATCATTGAAAAGCCCTTAATGTCCTCTGTAGATAGCAAAAGGAATAATTCAGTAGTATGCAGTAGGTGGGAAATATTCAAGTTTACAAACGTCCTCTACAGAGGACAAATTTCAACTACACTGTGTGCAGAATTATAAGGCAAGTTGTATTTTTGAGGATCATTTTTATTATTGTGCCATAATGGTGTTCTCAGTTAACCCAAAAGACTCCTTAATATTAAAGTTTCATATTTTTGGAAGTTGGTGGTTTATTTTTTTATTTTGATTTGGCCATTTTTTAGGGTGTTTGTGTGTGCAGGTAAATATTACTGTGCACTTGTTTATTTTCACCAGGTAAACCAATATAACAACTCAAATTCAGAAATAAACATTTGCGATATTCAAAAACAGAAAAAACAAAAACAAATCAGTGACCAATAAAGCCACCTTTCTTCACCATGTCACTCAAAAGCCTTCCATCCATAGATTCTGTGAGTGTCTTGATCTGTTTGCGATCCACATTTCGTGCAGCAGCCACCACAGCCTCACAGACACTTTTCAGAGAGGTGTACTGTTTTCCCTCCCTGTAGATCTCACATTTTATGAAGTACCACAGCTTCTCGATGGGGTTCAGATCGGGTGAACAAGGGGGCCATGTCATTATTTTTTCTCCTTTTAGACTTTTTCTGGCCAGTCACGCTGTGGTGTATTTTGATGCGTGTGAAGGAACATTGTCCGGCATGAATATCATGTTTTTCTTGAATGTTGGAGGCTCCTTGTACCACTGTTTGAAGAAGGTGTCTTCCAGAAACTGGCAGTAGGTCTGGGAGTTGATCTTCACTCCATCATCAACCTGAAAAGGTCCCACAAGCTCATCTTTGATGATATCAGCCCATACCAATACCCCACCTCCACCTTGCTGGTGTCTGAGTCGATAAGGAACTTGCTGCCATTTCCTGATCCAGCCTAGTGCACATCATTTCATCAGACCAAATCACCTTGGAGAAATCAGTCTTCAGGTATTTTTTGGTCCAATCTTGACATTTTCTCTTTAGTGTCTTGTTCAAAGATGGCCTTTTTCAGCTTTCCTTACCTTGGCCTGGTCTTTGAGTATTGAGCACCTTGTGCTTCTCGGCACTCCAGACATATTGCAGCTCTGAAATATGGCACAACTGGTGGCAAATGGCTTCCTGGCAGCTTCACGCTTCATCCTTCTCAATTCATGGGGAGCTATTTTGCGTCTTCTTTTTTCAAGACGCTTCTTGCGCCCCTGTTGTCTATTTGCCATGAACCACTTGATTGATCTGCTGCACCCATCTGAAAGACATCTGACAATTTTTGACTTTTCAGAGTCTGTCAAATCTCTTTTAATGACCCATTTTGCCACGGAAAGGAAGTTGCCTAATAATTAAGCACACCTTATATAAGGTGTTGATGTCACACCTGATCACCACCTCATTTACTTAATTGGTAGTTAGCGTTCAAGCCTATACAACACAAAGAAAATACATTTTTTTGTGTGTTTTCTCAAAACAAATATTTCTGCTAACTATATATATATATATATATATATATTTATATATATGTGTGTGTGTGTGTGGGTGTGTGTGGTTGTGTGTGTGTGTGTCTATACTGTGTAGGGCTCCAGCACCCTGCAAGAGCCCAGAAGAGTAGACCCCTTGTTTCCATCGCAACTGCGTATGTGCAAAAGAGGAGGGGACATTGGTAAAGTTGCTTGAGGTGAGATCATGATGCAAAATTACTTGACTATGTAATATTCTTCCCTTAATAGAGGATTGGTGTTTGCATCTTAACATCCTCCTTCTTAGACCTCATTTCCTATTTTATCCTCCACTTGTGATCCAAACCTTCTGCACAAAACAAAGTAATCTTCTTGGATGTTGTGTGTCAGTAGTACGTTAGAGGTGGGAGACTGGCAGGTGTGGTGAGGATATCTTTATGTGTTTTTTTGTCTTCCTCATTATTTCAAAAGGAAGAAATGCTTTGAACTGAGAGAAAGCCAGTAGGGATCTGGGAAGTGTATATATGATGCATAACATGTTTAATTTTACAGTATATCAGAGTCCCCATGGATCTCTTAAGAATTGTGTTTTCTTTCCGATGACCTCCATAAAGCTAATGTGGTTATTGTAAGCCTAAGGGACACGTGAAATATCAAACACTGTAAACAGTTCAAAGGTACAGGAATAAAATAATGGGGAAAATCTAAACCAAAGTGTGGTCTTTAGTGCTGTCACCTCATAGTAAGAAGTTCCCCTGTGTCTACATGAGTAAGCTGGCTCTTTTCAACAGTACATAAACAGGCTTCCAATGTTAAGTGGTAGCAGGCTTTAGGAGTTGGTTTAAATGTCCATATGCTTTTCTTATTTACTCTGTGATAAACCTGTGATGGAGTGAGTTGCTGTATTGGACGAATCCCTCCTATTGACAAATTATAGCAAAGGCAGGACTTAGGCTAGGCTAGCTACTATTGCATTTTTTCCTAAACTTCAGAATGCTGAACTGCTGTTATTGATTGCGTCTCATCATTTTAGACTGTAAATATGAAGTTGTATCTGTAAATCTCAGTTGTGCAAGCATTGAACTGATTTATTGTTACAAGTTAAAGCAACAGTCTTTTTTAAATAAAACCAGAGTAGTGAGGGAAGGAGGTTGGGGGATGTTTAGAGAGGAGGGAGAGAAAAATTGTAGAGAAATACAAACTACACCAAATAATATTTGTTCAACACTAATTAGCTAGGTCATAAACTAAACTAAACTTAACTGATTGGAGCTAACATGGAGTTCACACATATCTGAATAGATTCAGAAGGCATCAGTCATTTAGACAGTTTTTCAGGAACATTAAAAACAATCATCCAGTATAGTACTCAGCAGGTTACTTCACCAGCACTTCCAGCTATGTGACATTATATAGGAGACCACCTGTGTTTCTTCCTTGGTCTAAGTGAAATAGGGGCTATAGAAAGCCAACTGGAAGGGACCCATATTAACTATAGAACAAAAAAGTTGTCTTAGGCAATTGTTATATAGAAAGGGAAATAGAAAGTCATTTTTTGATCTGGCTTATTAAATTTCCTTTTGAAACATACTTTTAACAATGACCATGGAAACATCACATGAAAACATCACACAGTGAAAAAGGAGTTGAAGTTGACTGATCACATTTTCATAGAGCTAGAATGACCATTAAATGCAATGGACTGCAGGAGGAAGAGCAAAGCAGTGATAGGATATTATTGTGCATGGATTTTTCATGTTGTCCCTGAGCATGCGGTGGTTCTCTCCTGGTACTCGGGCTTCTTCCCACAGTCCAAAACATGACTGTTAGGTTAATTGGCTTCTCTAAATTCTACCTAGGTGTCACTGAGTGCTTGACTGGTTGTTTGTCCTGTTTGTCTCTGTGTTGCCCTGCGATGAACTGGCGACCTGTCCAGGGTGTAACACCTGTAACGATTGACACGCCTCTCGCCCGTAGGCAGTTGGAGATAGGCACCAGCACCCCTCGTGACCCCAGCTGGCAAAAGCGTGGCAGGAAAATGGATGCATGGATGTTGGTTTAATGTAACAAATACCTTTATCTGCATAATCAGAAAAATATAATGGATGATAGTAAAAAGTCACTTGCATTTTAAGCACATCATTTCCATTTTGGTTGCTATAAAAAACATGTCAAGCTTGCTGTTACCTCCCACTACTATGATGATTCTTTTCTCTTTTACAGCTTATGTTCATCATCAACAGGTGAGGGAACTATTATTGATGAAGTCAAAGCCTGGCACTTAGAAAATAATCTCACCTAACCTCTTAAGGTCAAGTCCACTTGCCTTATACAGTAAGACATTGATCCGCAACATTTGCTACCAAGCCATTAGGGTCAAAAATTCCATGGTGACTTTAGGGGGCATTTTCCTATTTTACATTTGCAGGTCTAAAAAGCTTTTCCGCTTGTCAGTCTAGTCATAATTTGATACCTGCATTTTAGTACTACTCATCATATCTTTGTCTGATATTACATTTTTTAAAGATCTGAAACAAGTGTGAAAAAAACATAAAAAGAAAACATTATAGATTAGTCAAATGTATTTTGCAGAGCGGTACCTCACAATAATTAAAAATGAAGAAAGCATAAGTACAAGTGTTTCTATTTTTATTAAATCAGTGGTTAAATAGAAAAGGATTATGTGAGCATAAACGAGGCAACTCCTTCAAGCTATTTAAATTTTCACATACCCAGAAGTTCTGGGCGAGGAGGAGGAGTAGCAACAATCTTCCAGTCTGACTTACTGATTACTCCCAAAACAGTTAATAACTACAACTCTTTTGAACATTTAACCCTTAATTTCCCTCATCCAAATTTCAAGGCAAGAAAACCTCTTCTTTTTGTAACTTTGTATCGTCCGCCAGGTCCTTACTCTGAATTTTTAGATGAGTTTTCAGAGTTCCTTTCTGATTTGGTATTAAATACTGACAGGGTCATCATAGTGGGAGATTTTAACATCCATGCTGACATTGAAGGCGATAGCTTAAGAGCAGCCTTTAATGCTATCTTAGACACTATTGGCTTTGTTCAAAATGTGAATAGTCCCACACATTCTCATCTTCATACTTTGGATCTTGTGCTGACATACGGCATAGAATGTGAAGAAATAACAGTATTTCCTCACAACCCTGTCCTCTCTGACCACTTTCTAATAACCTTCAGGATTACTTTAACAGAGTTCTCCTCACCCAAAAGAAGGTTAAATTTTAGTAGATCTTTATCAGATAGTGCAGTTATAAATTTTAAAGAATCTGCTTCACTTTCTCTCTCCTCTGTGTCGCTGAGCAGTGCTGCAGAGTGCAAAAGCATAGCTTATTCCCCTTCACAGGTTGATGATTTTGTTGATGGGGTTGCTAGTTCTCTGCGTACTGCCTTAGACAACGCAGCTCCCTTGAAAATGAAAACCGTTGAAAATAGAAAGCTTGCTCCTTGGTTTAATGCAGAGCTGCATACTTTGAAGCAAAATGCTAGGAAACTGGAGAGAAAATATCGCTCCACAGGCCTGCGGGAGTCCTTCCTAGTCTGGAAAAATGGTTTACTGCTGTATAAGAGGACCCTTTGTAAAGCAAGAGCAGCATACTTCTCCTCATTAATAGAGGAGAATAAGAATAATCATAGATTTCTTTTTAATACAGTTGCCAAACTCACCCAGAGCCATAGCTCTGTTGAACCGTCCATTCCACCTGCTCTTAGCAGCAATGATTTTATGGGATTCTTTATAAATAAGATTGATCTTATTAAAAATAAGATCATAAGCACTCCTCTATCCGCGATTGTACCTGAGGTAGTCATGGAATCTGAACCGGGTTTAGACTGCTTTGATCCAGTTGAACTTTCTGAATTAGCAAAATTATTGTCTTCATCTAAGCCTTCAACTTGTATGTTAGATCCAGTTCCAACCAGGTTATTTAAGGAGGTATTCCCTTTGATCTCCTCCACCATTTTAGATGTGATTAATCTATCTCTGTTACAGGGATATGTACCTAAAGCTTTTAAGGTTGCTGTAATTAAACCTCTGCTTAAGAAACCGTCTCTTGACCCAGATGACTTGGTTAATTATAGACCTATATCCAATCTTCCTTTCTTATCCAAAATTCTTGAGAAAGTAGTTGCCAAACAAGTTTGCGACCACTTACACCATAATGAACTTTTTGAAGAGTTTCAGTCTGGCTTTAGAGCTCATCATAGCACTGAAACAGCTCTGGTGAAAGTCACTAATGATATTCTCATGGCCTCAGATAATGGACTTGTATCTGTGCTCGTCCTGTTGGATCTTAGTGCTGCATTTGATACAGTTGACCATAATATTCTTTTAGAAAGACTTGAATATTTTGTTGGAATTAAAGGAACAGCACTAGACTGGTTTAAATCTTATCTATCTGATCGAATTCAGTTTGTTTATGTTAATGATAGATCTTCAACACGCTCAAAGGTTACCTGTGGAGTACCACAGGGATCAGTGCTAGGACCAATTCTCTTTACTTTATACATGCTCCCAATTGGTAGTTATTAGACAGCATGGGATTAATTTCCACTGTTATGCTGATGATAGCCAGCTATATCTGTCTATAAATCCAGATGAAGCTAACCCATTACATAGATTACAGGCATGTCTTGAAGACATAAAAACCTGGATGACTCTTAACTTTCTGCTTCTGAATGCAGACAAAACAGAAGTTATAGTCTTTGGACCAGAGTCTCTGAAAAAGAAGCTGATTAGCCAGTCACTTCATTTGGATGGGATTAAACTGATTTCAGATAATAAAGTAAAAAATCTTGGTGTTATTTTTGATCAGGACCTGTCATTTAAATCCCAGATCAAAGAGGTTTCTAGAATTTCCTTCTTTCATCTGAGGAACATTGTAAAAATTAGAAATCTCCTGTCCAGGGGTGATGCTGAGAAACTAGTCCATGCATTTGTTAATTCAAGGATGGACTATTGTAATTCTTTACTATCAGGAAGTCCACAAACTGTAGTTAAAAGCCTTCAGCTGATCCAAAATGCTGCAGCCAGAGTTCTGATGAAAATTAAAAAGAGAGATCATATCTCTCCTATCCTGGCTTCTCTTCATTGGCTTCCTGTTAAATCAAGAATAGAATTTAAAATCCTCCTTCTCACATATAAAGCCTTAAATGGCCAAGCTCCATCTTATATCAGAGATCTGATTGTTCCTTATGTTCCTAACAGAGCACTTCGCTCTCAATCTTCAGGTTTACTAGTGGTTCCTAGAATTTCTAAAAGTAGAATGGGAGGCAGATCTTTTAGTTATCAGGCTCCTCTCCTGTGGAACCAACTACCAGTTTTAGTCTGTGAGGCAGACACCCTGTCTACTTCTAAGGCTAGGCTTAAAACTTTCCTTTTTGATAAAGCTTATAGTTAGGGTGGCTCAGGTTATCCTGAGCTGTCTTTAAAGTTATGCTGCTATAGGCTTAGACTTTTGGAGGACATAGGGACCCCCATTTCATCATTCTGCTTCATTCTCTCTCTGTTCTCCTATTCTGCAGAATCTGTTTGTTCAATCTCTAACCTTCTGCTCTCTCTGCTTTTCCTCAGAGTAGCTTTGCCTCGTCTGTTCCTGTTAGGCTGTGACGTCATCCAGGAAAGAAACATCAGCTGTGCTGCTTCCATCAACACCCTTGTTTGTAGATGTTGGAGATCGGCCTGTCTTCAGGTGTGGTCCTGTTTCTCTGGCCGTGGCTGGGTGGATGTGCTCTCTTCATCCTCTGGCATGGGAGCTGCCTTGGAGCTCGTCTGCCTGGCTGTGTGTTTCCTGGACGGGGCCGCCTTTTACAGCTGCTTTTTGTATCTCTGCTTCTGTCTCCGTGAACCCCAGTCGGCCTCGGCAGATGGCCGCTCACACTGAGCCTGGTTCTGCTGGAGGTTTCTTCCTGTTAAAAGGGAGTTTTTCCTCTCCACTGTCGCTACAAGCATGCTTAGTGTGAGGGATTGTATTTGAGTCAATGAGTCAATGCAATCAACTGGTTTTCCTTAGATAGAAAACTTTGTATCAATTTGACTGTATGATCTGGTTGAACTGTAAAGTGCCTTGAGATGACATGTGTTGTGAATTTGGCGCTATATAAATAAACTGAATTGAAATTGAAAACTGAATTGAATTGAAAAATCTTGTTTTTCCTAAGATTTGATCTGTTCTGTCTGCTAACAATGCACACTGTATAATTAACAGGGGATTTCTGTTTTTAAAAGGTGCCCAAGCATTATAGAAAATGTATTCTTTGTCATGATCTGGCCTGATAGCTTCCCCCTAATTGTTAATTTAACTCACCTGCCTAGTTCTGGCCAGTTCCTAATTTTCCACCTGCGTCTGTGCTTTATATTCGGTTCAGCCCAAGTGATCGGGGACAGATAATTATTTGTTTTCTGTTTGGTAATTTTAGTTTATTCCATGGTTCATGTCCTGGTTCCTGGCGGCCAGCGGATTAAGAGTTTTTTTTTTTTGCTTGTCCTCTGATTGTGTCCTGGTCCTTTTCTGAGAAGCAGTCAGTTTTATTTCTCTAAGCCTGACTCCTAAAAGGAGAACAGTTTAGAGTTACCTCCTGAAATGTTGGTACAACATCGCGTCTCTGTTCTCTCAACCACTGAGCCCGCCCGTCTGCATCTGAATCTGCCCGTCTGCATCTGTGCCTGCCCGTTTGCATCTGTGTATGTCTTTGTGGGCATGCTCCTGCACCTGTCTGACTCTACTGTAGACTCTGAACATGCCTGAATGCTCTGTGGATTCCTGGGGGTCTGGATCCTTCTGTTCCTGTTTGGGTCGAAACTGTGGACTGTGGGATTCCTGGACTGTTCCGGCCTGCTCTGTTTTCCGCTGATTTGGATTGGCCTCCTGTATGCTCTTCGAGGATGCAGCATCTGGGACACTCTGGGCAGCACCAGCCCATCAGCTGGTTCTCACCTCTTTCGAAGAGCAGGGACTAAACTGTCAAACTAGGTAAGTGACTAGCTCAGATAATCATCTCCTGTCAGATGATCATGGTCACTTACCTGTATTTTTCCCTCCAGTGAGTGCCTTTCCCCGCAGTCGCTGCAGGTCCACAGATCCACAGCAGCCAGTTTCTGTTCTGTTCAAGTTTTGTTTTAATAAATGTTTTGAACTTTCCTACTGACTGTCTCATCTTGAATACTGGGTCTATCTATCCCATTTTTCACACTTTTTTGACAGAACACTGAAAGAAAAATAGTTTAATAATTTACTTTGTTTCATTTAAGGGGTCACTGGCTAAAAAGGTTGAAATTCACTGGGGAATTAACCTCATGCCAATCAGCTGTCAGACACCAACAGCTTGCCCTTTATGGTTCACTGAAATCCTCCAGTTTCATCCTTAAGGCTTTTCAAGAGTAATTTAGCTCTGCCTTGATTTTTTTTTTTTTTAAGGTTAGGGAATGATAAATTGAGGATGTTTTTATCTTTGTTTTTGGCTTTTGCTCATGCTGTGCAAAAAATGCCAAGCTTATTTTGTACCCTTGTAGGAGAGCAATGAGGGTTGTTTGGCAGCCAGTGGTGCATTTATGAACCACAAGAAAATCTCTACATTTGCTGATGAAATGAGATCATGGGGAGAAAAGGTCAGTCGGGAGCAAATGTAGCATATGATCTTTGCCATGCCATTTGTGAGAAGAACAGCAAATGCAGCTAACTATCTCTGCAAAACAGATTGATTTGCAAGTGGAAGCCAAGATCAAAGACTTAAATATCAATAGCCCTAAAGTAATATCCTAATTAGATTATTTAAAAAAAATATTTTACAGTAAAATAAGTTTTATAATCCTTTTACACCTGTTTTTTCTTCCTTCCCTACTGAGTAACAAGAATGTTCCTGCCTGATCTCTGTACCACCCACTCAATTTACAGGATATGTGTTATGTACTCTAGCTGTTAATGTTTATTGCACTTGCTGCTGGCCATATAGTGCTGAAAACTTGTAACTCATCTTGCACCTATAACAAAAAATCCTATTTGGAATTTCAACTAATGCATTCCCAGAGGAATACACAACAGTGGGTGTTGCAACAGGAGGCATTTAATCAAAGATGATGTTGGGCTATTTGGTGGCAGTGGGGAATTCATAGAGTATCATAGCAAAACCAAACCCATTGTAATCCATCTTTTGGTAAGTTTTAAAATCATTACAGACTTTGCAGATTGATTTCATTACCGCCCTGGCCAGCAAACAGCCTTGTTTAAAAAAAAAACATTTCTGCCTCCAGCAACTCTAGAAATACTACTCCTCCTTGGCCTCATTACTGGAAAAGATCCACATGCAGGCTCCTCTGATAATGGAGCATAATAAGTCAGATGAGACATTATACTTTGGATGCTGTAGGCTTGTATTGTGATTTTGTGATGTCCGCGGTATAATTTGAACCAAACAGACATCTTCTCAAATCTATGGATGGTATCGATCAATACCAACACAGTCTAAGAACATTTTATTTCTTAATTCATTTTATGAAAAACATATTTTTTTCATCAATTCTGGCAGGATGATTACTAAATACACCAGAAAATCTTGTCTGGCCCAAAACTTTATTCTGCATTGTACCTAAAAACTTTACAGTATGAAACTTCTCTTTTCCTTTGTGCTCAAACTTGTTGTTTTGTTTTTGACAGTAAAAAAATGCCTGGCCAGGACTGAAAAAAAACACACTGCCCCGCATCAAAGCAATTCTCCCAATGTCTACTTTTCATATGAAGTCTTTTATTGGTTTCCCACTGACGGGCCTTGCTGGCTCTGCACAAGACACAAATTCTGACGCAGATAGAAAAAACCTCAGTTGAACATATCATACAAAGAGTACTAGAGCGACAGTAAAAAAGCACAACTTGTGTCCATCAGCATGAATACAGAGATTCTGAGCTCCTTTTTTCCACCAGAATAGATTGTGTCGGTGGTACATGATGACTCAGGCTTTATGCTCCAAAAATGGAAGGCTTCTTTTCACTTTGTAGTCTAGATTTTCTTTCAAGTGATCAGCTTAAAGGGTAGATTTTTGCAACCTTGGTTCAAATAGATAAATAAATCTCTGTCTCCCCAGTTATCATTGCTCTTCTGGCTTTACACTGGCTTGTTCAACTCTCATTGACAGAATAATATTCAATGAATCAACTTAAATACAACTCCTCCACTCTCAAGTGTGTGGGATACCCTGACTTGAAGTCACTAATTCATCTTAATATTTTTTAATTGTTTGATGCTTACATCAAGATCCTTTTAACATCAAGATCACTTTGAGATTGGCAGCCTCTTAAACACAAAGACAAGTTTATTTAATATTTTCTGTAAAGCAATTGACCAAAAATAATAGGAATATTTCCAAAAGTTAAAATAAAAGTACCTTTATAATATTTCCTTAAAGTCCTGTATCTTTCTAAAGTGAACTTTAGGTCTTGTTATGATGTAATATTGTCTTTGGCACTACAGACTTGTTATATTCACTTGTTATTGAATATCAGTCTTTTTCTTTGGATGCCATTTCTCCCGGTTTGGGTCCAGTTAGAATTATGTTTATGATTGTATGTGCTTGTTAAACCCTAACTGCCTGTTTTGTGTTATGGCTTATGTTTTCCAAAGCAGTTTATCTGATTAGGACAAGATTTTGAAATTAAATGGGAGTATTCAGACAGAGTGGATCATTCTTAACAGCGAACTCTCTGTCACTGTGCAGTCGGAATGTCCTTGATCTAGAACCCTATGTATTATCTTGATATGGCTGGAGCCAGTGATGTCTCCTCATTAACAAGGATCTATGATGTAATGATGTATCATGTCATGATGTGGCCGGGGTAAAACTCTGAAGATGTATACAATGATTAACTATTATTCTGGGCTGATTTTCTGCAGAAGCAAGCCATCTGTAACCCAAGTCATTTCCCTGATACAAGTATGATTACAATTTCTGTAAAACGCTTTTGTCATGTCTCATAGTCATTTAATACATAAACCTTATAAAGTGCTTTTTTTTTTTTTTACAATATTTGTTCCGAGTGATCTCTTTTCATAAAAAGAATCAGAGAGAGAAAGCTTAAAGATGTAAACTTAGAGCTTTTCTTCACAATCGCAACCATTTCATGACGTTGCTGAATTAAGCCACATTATGCCCCTCTTTAAACGCTAAACAAATACAAGACCTCTCACAGATGACTAACACATTTTCACAAATTAGAAATTGTGTGGCATAGAAAGACTTGTCACAATTAGGTGCTAAAACAGCCACGTTTTCTCAACCCTGAGCAGCAATTATTGTCCTCTGCCTCATATTGCTGTTTGCTGATCAGAGACAGGCATCCATGGTGCGATAAAGGTAGGTGCTTCCTCTAGAGAGATGGTTGACATCATCCTATGTAGAACAGGGATGACTACTAATTTTTACAGGACAGGGAGGGACTACTGCTCAGAGCAGAATTTGAGAGAATTACTTAGACATGCATGAATATGAGTAAAAAGAAATAAGACATGGCATGCATTTTGTAAAGGGCTAGAATTATGACATAGTTAAAAGCTAAAAAAGAGATTTTACATTATAGAATTCTTTTGAAAATTTAATAAATTATTTGTGATGGATTGTCAAACAGTCCAGGGTGTACCCTTCCTTTCGCCCATAGACTGTTGGGCCAGCCCCACTGCGGTCTTGGTGTATCAATCGGGAGCAGATGGATGGATGAATAGATGGATGGATTATTTTAGTACGTTTTTTTGTGCTTCGTTAAAGTATTCACACCAATTGTATTTTTCCATATATTTTATATCACAACCACAGACTACAGATTATTATTATTATTATCGAGAATGTTGTTGTATTTTTGATAGGATGATATAACATAAAGCATTCTTGTGGGTTATAGGTGATTTTCATGCTGGGGTAGATTCTAAAACAATGTCCAAAGCTTCAGATATCTTACACATAGAAGCCAGAGTCCCTGTTTTACTCTGGAAAATTCACAAATCTACATCTCAGCTAGACAAATCTATAGACAAGACAGCTGTTAGACATACACTCCATGACTCTGGCCTGTTTAGGAGAGCTGCTAGAGTAGCTAGTTAAGAGTTAAAAGTTGCTTGAGTCAGCTAGTTAAGCTTGTTAAGCCATAAGATGGTACTCTGCTACCTGCCTTGCAGGTAACACAGCAATTATGCAAAGACATTGAATTTTTTTGCCCATCTGTAAACTGTTATGCATGGAAGAAAACATAGGCTTGGACTGGGGTTGCTGGTTACGTGGGGATAGCTTATGTACCTTCCTAAACATACTTTCCGTATGAGGCACATACTCCTCTCAAGGTGACAGCATTCTTAAACTGCGGAAATGTGTTTCTTTGGCAAGAAAAGGAAGGCAGGTAGAGTGGATGGCAGGGTGAAAACACCAACTATCAAGCATTGGCAATATGATGCTATTACATCCATGGTTAATTGATTTTGTAGAAATGTTTGTATACTCCATCAACCATTAGGTTCATGAGCCAACTCATGAGTTTACTCATAACGTTGGGCCAGTTTTTGGGTCAGAAGCTTTTATTTATCTGCAATAAACGCATATATTTTAAAAAAGATCAATCTACAATTTTTTCTTTTCTATGACATGTACAAGACTGTCACTGTCTTAGATTTTCGTGTGTTTTTGAATTTCTTTAAACCAGGGCATGATAAGTCACTTTTGGTCGTTATTTTCCTACCAAATTTATGTTTTCAGACATGTTCCATAACTATAATTGTCTGATTCAGCAGGTCTTGATATAAATATGCTTGACTGTGCCTAGAAAATCAGAAATTAACTTTTCAAATTGATTAATTTGTTAATCTATTATCTAACACAATAATAATTAGTTTTCTGCCTTGGCTAAGGTCAGTGCTTTGTTTCCTCAATAAGTTAAATGAATTTGAAAACAGCATTGCGATTGTATGGGTAAACCATATGAAATTAAAAAATCAGAATTGAAACCAGAAGAAATTACAAAGATGTTCTAAAATTGATATATTTTTCTTGACAGTTCACTAGTTTTTGTTCAGTGAAGCTCTAAAATCTCAGGCATTAGAAATGAGGCTTATGCAACTCTCACTTTTCACACTCTCTTACAGCCCATATCCGTTTGCTCCTGCAGTGAAAAACAACTTCAACAAATGATGTTGCTGCAGCAGAAAGGGGGGCACACAACACAGAAAGGACATAGCAGCACTATATCAAACCAGGGTTTCAGATGAGTCATGAGAAAGGAGTAAAACTGTAAATTTTTGGGAGCCTAATGTTTTCTTTTTTAAATATAACTATCAGTTGTGAATTTATTTACATTTTTTTAGTTACTGGGAGCAAACACCTAGAGTATGTGATAGCCAACAGATCCTTTAGCCTAAATATAAATTACACTAAGAAAATTTAAGCTTAAAGAATTATGAAGCAAAAAAATCATTATTTAAAGAGACTTAACATATGTTTTTACTGAGGAATATCTTTAAAATAACCCTTTTTAGCACCAATGCATCTATAAGCCTGTAGCCTATTTAACTGAATTTACTTCCGGCTGGAAGTTCTCGCACTGTTCAGCAAATCTGACAACATGTTCATTGATATTGAATAGGGCCGACCTAAAGTAGAAAACAATCGAAGCATTATATTCAAGATGTACTTTGTAGTCATTCTGAAGCGACATGCATTCAGCTCGACTCAGATCAATTCAAAATACTTTATTAATCCTAAAGGGCAATACAATTTTTTACCAACTCTTCGGCTGTTTTTCAACGAGTTGTTTTAGATGTTGGTAGCTGGACTCGGGAAGAATCTTTGCTAGTGGTCTGGCTTTTATTAAAAACACTCTGCTAGTGTGTAACAGTCTTCAGAAGAGGATGTTCAATGCTGTCAATAATGCCTTTGTAAATTCTACAAAGGCATTATTGACAGCATTTACATACTTGAAGTATGTAAATGCCTTTGTAAATAAAAGTTATCTGGGTCATGGCAACCACAAAGCAGGCTTAAATTGGAAGGCAACCAGAATTTTGCTAATCTTTTTTCAAGACTATCGTCCATCCATATATCTGATGGACAACAGAGTGGAGCTGCAATGCAAGGGTTGGTAGGAATTACCACAATGACTACAAACTTTCTATTTTTACCAGAAAGGAGGACAGAAAAATTAAGAAGTCTGTTTGAATGAGGGGTTGAATAGGTCCCTGCTCAAACACACCTGAATCATATAACTACAAGATTACCAGAACTCTGGAGAATCTGTATACTGAAGATTTTATTCAGCTGTATGATGTAAGTGTGCCGGACCAAGGACACAACTTAAAGTTGCAGGACATGGTCCTCAAGACCTGGAGTTCCCTATTCCTGTGGTAAATGATAAGTATTTTTTTATATATATATATATATATTTTGAGACATGCACTTGTTTTGATATCTTTATTCCCTTGCATGCATATGTTTTCCTGAGGCATAGAAACAACAGCATTGAAACACATCACACTGATTAAACCGAACAGCACTGGAAACGAAGGGGCCAGGATGAATTAAAGTTTTTTAAGGGTTAAACTTGTTTAAAAGAAAGAAGTAATGTCAAAAAGGTTATGTTTTGCCATGTTTACATGCAAGCGTTTAGACTTAAACTAACATAGTTTTCTTTTTTCTATTAAAAAGAAAGAAAAAAATCGCTCCGTATCTAAATATTTATTAGTGGTCCATAGGACCAATTTTTTTGTGTGTACACACTTAACATGCCATATAATTATGAGACATTAAACTCTACATGTCTTCTAAAACATGCAGTTTTTCTCTGAATAAAATAACAAAGAATTCACTCTTTTCGGTGGCTGCTTACAAATGAAACACTGATTTGGTAAATTTGTCTGCTCTGCCAGCAGCTGTGTTTGAGTATGCTGCATGAGGTCACCACATATCAGGGCTATCACAGAGCCACACAGTTTCTCCGATAAATAAGTCTCTATTTCCCTGACTGATTCACAAAAGTTCTATTCTGAAGCCAAGAAGAACCCATCCAAACCTCAGCACATAATCTTTTTTTTCTCTGGTGTTGGCTTTCGCCACTTGGCTCAGCAATCCGAAAAACTGTCATTCAGCCAGACATGAGAGACTGACAGAAAGATAGGTGATTGACAGCTGGATGGAAACAGGACACATCCACCCATCAATCTATTTTCTATAACGTTTTTTTGTTCTCTTTGGGGTTGCTGGGAAGTATCTGATACAGCCTGGACAGGTTGGTCACCCCAATGCAGGTCCAGGGCATTGCACACTCATTATTATAGTTAAAGAACATTCGGGGACTATGTCCGTTCTCGCTCTGCTGTTCTTGTGAATTGGGACAGTATTAGGGCTGAGGCTGATGATGTTTCATGAGTAAACAAGCATGAGAACGCACAAGCACACATAATGAGAAACGGCCAAAGACTTAACTCATGAGAATACAGAGTGGAATAAAGGTGACAACCACCAGGAGCATGAACAAATAAAAGCAAATGGAATCATATAAAAGGGGTAGAAAGATATAAGTAAATCTAAACAATGTATGTATAAAAATATATCTCTTCTCTTGTATTCTCTCTTAATCAACAACAAAAAAGTACACTGCAGATATATTAGAATCTGATAAATCAAACATTACCTGCCACATAGTCATTTAAAAAAACTTTTTTCATGAAATTCAGACAGAACAGTTCACATACTTGCATTATGATAAACTGCAATTCTAATATTCACCATTATACGGCGCCAAGTACTTTTTCCTCTGATAACGTAGCAGCCTGCTTGCTTGGTCTTGCAATGAATCACGGGATACCCAATGCTACATAGGATACACTGGACCCGTCTTTCAAAAAGAACGATGTATTTGTCGGATACAAAACAAGGGGTCTTGGAATAAGAGCAGACCTCGGCTCCATGCTATAACGTAATCAGCCTACAAATTTGGCCTTCAGAGGATGCAGCCCCTGAATTTGATTTCAGCCACAGTTTAGAAGAAGGCACAGCAGAGAACCTAACTTCATATGGAAAGTTAATTATCTATCAAGATAATTGCAGAAACTACAAAGAATTGTTGTGAACCATCATGAAAAAAAATGTGGTTAGAATAAAAATCTTGAGAAATTATTCAAGATCATCAATATATTTATAAAGTACCACTATTGAAAATGTTGTACAGTGTATGTCTCTTTTAACCTCTGAAACAACAATCACCTGTTTCCACATTTTGGCCTTCGTTATCAAATCGGACCAAACTAAGCCCCCTTCTCTCTGTAAACACTGCCCAGTTGTTGCTTTCTTGTGTTGATGCAGTTTCAATGAGAAAAAAAAACTTAAGTCAACTTTCTGGCCTACTGTGGCTCTTGTTCTTTCCTAGTTACATCATTAAACACAAAAAACATGCCCTGAGTGTGTAGGCTAAAGCCTTTCAACTCTTTTTCTAACTCACATCTGCAGATTTGGCTCAGTTACAGAACATGAGTAGTGTTTATAGTCTGGTGGAACCAAATGTTCTGAACTTTAGTATAAATAAAAAGACTGCTGAGAGCAACTGTTTTCTCAACTGGTAAACAGGATCATATCCCCTGTAAAGAAAATCATTATGATCAACATAGCTTAAATCTGCCAAATAGGTTTGCTAGTTTAATGAAGCATGATTTTAAAACTAACTTCACAGGCTATAATTAGCTCAGCAGAATATTTCATGAAATATTATATACACTTTAATATTCTGTTTCATTTTCTTATGGAAAAAAAATGGATAGGACCCCGACGGCATATGGTCTTACAGAACACTGTGAAAAGATGTAACTGTTTGACCATTCATAATGTTAAATTTATTTTCCTCTGAAGATGTTGATGACAAAAGCGCTAAAATGCACCCAGATTCAGAAAGCATAGTTGTAGATTATATCACTTAATATGGTACATCTACATCATCTTAAAGTTTTATAAATCATTTATTGTTTCTACAAATGCTAAAACTCGACTGACTGTTTTTTTTTTTTCATCATTATTTTTTTTTTCTACTCCAAACTGTTTTGTTTAGAAAATAAGCTGAAGTTGTGTGTGAAAGAGATCCTTCCAAAATAAACATGCTTTCTTAGACTTCAGCAGGGCTTGAAATTGAATCAATCTTTCATGGATTTCTCTGTGTTCTCAGGGTTGCAATAGGTACATTGTGTCACGTATGAATGACATTACCTGAGAAACTGTAAATAAAACAAGGTGACACATGTCACCTTGTTTTATTGTGAAGAATAATTCCAGACACTCTGGCAAGTTTTTAAAAATAGTATGTATATCTGTGTCAATTATGAAAACATGGTACTTTAAGAGATTGATTGTAAGTTGCAGGTAAATTAAGTGGAATTTAAAAACAATTCCTATTTTTAATATACTCAAAAAGAAAACATGTTTAATGATATTTCAAAAATTTATGTTTATACCTTGACATTTTTCCTATTGCACAATTATTATAAAACCACAAATTTAGAGGAAATAATGTTTATTTTTTTAAATGAACATGAACCTGTAGTTGGGTCCCTTTATTTGGATTTCCATACAGACAAGTAAGCAAACTGCCTTACAAAATTAATCAGTCAGTGCGTAGAGTTCACATATGAAATGTAAGAGAACATTAGTAAACTAATAGCATTTCAAATCTGAAGAAGTAGAATCAAAGTTTTTTTAACAAGTTTGTGTACACAAGCAAATTAGAAAGTTTGGTTTAATGTTGCTTTAAATTAACATTTGAATATGCATATATACACTACTTCAGAGGAGCCAGACTCTGGTCCCTGCTGCAACATCAGAATGAATGGTTCGTTACCAGGCCTTTGCCAAACTTGATGACATGCTGAAGAGGTAACTAAGTCATTTGAATTAGCTGTGTTGGCTCAGTGATGCCTCTAAAATCTGCAGGACAGTAGATCTTGAGTCTCGGAAACCCCTGCACTACTTTAAGAAAAGGAAAGACATGGTTGTATTTGCACTAATTGCACTAGTAATCGTAAGTGAGGCATCTTGAAACATTTCAAGATACTGCTAAACTTTATTGATACTGTCTTTATACTGTCTCACAGAAAACTGACACCTGCTGGACCTTTAAATACACTACAGGCAGCTTATTTGACAGACTAAACTGAATTGATTTGATGACGTAGTACCAGGGGCGGATTTAGGAAATTTGGGGCCCTAGGCAAAAACAGGCATGGGCCTCTCTGAATTGAGAAGACAACTCACAATACAGACCCTGTATAGTGATACGAAAAATTTAATAGAATAGACAAACATTATTTACTAAACTTTGACTGCCCTTAATGATGTTTTTAAGATATCTCAAATGATGTTATGTCTAGGGAAAATAGTTTAATTTAATCACATTTTTGAGAGTCAAAATGCCTTTTGAGATATCTCAAATTACGTAATCTGATTTGTCATTAAAAGTGTCACACATCCGGAATTCTTATCAAGATATTTCTGTTAATTTGGACTAGTCAAATCTATATTTTTTCAATATCCGAATTATGAAATATCACCCTAGTGCTGTCACTGAGCTGTTCTAACATTTGCCGACAGAATTTGCAGTGCTGGCTCTTCTTGACAAAGTTGCTTCAAAATGCCACAATATAGAAAGCACTCAGCAGTATGGGATGTGGGAGAACAAGAACTTTGTAAACCCTAAGACTGTTTCAGAAATCTGTCATGAATTGCTGCGGGTAAGTTAGTTAGAAGCTGGATATTTAAGCTCCGCTGAGTTAGAGTCACCTATCTCACCGTTGATCTGATTCAGGAGCTCAGACTTCGGCCAGCCATTCTCTGTTACTCCCTCTTCTTACCAGTGGTGGTTCTGTTAGGGACCATCAACAAATTTCCAAACTAAACATTCTTGAGAAATAAGAATAAATCCCTTTTCTCATGACCAACTGAAACAAAGGGTAAATCCTGCTACTTGATTGAATAAATAAGGCACACCCATTTCAATTCAAATTATATGTTTTTTTTTCATATTTTTAAAGACTTTTTTTTGTCAAAATCTAAAATTTTTCTTCAATAGCTTCTCCTCTAGATGTGCTTCTCTCGTCTCTTCACCAGTGTTGCCAATTCCCCAGCAAGATGCTGTCCTAAAAGGCGCTATAAGGCTCTAGATGACGTCATGACCCAATTTGCGTATTTCATATCATCGAGCTGTAGGAGATTCACAATCCCTGCGATTGTTTTTTTTTTTTTGGTCTGTCAAAGCAGTGCAGAAATATAGCTGGAAGGGAAAACTTGTGGGAATTTTAAGAGTATTAGCTTTTATAGAAAGAAGCAAGGAAATAATACACATATAATTCAGCCATTTAGTTTCACAATCCATGCCAGTTATTTTAAGTAATTCACCATTAGTTGTTTTCTAACAAATGAAAAAACCTTACGAAGAAGAAGAAAGCGGTGCAGAGATAGGTAACTAGCTGGTAAATCCACTGGAAGGTAAGTCGGTGAACTGAATCCTCAAAAAAAAACCAAGCGAGAGAAAAAACCTGGAGACGACATGGACAGGGATTGAGCAACTCAGGCAAGTTCACTGGAGATAATAAAACTAGAAAAGGATTCAACAAGAGATGGCCAGAAAGACTACCGGTAAATGTTAATCATCCAGCACTGAGTGAAGGCTCTGCTGCACGTTTAATCACAGCACTTTGATGACGCTTAATTTTTTCCCAGCATAATTAATTAATCTATTCGTGTGTAATTTTAAAATTATTTTCGTAGTTCTTCATGTTAAAAAATGTATAAATGGAGAGTGGTGGCCAAGTGGTTCAGTTTGGAATCCTTAACCCCACACTGACTTGGAAGAACTTGGAAACTTGAGGTATTGAGTTCGAGCCCCATTCCCACAGACTGCCACTCTGGGTCTCTGAACAAGACCCTTAACCCCACACCGCTCCCAGTGTGCCCCCCGATGGCATCCCACTGCTTCACAAGGGGTTAAATGCAGAGGTAAATTTCTCCAAGATGAGATCAATAAATTACTATTATTAATATTATTTACGGACATGCCAGCAGACATGTTATGTTTGTTTTTAAAACCTAATATATCTAACAGACCTATTGAATTACTGTTTTTTTATTGTATGCACAAAACTATGAGAAAAATCTCCTGACTAAAAAGGGAAATGAAACATCGTGATTGGCTCTAAGGAAAGCTGAGACAGATGACACTCTGAATCTATTGAACAAAACCTTCTTCCCACCAGATTAACTCAGGAGAATGTTACTACGGTAACACAAACAAAGGTTGAGTAAATTCTTTTTTAAATGGAAAAGTTTCCCTGACTTTATGTTCAGAAAACTTAGTTTACAGTAAAACTGCTTTTTGAAACAGACCCCAGATATTGTAGAATAATAAAAAAGTTTTGAAAAAATACAAAATTCTAAAGACTTCCAGGAATAATTTTAATGCTCTTTAAACATGCAACGAGAAGCACTCAAAGACCTTTTCTGTACTGATCAGAAGTAATTGCCTTAAAAGCTCAGCAATCAACCTGCAGGTTCATATAAAAGATATTTGGACATAGATATCTAAGCTGCAATATCAGATAAGAAGGATTATAGAGGACCGAAAGCCACCATCTCTAGTAACCTCTAACAGTTAAAGCAGAATCATATTCAGTGTCCTTATCTGCAGTACCAGCTTTAAAAGTCATATTTTCTGCAATGATGGTATAAGGTGAGTCATTGTCATCAAGACAGTAAAAATGTTTTATTGTGTCTTTCCACTTGAAGTATTCCTAAATATGAAAATATGAATAAGAAAATGGAAAACTTACAACTTTCTGAGTGTGTTTGTGTGTGTGCACTGACATTTTTAGTATCACACCCCCAAAAACCCTTGAGCTTCCTGAGTTGAGGACTCTTACAAGACTGAATTAAAATGTCAGTATCTTGTGACCAGGAAGATTATAGGATCTGTTTTTGACCTGGGCTGGTGCCAGTGGCCTTCCCACAACTAATAAAAATGACCTTTTAAATGCAATTTACTCCCAAAGTGTTTTGAAAGGTTAAACATTTCGTCTCTGCTTACTATTCTGTGTGTGGATTCTTGGACTATTTGCCATCTGAAATGAAATGTGAAAGTCAAAGCTGTCTTTCATTGAGCCAATTTGATGCAGCATCTTTATGATAAAGATCCGAGGTGTTGTAGTGTTAGGATTTAATAATCCAGTAAAGGTAGAAAATTGAATTCATTGATTGTCAAGGAACTTCATAGAGAGGCCAGACATTAACATCTAGTACACCTGTAACTAAATACAAAGAAACAATATGCAACGTTAATGTATTCCAAGAAGATGACTAAATGAGGTCATTTTCAGGTTGATTATATGTTAGGTTTTATGTAGTACTTTGTCAGTCCAACCAAAATATTTTTGTATGAAAGGCTGTTTAGGATTATATATTGGAGTTTCCAACTAAGTCCAACTTTCTAAAGCCAGCTTTCTCTATATGAGATGTTCTGTTTACAACGATAACATTTTGGCAACAGAAGGTTTCTAGATAATACAATGTCAGCATGTTGCAGGAAGTCTTTTTACTCCTTCTTATTAATTGTCAGATAATCTAAATTACAAGTCTAGAAAGTGATAAAGCAGTTTTATCTCAGTTAAACAATTTTGGTGTGAGAAAGGCAACAATGGAAGTGTCACAAAATCTACTTTCTTTTGAAACAGTATGCTTTTGGAGAGCCAGCTGAGAATGTATATTTTCTGATACTTTAAGATGTTTTAGAGGTTGCAGAGGTCTTACAGCTGTTTAAGGGCGAAAATTAAATTTTCTGCTCCTGTCATCATGTCAAGATGAAACATGGACACTGGTCCTCAATGTCCAAAAACCATGATCATGGCATATGGCACAACAGTGTGAACGGTTTAATGTCCTGTTTGTCTCTGTGTTGCCTTGCGATTGATAACCTGTCCAGGGTGTAACCCGCTGATTGCCCATAGACAGCTGTGGATACTACCAGCACCAATCACGACCCCACTTTAGAAAGGCGTGATGGAAATGGATGGATAGATGAAGAGATCAATCAGACATTTAATCAAACTAACAAAGTCTAACAGTAGTATTGAAAGCATAATGATTGTAAACACATTTCTAATTTTATTTTAAAACATACTCTATAGAAAGTGTTAGGATTCCAGTTTGTGTGGGTTGTTTTTTTGTGTTTTCCTCTCTCCACCACCAGGCGGTGCCCTGTCCTCATTGGGCCTTCCTGCACACCTGCAGCTCGTTGGGTCATTACCAGAGGAGTACTTGAGCAGCGGGCTGTCACCCCCTCAAGGCCAGAGTGTATTGGGTTCTCTAGCCAAACTGAGATTAGCAGAGTCTAACCTTAGCATTGTTTCTCTGAGTCTGATTTTGATTGTTGTCTTTGTTCTTCATCAGGAAGACTTCCTGTGTTACTGGATAAGCCTGGACCTTCTACTCCCTAGGAGGATTTACTGAGTCTCACTGAGCAAAGGGAAAACCTCCACATGATCCGTTCAAGTCCACTCCTAGAAAACTGAGTGACAGTCCGCTACTTTACTCCTCTGGGTCCAAAGTATGTCAGCCTGTCCGCTCTCCAACGAGTTCCCTCTTCTCTGGATTAAACCCCCCACAAACTGGATCCAATGATAAACCAAGAGCTCCACAAGAGTGAGTTCCTCTCCAGCAATACTCAAGCCTCAGTCTATTTTCCCACTGCCCCTGAACTGATCAGTATGATCTCCCCTTCAGAGTTTCGGTTCCGGTTCACCAGTCTGCTGAGTTCCAGCATTTTTTCCCCACTGAGTTTCAATCTCCATCAGTGTTTGCTAACCTACAATAAATCTGTTAAACTTTTACCCTTGGTGTCTGAGTGGTTCTCTGCATGTGGGTCGGATCTTTAAAGCCCATTGTTGTAATGTGGCCTCTTTTTTTCCTTTTTATGAAGTTGATTGCATGTTTTGTTTTTCTGATTTGGATTTGCCTCATTTTGGGGTTATTTGCTTCTTGTTGGTTTCATTTTTGTTTGTTGCATGTGTTTTTTCTGGGTTTGTTTGGAGGTCACATTACCACGCATACCTGGATTGGTCTTTCTCAATCAAACACTTTGGGGTAACTCAGCATCTCTAAATTGCACCGCTAAGCAGCAGAGAAAATTAAAGTTGTGGTAATTACAGCATGGTAACAAAAGGATACATCAAGACTGCATCCTAATTGCACAAGGGGTGTCATTAAGTTCGGATTCTATCAAGCATCAAAGTTTGCTGACCATATTGATGGAATAGCAACCAGATTTTAACAGAGTGGATTTTAATTGCTGGTGCATATGACAATGAAATAAGTTTGTGCTAAGATGGTGTAGTGAGTT
Organism: Cyprinodon diabolis; assembly: GCA_030533445.1. Lineage (NCBI taxonomy): Eukaryota > Metazoa > Chordata > Actinopteri > Cyprinodontiformes > Cyprinodontidae > Cyprinodon > Cyprinodon diabolis. Next base: position 39,823,781 of record CM060065.1, on the reverse strand, counting down.
TCTCACACTGAAGTGCACAATTGATAATGTGGCAAAAGCAGTAGAAGGCTTGGAGCCCACATCCCCTAAGAGTAGCCCAGGACAGGTGGACCCAGCCAAGTAGCAGTCCTAGGCAGCCAGATGCAGAGCATCACCCCGAGGACACCTATAAACCCAGTAAAGAAGTAGGTCATCGGTGAGAAACAGAAGCAGCAGTCAGTAGTAGATATTAATATTGCCATGAATCAATGTAAAACAGTGAGTTTGCATTATCTTAGCACTGAAATTGAAAGGTGTGATTTAGGTGTGATATGAAAAAAAAAATCTCAAGGAAACTATGTTTGAGGCTCTCCTTGTTGGAAAGAAGAAAACCAAGCTATACTACCAATTGAAAACATTAAAATAAGTTACATCAAAATTCAAAAGGTATTGATTATGTCTTAAGCTGAAATTTTCATTTAGTACAGCTTCTCAGACAGTGAACAAACATTTCCATTCCTTAAAGTGCAGCAATGTTTAAATGTAAACAGTGTGGGAGAAAAAACATGGTTCCAAAAACGCATTGATATGGAAATTCAGAACATTATTATACAATGATCAAAAAAATTAAAGGAACACTTTAAAACAAATCAGATCTCAATGGGGCAAAAAAATCATGCTGTTTGTTTATACTGATATGGACTAGGTGATGTGTTAGGAACAAAAAGATGCCACATCATTTGATGGAAATGAAAATTATCAACCTACAGAGGGCTGAATTCAAAGACACCCCAAAAATTACAGTGAGAAAAATATGCGGCAGGCTAGTCCTGTTTGCCACTCAAAATGGTATTCAGTAATTTCTATGGCCCCGACGTGCGTGTATGCATGCCTGACAAAGTCAGGGCATGCTCCTAATGAGACGACGGATGGCGTCCTGGGGTATCTCCTCCCAGATCTGGACCAGGGCATCACTGAGCTCCTGCAGTCTGAGGTTCAACCTGGCGGCATCGGATGGATCGAAACATAATGTGCCAAAGGTGTTCTATTGGTTTTAGGTCAGGTGAGCGTGGGGGCCAATAAATAGTATCAATTCCTTCATCCTCCAGGAACTGCCTGCATACTCTTGCCACATGAGGCTGGGCATTGTTGTGTACCAGGAGGAACCCAGGATCCACTGCACCAACATAGGGTCTGACAATGGGTGCAAGGATTTCATCCCAACACCTAATGGCAGTCAGGGTGCCGTTGTCTAGTCTGTATAGGTCTGTGCGTCCCTCCATGGATATGCTTCCCCAGACCATCACTGACCCACCACCAAACCGGTCCTGCTGAACGATGTTACAGGGAGCATAACGTTCCTCACGGCTTTTCCAGACCCTTTCACGTCTGTCACATGTGCTCAGGGTGAACCTGCTCTCATCTGGGAAAAACACAGGGCACCAGTGGCGGACTTGCCAATTCCGGTGTTCTGTGGCAAATGCCAATCAAGCTCCTCGGTGCCGGGCAGTGAGCACAGGGTCCACTAGAGAATGTTGGGCCCTCAGGATACCCTCGTGAAGTCTGTTTCTGATTGTTTGGTCAGAGACATTCACACCAGTGTGTTGGGATCTGGAGGTCTGTCCATTTTTCTCCACCAGAGGGCGTTCTAGGTCTCCTGGAGCTGGAGCTGACTTCACCACCTGCAGCTCGTTTGCTCATCAGTAGACCAGTATATAAGGAGGCAGAGGACATCACTCCGACGCCAGGGTGTTTTGCCAGTTATGGTTAGCAAGCCTGAGCCAACCTGCCTGTCTGAATCTCGGACTCCCAGAAAGCCTGAACCTGAACCTAATCTGTTTTGTCCTCTCTGCTTCCCAGGTTGAACCTGCCTGAAACCTGGAAGAGTTTCTCTGCTGGAAATCTGTCAGTGTGATCTCTAAAGAACCCTGGAGAATCAAACCTGTCAAAGACCTGCCTGCCCGCTCTCAGAAGAATCTGAAAGGGAAACTCAAACCTGTTACCTGCAAACTCTCAAACCAAGCTCTGCCTCCGCCAAGCCCTCAGCCTGCCGACAGCCTCTGGACCCTCCTGGTTCCCCCTCTCTGCCGCTCTGCTCAACTCCAGATCAGGTACAGACCTGCACTCTCTAACTCTGCAAATTACCTGGACTACAGCTAACCACTCTGTCCCCCTCTGCAGTGAACCCAGTCGTGACCAGTCCTGGATCTAATAACCCCTTGGATCAGTTCTTTATTCTCTGTGTTGTTTTAATAAACCTTTGAACTTTTTCCCGTGAGTCCGTGTGTTCTGCATGTGGGTTAGAAACCTTAAACCAAACATGACACAGTGGCCTGCTGGAGGTCATTTTGTAGGGCTCTGACAGTGCTCCTCCTGCTCCTCCTTGCACAAAGTAGCAGATACCAGTCCTGCTTATGGGTTATAGACCTTCTACGGCCCTGTCCAGCTCTCCTGGAGTAACTGCCTGCCTCCTGGAATCTCCTCCATGCACTTGAGATTGTGCAGGGAGACACCAAACCTTCTGGCAATGGCACGTATTAACGTGGCATCCTGGAGGAGTCGGACTGCATGTACAACCTCTGTAGGGTCCCGGTAGCTCCTCAACAGTAGTGACAGTGACCCTAGCCAACTGCAAAACTGGTAAAAAAGAGTCAGAAAAGATGAGGAGGGTAAAAAATGTTGCTCGTTGTTACCCCTCTACTGCACCTGTTGTTAATTTTATTAAAACCAAAGCAGCTAAAAACTGATTAGCAACCCCCTCTGCTACTTACCAGACCAAATCAATATCCCAGAAGTTTAATTAACTTGATGCTATACTCTGCTTACAAAGTGTTCCTTTAATTGTTTTGAGTAGTGTATATTGTGGAAATATGCAGTATTTTTGGTTTTTTGTTTGGTTTAGTGTGATGCAGAGTCTGTGACATGAATTCGTTTTTTTTTTTCAACAGTTCAGCTGTCTGATGACAGTGGAGAAGAAACTATTACAGAATCTGCTAAATCTGCATTGAATGCTGCGAAGCCTCTTCCCATATGATGGCAGGAAGAACAGTGCAGGTGGGGGTGTGAGGGGTCTTTGATGATGTTATGGTCTCAGGACATGCAGCACTGGGATGAAATGTCTTTTATGGAGGAAAGAGGAGCCCAAACGATCCTCTCTGGTTCTTTCACTACTCTTCTCTCTTTCTTTCAGTTTGAGGCGCTGCAGCCTCCAGACCACACAGTAAGACAGCTGGTCTCTATGGTGCTTCTGTAGAAGGTTGTGAGGATGGGTGGGGGCAGGTGGGCTCTCCTCATTGCGCTTTTGTGCCTTTTTGACCAGTGAGGTGCTGTTAGGGTCCAGGTGAGTTTGTCTTTGATGTGCACCCCCAGGAATTTGGTGCTGCTCATCACCCCTAAAGCTGAGCTGTTGATGAGCAGTGGTGCCCGGTTAGGCCAATTTTTCCTGAAGTCAATGATGATCTCCTTCATTTTCTCCACATTCAGGATCAGGTTTGTTGTGTCTGCACCAGTCCACCAGCTGCTCCACCTCCTTTCTGTAGTCCTGCTCATTGTCATCTCTGATGAGGCCCACCACCGTGGTTTTCCTATCAGATGCTGTGGGATGATGGTGTTGAAAGCTGAGCTGAAGTCCATCCGGTGTGAGGTGTGCTAGGCTCAGGTGAAGAGCAGAAGAGAAGGCATCCTCAGTTAAGCGGTTCAGTCGGTAGGCAAACTGGGATGGGTAAATGTTGGGGGACACTGGAGAGGATGTGTTCTTTAATCAGCTTTTCGAAGCACATCATCATGATGGGAGTCAGTGTGACAGGTCGGTAGTCATTTGAGACCAGAGTGATGTTCGCAGACTTAAAGCATGCTGACACCATGGATTGGTCCAGCGAGGTGTTAAAAGTATCTGTGAGGACACCAGCCAGTGAACTGCACACTCCTTGTACACCTGCCAGGTATGTTATCGGGACCTGGTGCCTTTCTTGGGTTGACTCTCCTTAGAGTTTTCCACACATCAGCTGTGTCAAGGCAGATTACCTCCTTTCCCTGATGTGGAAGAGCTGTCACTGTTGGAGTGCTGTTTAGTGCCTCAAACCTTCCAAAGAAGTTGTTTAGTCCATTCAGGAAGTCAGCATCAGCTGCAACCACCGCGGAGGAGGGTGTGTTGTAGTCTGCTATCACCCGTATGCCTTGCCACATCCTTCTGGTGTTGCTGGCATTGTGGAAGACATCCTGGATCTGTGGTTCTGCTTCACTGATCTGATGCCACGGTTCAAGTTGGCACATGCTTTTCTTAGAGCCTCTCTATCACCACTCTTAAAAGTCATAAATGTTTTGACCTAAAATAAGTATTTCCATCAATTGCACCGTTTTCATTCATGTTTGGATAGTTGTAACAAGGAAGCCCTTTTTTGGAAAGGTTACAAATGTTAAGATAGTAAAATGTGACATTAGCTTTAGGTTATTATAATTTTTTTTGAGGATTTCCGAAACACATTTATTTCAAACAAAATATAATAAAAAATTGTATCCTGCTTTGTAATGTTTACATTTATCCTAACATCCTTCTTACACAGGTTTGCACAGATAACTATTATTATTGTTTATTTTTGTCCCTATGTATCCTGTAATGTGACAGTTGAGGGCTGAAGGCAAAGTTGTCAAGTGCCCATTATGTTTTCATTTGCAGCAATGCCTTTGCAATGTGTGCAGAATTCCAGAATGCTTTTGTTAAGAAGGATACCTACTTTGAGGCAGCCTCCTTGACTAAAAAATAATATCTACAAAGTGGAGCAGTGCTGTCATCAACAAATTTGCATAATAAAGGTAACAGATTAAACCCAGTTATATGTGATTTTTAGCTTGTCATTAACATTTTTGGGTATCCAAAGTTTAAAGTGTATTTTTCCATATTAAATCTTGATAAGCTTATACAACCAAAAACAATTACGGAGTGATGGTCCATCCTGAACTCTTCAAAGCTTACACAATGGCTCTGCTAAACAGGGTTACACATGGCTCCTATTATTGTGATGACAAATGAAAACACATTTGTAAATATATCTTCAATAACTTACATCTATCAAGTGTGCAATTTCATCTATTATCCTTATTATTCTGCTCTTTCAATTTGCAGATTGATATTTCAGAGACAAACACAGAATGTTTGTGTTTTGTTATAACCCTAACCCTACAACTTAATAAAGTAACTAGAATTTTAGCAATTCTAACTTCTTAGTTTCATACAATACACCTATTTCTTTACAAATATAGTAGGGCATGGTATTGTGGCTGTTACAAACCAGAAGCAGGTGCTCATTCAACTGACTCTCTTCTAAATTTTTGTCTCTGGTTAAAATGTTTAAAGGAAAACATTGAGGTCCCAAAACACTTTACAATTACATTAATGTGGTTACTTTGGTTTCTGTTCTGGATCGGGGTTGATATTAGTCACTTGAAGCTGCATTTTTATACCCTGTGCAGCCGTTCATAAATAGAAAGCTCAAAAATGCAAAAGAAATATTGATTTCTAACCAGTAGTCAACTGTACTTTATTTTGGTGCCTGAGTAATAGATTATCCTATTTTATGAAAAAAAGTCTACTCCTAGGAATGCATGATATTTTCCTATCTGCTGTATGCATGGGTCCACCTTTTTTGTTTTTTTTGTTTCTGTTGGTGTTCAAAGTAAGTTTGTGTGAAGTCAGTCAACTGAATCATCTAATTCAGCAGTGGCTCTGGTCTAAACTCGGCAGTAAAAATGTCCAAAAACATCACCTGACTCCACCATGTTTATGGTAAGTCTCCTAATTTGATACTGTAGCAGAATCAAGCTAATCCACAGAGCCAGTGATGTTCAGATGTGTCTGCTTTCAGTTTGGTTAAGCTGAGGAACTACTTTTCTTCTGCACATTTACCCCCCAATTTCACTCCTGGAAAATCAGTGGTAGTTTTGTTAGTAGACCAGGCAGGTCTGCAAAAAAGTTGTTTGTGGGCAATAGATTGAAGACTGGAGTTGCCAAGTATGTTAGCGTAATTGACCTGACTCGATCTCAGTCACGGTCAAACAAATGTAGAAATCTTTTGAGGCACATCAGAATGCAGATAGTGTTAACTAATCACTGACCCAACTGCAACCATTGGTTTCCAGCAGGCAATAACAAACAGAGGATAGGACAGAAAATCAAAAGCTTTTTTTAACCCTCATTTGTCAAAACACAAGATCATGTAGTTAAATGTAAACAAACTATCAGCAACCTAATTAAAATCACTAAATGGCAATGGGACAATTTAATAAATTGAAGCCTCTTTGTAAAATGTTGGCCAAATGTTATAAATTTATTTATCATCATTAAACAATATATTGTTTTATAATAAGACACTTAAAAAAATTATATTTTTTAGGTTACATCTAACAGTTATTTAAAAATATTTACTTCTGGACTAGACTAACATAATTCTAACTGCATTTAATTTATTTTTGGGGAGAGTACTGAAGCAATATAGCTCAAGTAATTATTGCCACTGGCTTGTTTATTCTACCAAACCATTGTCCTCACCAGAGTAACCATTAGTCTGATGTGTGTAGCTGCCTTTATTTGGTCAAAACATTATTGTAGGCTATTATGTGCAGTCATTTGGTGAAACAAAAATCAATCTGTTAGTATAAACACTTATGTATTTTCCTAAATGTGTGACAATAAAGCCATGCAGTGTGTCCCTTTTTTTTTAGTCTGTGTATGTCAACATTACACTATGTCATGTAATGTGTGCATAATGTGCACTGTAAATTGTCAGCAAAAAAATAAAACCATTGGCATTTTTCCTACTGAAACTCTATTCTTGCAGACAATTAAATTGATCACCAGCCCACTTTATGTAAATTAGGGGCCTCCAACTCGTTGCTTTTGAACCACTTGTAGCCCGGGAGGCTTATTCAGATAGTTCTCCAAAAGCTTCATAATATAAAAACACAAATTTGATTTGCCACTTGGTTAAAAATTTGATTATGTTACAGGCTTCCTATCTCAAAATTCCCTTCCCCCTACAGTAATTAAATATTATTTGTCAGTTAGCTGTCAATCAAACATTTGTGCTACTGCTGTCTGAAGGATGTGGAGAAGGATCTCCCTCGCTTGCACCTACATTTGCCTACTCTCAAACAAGGAAAGTCAACATCTGCCTCTAATAGATGTCATCCTAACTTGCATATTTTGTAACGCTTTGATCCAGCCCATAGGACAGAGAAATTTCACCTTAAGCAAGACATAGAGTGATCAACAACACTCTGAATACATTTACAAGTACAGAGGAACCCTAAAATTATTTTAAGTGTTACAATATATTTTACCTGAGCAAAAACTATATCAATCAATCAATCTTATGTTATCAAATTAAACTTAAAGATGGTGAGCAGAGGCACACACAGTGAATGTGGCTGTGTATAAATTAAATGCAGAGAGCTCTTTTTATTAAAAGGTACTGTCAAATTTAAAATTAGACTAGCAAACCGAAAATTAAATAAGCAAACACAAGAGGTCTAACACACAAATGCAAAGTAAAAAAGGTTGCAAGTACCAAAAAAACACCTACAAGTTAAAAGCTGCAAAGTAGCACCATATAACACAGTTTAAGTGCTCCAGACCAATAGGGGGATGTGATCATCACTTTATATGGAACCAGACCTTTAGTCAGTGCATAAATGGGATGTTCAGAGAGATTAGGTAAAGATTCAATAGAAAAACTTACCCTTTCTTTCCTCCATCCAGATGTCCTCTGAAAGACATCCTATTTTTGGTTTTGGTAAGGGTCTCATCCACAGAGATTAATTCATAGAAATGTCTATGTCCAACATGAGGCTGTTTGATATCTGATTATTCTTACATATTTTACTGCGCTTTTATATAATCTGACAGCTGCAAGAAGAAAAGAGCTACTAAAACGTTCACTTGCGCACTTAGTTTTCCTCAAGCTGCCATTGCGGGAACTCTGCAGAGCTGTACTGTGGAAGGGGCTGTAGGGATCCCATATTGCAGAGGATAGATAACAACCATATATCAGAAATACCAGAATAACATGGAATGAATAACTTGCCTGTTTAATCATGAGCAAATATTTATATGATATAAGTGAAGATGAGTAGAAAATGGAGTGGACAATGGTTTATGAAGGTGAAGATGAGGTAGCAAACTTCACCCCAACTGTTGTGTCTCCTGCTGCAGAGCTTTTGGCATAAACCTATAAAAGGTGGAAAAATATAAAGAGTTCACAGTCCATTGAGGTTGGTTGACATGAAACATAATTTTTTTTTCATTTTTTATGTACACTGAAACATCCAAATGTTTCACGAAGAAACAATGTGGTTCACAGATGATAAAATATGCAATATTAAATTCTAGAAAATGTTAGGATAAAAATTATATTTCTTCAGGTACTAACAGTTATTCACAAAAAAATTACAAAAAGGCATTTTAATCTGGTGCCCGGGAAGTAAAGCTGGACTGGGAACAAAAAATGGCCCTGGCATTTTTGGTTATGGCAGCCCATTGTGAATAGCTTATTTCAGGTATAAAAAATAAGTCTAAAGAAATTCATCAGGAGAACAAAATTGTCTGGTAAAAAGGTTCCTGTAGTGAGTACTGAATCTGTAGACAAAAATGACAAAAAAAAAAAAAAACATACATTAATGCAAAAGAAAAACTTTTCTAAGCATTTTATTTTGTTTTGTTTCTTTTAGTAAAACCTTTTACAGTAGTTTTACAGTTGGCAAATAGCTGTTAATATATATTCCCTTATTCTTAATTGAAAAGCACATTAAAACATTAAAAACATTAAAACAAGTAGGCAAATGTTCAAACAGCAAGTCTCAATCTAACATAAATCTAGTTGTACGTCTCTGAATCATTTTGGTGAAAATAGACCATTCTTAATATGATGAAGTTATTTATGGTAGAAAGAGAGTAGCCAGATATTTTATTGAAGTAAAAGTGTTGGGATCCTGAGGCTTGCCCACCAGAGGGCGCCGAGGATCCCTTCCTGGGGATTTTTCTGTTACTGTTGGGATCTGGGGTTTTCTGTCTACCTTTCTCCACCAGAGGGCGTACTGGATCTCCTGAGGCTGGAGCTGACTTCACCAGCTGTTCTTCATCTGCTCATCAGGAGACCAGTACTTAAGTGGGCTGAGGACCACACTCCGGTGCAAGAGTTTTAGTCAGTCACGGTCGAACCTGCCTGCAACCAAAAACCTCCAGAAGAGTTTCTCTGTTGAAGATCGGTCTGCCTGATCTCAGCAGAACCCTGGAGAACCAAGCCTCAGCCCTCAGCCTGCCGTCTGCCTCTGAACCCTCCTGGTTCCCTCCTTCTGCCTGCTCAGCTCAAACCTCAGCCCTCAGCCTGCCGTCTGCCTCTGACCCCTAGACCTGAAGATTAACTAGCCCTACCCAAGCCAAGCCTCCTCCAAGCCCTCAGTCTGCCGCCAGCCTCAGAATCCTCCTAGGATTTATCCCCTCTGCTTTTCTGCTCAGCTCCAGGTCAGCAACCCAGCCGTGACCAGCCCTGGACCTGATGACATCCTGATCTGCTTTGTTCCATGTTATAAATAAACCTTTGAACTTTTTCCCTGCCTCCTGAGTGTGTTCTGCATATGGGCTAGCAACTTATACCCATCATGACAAAAAGTAAGTTGGAAAACTGTAGAATAAAATAATTCAAATTATATTAACTAACTTTCATCTTTAAAAACTGATATTATTAAAAAACCAACAGAAATTACTCCTAAAATCTGATTTTACATATATATATATATATATTCCTGTTTTCCAGTGAAGTCCTGTTTCTCTGACTGTGACTGGCTGGATGTGCTCTCTTCATCCTCTGACATGGCTTGGAGCTCATCTGTCTGGCTGTGTGTTTCCTGGACGGGGCCGCCTTTTACAGCTGCTTTTTGTATCTCTGCTTCTGTCCGCTCGGGCCTGGTTCTGCTGTAGGTTTCTTCCTGTTAAAAGGAAGTTTTTCCTCTCCGCTGTTGCTACAAGCATGCTTAGTGTGAGAGATTACATTTCAGTCAATGAGTAGATGCATTTAACTGGTTTTCCTTAGAAAACTTGTAATCAATTTCACTGTATAGTCTGGTGAACTGTAAAGTTCCTTGAGAAGACATGTGTTGTTAATTGGCGCTATATAAATAAACCGAATACATATATATATATGATAAACTAATGGCATGTAAAATTAACGCAGTTGAATACATAATCTACTCATTGCATGAAATGGCGCTATATAAATAAACTGAATTGAATTGAAATTAATAGAACAACAACAACAACAAAAAAATAAAAAATAAAAAATACAGATATAAGAGCCTGTTACTCTCCCTTATCTCAATCTTTTTTATTCAATTTTCAAAGATCCTGAAGCACGCTACCCTTTCATACCACAAAGATTGCTTTTTGTGGGTTTTTTTTTTTTCAAGACTGTGTTATGGACAATTAATTTTAAGCCATCCCTTTCCCTTACCATACTTTTGATATCCTAAAATGTAATTCTTGTGAGGTGAATAAATACTCATAATTCCTCATTTCTGTCACGGTATTTTTACCTTTTCAGTCTGTCCCTGCTAAGTGATGTCTCGCTCCTGCTCCTTCTTATCTGAATGTGTGCCATTTACAGCACCTACGGGGCAAAATAATTCTGGCACGATTTGCTGTGTCCACTTGTAGGCTTTTAGACCTTTTTATTCCTGAGGATCTATGCACCCCTCTTGCGTTTTTGTGGTCTATCATTTATTTCCACAGGTGGAAACGCAGTGACCTCTCCTACTCCAGTAACCTCAAATGGCCAACTCTGTTCACCTTGGTCCACAGTGAGTGGAGGAGTGCTCTCAGAGGGGAAAACAGTGCATTTATCTAATTTCTGTCTGTTTCCCATATTGTATGTTGCATTCTTAGGAAAATGTCTCAACAAATTTAATTATGGTCTCATAATGATGTTCAGGATTCGGATCCACATTAATGGAGATTTCCGACTCATTATTCTTTAAGTAGCACAAAGACTCATATTGATATGTTTGGTTATCAAGAACCACCAATTTTAAGGAACATAAAAATGTTCCTTTGCTTTCCCAATTGTTAGATGAAGTATTAGCTTTGGATTTTAATTTTCTCTGAAAGTGACCTTTAAAACAATGCTGTGGAAGGCTGCAATAACAAGACACTCAATATTTTAGGAACAAGGGACCTTATTCAAATGTAAAATAAATTCTCCTCAGACAGTTTTGTTGTTTCCCCAGAATGAATGGTAAAAATAATAAACAAAAGTGCATTTTTTGTATTGCTGAATTCTATCCTCCCTTATGATACATCGTTGTGATTGTGATCGCTGTGATTGTGTTTACCCTTGTGGAGTTTGCTTCATCACTCTCATCTCTTACATTGCCAAGTAAAGAATAGTTTTAATTATCCTAATTTCAAGGACCTTTCAATTATAAAAGAGGCTCTGAAATTACAACATCAAAATGGAGGTCTGCTCTCCAGAGCCTTTGATATTAGGGACACATTTTCTCTCCCAGGGAAGCTTACAGTATGTACCTTTTAAAGCAAAAGTTGTTACAGCTTGACGAATGATGCAGTTGAATGATTATGACCTCACAATATTCCAACTAAGCCTGAATGTGAGCAGCTTGCATAAACCCAGATGATGGAAAGTGTAACATGGGGCAGACATGTTATAATGCTCTCTGGCCATATTTGTTTGTACCATAAATTTACCTGCTGTTTGTCGTGGTTTTTCTACCCTTATTTACAAGCTTCCAGGTGGTTACAAGAAAACATTGCATAAGGCATGATAAAACTTATCAAAATACTTTAAATATCCATAATTATTTTTTCTTGTATTTTCCCCTCTTTATTATATTTTCTTTTAGATGTTCCATATGCTATTGTAACATATTTTAGCTGTACCCAGAGACAATAGATGGATTTCCGGAGAATTTGTTGATGCCAAAACTTGAGGCAGAAAACTTGGAAAGACTAAAGGGCAGAGTTTACAAGTCAAGATTTTTGCTGATCAATTCATATGCTCTAATTCATCTGAACCCTTAATCAAATTCCCTCAATGTTTTCTGCAGAGCTGCAGCATCATTTGGTACTTCCTCTGAAAACGACCAGTAGGCAGGGAGAATAATAACATGCCCAGTGGGGGGTCATTGGAGTTGAACTCTGGCTAAAATTTGAAAAGCTGAGCACTTAGCAACTCCAATGTTTAAAAAACTTTGTCAAAATCGGTCAAAGGGTTTTGAGACACCATACTGTTCATTACCACCAGCAGATCAGCTAAATTTGTCTGCCACCATCCACAAGACACAGTGAAGGAAAATTGCATCATTCTCCTCTTCGGGCTTTGAGAAACTTTGTTTATTAGTATATCCAGCAGTGTATGTCCATTTTTAAATATCCAAGTGAGTTGAAAGTAGTTATTTGTGAAATGAAAAGGAAGCCACTTAGAAGCCTCTACCTTCCGCATCAAATTTTAAAGTAAGTAAGTAGGAGTTATAAGTCATATTTTCTATCTGCTCTACAGTTCCAGAATGCCTGATTTTTCTTTCTTAAATTAAACATTCTGTAATCTGGAGTGCAAAAAGAGGACAAATTACTTTATGTAGGATAACACAAAGCTGAGGACCAAGAAGAGAGAGAGATGAAGTTTGACGAAATTGGAATTGATTTTTTGAGAAAAATGAACCTACTTTCTATTGGACTAAAATCCAGTTAACAAATAAATAGGTGATCTAAAAGCGTAAGAAAGATTTACATGCTTATTAAGACAAGACTTGACCTTTATACCACAGTTTTAAATATTTTTTGTTAAGATGCATTTTTTTCTCACAATAAGTATAAAACAGCTTGTTTAGCAGGTTATTACTAAACTATTGTTATCTTGGCTTCTTCCCTGCAATATTTCTATATTTGCCTGGTGTATGTTTTCAAGTTTTCTAAAGACTTGACCTCCGTAAAAGGTCATGCTTCTTTTTTACTCTTTTTGTTTTGCAATCATCAGTTTGGTTTTATATTCGCAGTGCTAATATCATAAATTACGTGGGAGCATGCTGTTCAGACTCACAACAGTGGCCCTCTGAAACCTTTTCAAATTCATAATCTCAATATAAGTAACACAAAGTTTGATGCAAGATAAAATTATGCATCACCCATGCAGTGAAACACTTGATTAGGCCCAACGTTAAGATTGAAGACATGTAGGTGGGCTTATTATTTTTCCGTCATACTTTGTCTCCAGTCTCTTTATCTATTTTACTGTGGAAAACACATGCACAATAAGCAGCAATAATTAAGATGCATATATATTAATATTCAATGTTTTCATTAATCTAGTATTGTGTTAAACTTGCCTGCAAGCTGAATTCTTGCTGTATTTCTGTGTTTACAAATCCTAAATCCATCTTAACCACTTCAACCGTTCGTGACATCCTAAAACACATTGCATTATTACAGTTTGAGGTGGGAGATATGGCGATGAAGAAAGCAAGTGGTATCGAACTCACAGCCAAACCAAAGTAAACATGGCAGCCAGGAGGACACACGCATGTAGTTGCTGCTATCGCATCTGTTTATTCAGAATCCACAGTTTCATCTTTAATATAAGAACAGCAAGTGTTTTACAAGTGTAAGCTGTTGGGGTTTTCTAAGTTAATTTGCTTATTAAAACATTTGTTTTTCTGTGACTGAATTGCTAAAACCAGACTTAGGTAGTTGAGCATTTGGTGACACTTCACCAAAGTGCTACTGAATGTCCCTCTTTTCCCCTTACTGATTCAATGGGAGCAGGCCCAGATGGATAATGTATAAAACTAAACCAAAATAGCTACATATTGTCATTCTGGTTTGCTAGGTTTGTATTTTGCAAGAATAGGTTTGGCTATTTTTTTAACCACCTTTCTGTCTATAATCTATTATCCTGTGTACACTACCCAAGTATGGCATCGTATTACAAGATGTTAGATGAAATACATGGCCTTTTAGTGTTTAACAACAACTTCCCCCCAGAATTTTATTGACAAAACTAATTGTCAAAGTTTTTTCTGAGTTGTGTTTGAAATTATAAGAGACTGGATGTATCTTTTCCTTACTGGGAGTGTCTAAAGCAGTGGTAACCAATTGAAAAATTAGCGGGGTCCGAATAAATAACATCAACAACCAGTAAAGGTCTGGAGGCATTTTTGATTATAATCCGTTACTTTAAACAAAATTTAACACTGAAATAAAATGAGGTGTTTGTGCACCTATTTTAGACATTGACTTTTTAAATAAAAAACTATAAAAATAAGTGTTTCTTTAAGTACAGAACAACAATTGTTCAGTGTGGTATATAGACAATTTCCTGATTCACAGATTTTTATAAAACACCTAAACTAACTGTTTTTTTTTTTTTTCTTTCTTTTTTATGGCTTAATGAGAGAAGTGGGCTTTGGGCTGACCTGTAAGGCTTTAGAGCTGGGTTTGAATGGTGACAAAGCCATTTTAAAAGCACATATCAAGGTGCTCATTTTGAGTCTGGATCGATATTTATTTTTGATTATGTTCATGGTGGAGAAACCTACTTCACAGCAGTAGGTTGAGCCAAACATACTCAAAATGTGCAGTGTCATGAGGTGTTGATGGCAACAACCAGACAGGAACAGACCAGATGAAGCTACTATGATGAGAAAAAGCAGAGCATAAAGTTAGGTTTTTAACTAACAAATGTAAAGTGCAGAATGAGAGAATAAAGCATAACTATAGAGATATCTCAGGATAACTTGAGCCATTCTAACTATAAGTGTTGGGTTCTGGAGATCTGCCACCTTTCTCCAGCAGAGGGCGCCCCTGGGTCTCCTGAGCTGAAGCCACCAGCACACCTGCGGTTGATCATCTCATCAGGAGATCAGCTTTATGAGCAGCGGCTGAACTTCCCTTCAGTGCCAGAGTGTTAGACCAGTTATGGTTAGCAAGCCTGAGCCGAACCTGCATGTCAGAATCTCTGAGTACTCTGAGGAGTAAACTTGATTCTAGCCAGTCTTTGTCCTCTCTGCTTCCTAGAAAGCCTTAATGAAGGCTGGAGCTCTGGAGGAGCTCATAGTCAGAAACCTGCCTGCCTGCTCTGAGAAGCCAAACCTCAAGATCCGCTATCTAAATCTGCAAGCCAGTTCTCAGGAGAGAACTTGGAGATCAACTCAAGGTCTGAACCTCACTAGTCTGAAGCCAAGCCATGCCGCTGCTAAGCCCTCTGCTGAACCCTCAGTCTCTGGACCCTTCTGGTTCCCTCTCTCCAATGCTCAGTCTGAACCACCATCAGGTACAGATCAGTTCCAAGCTCTGTCAAGACTCTCCTGCTACTTGGCTAACCAAACTGTCCCTCTCTGCAGAGAACCCTGTGATACCAGTCCTGGACCCGTTCCAGTATCAGTTCCAATAACTTTATTGTGTGCTCTTTCAATAAACAGTTGACCACTTTTACTCTGTCTCCGTGGTGTTCTGCATTTGGGTTAAGCTCCTTAGACCCAACATGACAATAAGCTTTATCAAAAAGGAAAGTTTTAAGCCTTAAAAGAAGACAGGCTGTCTGCCTCACAGACTGATAGTTGGATCCACAGGAGATGAGCCTGATTACAAAAAGATCTGCCTCCAATTCTATTTTTAGAGATTCTAGGAAACACTAGTAAACCTGTAGATTGAGAGTGACATGCTTTGTTAGGAACATAAGGATCAATCACATCCCCTACGTAAGATCGAGATTGGCCATTTAAGGCTTTATACCGTATGTGAGAAGGAGAATATTAAATTCCATTCTGGATTTAACAGGAAGCAAATGAAGAGAAGCTAGCATAGGAGAAATATGACCTCTTTTCAATCTTCACCAGAAATCTTGGATTAGCTGAAGACATTTAACTATTGTTTATGGACTTTGTGATAGAAAAATTTGCAATAATCAAGCCTTGAAGTAACAAATGCATGGACTAGGTTCTCAGAATCAGCCCTGGACAGGAAATTTCAAAAACATGATCAAAACCAACAACAAGATTTTTTACTTTATTATCTGATATATTTTTAATCCAATCCAAATGAAGTGACTGACTAAGCAGTAGCAAATCAACACTCCTGGACAAGATATTTCTAATTTTAACAATATTCTGGAGATGAAAGAAGGACATTCTAGAAACCTCTTTGATATGGGATTTAACTGACACCAAAATTAAAATAAAAAATAACACGAAGATTTTTGACTTTATTATCTAAAATCAATTTATTCTCATCCAAATTAAGTGACTAATTTGTTTCTTCATCTCTTGTCTAAAGACTGTAACTTCTGTTTTGTCTGCATTCAGGAACAGATACTTAAGAGTCATCCAGGTTTTTATGTCTTCGAGACATGCCTGTGGTCTAAGTAATGGGTTAGTTTTCATCTGGATTTATTGACAGATATAGCTGGGTATCACCAACATAACAGTAGAATGCCCATGCTCTCTAACACTACTACCAAATGGTAGCATATAGTAACGAGAATTGGCCCCAACACTTATCCATTTGGTAATCCACATGTGCATGAGGGAGATTTATCGTTAATGTGAACAAACCTAAATCTGTCAGACAAAAAAGATTTCAACAAGCCTAGCGCTGTTTCCTTAATTCCTACGAATATTCAAGTCTACCTAAAAGAATATTTTGATTAACTGTATCAAATGCAGCAATGTCAACAGGAGAAGTACAGATACAGGTCAATTATCTGAAGCCATGACAATATCATTAGTGACTTGCACTAGAGCCATCTCAATGCTATGGTAAGCTATAAAACCAGACTGAAACTCTTCAAAAGGTTAATTACAGTGTAAGTAAGACACTTGACTCATCTTGATCAAGATAAAAATTGCAATAATCAAGCCTTGAAGTAACAAATGCATGAACTAGGTTCTCAGAATCACCCCTGGACAGGAAATTTCAAATCTTTGCAATATTCCTTAGATGAAAGAAGGAAATTATAGAAACCTCTTTGATTGATTTAAATGACAGGTCCTGATCAAAAATAACACCTGTCTAAATCTGCCCGACTTGTCATTACTGCTCACAGAGCAGAGAATTGTGAATTGATGAGGGGAGTAGGCCATGAATCTGCGAACCAACTATTTTAAAAGAACCTGCAAAACGTATGGATAGGGCAGAAACAGTAAAAATGTAAGCATGGCTGCAGACAAAATGACGTCATCGTAGAAAAAGATTTGCCGTTCCCATGGTTTGCCGGAAAAGGTCAGAATGGCAGCCCTCATACAGAATAACCTGGTCAAGGAGGAAGGTAATAGAATTAGCCAGACCAAGCAGCCTTGAAATGAAAGAGCGACCCTTGGGAAGATGTGCAGACAAAATTGAGGTGACCAAGCAAGGGGAGCAACTGACGCTTGGAAATAACAATGCTATGACAACTGTGGTGATAACTGCAGTGATAGGCTGTGGCATAGACTTGTACTAATGAACTGACATGATGAGCTGAGTGCTCGGAGCCCATCACAGTGACCTGGGGCGAGCTCCATGCAACGATGGGCTGAGGACATGAGCAGAGGAGCAAAGCATTCGAAGAGATGAGCTGAGGACGTGAGATTGGGACACAGTGATACTAAAAATACTCAATGAAGAAGCTGAGATGACCAAAGAATGTGACATACAAGCCGCAATGGTTAAGCGTGATGTTTCGGTTGAGATTAGCAGGTGTACAAGGAGTGTGCAGGGCAGCTGACTGGTGCCCTCACGGACATTTTCAACACTTCTCTGGACCAATCCACAGTTGCAGCATGTTTCAAGTATTCCACCATCATTCTGGTCCCAAAAAAGCCTCAGGTTATCTCACTCAATGACTACCGGCCTGTCACACATACACCTATCATTCTGAAATGCTTTGAAAGTCTGGTTGTAGAACACATCCTCTCCTGTTTCCCCCCAACATTCGATTTGTTCCAGTTCACCTACTGATGAAAGCGTTCCACTGAAGACGCCATCTCCTCTGTTCTTCACCTGAGCCTAGCACACCTGGAGGAGAAGAACACCCACGTGCGGATGCTGTTCCTGGACTTCAGTTCAGCTTTCAACACCATCATCCCACAGCATCTGACAGGAAATCTGGAACAGCTGGGCTTCAATACAACCCTCTGCAACTGGCTGTTAGACTTTCTCACAGTCAGACCTCAGTCAGTCTGGGTCCATCAGAACACCTCTGATGTGATAACACTAAGCACAGGCATCCCCTCAGGAGCTCTATTGAATTGAGATCTGGTGCACGTGGGGGCCATTTGAGTACAGTGAACTCATTGTCATGTTCAAGAAACTGGTCAGAAATTATTCAATTTTTGACAGAGCACATTTGCATCCATCCAGAGCAAGACACTGTCTGGATGGAGTATTTTAGAAGTTCCAACATTTTCTTTTTTTTATCAGCACATCAAATTGATGCAAAAGGTTCAGCACAGAGTAAAGCACTCATAGCACTGAAACAGCTCTGGTGAAGGTTGCTAATGATATTTTTGTGGCCTCAGATAATGTTCTCTCTCTCAGTGCTGCATTTGATACAGTTGACCATAATATTCTTTTAGAAAGACTTTAATATTTTGTTGGAATTAAAAAAAACAGCACTAGACTGTTTAAATCGTATCTATGTGATCGATTTCAGATTGTTCACGTTTATGACAAATCTTCCTCATGCTCAAAGGTTACCTGTGGAGTACCACAGGGATCAGTGCTAGGACCAATTCTCTTTACTTTATATATGCTCTCAATCAGTAGAATTATTAGACAGCATGGGATTAATTTCCAATGTTATGCTGATGATACCCATCTACAGTATATCTGTCTATAAATCCAGATGAAGCTAACCCATTACATAGATTACAGGCATGTCTTGAAGGCATAAGACCTGTATGACTCTTAACTTTCTCCTTCTGAATGTAGACAAAACAGAAGTTATATTCTTTGGACCAGAGTCTTTGAAAAATAAGCTGATTAGTCAGTCACTTCATTTGGATGGGATTAAACTGATTTCAGATAATAAAGTAAAAATCTTGGTGTTGTTTTTGATCAGGACCTGTCATTTGAATCACATATCAAAGAGGTTTCTAGAATTTCCTTCTTTCATTTGCGGAATATTGCAAAAATTAGAAATATCCTGTGCAGGGGTGATGCTGAGAAACCTTAGTGTATGGATTTGCTGCCATGTGATTTGCTGATAAGACATTTGCGTTAACTAGCAAGCGAATGTATATAGATTGACAGATGCATCCAATAATATATACATAAACATTTAATAATGGACATAAAACATGCAAAAAATGTGTGTATCTTCTTTACATCCTTATTATTTCTATTTGCTTATTGTTGTGTTTACTTGCCATGCTGGATGACTTTACCATATCGATTTGATATTAATCGTTTGCTCAACTCACAACATTTTAATGTGTCTGGCTACTTGTTTAAATGATGCTTGTATTTTGCAAAACAACTAACATAAAATTAAGAAATAATGACAGAGACAACCATAACAGACAAAGGGGCAGTGCCACCCCCGCACTGCTGTAGGAGGAGAATAAACATGAAAAAGAAAATGGTTTCTCTGCCCTTCAATTCAATTTAATTCATTTCAATTAAAAAAAAACAATCATTATTAATCTCAAAGGGAAATTCAAAACTTACATAATATAAATATTGCATTTATAATATTATTAATCCTTATTATTAGATTTAATTACATATTATTATATTGTAATATATTATCATATTGATATTAATCAGAACTTTTACTCACCAGCCTGAAAAGTGTAGCACAAAAGGTGGCATCACACATGCACATTTCAGGATAAACATTTAAGCTATGGAGACTGGCTGTCCAGATTCTGCCCTTTGTGGACTTCTGTTTCTTTTAAGTTTTCAGTTACAGTTTGATTTATGCCATTCTGTGCAAGTGTTTTCTTTTCCATCTTGTGCTATATTTAAGCAGTGTTGTATTTTTTGAGTTACTTTATGTCCCCCCTTGTGCCAGTCTCCTTTCCCTTAGCTCCTTCTAATTACTTCTGTCTGCGTGTGCTCCCATTGTTTCTGTCTCCCATACAGTATAAACACCTCCTGTTTGGTTACTCATTGCTGGAGCCTCATCATTCTTTTGGTTTATTCCTCCCTAGTGTCTCCTATTTTTTGGTTCTTGAGTTTCCTTGTTGTTCCTTTCATAAAAATTTGCAAGCAATCTTGCCTGCCCTGCCTCCTTGTACTCTGCATTTGGGTTCTCAACTAAATCCGCCAATCCTGACACTGACGTTATCACGTACAGCAGAAAATGTAGAGGTTTATTATTTAGAGCATTTATAGTAGTGTTAAACCCTTTTTATATTATTCAAATTTCTACTTTTTTCATGATCATTCAGTATTTTTCCCATATATTTATCTATTTTCGGAAGCTTCTCTACATGTTAATAATTTTATGATTTTTTAAGAACTATTTTTTGTCATTTATTTGGCTATTTAGAGGTAGACAGGTCAAAGAAAAAGTTAATGTGTCTGCAATGTTCTATGCCTAAGCCATTGGCTAAAAGTCCTTCTGACTTCTAATAACATGTTTACACTTTAGGTAATCTTTTCAAAGTATGCGGTGCTACTTATATTATTAAGATTCTTTGTAAATATATGTCTCTATCCAGAATAGTCGACTGAAAGAAGCAGCTCCAATATAAAACATGCTGGTCGTCGTGCCTTGAAGACCAGTGTTGAAAAACACAAATTCAATAAGTACTTCTTTTAAGTATAACATTTTGTATAGTTTTTAGACATGTTTTTAGTATTACATTTCTTTTGCTGTGATTTAAAAAGATGTTACACTAAATGTGACATGTAATGATTTTGTTAGGATGAACAAATAAATAAAATTAAACAAAACACATTGTTCTTAAAGGAATAGTACACCCAAAACATGATTAGCCTTCATTTTCTACTCACCCCCATGCTGAACAACACTCTGGAGTACTTTTTTGATATCTCAAATGCATCTGGAGATCTGGGAGGCTTCTTGCTGTCTGCTGACATTCAAATAATGGAGGTCTATGGCGCCCGAGGCAGAAAGGTCCATAAAAGTCCACAATTAACGTGTCGATATTCCTCCATACTGCTCGTCCAATGTATTCCAAGTGTCCTGAGTGGGTAGCGTCCATAATTTACTCGAAACGAAGTCATTTAGAATGTTTTTAGAGCATAAACAGTAGTGTATAGGATTTCCTAAAAGCGCGCGCCTGCGAGTTCACGAGCCTACGGAAACCGCGGCAGACCAAACCAGATGAAAGTGCGCATTCAGCGTCTGCTCTTCATAATGCAAGCGTAGAAGAAGAAATGTGCTGTTTACCTGTGCAAAGAAAGAAACAACGAAAGAAAAAATGTCTGAGGACTTCAGTGTTGAGGAAGAGCATGAGTTCTTTGCCGAGCTGAATGCGGGCACCATAGACCTCCATTATTTGAATGTCATCAGACAGCAAGAAGCCTCCCAGATCTCCAGATGCATTTGAGATATCAAAAAAGTACTCCAGAGTGTTGTTCAGCATGGGGTGAGTAGAAAATGAAGGCTAATCATGTTTTGGGTGTACTATTCCTTTAATCAGGCCTATCACTTTGAACAGTTCACCTGATCATCAAGAAAGAGGGCCTTTAACTTGAATTTGTTCACATATTTTGGTGCAGACAGATATTTTTGTTGCTTTAGTTTGCTCTGCATCAGAGCAATAAGGACTATCCAAAGCCAAAGAGGCCAGGGGAAAATGTATTTTCATGACTCTTGGATTAGTAGCAAAGGTGACAGTTGCTATACATTGTGTCAGGCTGTGCTCTGTAATGAGCCATTTTATAGCCTTAAAGATAAAGGTGGACAATTTTGAAAACAGGGACCGTTGAGGTTATCTACCTCTAAATTATTAAAAAGTGGTGTTTTAGCAACAGCTTGTTGTAGAATTTAGTCTATTGTTCATAAAACATTGTGTTCTTTCAAACTTTAATGGTGCCCAGTTGTTAACTCAGAATATTTGAGACTGCTCTCAGCAAGTGGCTGATTGTTCAACACTTTCTACTGAGAGCAGGAATATTTGTGGGGTTTTAAGAAAACAGAATACACATTTGTCCATCCTCAGAGGAATTGCATGATTTCTGGAGGCAATTTACTCGAATCGAATGGTCGATTAGAGGACGCAACTATCACAAAAATAGTAGTTTGAGGCAAATTGTACTGATGTACTGATGTATGCATGTATGTGAAACAATTAAACCTTTCAGCATGTTTCTCATATTTCTTAATCTTCTTTACTTTGTTCAAGGTTGTTTCCAAATACAAAAAAAAGACAGCTGCCTTAGGTTGATCCCTATCTGTTATATTCTTTGCTGTTTTCTTACAGTGTATTTTTTTAACAGAATACTGATTTGTGCACAGATCTAAAATTCTGTGTCAGGATAATTGATCATTAAAAGAGCAAAAATGATGTGAAAGAGATATAGAAAAGCCTTAAGCACCAGTTTAAAGACTGGAAAATTAGTTTTGTCAGCCAGAAATCTTTCCCGTCTCATTGCTATTGATCAACTCCGTTCACCCTGGACAGAAATATTAAGGTCATTTTGTGCTATGATGCAGTAAAACCTTGAATGGGTTTTATTTGATGAAAAGGCTATCTTAGCCCTGTCAATGTTCCTACAATTCTTTGGTCTTTAAAACAGACAGAGACTTGTCTAACCTAATATTGTGCTTCAGTGATGGAGCATTTTCACATAAAAGCAGCTTTCAGATTTATTTTTTCATGGATCAGTTTATCATTGACATTCTTAGCCCTCAATAACTTAAGTTATTTCTTTTTTTGTGTGCTGAATCTCTAACTTCTATTATCTATGTTTAATAACAAGAAATAATATTCCTTTACACTTTTTTTCAGGTGTATGACTTAAAACTATTATGTAGCTATTTTTGCATTGAGTTTTATGTCCGATGATCCCATATCTATTTTTAACAATCATTTCTCTGTTTCCTCCTGTTTTGTCGATCTTGCTATTTTTGCTCAGAGATTAAGTGATTATATTTACCTGTTCTATGTAATTATTATTCCATCTTCTTCCATTACAGGGGAAACCCAGGGTAATGTTATACCTCTGCACTATAAAAGGTTGATGAGATCAGACTCCACATTCCCGCATTTATAGTTGATTGCTCTAGTTCACCATTAGGTCTCATCAATTCAGAATTTCAAGTAAAACTGGTCATAACTTCTCAGATGAGGTGAATTTTCTCTATCTACGTTAGCATGATAGGTTTGTTTTGGGATTTACTGATCCATTGTCAATGTAATGATTCAGATATTGAAGAAAAGGCTGACATATGGCTGACAATGGGCCTGTTCCAAAGGTGCAGATCTATTCAGTGGAATCATTGCAGTGCGCTGTGACACAAGTCCTGCACTAGCATGCCCACAGAGGCTCCCATTTTTAAAAAAAGGAGCGAGTGAATCGCATTGATTTCAAATTTTTTCAAATTACCATATAAATCTGAAAACCCAACCAAATAAATCAAGATCCTCCTGAGATTTCACCCTAGCTACCACACCAAGTTCGCTGAATGACGTAAACAAGAAGGAGGCAGCTTGAAGAAGTAAACTTTTATGTGATTGCTATATTTTTTGTCCAGTCAGATTTCAGCATTAGTGTGTTGTTATGTCAATCAAATATGCCCAAGGCCTTCAGAATCAGCAGCATTGTTACCTTAACAGTATTAGTTAGGAATGTTTTCTTCAACCAGTCAGTTTCAGATTTGACCCACTGGGCCAGCTTGCAGCCCCAACCTGATGTCAGCATTGTCTTTCCTCTGATTGTTTAGCTAGAGCAAACATTTTTACAGCCAAGATAAGCTAGCCACAATCTGCATTTTAGATTCACTTTTTTTTTTTTTTTTAAGTTTCTCTTGCCTCAATGGCTGATTTTAAATGGAGATACCAAGACTTCTTGCACAAAGACAGAAGGATGGATTTTGTTTATAAATAATCAGCATATCTGGTGAGTGTGATATATTTTATTTCCATGCTTTATGGATTATTTTATCTAGTAATTAGATATTTCCTGTTGCTTTTTTTCTGAATACATAAGGTATTAACTATTCTCAGCAAGGAGAGACAATTTCACTCAATAATACAAAGTGGATTACCAACCCTAATATTAATTGTGAAGAGAAGGCCACATTCACTTATCTGTTCACCTCTCCAGATTAAATTCTGCATTAGTGACAAAAAAAGTCTGACCAGGAAATTATCATCTGTTTTTGCTGCTTTACAACAACCTTTAGCTCAGTAAGCTCTGGTGTTTAAGGGGAGCTGAAACATGACTCATTCAGTGATGAATCTGACATTTCAAATTTCATAGGCGAGTTTTTAAAAATGGCAGTTATCATAGAACACTGACACATGCCAAGTGTTGCATAAAAAAATCTTTTATTATAAATAAAGCTTACTTTGGTCAAAAATAAAGTCCTGCTATAATAAACAATGGCATCACATATTCATCCTATGTATTATAGCTCTAACCCCAAAACTCCCCTAATTTGAGTTGATTAATTGTTGATTGAGATGTAGAACAGCATTAAGTTGAACAGAAATTTAACACCCAGGCATATCTATGATGTAGCCTAAAAAACATTTGTATTTTTTTATTCTGTTGCTCCTTGATTTGATAAAATGCCAAGAACGAGCTGCCTGCCAAATAGTGGTCCTTGTTCCTAAAGCTCCAGATTGTCCCAAGAGATTTATAAAAAGTCAAATCAATACTTTTCTGAGACTGACATCTAACTATTCACTGATGAACCTTGGTCCTGATCCTTACTTTGGTATTCAAAACAACTTGAAACCTATTTCCACCTGCTGTTTGGCCCAGTTTTGCTTTCCCCTGGTTGCTTGGAATTGATGAGTTTGTAAGCCAGCTCTTCCATCACAAGCTTCTACCTCATTAAAATAATTTACTCCTATCAGCACATAAACAAGCTGCTCTTAAAGAGCAGGGAATGAAAGGGCACATGAAGTGGCTTATCCTGACTCAGTTGTGCACGGTCTGTAAAGATTTTGCAGTCATTTGTGTGTCTCAATGTGCTATCAGCCTCAGCAGGGGAAGTTAAAGAAGAAGTGGCTTCAAGCTGTGTAATTAAACTGAGAGCTTAATTAAGTTTGTGTATTTCAGTAGAGAGGGTCCTTCACTGTCATATTACAGCTGACCCTTGTGGTCTTGAAACTTGACTAAAGATGTTTCCCTCCAGTTTTGTCTGTACCATAAAGTTTTTTGTTTTTTTTTACAGATTTTTACATGCAGATGTGGAAAAATATATTTGTCAAAGAATATTAGTCCAAAGTGTTGAAAGTTCACCATGGTGAAATCTATAATTAAATAAATCTTAACGAAAAATTTTTTTTGTTTACACTTGTGTATACAAAATGACAAAACAGATCTGTCTAAGTCTAATTGATGGTGGAGTTTGACAGAAGCTCTATTTTATGTATCTAGAGACTGTGGGCATGCTATAAATGGATGGGTTTTATTCTCAATCTGACTGGACTGATCGTTCCCGAATTAATTTTATTGTATGACTTGAGTTTTAGAAATAAGAGTAGGTGTTAAAATAAGAACCATTTGCTTTTGTACTTTATTTCTTTACCTATTTATAAGAAGAGATTTTCAAAGGAATAGAAATATTTGAATTGCACTGAACTAGATACTGCACTAAACACTTTTTAATTGGTAGGAACTTTGTTACAAAAGAGGAACAGAAAAAGAGAAAATCTCATTTAATGTGAGAATAATGCTAAGTGAAAAATACAAAGTGTAAACTGATTGTTTGAAATAAGTTCAATAAAAAGATTATGTTAATTATGTAAAAATATTAAAAATATATTCAACCATTTGACAAAAAAAAAATGTAACTATTGTGTTTTGTTTATTTAAAATGGGGTCTTTAGATCCTTCTCAGGGACCCAGATCAATTTTTTGACCAGAAGGCCCTGCTTCTAGAGGCAAAATGTGGAAGGGAAGGGCCCAGGCTTGTAAACAATACAAGTTTGCAGATATTACCTAAATCAAAATGTTTTTCCCTTAATCTTGTGTTTAGATTCAATGTTTACTATAAAGCTCAACCTATAAATATTACATAACTGTATGAATATTTATGTTTCCAATTCAAAAGGTTGTCATGGTTTTATCTAAAGCTCGGACCCACATGCAGAGAAACCAATTCAGAGAGACCAAGGAAAAAGGTTCAACAGGTTTTATTGAAGAGTTAAGCAAGGAGCAGTGTGGCTCTGAACTCTGCCCAGCCGGAACTGGAAAGTAAGGGGAAGACACATCGATAAGTTCAGGCTCAGTGGGAAATTTCATTTGTGGACTTGGAGAAAAGGATCTGGTTGTTGACTCACGTTTCCAGAGAAGTTGTAAAATCTTTGACTCCAATCTGTATTCCAGTGTTAGTCTGATTCAATGGAGGGCGGAACAGGGTTTACCCAGAATACGGTCATTTGTAGGTGAACAGAGAAACTGACTGCCACTCAGATTTCCTGCGGTGCTTGAACGGATCGTAGTGGAGATGATTCCCTTGCTCAGCGTGTAAACTCATTGTCCTCTCTGGGAAACTGGATCCAAACCTCCAGTTTGAATCCCCAGCTCAGTTGATCCCTCCAGGGAGTGAAGGTCCGAAAGATTCAGTTTGCAGGATGACTTCCTGCCGAGAGGCAAGGACAAAAAAAACAAAGTTTAAACTCAGGTTGACAAGAACTCAGTCATACTCAGCAAAAACTCAGCTTGGATAGAGTACCCAAAACTGGCAAACACTCTGGCGTCGAGGTAGTGGCAGTCAGCAGCTTAAGAGCACTCTGTTAATGAGGTAACCATCAGCAGGTGTGTGAGGAGGCGGACCGGAACCAGGCGCCTCCTGTTGGAGGAAGGGAGACAAACACAGAAAAAACAAACACACAGACTGGAGCCCTGACAAAGGTATATTTAGGTCCTCCAGAGGGTACTGGGTCTGACCTGTACAGAACCATAGTTTCACACCTAGAAACTGACTGTAATCTCACTTTCAGCACTGTAAACAGGCTGGGGATCATGGTATTCTAGATGACTCCGAAGTTCCCCGAATTACAGATTTGGTATGTTCTTCATGACTGTACCTTGAGTTCCTATCCATAAATACCATAAACCACAAAAGTGACAAATTGATTAGAAGATGTTGGAGAAAACTGTTCATTGTGTACAAAGCTACAAACCAAAATTGCATAATTTGTATTTTGATTTCCTCTAATTTTAGAGGAAAATAATTAAATGGGAACCACTTTAAAAATGTGTTTGTTCCAATTGTTAAAAAAGCCGATAGACCTTCATTTTTGTAAATGAGATTCCTTGTTTGATTCAGTTTTTCTGTTGCCATGGCTACAAACAAGGTGGTTAAAATAATGCCACTTGCAGTGCCAATTTTGTTTGTTTTGGTTTTAAGAAGAACAAAAGATCATTTTAAAATGCTGACTGAATGATAGCTAATTACTGTAGAAGTTATCCCAGGTTCACTTTGTATAATTCTCTCTCGTTAATCAGCGGTTATTGTCCAGAGTTTATACCCGTCACTTTGAGAATATAGCTGCACTATTCAACAACACTAAATAAACATTTTTACTGGTTTATTACTGCAAATGCTGCATGTAATTATTCAAGTTTAAATCTCTGAGAACCTGTTTACTTGCCATGCATTCATTATGTATTTGTGAGAAATAAACACACAAGCTGACATGAACCCAGAAAAAGTGTGCACAACATCAAAACACCAAATGTTTTTTCTTCTTGCTCTTCAAAACATTCTTCAAAATCTTGAAGTGTGGTTGGGTTCATTATCCTACCAGAGTTTGAGTCCTTCCTCACAAAGATGCAAAGCAGGGATCTAGCAATTTTCAGAGGAAACAAGCAATATCTTGCTTCTGTCAAAATGAAGCCATTTCAGTGCAGGTGTCAAACTTCAGAGTAAGACAAATACTACTATTCCTGTCACCTCGTTTCATTGTGGGTCTGACTTGCTGCTGTGACACTCCTTCCAGGCATATGTTTAATGTTATTCCGACTCATCAGTGATTATTCATAGCGAAACAGCATCATATTTCAGGCCAGTGCACTGTATGTCTCTGCCCTTGTTTTCTATCAAAAGGATTTGTATAGAAAGGTTGTTTTTTCCAAAATAGTCACACACCCTGATTTGCTTATCCGGGTTTCCTTTAGAGAGAAAGAGTTTGTGTTAATATGTGAAGGTGCTTCTTTACAACACTGAAAATAGTTTGACATATTGGACTTTATAGATTAATTCTCCTACTGGCAAAGATGATATAGCAGTGCCTTTGTTACTCAGAGGCTTTAAGCACTGCACATTTTAAGTCCAGCATCTTATAAAAGCTGCTGTGCCTGCCTTTTTATGTGTTTTTCGTGTCTGTTAGATATTTTTTGTTACTATTGCTATTAACTGTTTTTCAGTGAGTAGAGCAAAAATATTTAAGACAATTTCACTATATGTTCACCTCAGAAATATAATCTTTTTTGTGCTATTGAGTCTTTTACTTTATTTTCTTGCCAGTGAGCTGGTAAGTGATTTTTGCAATACAGCAAAATTGTAAGACGGATGTTCAAAGCTTGCTTGAGTATTCAGTGCTACATATAGAAGTACAATTTGGGATTGGTTTTAGTGAAGTGCTTGGATCATGCAGGCTTAATTTTCTATATAGTATACGGATGATTCCCTCTGGGTTAGTTTTTACTCCTGCCAAGGAGGTTATGTTTTCATCGGTTTGTTTGTTTGTTTTTTGTTTCTTTGTCAGTTTTCAAAATAACAAAAATGGTTATGAAGCTATTTTGCTGAGATTTTCAGATAATGTCCATATTGGGACAGAAAACAAATAGTTATTTGTAATCTTTTGTATTAGTGAGTATACAAAACCAAAACAGGTAAAAGGTTAGATGTTCACAGCTGTTCTGAGAATACATTCATAAACATAGTAGAGACCACGTAAAATTGAACAACACACAAGGTAAATCTGCCTGTGGCACTGTGAGCTTGTGCATTAGAGTTAATAACATTCAAACGCTAATCTTGGCCAGGCAAACTTACAACAGACTGCAGCTACCTGAATGAACCACCTCATCTGAGGATGCATAGTAATCCACTGTCAACATCTGTCACAATCAAGTTGGAACCATTCATAATAAAACATAGATAAACATGTGCAAGACCAATAAAATGGATCAAAGTATATATCCTCATGCCCACCTCCAAGATAAGTGGTGGACAGGGGCAAGGAATGGGTGGGAAAAAAAATCATTATACCTAAAATCTAGGATACAACCTTTTTTATGTTTTCCTCTGGGGCATTCAGTTCAAAAATTTAAGCAGAAAAGCATGAACACTCAAGCCTCGAAGACTGAATGCCATTACCCTCAAGGTTCACTCAACTCCGAACACTCCTACATCAAAATATCTTATAGTATAGTGTACGACATGGCCATTTGCATGAGCAAAGATTCTTTAAACATCTTACATAATCTATGTGAATATAAATGACTTATGAATATATTTAAAAAATGACAACAACTTCTTGTGAACTCTGAGACTTTTAAAAGAAAATCTGTGTCCATTTAATACATAAGTTGTGCACAAGAACTTAGATTTTTAAATTACTGCATGTGAGAGAGAAGTGTTTAAAGCAAATTGACAGGCTTACACTCATCTGCTGTTTGAATGTGATTTAGATATATATATATGTGCATCCAACTGACAAAAGTGTGTGGAATGTAAAATTGTCATGCTGGATAAAAAATAAAATAAAAAAAGAAATTAAAAAAACAAATGTAAGAGACTTGGTTGGTTATTTTGCAAAGTGCAAATGGAAGTTGTGTTTGTGTTTTCAAATCACACAACTGTAAATGTGGAATAAAATTATTTTGGTCTACCATTTACAACATTTCTTTCAGAATTAGGCACAAGACATTTATATATAGATTATTTCTGCTACAGTATATACCAGTGTGAGCGCTGTCTACTTAAGATACTTCCCTAATACCTTGATTTATCACTTTACATGCAATCAATTTTATTATAATTCAATTTAATTCATTCTATCTATATAGTGCCAATTGACAACACAATTCATATAGAGGCAATTTTCACAAACAATTCAATCAGGTCATACAATCAGACTGGTAAAAGGTTTTATCATGGATAAATGAACGTGGCAACAGTAGATATTGGCTTGCATTATGTGGCTGACTCTGTAGCATCTACCACATCAAGCATACTTGTAGAAACGGTGGAGAGGAAAAAAGCTATTTTAAAAGGAAGAAACTCCCAGCAGAACCAGGCTCAGTGTTTGCGGCCTTCTTCTGAGGGTTCAAGGAGATATATATACAAAACAAACAAAAAAATATTTCTGTGTTAGAAAAGGTAATGGTATCCTAGCTCCGTAGGGGGCTCTGTTTGAGAAGCCGTTCAAAAAATCAGCTCTGAGCCAGTTTTCCTAAGCTGGTAAGATTGAAACCATGAATTTTAGGTTTTAATTCTAAAGTTACAGGAAGTTTTTACAAAAACCCTAAATAAATTCAGATTAAAACGTACACGTCAATCCTATATCAAAATATGACAGGCACATTTTGAAGTCTTTTGTTAAGAATTAAAATTTTTACAAAGTGCACATGTTATCATAAAGATCTGACACTTACAGTACCTTTTAGACTGAATTCCTGTGTTCCATTCACAAGTTCTTACTCATGTCTGAATAAGAGGCATATAAATCTGGTATAACAGCATATATGATGATACTGTGTGATAGTTACTCTGGAAAAAGGTATGAAGAGTAAATGTGCAAATTAAGGAAACTTTAATTATTTGTGCATTAGAAATTATTTTAGATCTTTTACATATAAAGAAAAATCTGAATAAAAAAAGAGAAGAATGCTGAGAGTTAAATATAGGTCTCTGTTCCAAAGTAGAGTTTTTTTTAAAGGCATTCAACATTTTTATAAAACTAATTGATCCCTAGTAGGAAACAAAAAATGCCTATTTAGCACATGTTTTTATCATCATTGTGGGGAATAGATAAAGGAGAATTTAAAACCAAAAACAGAAAGAGAAAGTTCATGAGATTAAGTAAAATACACAATCAAAAGGCTCTAATAATATATACAATTTTTATAGGTGGGGAGGGATTGTAATGGTTCCCTTTGTTCTGGTGATGTTTTTTTAGGATGGAAGAATGGGCTGACAGAACTTCATTTTTGTGACAACTTAGATACCATGAGTCAAAGTCAAAGTTATGCTGAGAAATGGTATCAGGTACCAGATACAAAGTTTTTCCTTGTATGGTGTCCTTGGTGCACTCTATAGCTGTCTCAAGGAGTTACATTTCAGAAATTAAGTGTTCATATCATTTTGAATCACTGTTTTTCTATTGACTAAAAGCCACACAGGAATTCTGTGGAGTCTACCTGTTTATTCAGCAAAAAGAAAAGTTGTTTGCAGAATTTATGTTAGCAATTCTCTCACACTGAAAGATTTTGAACCATAATCATTTATCTACATTTACAAAACAAGCTGGAAAAAAAATAAAGACTTGATCTTTTTGAGGATAGAACTCTTCATGCAGCTATACTCTGCATGAAGCCTAACTTTCCTTAAAAAGAACATTATAAACATAAACAGCAAGCAGTAAATGGAGATGGCTTAAAAACACCACATTGTCACTTTGATCATATTCCAAGTATGTCCACTGCAGAGCAGGCTTGACCAAGATCCTGCTCCCCCATTGCTTTGGCTGCTGCTTGCTCTTTGCTTATGTGGCAGAGTTTGAAAGATATGCTGCGGGTCTTTAAATCCTGGCGACAGGCCCCTTTGTTTCTTCTCAGCATGATGCCTAACCAACTTGGCAAAAGCTCTCAAGCTAGGAAAAAATATGGATTATAGTTCTTAAAATAGAGTGCAGCACCTGTCAGGTAATATTTATCTATATGGGCACTCTACAATCAGGAACAGTACACAAATATCATAAAAAGCAATACCAAAAATGCAAAGCTTTGGAGCAGAAGTCTTGTAATCACAAAAGGATGCAATAGAGTTTTTTTTTCTTTATTCTCTACAATGAAAAGAAGACAACAGTGATCTCTGTCTGGATGGTAAATTCAGACAATTGAATTTGATTTCATGAGGTTAGGCAGTAACTTATTCCCTTTACTCAATTTTTACAAGTGAACTTCTTTGAAATTGTACTGCTTTTGACTGATTGTTAGTGATTTTCAAAAAAGAATTACTGTGCAGTTATTCAATATGTTCATACAAACAAACACTGAATTGTTAGCTATTCTAATACAATAGATCTGGTTACGTCTTGCCCTAAGTTATGTTTTCTTGCAAATCCAATTCTATTTCTAAATCAGTGGGACACTTAGGAATCTGTTTGGCAATTATTTAACTTTTTCTAAATCAGTCTGCAACAGTTGTGTTTTTTCCTTTAAAAACTGTATACTTATGGTGTATTTATTGAGGGTAAATACTTGTTTTTTTCACTTGATTGCAATTAATGGAGACAAAAATGTTTTTTAATTAATAAGTAAAACTAAACTATACTAAATTTACGGTTTGGTAATGCATCGTTTCTTTTAATGAATTCTTTTCTTTTAATCAATTCATTGTTAAGGCATTTTCTTTGAAACTTGTAAGATATTTTAATACATTCTGAAAAAAATCAAATGTGTTCAGTAATATATGTGAGAAAATCTTTCACAGACTTTACATTTTTGATAGATCTATGTGAACTTGAAAATCAGGTCACTTTTAATAATGAAATATAAAACAAAAAAGATGCTTGAAAAGATATATTATAAACCATTTTAAAAGTTGTCTTAAGCAAGGCATGGCAAGGTAAGTTCATTTATATGGCACAGTTCATAAAAAATACATTCCAAAGTGCTTTATATGATTTTCACAACAAAATAAAAGGAAAATAAAGCAGAAAGAAGCAAGTGATAAAATAGTGATAAAAAATATACAAAAATTGAACTTTTGTCGCTGGACACCAGAGCGTCAACTAATCAGAAAAGTTGATCTATGTGTTTTTCTAGGGAGATAACCGCTACATGATGTTATTGTTTCTACAAAGCTGTCTGCATATGAAAAATAAATAAATATCAAGGGATTAAACTCCTAATGCTTAAAAAAATGGATGGAGGAATGGATTGTTATGTAGGCTTCAAGGAAAAGAGTGAGCTCTGATCATTATTAAATTGCATTAAAAAATTTTTTAATAAACTATGGCAAAACAGTTTATAAATACCCAAATTTGGTAAAAAATGTTAAAACCGGCTGATAAAAAATATTCAATTGTATATTCTGCTACTTTCAGTTTTTACCACAAACCTAAAAATTCCTTATACACTTCCAGCCGCCGAATGACAGATGGAAATCCAACACAGATGCCCACAAAGTACAGAGCTTTCAGCGCAGATTTCCAGCGCTGCCGGTCGGTGGTAAGCTGGAGGTCAGGTGCTTAGAACAAGAACATTTTTTTGTAGGATCATAAGCCTGATGAACTGACTGCACAGATGAGAGTGGAGGTGGACTTTCTTCTTTAAAAAACTTACCAAACAATTTTTTAAACCTATAAAGTAAATAAAGCCAAGCTGCTCTCTACACTATCTTGAAGCTACAGAACAGATCAGATAAACAACCAGAGCACCGAGCATCCAGGGCATCTAAGTGTTAAAGCAACTTGACCACAGTTTGATCAAGTGTCTGACCTAGCGTCAAAATTTCTGCCCTTAAGCGCTTTTGATGCTTAAAACACCTTTGGTGTGAACACAGCATAACAGAAGGGTTTTAAAGTTCATTCTTTGAGCTACAGGTAGCTAGTGTTAGGTCCTCATAATCAGGCTGATGTGTTCTACTTTCTTAGTTGTAGTGAGAACACTGGCAGTAGCGGTTTGAAGCAGCTACAGCGGTCTGATGGACTTCTTAGATAAACCTATAATCATTTATTCTAATGCAAATAAAAGCATTTATTGTTTTTTTTCTAGATCCTGCTTGGATATTAGTCATTTAACCCTCGAAATGTTCTTCAGGACATACACACACATATATATATATATATATATATATATATATATATATATATATATATATATATATATATATATATATATATATATATATATATATATATATATGTATATACTAATACATATATTATATATAAAAAAATAAATATATATATTTTTTGTAAACTTTCTTTCACGGCACTAGTGGCTCGTTTTTTCGACAGTAGGCTGACAGGAAAGAGGTTATAAGAGAGGGGGAGACACATGCAGCAAAGAACCACAGGTCGGATTTGAACCCGGTTCGGCCACGTTGAGTACTAAGGCCTCCATACATGAGTGGTGCGCGCTAACCAATGCGCCACCTGCACACCACCAGATGCCTTCATAGCTTAAACGGCCTCTACGAGGTGTATGTTAGAGGTGGGCGTTACCGGGAATTTGTAATCGATACAATACCAATTAAACACATGTCAGTATCGCTGATATTGATACGATGCCGATACTTTTTTACCATTTAAGCTTTATGGAACTGTTGACCTTTCAGTTTTTCTGTGATTTTTATTGAATTATTACCATTGAATAATAATAGAATTAAAAATGTTCTGTTCATAGTATAGCTCAAATTATATCTTTCAGTAATTTTTTGCATTATGTGCATTTGTCTGTTGCTTTAATTCTATAAATTTCCACATTGTGAGATAAATAAAGGATTAGCCCACTTAGATAACATGTTTTAATTGGATAAATGTACTGGGTTCAAGATCAGAAGAGCAGATCAAGATCTTAATTACACTTTCTGAGTGGGCTACAGTAACATATGATATATGATATCGACTTTGAAAGTTAATTTGAAGGTGATTACTCTTATCTACCTGGATATTCTCTGGAGGTCTGAAAAGCCTCTGTCAGTGACGTCTGTCTTTGAGGGTCTATTGGGGCAATGAGCCAAGTTTATGTAGCTTGACGTTTTCTTGCTCATGTTGGTTTTTTCATGTGCTTATATAAATTGGTTGTGTTTCCAATGCATTTAACCGACTTCTTACAAACCATACTTCTTTCCCACTTCTCCATGTTTATCTGCTCCCCTGAGGAGCATCGCAGTTGTATATGTGTCTGATGGAGAGAGAGCTGAATTGGCGGGCCAGGCTGAGCCTGCGTGCTGAGCCGGCGACAAGACGGGAGGGGGAGCAGCAAAGCGCTGTAATACAGACGGAAAGACAGGTAAATCTGCTGTAGTTAGTGCATGTGGGAGAGGATAAAAAGTATCAATCTTGTAAAACAAATATTGTTCAATATCAATACCAAAGTTTTATCGATATTATCGATTTTAGTATTGATCCGCCCACCTCTAGTGCATGTGTCTTTGTTTCCAGTACACGTCGGCTGCCAAAGTAGCTGGTGTGCTTGATCCGCTCATCTGAAATCGTAAGTGCCATGGGCCATCTGTGGAAGGGATTGTGGTTGGGCTTTGGTGCCACTTGCCGTGTGTTTCTGCAGCATTGCTCTGCTGGTGTTGGCGGCTGCAGCTGGAGGTTGTTGCGGCATACGGCTTCCATCTAGTCCTCACCTGCTGGTCTGCTTTCTCTCTGGTAAGGCTGTGTTTCCACTCCTGGGGTTGTCTAGGAGCTGCAGCACTTTGGACACTCTGCTGTCTTGTTTTGACTGTGTTTGTTTGGGCCGCTCTCAACAAAACCTGTTGCTGATTGGACAGGCTGAGTGAGCAGGGCATGACTCCTCTGGCCCCATTGAAAGGCAAATTAAATTGGACAATGACAATTTGTTCTACTGTTTGAAGTGCTTTCTTTTTTTCTTTTACCATTTGTTTGCTTATTATTGAAATAACTAATGTGTTTGCTTTTGTTTTGATTTACTAATTTGTTTCCTTTTCCATTGCAAGTTTTGTTTGTTCAATTATTTTTTGGGATAATTCAAATTGCCCTTATTTCCTATTATCCCTTTTCTTTCCAGGGACCGAATAGTAGGCCTGAAGCCATGTTTTAACACAAAGAAACATTTTAAAGAAATTGTTTAATAAAACAGAACACACTATTCTGTGTTCTGTTGCATCTTGTTCTGTTTACGAATCAAATTAGCATAATGTGAACCAAATAATTAAGTTGGGAATATGTGTATCTGTGTGTGGCTGTATTGATGTCCCAAAGTTATTTGTTAAAGTTCTAATCATTTGGCTCAAGAGGTCTGCTCTTGGAAGGTCTTAGTTTCAAAAGAACTATTCTTCACTATAGTAAATGCAAAAAGGAATTCAATATTTCTCTCTGCTCTGTCAAAGTACAATTTTTTCTGAAATGCTTAGAAAAAATGTAAATGGTGTCCTATTTTGTAGAAAGTGTTGAACGCAACATTTACCCGGAGAAATCTCTGGGATTTGTTACCAGATGGATACATTTCGGTTTAATATTATGCAATTGCAACTAAAGATTAATTTATTTAATCTCTAAACATTTTTACTAACTGTAAACAACTTATTCTTAAATTATGATCAACTTTATAATTTTTCCATGACTTTGTCAGGACTATGACTTTGCATTTCTGTCAAAAGGTACCTCTGAATGCTATGCAGATGGATCATTATCTTTTGAGAGAAGCAGCGACACTTCCATTACAAGCACTCTAGTTGCCTGCAGATATGTGTGATGTGTGACAAGCTGTTAGTATTCAGGGGTTGCAAAACCTGAGTCGGGATTTTTCTCTCAGATCACAAACACGCTCACTCATTTTCTTTCCCACAAATCACCGTTTATTCTTCACACATTTACTGAAAATTACAGTTTATTTAAAGGACACAGGGAGGTCAGATAACATAGATACATGTAGCTAGAAGTTACTACTCAGTGCATGGCACATTCTCAGGGAGACGACCCATTGTGAGTCTTTGGCTCTTTGCCTCAGGAGTGTTAAAGGCAGAGAGAGTGCTGAATATTAAATGTTGAACAGTTGGCCAGCCAACTTGAGCCTTTATATTTCAAAATGTGGAGTAAATTAACCTTGCTACAATGAGTGACAAACAATAGTCTAAGTTCGGTAGTAGTAGTGAAAGTGGTAGTAGTAGTAGTAATAATAGGAGTACTTTTTTTGTCAATTGATATACTTATCACAGGAAACAGTGTCAGACCTCACCAGTGCAAAGGGTATTTCTAGAAAGATCACACATTTAGAAAGCAGTGTCCTCACTTATAATAAAACTCAGATAATAAAACAACAAATGAACAATCATGAAACAAGTTACGAGCGCCATTGCTAGCTTCCAAAAGAATATCTAAATGCATGCCATTTTACCATGAAGGTTGTCAGACAACAGATTGAATTTTGTTGAAAGTTCCAGTTTCTCAATGCTGATGTGCATATGTCTCGCTGTTTGTGGTTGTGTCTGTGTGTTTATGTGTGTGTTTTAAAAAGTGAGCGTGTAAGTCGAAGAATGTTGGCGCATGTTTTTTCCTTGTAACAGTGCGCAAGTGT
The DNA here is from genome assembly GCA_030533445.1 of Cyprinodon diabolis. NCBI lineage: Eukaryota > Metazoa > Chordata > Actinopteri > Cyprinodontiformes > Cyprinodontidae > Cyprinodon > Cyprinodon diabolis. The sequence goes on along the minus strand of CM060065.1, from coordinate 39,786,187 downwards.
GTGCTCTTAGAACGATCCTCCAGGCGACGCGGGCTGCTCCGTTATGACATGCCGTCTGTTCACTTGTATTCGTGGGGCTTTGTCTTTTTGCTGTTCTCTCCATCTGCATTCTTGCTGTTGTGTGACAGCTTTTTGTCAGATTGTCCACTCTGCACGTGGCTCTGCTGGTGTTGAATAAAAAAAAAGATTTACATTAGAAAGGCAGAAACAGTTCACCGTTTTTAAATTAATTGTGCCTGTAAGTCAATAGGAAGAAAGTACACAATTTTGCTTTTATTAAAACATAGACAAAAAAATAATAAATAAAGCAAAAAGTAAATTTCAACTGATATCCATTAACCGTTGTTATATACTTAAAAAATAACATTACTAATTGTGATTGGGAAGTTTCTTTTGGGATACTGTAACTTAGTTGGTGAAGCCAAATCAAGATGGTGCTTCAAACGACTACTCAGCCCTATATCAACTTTTTTTGCTGATAAAGGCAAGGCACATTTATTTATATAGCACAAATCAGTACAACAACAATTTAAAGTGTTTTAAAAATAACTGAAGTTTTTTATTGATCTCACATTGGAGAAATCTACCTCTGCATTTAACCCATCCCCTTGGGCAGAGGTGTTAAGTAACAAAGTACAAATACTTAGTCACTGTACTTAAGTACACTTTTTAGGTATCTATATTTTACTCCATTACTTATTTGTTTTCCAACTTCTGCCTTCTACTCATTACATTTTCACACAAGTATCTGTACTTTCTATTCCTTATATTTTCAAAACAAACATTACTCGTTACTCTTGGCTTCAGTTGAATGTTTATAAATATTTATTTCACATAATGTGCGCCGTCCAATGTAGATCATTGGCGCCATCCACATCTAGTGAAAAATTGTGTAATTGGATGAGTCATATAACGCAAACACTCATTGGTTAGCTAAAGGAAATGATCAGAAACAAGCAGGTGTTCTTCAAACTGCAAACGTGAATTGTCCATGTTATGCTACAATGTCGGATTCGGAAAAAGATGTCGAAATGTCTGAAGGGTCGGACACAGGCAAGAGCGTATCTGAAGACGGAGACCAACAAGAGCTCCCTGATCCTTTGCCCTATCTCATAGAATTTTTCGAAATTGTCAGAAAAATTTAGCTTTCAGTTCATCTAGTGGCATCTGGCTGTTTTTTTTTTTCAAAGGTTACTTTATATTTTTATACCTTAAGTAGTTTTTGGAGCACATACTTTTTCACTTTTACTTGAGTAACGAGGTCAAGTTGATACTTCAACTTTTACCAGAGTGTTTTTAAACTGCTGTATCTATACTTCTACTTAAGTAACAAATGTTTGTACTTTTGACACCAGTGCCCTCGAGCGGCACCTGGGGAGCAGTTAAGGGTCTTGCTTAGAGACCCAGAGTGGCAATCTGTGGAAGTGGGGCTCAAACTCAGAACCTCATGATTCCAAGGTCTATGCCCCAACCAATAGGCCTCCCCTCCTCACTTACATTAATTAAACAATGAAATAGAAAGTTATATAAAAGCATAATAAAAGCAAGTAAAGATAAAAACATGATAAACACAGGTACTAAACCAAATAAAACAGTTGGACCACAAATTTCAACTAATAATTCCTTAGTTAAAGTTTAACTGGCAGGTGGACATACTGAAACGACCTCTCAAAACACATCTGTATATATTTAGGTGCTGATTTATATACTGGCAGAAGGATTTAACTTCTATTATCTAAGCTGCGGGGAGCCAGTGTAAGGGCTTCAGCAATGGGCTGGTGTGCTCTTTTTCAGCAGCGATTTGGATCAGCTGCAGCTGTCTGATGAACTTTTTAGGGTAACCTATGAAGACACTGTTGCAGTAATCAATTCTGCTAAAGAGAAATACATGCGTGTGTTTTTTATAGATCACATTTGGACACCACCCCTTTAATCCCGGAAATTTTCTTTAGGTGTTAAAAAGCTGATTTAGTTACTGACATGATGTGCCTCTAAAGGTTCAGGTCTGAGTCCATCACGACACCAAGATTTATAACATTATAGAAATAAATAATGGCGAAGAAATAACTAGGGTAAAAAAATACAAAGGAAGAATAACACAGACAAAAACATGCACATAAATAAATACTTAAAAATATAAGTAATTAAAAAAACAAACTTCAAGATTATAAAGGACAAAAAAAATAAATAAGGTAAATATTACAAAGGCAAATAAATAAAGAAGCTAATTAAAAGAGTTATATACATTTATGTCTCACTGAATAATTTAATTTCTACTTACATTTATTTGTTTATTGTATTTTCGGTGGCAAATAATTGTATGCTTATTTATGTATTGAGCATTTATTTATTTATGTATTTATTTTAATATATGGCAGAGTCAGTCCTCCATAGTATAGTGCTGACTTGTAGTTTACTCAGTGGCCTTGACATCTTCCACTAGTAGGTTCCAAATGGTTATTGCTGTTCTTCTATATCAAAAGATATCCCTTAAAAGAAGGGTGGAAGGAAAAAGTGTGATATAGTGGAGAGATAAGAATCCAATCTGTTTGGTGTTTAGTTTCTAGAACCAGTCATGACTTGTGGAACATGCATCAACCAGCGAACATTAAAGCACCGCATGCCTCCACTTTAAGGCAAGCTTTATGGAGTTCCTGATTTCCTTTTACAGCAGGACAAAGGTACCTTGCTCATCACTAAAAGTGCTACGACCTGCTTTAATGAACAGTTTCTCTGTGCCACCTCAGCCAGAAAACTGACCTTAGCCGCATAGACAATCTGAGAGGTATTGTGAGAACAAAGATTAGAAACCAAGCGCAACAATGCAGGTAAGCTGTTAAACACAGGGCTTCAGGAGTTAATTAAGAGAATCCAGCAAAAAGTAACTGCAAAGGAGGAGTATATATGCCAAACAGAACAATGTATGGAATAATCAACTGATTGGGAGCAGGTGTGGACAGAAGGATTTAGAATAGAGCAAGGGGAAAGGAGACTGGCACAAGGGGGCAACAGATGGTAATCAAGAAATATAACAACACTTAAATATAACTAGAAAACAACTTAGGTGATACTAAATGGAAATTAATCTAATGACTCAGAAAACACAGAAGAACATAAATCAAGTATTAACTGAAAACCAAACAGAAAATTTGAAAAGAACCCAAAATCCAAATCAACATATCATGACAATAACCTGGACTCCTTCACATGGCAACAGTAGCAAAGGATGATGTAACACCGCTTTGATGCAGTGCTGTAATGGAAGTGAGGAAAGTCCTAACTAAGTATAAATTTTTTATATTGTACAGTACACAGAAGTGCTCTTCAGAAGGTGATAATTTCCTTTAAAAACATGTTTGTTTTAATTGGTATTACATTAATATTTTCTTGGAAGAAAATGTTTGCGTTTTTAATAACAGATTTTCAAAAGTCAACATTAATAAGCTTGAAATTTGAATATGCAGTGATTGTTTCTTTGTAGGCATGGGACTTTATTCTTCATTCTTCTTACCTAATGTAAATCATAGCATGGGCAGTTAGATATGCATTATTATTATTATTTTTTTTTAACTTTATTTATTTGGTCATGCTCAGCAGCATATTAGCATTTAAAATATATTTCAAATTAAAAAAGAAAACAAATGTTTTTCAATATCATTTTAGGCATTTTGGGTGGTAAATCTATTGTAGTATACTTTTCTAGATCTTAAGTTTATAGGCAGCAAATATGCAGTGATATCTCTCAACAGCTTCACATTGAGGTCAGCAGTTTTGTTTCTTTTTTGGTAAATGGCTCCTTTGGATAAATAACAGTTTGTACTTTGCTGTGTACCGTACTATGGATGGTGAGAAGTGTTTCACACATAAATTATTGATCTGGAAACTCTAGCTGCTCTTTTTTTTCTTTTTGCTCTCTGTAGTATGTGTCTGAAATGCTGTGCACACAATTTAACCATCACATCCTCTTAGCTTACAACGGAGAACTTCCAAGCTGATGATATGTGATGGCGTGTGGTCTTCCTGTTACAGTTGTTTTCACCCTGTGTCTTATAAAATTCATGAAGGCTTACAGAAAATCGTGTTAATTCTGTTGCAGGATTTTAACCAAAAGCCACTGCAAAGTTACTACAGATGCTGTTGCAGAAGTAAATTGAACCTTACTAAAGTTCCTTATTCATAGCAGAGTAAATCGTTTTCAAATGTAAAAATCCCAAATGAAAAAGGTTGCCCTTTTATTACGATCTGAAATAATCTTTTTCTTTTATTTGTGCGCTTACAATTCAACGACAAAATTACTCGGAATTCTTATTAATTTTCCCTTTTTGATTTGAAGTCAGAATCCAGAGCAGCTTTTCCTGCCTTTTCAATAATTGAAGTCACACTTGGCAAGGACATTTTAAAGAGCTGAACACAGTGTATAAAAAAACAATTCTTCGAGCATATGTTTAGTGCTTGCAAATGTCACTTAAGAAAATGCCTTAAGGCTTTCTGCCTGCTAAGAAGCTGTTATATATGACCCTGTTTGTCACTACGCGATTGTTTGTCCACAAGAAAAATGGAGCAGAAAATGCAAATGAACAGTGATTTTAATCCAGTTCTTGTCAGAGCAACATGAAAATTTTTTCATCTACTACAATAATGTAGTAAATGTAAATGTAGATCACCAGTAAATACTCTATAATGAATAGCAAAGCTCCTTTCTGATGAAAAAAAAAATAAATAAGAGGTTCAGAGGTTCTAATCTAAAAGCATATTTTGTGAATTATTGACAGCAAAAGCTGCATTTTTTTATACAGTAAGTCTCTTACATCTACAGGGTAACTCCCCCAGGAACATTTAAATGTCTGTTATAGAGAGCAATTTCTATTTATTCATGCATTGTTTTGCTGTTTTTAATAAATCCTAAAACGTTTCAAAGAGAAGCTAAGTACTCATTATTTTTTCCTTCACTATTTGGGCCATATTTATCATCTGTGTACTCATTTTAAAAGCAAAGACCATTCCTTAGAGATTATAGTTTTATTTTTGGACCTATTCAAACCGCTGATTCTAACTGATATTGTGCGCCTACATAAAAGCCCTAATACAGTTCCATTGATTGTGCCTCTCAAAAGTGTTCATCATACTGTAGGATCTACAACCTTAAATTTTTTTATTATACTGTGCAATAGATCAACAAAATGTAACATATTAAAGGGATGTGTCAAGGAGAAAAGTTTTATTTTTCACATTTTCTTTTACAAAATAATAAAAAAAAAGCTGTGAAAGTGTGACTTGTATTTTCCTTCTGACGCATGAATATTTTTTAGAACTGCTGCAAATGTAGCTGTATGGTATATCTTTAAAGTATTTCTCCTGCAGTTTTGCACAACAAGGGGCTACTTACAGTATTTTGTCAAACACATAAACCTAAATGGCCCATTCTAATATATTTAGATTATTTGATCTGAACCAATCTATTGCATCTTTACCATATAGATGCCAATGTGCCTGTTTAAGATTGCTACCCAGCCGGAAAGTGAACCTCAATCCTAGACTATCCTAACTGTGAAAAAAAAAAGGTATTATGTTTTGGTATATCTGTGGCTGCATGCTTATCAGCTGTCAAAGGTGTAGTGGAGGATGTTCTATTTCCAGGTGGATCATCAGAAAAAATCTTCCTCCTGTCAATTGTTCAGGTGATATGTTTACATAAGGCCGTCCCACGTGCTTGTCCCATTTTCACTTAGCGATGTGATTCTGAGATGGTGGAAAAATAGCAAATTGTCTTTTGGAAAGTACGCTTGTATGAGCGATGCAAACAGGAACTTTTAAACAGAGCATGCACAAGGAGAATTGGGCTTTTGCATGCTCTCTCTCACGCGTTTAATAGGCATCCCCTCTCTGGAGCAGGTACATGGTTGTGCATCTGCATTTTTTTTAAAGTGGAGAGAGCGGGTCTTTTCAAATATTCGTGAAAATCCTCTACTATTCCTTTAACATCCGCCTAGTTTAAGTAATACTCACGTTTTTTTTTTTGCTTACAAAAAGGGAAACTCAAATAACTAAAAAACTGCAAGGCCAAATTATAAGTGTGATACATCCTTTGAAAGATGGTAATGTGCGGTGGGCAGGTTTGGGGTTGTCCCCGGCTCTTGCGAAGAGGATGCCTCTGCAACCTCTGCAGGCTTCCTCAACACCAAGTTGTGCTTCCACCTGTACCGACCTTGGGAGAGTGCAATCTTACAGCCGGACAATATGTACTGGAGGCTTGCATTGATATTATTGCAAAGTGAGCAGCTCTTTTCATTACCGAACCATTGCTGGAGGTTGCATGAAATGGCAGGTTGTCACAGGTGTCTCTGATTAAGAAGCTGAGTCTGGGTTGGGGGTTTTTCAACAGATCAGACCATGACATGGGTCTGTCTGAGATGCCCTCCCATGACAACAAGCCTCCCTGTCTGCCCCGGGTAGACAGCCGTGACATGGAGATGATCCAGTTCTGTCCTGGCCACTTCTGCCACCACCATATCTCGCCTTTCCCCAAACCTGCATGACCCAGAACACTGCCCACCACCTTGCGATGTTTTAGCCTGCTGAATGCCAAGTCGACCTCTTGCTGGGCTTTCCACTTCCTCCCTGTTTATACATGGGAGCCAGCTGTTCTCACCAGTTGGTCGGTGGATTCCCTCAACTCTAGTACCAATCGGGCCTTCTCCTGCCTGTATCCCTGGCTGATAGACTGCAGTGACAGCCACTTCGTAATGAGTGAGTTGGCCAGCTTGTCCAAAGACATGCTTGATAGCAGGCATGTGTCATCATATAACTTTTTTTTGTGTCATGTCAACCACAACTGCTTTAGGACTTTTATTTCTTGTGTCACCAACACCTCCAAATCTCTCCAAATGCCCTGAATTAATGCTAAATGGTGTTAATTGCTTTTACACAAAATTTTGACTCATTAAATCACACTGAAGCATATTTTTAAAATTTTCCTAACATTTCCCTCAAATAATCTAATGGCGCACAAGGATCCAGTCTCTCCTGCATGCTGTTGTCAAAGTCTGTTTATCAGATCTGCATTATTCAAATTAGCCATGCATACCATAGTTTAAAAGCTAATATCATTGGCTACAAAGACAATTATGTGAGGTCTTAACCAATAGCAGACTTTATGAAGCATATGACTGATAGGGAGTGCTGGTTAAATTTCAAGAGCTGCCCTGGAGTCAAATCTAAACAATAATAGATGGGGATACTTTTATTTTGTAGGCTGGAAAATAATAAAAATGAACATCAAACGGAAATGCTTGGGTAAGCTGGTGTTATTAGCAAGACAGTTAGCTTCAGCTTCGAGGGTCAGATATGTCTGATGATTGAAAACTGACTTTATGTGGCCATTTTCTTATTATGGACTATTTTTATTACAAATACAAATACTTTTAATCTTTTGACCCTTATGGGAATGGAACAGTCTATGGCCTCAGGACCTCTTTGAAGGTAAAAAACAGAAAATTCAGTTTAAAAAGGATGATTTAAAATGCTGCTATATCCCTACTTATTGTGCTTTGGTGCTTTTGGTGTCCATAAAATGAACCTAGTGGTTAGATTGTCCAGAATCTAAGCTTTCTAATGATGTATAGCATGTCTACATTGGTTAAAATGTAACCATTGTTATATTCATGCGTACTGCTGTGTTTAATGGAAATAGAAATCTAATGTAGGTCGCTTCTGTTCTGTCAGATCAGCATACCTCATCAGACCAGCATACCCATAATAATACGCATGCACGAACATGCACAAAGGGACCTTTAAACTAGTTCTGTTAAATTTGCAGATCAGGCTGTAAAGATCAGCATACACTTAACCGTTGTATGACAATCTGGCAGGTTAGCTGCTACGTCAGGGTGTGAAGTAACGAACACAAAAAGCAAAGCTGTCCGTGTTTAAAGCAATTTAGCTTTAAACTTTTTTTTTTTAAACTTTTTGTTTATTACATCACACATAAATAAACTAACCAACTTGACTTTTGATATGCTTTTCTGGTAAGTTTGTTTGTTTACCTTCAGCTACACCTTTTTGTTTATTATATCAAGCGTAAATAAAGTAGACTTTCTTCCACTTATAATGTCAGACATATGGGTATGCAAATCTGACATCTTGCGCATGCCTATTGACTATGAGTATGCTGGTCTGACAGGGTATGCTGATCTTACAGAACATCGGCTACCCGGTGGATTTTAAGAGGACAATTTCTTACCTATATCTGACATTGCTTAGTTTTCATTCTTATAAAATATTAAACTATCAAATGAGCATCTTGCATTTGCTGGGAAATATGCCTCACTTCAAAATAATGAAGGCATCCTATTGCTTAAGAGATATGCTTCTGTATCCTTACTAGAAAAGCTGGAGAGTAAAACTTCTTTTAGAGTGAAAAAAAAGTTTTGGGAGATTTATGGATCTTATATCTAAAATTTCTATTAGTTTTCTCAAGTTTTGATACACCTAAGTCATTTCTCCTTTGATCGCTTCTTAAAGAACATCTTCATATAAAGCTAGAACTGCTCAGGTTTTCAGTCTCATAAACCAAACATGAAAACACATAATGAAGGTAGACTGTTAGAAACAGGGAGAGGCTTAATCTAGATTGATCCCCTGGGACCGGAATGCAAATTACGACTAATCACATTGTTTACTACACCCTGAATGGCAAAGAGCTGTGAATGAGGGGTGCTGGGAAAAAGCTGCTTGTAAGCTTGGTTTCGTAAGCCAATTAAAAAAATAAATAAATTCCAGTGTACTAAAGACAACCCTAGAAAGAGAGGAATACTGGCAAAGCTTTTAGATTTCACTTTTTGAAAAGAGTTAGAAAATCTGGTAAAATTATGTCATGAAAAACAGATTTTCTTTTCAAATAGTGTTTATGATTAATGCAGATTTCACAAGTTCATAAAACACTGAAATACTCTAAGTAAACTATATATTTTTAATTCTTCACAAGTAAATTATTACATCTGTTTCTGCACACTGACCAACAATCTCACTATTGTAACAAAAAAGAAATCCTATTGAAAAAAGAAATCATTAAAAAAATACAATCTAACAGAGCCAAACATTGGATTCCGGTCTTAATGTTCCTACATTCTAGGACAAATATGGTGGTTCCAAATATGGACTTCTGCCACATGATTTGAAGACAATTGCTGAGGCACAATGTATTGCACCACATTTAAAAAGAGATGAATTGTTTTGCTGTGCCATCTGGTGCCGTCAAACAGGTGTGACTCAGTTCAATAATAGATTGACTGAAGCAAATATTCATAGATCTTGACAGACTATAGAAAATCACACACCGTAGGTGACATTGGCACATTAAGCATTTTATTTTGCTGGATATGTAAAGTTGTCAACTTTTTGAATATGGGTGTTGTCTTTTTTTACATTATACTTTAATGTCTTTAGCTCAGTGTTTGTCTGGAATTAAGTAGTTACTTAGTTAATGAAGTTTTTGATACCTTTATTGAATTATAGTTCTTTGAAATTGACTTTCCTTGCATTTTAAAGTTATCTCCTCCTCATGCCCTCTAAAGTTTGTGGTGTAAACATCCAATACACAGCCTAAATATGGTGAATATTGAACATAATATCCATAAATTACATTCTCTCCTCTCTAAACAGCAATCATCAGAAGTGCACCAAGTATTCAGTGATGCAGCAAATTAACCCACAGTGTAAAAAAGTCTCTTTAATTACATTTAACCAAGTCTGAGTTCTTTATGGAAAGATTGGCTCAATATAAAATAAAGTGAAGCATACCTGCTGAACGTCTGGTAGGTTTTTGCTCTCTGAAGCTGATCCGGCCGTCTGATTCTGAAAGCATTCAGCTGCGGTCTTTAGGAGGAGAACAAAAGCATGTCAGTGCATTGCACAGATTCATTTTTCATCTTTTTTTAGCCTGATGAACTCAGTTAACACTAATAGAATGAGTAAACGTGTATCAGTGAACCATTACCACAGATTTGTTTGTCACCAGAAAGAACTTGTGATACAACAAAACAATGCGAATACAAATAAAAAAATAATATAAACTAATATAATATAAATAATATAAACCTTACTAAGTTTTCTCAATTGTAAATTTAGTAAGGTTTAAATATTTATTTACAGGGAAATTTGTTTTGTAATTATTACGATTATTCGATTGTTTTCTTGAATGGTTTAATAAAAATTGAGAGCTAACAAATTCATATTTAAAAAAAATAAAAATAAAAAATACAGACCCGGTTCTCAAAATAATGTATTATTGCACTATATTTTCCTGCATCTAAACTTTTCATTCTCCTTGCTCAGTAGCAGAGGAAACAAACAGCAATCCTGCAGCACTTATATTTGAGTAGAGGGATCGTAATAAAAAGCTGAATCCCACAGATCCCCATTCGACCACACATAGAAGTGGGAATTGCGGACAAATAGTTCAATCTTTGTTTCATCAGAACAGAGAATTTTGCCTCTCACAGTTTGAGAGGTTCAGCTAGCTGTGGCCAGACTCCCAGTGGTCTCTCAAGTCTCTTTTAGTGAGCAATGGCTTCTCCCAGGCCTCTCTAACACAAAAGCCAGACTGGGTAAAAAATGTATCAATGGATACCGGTCTGTGAGGCTTACCCCTCTCCACATCGAATTTCAGTAATCGCTGGCAATAACTTGTAGAAACACCAGTCTAACCTGAAAATATTTTGTCTAATTAACCTCTCTGAAAGGGTAAGCAGGTCTAGAAAATATGTTCTGAACCTCTTTTAATAATTAAATATATCACATTTTATATTTTTATTTTCTTCAGTCTTACCTGAACCCTCTCCACTATGTTACATATTAATACTTTCAGACCTTACAGATGAATTTTTGCTCTTTTTTTGTATCCAGTGAATTCAATTAAACACACAGACTCCTATCATGTTGCATAACAAATTCAAGGACTATCAACAAAGAACAGCCAGGCTTGTGCATTACGATTCAGGTTACAAAGAAAAAATGTCTAGGTTATCAGAAAAAATCATGACTAAAGTTGGCTGAAAATACAATTATTGCCATACCAGGTTCAAAACAGACCATGGTATTGTTTTTAATAAGATTTATTTTTCCTTTTCTAGTGAAAACTTAAACAAAGGTTTAAAGGCAGTAACAATATGAAAGCACCATAGCAGTACAGTCCGCCACATTATAAATCCCATGTCAATGGTAAATGTATTCCTTTAGAGCTTTCTTCAAAGTGTTTTTTATTTTCTGAAATTTATCTGCTTCGGAAAGCTAGCTTGATTATGATGTTTCCTTTCTTTTTGTTTTCTAGGAGAACTTCAGTTTTTCCATTGTACAATCAGAACTTCTTTTTTTCCAAAGCTTTTTGCCCATAGTTTTAGATATTATGCCACTGGAAGTACTTTTGCTGGTAATATTTCCTGTTTGGATATTTGTAATGTGTAACTATAGCAAGTTGTTTTTTTAAACCCAGTGTCAGCTCCTTAACATCTCTGAAGGTGAAAAAAAAAACCTCAAAATACTTCTGCAGGAACTAGAGAAGAGTTAAGAAGGATACCATGAGAAGAGCGGAGCAGGGGTAGAAGAGAAGATAATAGAGGAGGAGAGGTGCAGGAAATGTAAGCCATCTCTTATCGTAATGGGCAATGTGTGAACTTTAGGAAACAAGAACTCGAAGAAGAAGAACTCCAAGCAAGGATCCGGCCAGAATATCAGCAATGCGGCGTTATGTGTTTTACCACGAAGGATTGTTTCTCTGACTAAGGAACTCTCTAGAGCAGGCGTCACCAACATGGTGGCCCTCAGGGGCCATATGGGGTGCCCACAGCATCTTCTGAAAACTATATAACTCACCAGTAAGCAAAGACTGAAATTCAATTTTATTCTGTTGCTATTTTTTAAACATTTATAGAGCATTTCATCATTTTAACCATACAGAATATTAAAGGATCCAAAGTGATTTCAAAATGACAATATAATAAAGGAAATTACGAGTTAAAAGAAAAAAAAATATTTATATGTTTATTATGTATGAAATATAGGTAAACGCCTGCTCCCTCCAGTTCACAGGTCAGTATTAGCAGCCCTTCCTATGTCTTAGTAGGAATGAAGTAGCCCTCAGTCTTTAAAACGTTGGTGACCCCAGCCTCTGTGGATGATTTCACAAAAAAATGAAGAGCACTATAGATAACAGTGAGCATCCTCTTCAGAAGACTTTAACACCATCAGTGTCTTCAGTCAAAGGCTTCTCCAGATCAGATGAAATACAAATCACTACTGCAGATCCTCCTTGCCCACAATTATCCACATCTACAACAGGTGGGAAAAAAGGCTGATGACTTACTTAAACATTTAATTTCCTTTTGGGATAAATAAGATATCTATGGCTTTACTTGAATTGATTGATTTTTTGCCAAGGTCAAAAATAAGATCTTATATTCTAGTACAGCTGCAGTCAGAAACTACAAAGAAGGCATCGGTGCAAACCAGAACCCTTGGATGAACATGAGACAACCTCCCACGATATAAGTAAAAGAAAAAAAGGGTGCACCATGGCAGAGAATAAAATAATACGTAAAAACAGAGCTGACTGTATACTGAAGATAACCTTTGATCTCTTTAGTTAAAGGACTATGAAAAAGAGCTGACTCTCTGTGTGCGCAGCAAGCACACCTTCAAGTTAAGAGGAAAGCTGGGTAGGATCTGTTTTCAAGCTAAGCATCACTTTAAAAAAAGTTGCCTGCTCTACAAAGGCATCACTTACATAAAGATGGAGCATATTTGTAAATTATTTATTGTCTCTTCAATGTAAAAAAGGGGCATTTTCCCACAATAAACTAAATCACTAGACATTATAGTCGCAGACTTGGCCAGTAATGCTGCCTAACACTTTTAAAGCTAAGACTTCTGCATTTTTCCAATAATAAAAAAACTGCTCTTAAGAAAAAAAAGAGTGCAATTAGCACGTCAGTATCATATATATTGTTTTGATTATCTATTTGCGTTATTAGAGGAGGGCATCTGTTTCTTAAGCATTCCTGTGTTATGAATTAATTTTATATGTGTTTAATATATTGTTTGTTTTATTTGCTTGAATAAATAAAAAAATAATCTCTTAACATCAGCTGTGCTGCTGACATCAACACCCTTGTTTATAGATGTCGGAGATCAACCAGTTTTCCAGTGTAGTCCTGTTTCTCTGACTGTGACTTGCTGGATGTTTTCTCTTCGTCCTCTGACATGGGAGTTGGCTCGGAGCTTGTCTGCCTGGCTCTGTGTTTCCTGGACAGGGCCAGCTTTTACAGTTGCTTTTTCTATGTCTGCTTCTGTCTCCTTGAAGTCAGCCTCAGCAGATGGCCGTTCTCACTGAGCCTGGTTCTGCTTGAGGTTTCTTCCTGTTAAAAGGGTGTTTTTCCTCTCCACTGTCGCTACAAGCATGCTTAGTATGAGGGATTGCATTCGAGTCAATGAGTCGATGCAATCAACTGGTTTTTAGATAGAAAACTTTGAGTCGATTTTACTGTATGATCTGGTGAACTGTAAAGTGCCTTGAGATGAAACGTGTTGTGAATTGGCGCTATATAAATAAACTGAATTGAATTGAACATGTGAACTGCAGCAGCTCTAAGCAAAAAAAATATATACTAGAACAAGATTTTTAAGATTCATAACATCATAGCTGCAAACATTTAAGCTTTGTTTGAGACATTTTTTGGTGATAAACATAAATCCATAAAAATTAAGATGGAATACATTTAGAGTTAAAACACAACACAAACAGGGCTATAATCCTTCTACTGTAAACCCTATGAGAAGAAATTCAGGTAATGATGTCTACTAAAGGATCAAAGGAAATTCTGAATGAACACCATCACTAAGATAAAACTTGCTAAAATTATTACTTCAAATTAGTCAATTTATTAACCATAATGGAAGCACTTGAAGTAAATTGGTCAATCGGATTTCTGACGAGGGAGCCTGAATTTCATGAAAAGATGGAGCTCATGAATACAAGCCCTGTGGCGACATAGGCCATTACCCATTAATTACTTCGAAAGCTCACCTTTTCCATCTGGCACTCTTTAACTTCGACACCCTCTCTCCTCATTTCAGTGATGTTCATTGGTGATTTACTGGAGTTCACAATTCTCTGAACTTTGGAGATATCCTGTAGGAAAAAAAAGAAGCCTTTAATTTTTGAAGTTAAAAAGACTAATAAACTAAGCAGCAATGAGGGAAAGTTTTTTACTTGATGCGTTATCTACATATGCTCCCCATTTAAACTGAATTTTATCATTGAAATGTGTAATTTAATGTGAATGTACAGTATAACTTGAATATATCAGATTAGAATACAATAGAGGTGGACTGAAATATTTCATTTCTTAGTTTGAGGATTTCTTTTAATTTAGGTTTGAATATCTTTTTTTTGGGTCAAACTTCATAAATTACCATAGAAGGGCACTGTAAAATAGGCTTCCTATTTGCTGCAAGAATGGAGTCTCTCAGGAAAATGTCTCAAACGAGCTTCCACAGCAGCCAGGTCAGGAAGTTCAGCAGCTTTCTGATCTGGCTGCTGTGCTCTGTTCCCGCAGTAGGTTACTGGTGCAAGACCTTATTCTTCCTTATATGCGGTACCAAATGCTAGATATGTGTTCCAAAGTGAAATAGTCAAACAAAACATTTCAGCAAGGCCTCAATAACAGTTACACTTAGACCCAGGGAAGCTGAGAACACGGGAATGTTAAACATTTAGTTGCTGCAGGACAAAGGAAAAACACAATCAAAGCAAAAAAAAAAGAGAAAAATTCTCTGCTTCTGTATTTTCCAAATAGTTGTACATGTTTCCCAATATAAATTTAGGGTAATAAAATGTATAAAGGTTGTAAAATTATACTCTACATATTTTTTATAAATGAAAAAAATATTTTCTCAGTAATATTTATTACTGACTTTATTTTATTCATAGCATGGTGCCATGCTTATCAAATCCACAAAGCCAACAAATGCAGCCTTTTTTGTCCCCATGATCTAAAGGAAATGTCCCGTCTATCCTTTGTGGACTACCTTATCCCATAATTCATTGTGGGTCGAAGCAAGCCGTGTCGGATCTGCTTGGGTCCTGCGCATGCCAGTGATGTTTCCCTACATGATTGGCTGAACATCGCCACATGATGTAAAACGTAGTGGTTGCCCAGACAATGATAATAACATCACGCATCATTCATGTGCTGAGTCGGGAGCATCCGTAGCGTTAGCATGTCTAATGAGCGATGAAGTTTTACCTGATTGATAACAAAACTGAAAAAAATGGTGAACAAAGTAACTGTTAGACCAGGGGAGCCCAACTAGTCAATCGTGGGCGGAGTTTCAGTTGATCGAGTTTTACAATGTAGACCTATTTATGGCTATGACAAAAAAAATCAAATCATTGATCACGAGAGGCCAATGTGTATTTTCATAATAATAGAATGAAAAGTAAAAAGTATGCAGGGAAACTTCTTTATGCATGCTGATTGCTGGGCATGGTTTGCCACAGTTGCTAGGTTGTTACCAGGGACTCTAAAGTGCGAAGAGGAATCTGAAGAGATAATGAGATAATGACATCTATCACAACTGATGTGGCTCTATCTATGGTTGGGTGCACTGCTGGATTTGTTGCTCTGTTCAAGCGGTCTGAAACTTTCCCAGATTTTTGGAGCTACAGCTGCATCATTCATCAACAACAACTGTGCTGCAATATTTTAAATATGAAGCCTGTTATGGACGTTACGAGAAAAATCGCTTGCTCTGTTCGGACCAGGAGTTTTCAGAGGCGTTTATTCCGTGCACAGCTCGAGGAGGCAGGTGCAGACCACACTGATCTGCTACTGCACACCGACGTCAGGTGGTTGAGCCGTGGCAGATTCTTCGAAAGATTTTTGGAACTTCTGCCGAAATTAAAGAGTTTCCCATTCTGCTGTATGTTACATCTTCATATCCACATAGTTGACAGTGATATAAACATATGACTGTATTCTAACGTTTTTTGTGTTTTTATCTCTACTGGACTGTGTGTGCATCAATTGGTTTATTTAGATTTTTTGACTGCATAGCCTTTGTCTGGAGATCTTGACCGCTCTTTTCTGTAGTTTTGGTGAGTCTGATGAGTGAGTGAGAGTGAGAGATGGTGTGAAGTTCTTATGAGATTGTTAAGTTCTGTTTTTGCAACCTATTTTTTGACAATTGATAATGTCCTTGTTTGTTGGACTTACTGTTGATTCTCCACCTGTGCAAATAAAAAACAAATACTGCCCATCCCTTGCGTTTGGCTTGGTAGATCTCGGCATGCCATCAACTTCAAAAGCAGACCATGTGTTAGACCATGATATGAAGGGTGAGAGCTGTGTAGCCCTGTGGCTAGCTGTGTTCAAGAGCTAACAGGTTAGCCTCTTTCATCTCCATCAGTTAGCCATATTAAGCTACACTACTTTTGAATTTGTATCAACAACAACCGTTCATTTCCTACTTGGAACTGATTACTGTTTTCTTTGTCTAAAATCTTTATGAAAGTAATTTTATTAAGATGTTCCATTTATCCTTCTCTGCCCTCAGATCTTAATAAAATTAACAAAAATGTATTTAAAAAAATCTCAGACTTTTTTTTCACCTTGTAAAATGGCAGAGCTCAGTCTGTCTTAGAAGGCAGTGCTTTCCTTCAAGACTGACAATGATTGCTTTCTACTTTTGTCTACTTTAGATCACCAATGAAATGTGAAATAATTGCAAATACAGGTAAAAATATGTTGAGAATCCAAAAGAGATTAGATCCTTAAGAAACAGGTGCAATAAAGTTTGTCTGAGTGGGGTTGCCATATGTGACGTCATAAGAAGGGGCAGGGCCCCGAGCAGATCTGACCGCCCTACCAGATCTGGCCTGGGATTTTTTGGTCCCAGCCCAGCCCTGGTCTAAAGCTCAGCTTTAACAATAGTGCAAGCCGCTCTGTCATTCTAGGGATGCTGAGTATTAGTATTTATTACAATTCTATTTATTAAATACTAGTTAATATTATTTAGAATCATTCATTGTTTGACAACACTACCTCTGTACAACACTACATTTGATTTACTTGAGCTAAAGATTTACACTGGATTGGAAGGTAACTTCCTCTTTTTATTATGAAAGTAATACTAAATAAGTGAGGATTATTATGTGTTTTTTTCTATATTAACGTAAAAATAAATTAGCTGTGTAGAAACTATATTTTTCAAATTATTTGTTTTTCTTACAACTTCAGTCAAAGTGGGTCAAACATGGGCTTTTGACAGCATAAAGAAAAATTGTTGCAAAATAAAGGGAGGTGGTCAGAGCCTACTTCTGTCAAACCTCATACCATTTGAGTCAGCTGAAGAAACCTCTTTTTAAAAGGTTCAGTGGAAATGACGTCACCTGAATGAAGTGACCACTTTTTAGACATTTCATAAATTATTTTCCAACTTTTGACATGATCTGTTTTGATCAGCCACATTTTCTTAAAATGGAATGGGAAAAGATGCTTTTTAGATGTCATTTTCTGAAGTGGTCTTTTGGTAGAAACCTGATGTTAAACTAAGAACATTTATTATTCAGCAATTTCTAAGTAAATTGAATTCCACTGCAAATCTTAAGGAAAAAAATAGAATAATGTGATATAATTTATAACATAATGGCTCAGTCTACATTCACTTGAGAGGCTGACAGATGCTTTTGAAACTGGCAGCGCTTGCAGATATATTCACATTCCATGATGAAGCCAAAAGTGTGTGCAGGGCAGAGGATCAAACTTCACACATTGAAAAGACGCTGCTAATGTGTCATATCCAAGCACAGTGAATAGAAAATGTCAAACTGGGCAGCAAATCAATTTTCATTGATAAAAAATAGCCTATATACACAACCAACTTGGCACTTATTGTTAGCATATACATTAGAGGTGATTCTGGAGAGAAAAAAATCATGTTATGCTGAAGTTGAGATGAACTTATCAAATAAATCAGAGGTGTCAGAGCTCTGCAGTTTCAATCCTGAAGGATGTGAAATATTTAGGCTGTAAAAATGAGCTCACAGCTCACTTAATCTTTCAGAAGGTATACACAACATTTTGGATTCAGATTTTACAAATATGAGAGTGGATATTGTCAAAAATAATTGGTGTACAAGTGTTTGGTGATTTGAGTGTTTTATTGTGATCTATTTACCAATACTATTTAAAAGTTAAATGTTTATTAATATTTCTTTTGAAAATGTTTTTATTTCATTTCAATTACATTTGTTTAACATACATAATATACATAATTACGTATGTATATTTATATTTAAGCAAATAAGTAAAATGTATTTATATTATATTTAAGTAAGTCATCATTAAAGCGCAGAGAGCAAAGCATAAAATTGTTTGAGTTTCCCTTTCTGGCTTGGTGCTCTCTGCATCTAATGTATCATCTCACATGACTTTGATGAAAATTGCACACTATTGGACCACAAGCCTTGGCTCTCACCCAAGACTGTTAAATATGAAGCAGCTTCTATTTGAATGTTGCTGATCTCTGCATCCTCTTGCTAATGAATCTTTCACCAGCAGGAACAGCTTTATGTGTGTCAGTATTTGTGTAGGATAAAACATCTGAAAGTCTTATTTATGGAATAAAGACAAACTAAAGCCTTCTGTTTACTCAGGCTATATGACTGGGCCGCAAAGTGGAAAGAATTGAATTAAGAGGTATCAGAATATGTTTTAACTAGATAAACCATGCCCAGAAAATTGGGACATGGCGTTTGTTTTAAAAAAAAGCATGGAATATGGTTGTTATGAATTAAAGCTACAGTGTGTAACTTTTAGCGACATCTAGCTGTCAGACTGCAGACTGCAGCAACATGAACATCTCCCCCCCATCGCTTCTCCCCCCCAACAGTACGGCGAGCGTTACGGGACAAAATGTCTTCCACGACGTCCGCATCACCTACCTTCTCAAGTGATGAGGTTTGTTTACATAGATAATTTTACAGATAGTATTTCATTATTCTGTGTAGGGTATAGATTTCTTGTAGACTTAAGATAATAAATATACCCGTTATTTTTTCTACATCGTTGTGACATTTTGGCGATCTCGCAATCACTAGTTTGTTGGCTCTGCGCTGGCGTAGCGCAAAGATGTCTGCCTCCATGGCTGCGAGACCCGCTCCTATGTAATTATAAATAACAAATTCTAAGGCAACGCAAATATTAAGGTTAAGAGGCTGAGCTCGTAGATGATGATAAAATAACATAGTTATGTATAATATATCACATTTCTGACTGTATATCCCTGTAATTATTACACACTGTAGCTTTAAGTACTCTTTAACTTGGTTTTGAATGTTAAATATTAGAAACAATATATGTGTGTTCAGCACCTTCCATGATCACTTGGATCTATGTCCTTTCAAGACTAATTCAACAGTGTAGTCCACAGCTATGAGATAAATATGAGTATAGGATGAGATGTGAATTGTGAGTGGCCCAGGGAGTTACAATCCTGGAGCATTTTGAGGTTTGATATTAAGGCTTGTTTACTGAGCCACAAATCCCCTAACATCGTGGTTCATCGCTAGTTGGGTGCTCCATGGAGATACAGCTAAATATCTACTTGCTGGTAAGTGAAAACTCTGATCCTCATATATTGATCCAAACTCAGGCAAGGTCCAGTTCCTATGAAACCAACAACCACAGTAGATGTAAATCACAGAAAAAATTAGTCTACATATTTATTTTTCCAAGCTTTGAAGGAAAGGCTTGAAGCAGACACCCAACAGATAGTGAGTGAAAGGAGCCTTCTTCTTTGTGCTGTTGCTCAACTTCTACAAGGTGATCTGTAGCATTCATGAACACTGAACCAAATATTTTTGATCTTTTGGTCCAATGATGTAACAATTTTCTTGCTTGTTGGATTATGCTTTTTTTAGCCTGTAAAAAAAAAGAAACTATGTCATAATCACAAAACCAAGTTGTTGACATTTATACCTCAGCTGGAGGTTACTTGGCTCCTCTAAGCACAGTAAGTGCTGTTGTTTGTGGTTTTTCACTGCCTAATTTGAGTTAAATTTGGCAGTGATTTAAATGAGGTCTGACCCACCTCCACATGCACAGGCAGATTGGACAGATGGAGCACCATGGTAACTTTTACAGTTGGGGCTAAGTAGGATTTATCAGACAGCCTGTCAAAGTTGCTAATGCTCATAAGTGAGTTCTGCTATTTGTATGCTAATAAAGTGGAAAGTAATACATTTGTTAGCATATAAATCGAGACATCTTTCTTGAGTTTCTTTCCGTATTGTTTGTTTTAAAAATGTATTTTTTCTCATGCTTGAGTATAGGCTGGAGAATGATGAAGAACGGTCCACTTTGTTACAGCATAATGGAATCTTAATTTTTGCTACAACACTGATATACATATGTTTAAAGAGCCACAATAGAGAAATTACTATGATCTAAGATGCTACAACAGAGGGAAAGCAATGGCAGTGGTAGGCATGATGGGATAAGCACAAATTAGATGGAGAGAAAACTTAGAAGGAACCCATTCAGTGGTCTGTCAAATTTCACTATTCAGGAATAGAAACACATAGAGAAATGTGACAGCTTGGAGGAGAGAAAGCCTCTTACAGCAATCATTGCTCACCAGGATCATGGTAGATAAGACATAGCAATCCTGTGGCCAGCTTGGTGATTTCAAATTGAATTCTTTTGAAAAATAAAAAGTAACTTAATCTCTGATTGAAGTTGACATGGCTGCTTGAGGAAAACCAAATAATCTATTTTAACCATGAACTGCATTTTCATGAAATACTACATAAATTTTTATTTTTTGTTCTCTTCAAATAATATTATTACTAGTCAGACGGATTCTTTTTAAAGACCAAAATGTCATAAACGGAACCTCAATTGCTGATGTTGGTCCTAAAATGTCAGTGTTTTCCAGAGAGCCTCTATACTAAAAGTGAAATCCCTTATTTACTGTGACTATCCACAACAGTCACCTTGTTTTCGATTTAAAAAGGATTATATCTGAAACCCAACTGAATCTACTGTAACCTTGACTCCCAACAAAGACTTTGTGATTGCAGATATTTTTCATGGTGCCCTGACATAGCATGACTCTCATAATACTTTAAAGTAATTGTGTTCAACTATATTTCAAGCTAGTGCATCACAGTCTACAAAAATAAGCATATATTTTCATACTGTTGCTTTAGTTGGATAGGCTACTAATTCGACGTCTAGAATTATGCTTGCCCAACTCTTACATTCTAAATCTATTTTTTTCCGGTCTTATTTCTTTTTTGAGTGTAACACCCTAGGTATTAGAATGGAATTAAGATATTTCAAGTTGCCATGAAAAGCTAACAATTTCCCATTCATATGGCAGCCAGCACATTATGGGTCTGATCATTGACAAACATAAATAGAGGACAAAATTATATGAGAATTGCAAAAAAAAAACAATTTTTAAAAAGCAGCCAATTTAAGAAAGCAGACAAGCTTTGTACCAATTTCAATGTCAAAGGAATAAAAAAGAGCACATACAATAAGTCAAAATAAAAGTTAGGTCCACAGCTATCTACGTGAGAAACACAACCAAACTCTATCATCTATATGAGAAGGTATTGAGCTATTGTGCAGGAGGATAAAATGTGTTCAAAAGTGCTTCTGTACAGTTAGAGATCTCACAGTAAGGACAAGCTAGCTCCATAACCCAATCAGGAAGTGATACCCTTAGGCCATGTATGGATGTTCTCTGATAGCTGTTAATATTCTGTTTGGTCTTTTAATAAAGAAATGCTAGAATATTTAGGTTCAGTCATGCTTTTTCGTTTTGGGTGAAATGTATAAATATTGTCTGTAGTCTACTGCATTAAGCCATGCCTGCCAGCATAGACATCTTTTTCCTTACTAATCTTATTCTATTATTTTTGTTTCTGACAGTACAAGTATGTTCACATGCAAAATGACTCTGTATATTCCATCAATGTGCCATTGCTCCCATAGTGGTTACAATCACCTCAAAATTTTTTTGTGTTCGTTTACACCTGTTTAAACTACAGAATGCACCCTTTTGGTCTTTTTGGTGTTGTGTTTCAAAAAATTGTTTAAACATGTGGTTTGAAAGAAAAAATTAGTTTAATAGAAAGTCATAAGGTTCACCAGAGTCATGTGATGCCTAATGGACCAGGACCTAAAAAGTGTGTATCCATGGGCTTATAAAACATGTTTAAAGACTGGTGATGAAATGTATTGTTGTTTCAACTACTGGAATTGTAGGGTTAAATATTTTAAGCGAAAAAGAAAATACTTAAGACAAACTCTGTTGAAATTTTGTATTAAAGGTCTTCATTTGTGTAAATTCCATATGTCAAATAATTAGTCCTGTATTTAAAAACAAAAACAATCGCATTACATTTTTCAGTTAAAAAAGCACAATGTCAGCTTGGAAGGTTTAAAGTCCAATTTTCTTTTCCAGACTTTATAAACACAATTTATACAGGGCAGTCAGAGAGACAGCTTGGCAGAGCACATGCTTGCATCTGAGAGGGAAACATTCTGCTCAAGGACGAGACAATCATCTACAGCAGATTATGCTAAACTGAGCAAATCTCTTTACTCAGTCATTAGTCATCAATTATATAAAAAACAAAGAGTTTAGGTTCTTACTACGCCCAGGACATCTCTAGCAAAAATTTTAAATCAGATGATGAAATACTGAATTACCTTCGCATGTGGCTGCTGAAAAGTGACTCTGGAACTGTTGATGAGCGATGAGTATCTGAATAGGTGGCTGGGGGAGGTGGGGAATCTGTGACTGCTGCTGGGCTGGTTGTGCAAGACAGCTGAAAAGCAGATGTGAACTGTGTCCTTCAGTGCCTTCAGCTGTGATTCCTGTCCCCAAAAAAGATTACACACAGAAGACACCTGAATTGCTCCATCACTCTTTCCATCCACATGAAAAAATAACCAAAGCCATAAAGCCAGAGGTCATGTTATATAGTGACTGCATAACATCTAAAATGCATAGGGAAGAGACTAACAAAAAAAAAGAGTAAAAAAGGAGGGGTAGTTCTCAAAAAAAAGTAATCAATAATAACAATAATAATACAATTTTACAACAGCTACTAATGTTAGTTGCCAAAAAGATTAACTAAATAGTTGCCTACTTTTACAACAAAAATTTTTTTCCAATCAATTTCAACACCATTTTTAGCAGTATGTCAACCGCCGTTCAGAAATAACAAAAATCTCATCAATAGAGTCTGTAAAATTGTGTCTTAATTTCTAATACTAAACTGTGTAAAGTGCAATCTGGAATGTGCAAAGCTGGAAGGAAACTCTTGATAATTATTCCTTTTCTCACATTCTACTCAATAAAACATCAGTTCATTTCTAACTCAATATGATGCATTTATTTCTTTAATTTCTTTTTCTTTAATTCGTTTTTTTTATTGCCATGTTTTAAATGATCAAATTAAAATATTCCAACCTGCTCCACATACCCATTAATACTAGAAGGATATTATATACCCAAAAATAATGTGAAATCCTTACCTTATCAAGAGCTGTCTTCTCTAATTCCTCCTTTGCAATCGTTAACTTGTGCTCCAAGTCCAGAAGCTGCTGTCCCTGCAACAATGGCATGACTTTAGAATAGGCTTTACTAAGGTGTGTTAAAACAATTATTTTGAAGTCATAAAAAATAAAACAGTCATACTGGACTTTTCCATCATGTATGTTGGCAGAACATTTCTTGTTGTGATAAGTATGTAAAACTTGCTTTGAACACTGCTGCACTTTATAAATGGTAACATTCATTCACTGTTGAAAGCTGTACGCATTTAAATATCGTTTTTTGTAGACTCTGTGCATATAAAAGGACTAAAAAGTTTGTCTAAGAATCCCATGGGGTGCAGCATGTATTCAAAATGTATTGAATTTCACTGTTCTGACATATATACATGATTTCTTTTTATATGTCCAGAAAAAAATATTGTCAGCCTTGCTGACACTGTGTTCAAGTGTCAAATGCATAGGAAGGGTGATGCTTTGTTTATTCATTGTTTCATAGTCTATATCTTTCTAAAATACTGAAACACATGGCACATTAACTGTCATAAGGGTGTAAAATCTAGAACAAGTTAGCATTTAGATAATCATTTGTGATATCTTACATTCATCCATTGTTACGTAAGGCTAATATCAAGTCTGACCTCTGTAAAAAAAAAAATAAAATAAGTAGACTTTTTGCTGCTATGTAATAGCAGAATATAATGGAAATTAAGAAGATCTAATATAATGGACAAGCATATATTACTGTGATTTAAAGGAATGGAAAACATATCTACTCTTTTACCTTAGATAAAAGTTAAATCAACACTACTAAGAGCAGTGCCTTTGAAAACTAACTGGTCTCTCAATGATTGTTGTTTTTTTCAGTACAGTCCATTGACTCAAGGGCACACACACAAACACATGCACACACGCATGCACACACACACACACACACACACACACACACACACACACACACACACACACACACACACACACACACACACACACACAAGGGTCATTTTCATTAAATGAGCTGATATAACATCATACCAAGATCAACAGAGCTCCCTCTGAGGACTGTTTTATTATTGATATACTTATCAGGAAGGGAAGAAAAATATGCTCATTTTCAGAACATTTGCATGCAATTTATGTACGTTTGACCTTGACTCTGGACTTTTGAGCCATATTTTTTTATTTGGTGTCTTTTACAGGCCTATTAAATTAAAAAGTATAAGCTCTCACTTTGGAGCATTCAAGGTCAGATCACACAGCAAAAAGCAACCACAATCTCCCCAAACACTCCACTATATGATGTTGGAGAGTAAGATGATAAGAGAATTAACTTGATCTCTTTGTTTGTTTGTTTTTAAACAGTAACGTAGTATTATTATTAACCTCATCTATTTTTATGTAACTACTTTAGAAATAATATTTCATTATTTAAAAGACAAACAGGTCCATGGTCCATTTCTTTTTCCACTGATGACTCCTCCATTCATCACTGATGACCCACCATGAATGTCCCCTCTTGATGTTGTTACACCACATTTTCTTAAGGGAACTATTATGACTATCAGCTCTTTTAGCATTAATATTATTAACAGTAGTGTCTCCCACCATTATTGTACCAAGTAATGTTAAACATGCTGTTAAAAACATCTGGCCTTGACTCATCTACTCTGTCAATCTTCAGGTTGAATTCAAGTTACTTTATGTGTTTCAAATTTTGATAAAAATGTACACCCAGCTAAAGGCCTTTGGGTAAATCTTAGAAGTGTTTCACCCCGGTTTTAATACCTTTTACACCACTAAATCTGAGGTTTTTGAAGTTGATTTTGTTAAATGCCTTTGCATGCCCTTAGATCAGCAGTGCAGATGCTTTTGACTGTTCTGATCTCTTTTTACAGATCAAGAGAATGTGGCGAATTGCAATTTCGGGTCCTAAAATGTGGAAGGAGTACCCGCTGGAGGTCAGGCAGGCTCCAACCCTTGATTCTTAAACTTATCTTAAAACAAAATTTTCTCCTTGGCTGTAAACTCTCAAGAACTTGCATCTGTATCTTAATCTGTCATTTACAGTATCTGTATTATTCAAATGTTAAATAGCTGCCTTGCAATTATTTATCTCTATTATATCATTTTTCATAAAGCCATTTTTTCAGTTAAGTTGTTCTTAAAGTGCTTTAGAAATAAAATGTTATAATGTGGTCAAAACAGTACCAACATCCTTATTGTCCACTTTATAAAAATGTTCCCTACAGTAGGTCTCTTTTCAAACAAAGGAGATTTTTGAACAACAGACTGAAGTTGTTACTGTTGGGTTTGGGAGCGTTTTTTTTTTTTTTTTTTAACAGATATAAATACTTAAGCAGGTTAGGACATGCTTCTTTTTTGTGTTGTATTACAGTGCATCTTTTTCTAAAGAACAACATCAGTAGATAGTTAGTTGAGAAGGCTGAGTTCCTGACCATTAGAGCCTCCA
The DNA here is from genome assembly GCA_030533445.1 of Cyprinodon diabolis. Classification (NCBI taxonomy): domain Eukaryota; kingdom Metazoa; phylum Chordata; class Actinopteri; order Cyprinodontiformes; family Cyprinodontidae; genus Cyprinodon; species Cyprinodon diabolis. Next base: position 39,760,090 of record CM060065.1, on the reverse strand, counting down.
AGTCACAGGCTTAATATTTCTGTGCTGAGCCTGTTATAGAGGTTTAGGGTCAGATGGGCACTATAGCTGCTCGGGTATATGCGGCATTCAGCTCCATCAGGGCAACATTTTTCTTTTTTTCCTTTTTCTATGCTGGAGGAAAAACAGCTCTAGGGGTAAATTTAAAACTGTGCTGATGGAGGAAAGAAGATATGGAAGCTGGAAAGCAGCTTTTCTTCCAAAAATACTCTCATGGGAAAACACTGCAAAGGCAAGTGAAGCCCTTTTAGCATTTTTAATGCTATAGTGAGCAAGAATGGAGAGATCTGGATCTTTGTGCTGTTTATGGCTGATGCAGAGCTGCATCTACCTTTGTTGTTTTCTTAAAATCTAAGCAAAGTTTAAGCACATTTATTTGACATGAATAATTTTAACTACCAAAGGTCTGAAACTGAAAAATGTATAGAACTTTTAGGAAAGAAATCTGGTCCTTGCTAAAGAAAAGGCCAGGTTGAATCATTCATTGAAGTGATGGGTTGCTGACTGCTATGTATTTTTACTACAGGTTAACATTACTTTGTTGGTGTGGACCATTTGATGTTATATGTCTTTAGGCTCTTATAACAATATACATATTGGGATAGCTTAATGATTACCATGAAATCCTGAACCTTTTGTTTATGTAACATTTTTTATTACTGTGCCTAAACCTGCTGCAGACAGGCAGTAATATTAGTAGCGGGTTTGCAGATAGAGAAAAGATGGGCAGAAGAATAAACTTGCTTGTAAAAGATTTCTGTCGCTACTAACTTTTCCAACATCGATCAGCATGCAAGGCTTTGAAGCCAGATTTACAGAAAAAGCTTTATTTTAGGTAAAAAGGAGCAATATTTTTTTCCAAAACAATTAATATAAAATCAACATTTTAGTAAAGAAGAATATGAGCCTGCATTTAAAGTGACGTGGTTTTGGGTTATATTTATATTGGGTGTGTTGAATGCCCTCTCCTGAAGCTGCAGAACTAAAATCTGGGGTCATGGAAGTGCTGCAGTCACATCTGACAGCCAACAACTGTTCTACTGGGGAATATGTAAAGAATTTTCTGCCTAATGGTCAACTACTACTAGTAGCCAGTCAAGCCAACCAGATCCTTCCTGAGATTTTATTGGATATTCATGTCTTAGATGCTATCTGAGAAATTACTTACTCAATCATAATCACCCAGTTCGAAACCCCTGACCTTCTAGATCTTAACCCCATGCTTCCTTTTCAGGCATGCACGCAACCCAAACCTACATTTCATCTTGTTTTGTTTTCCTATGACACTAAAAATGCTAAGGCTAAGTCCTGTTACTGAATTTTCTTGGCATGTAAATCAGATAAATAAATAAGAATATGTAAGAAACAATTTCTTTAAAAAAAAAATTGTAAAATCAGAATAAAGTTAATGTAAGAAAACATAAGTAGGGAGATCTCGAAATATGTCATAAAGCTAGCAAATGCCAATGTGTTTGTACCTAAGGTTACATAATATATGTTCTAATAGGTACATAATACAAATATTTCAAAGACTTCAAAATAATGTTTTATGTTATGGATGTAGTTTTTGTTTCTGAAAATGAATGGTGTGCTCTAAATATATCAAGTTCAAACTATTTTAACCACACTTAGAACTAGCCTTTTAGCAAGACAGGAAGATACAGCTTAAAATGTCAGCTTATATAAGAGTTAGATGGCCTTATTAATTTTGGGAATGTTGGATTTCTGTAGTAGTATTTAAGACCATCCGAGTATGTTTCTTTTTTAACCACAATCACAAAGAGTCTCCCTCTGTTCCTTGATGTGGCTTCATGTCCAAGTACCCATCATAGCTGGATGCTGTTGGCTCCATTCAAGCAACTGATAGGCAAGAGACACCTCTAAAGTGGGGGCTCATTTTTGCAGGCACATCATGAAACTATAATGTAACATAATGTAACAGTCCATTAACTTATGAATTAGAAAAATAGGTTGAGTTCCTTGATCATGTTTAACTTCATGCACTGTGACAAAGTAATGCAAAATGCTCTTTGATATGGTACAGCAGCTGTCATGGCTGGTTTAGCTGCCTACTAGATGTAACTTGACTCACATTCTCCCTATGATGTTGATAACATTTACATATCTTAAGCTACTCTTCGCTACCTTCTCCTCCTTTGTTGTGGGTCAGGCTTTTGATCATTGCACACAAGAAATACAGATCAGTTTTCAGGAACAGAAGTTGCAGGGTCAAAAGGATGTGGATCATATCTGTTTGACCTTTCTACATGGGAAAAAGGAGTTATGTCATTCTAACAGCGAAGGCTGAGTATTTCACTGGAAAAATTAATGTAAGGATTAGTGTCGTGCTTTTGTGGTTACAAACCACAGCTTCAGCAAAAATATTGAATGTTTGACTTTGAGAAATAAAGTTACTTCACATTATTGAATGGTGCTATTTAGAAACAGCGATTTATGAGAACTGACAGCCGGCAAATAAGTCAATACTTTCATCATTGGCAGAACAAAAGCAGACCAAAGATCAGAACACGGACCAACAATAAATTTAGCAGTAAAAGAAATAGAAGAGAATATAGTCCACGATCAATTCAACTTTTTAAATGTTATTTATCTCCAGATATCATAACTTTAAAGCATCAAAAGATACATTTAAAAGGAGGCATTAGAGGGCCTTTTTGAAGAACTGTGGATTGACATTTTACCACTGCAAACAAGGCCAGAAAGGTCAGCCTATATACCGGTGGATGCTGATAAATATTACGTGCTCACTCAGATATGAGAACATTTAGTCCTCACAATACAAAAGACCCAGTGGAGTGCACGTAATTGCCCTTCAGTTTTTGTATTTACTACGAGTTATATTCCGCTTACAGAAGCAGTAAATGCACAAGAATTATATGCTTATCTGGTTGCCCAAATGAAGGACCTCACAAGGAAATTTAGCAATACATTGTGTCAGGTACAATTTGGGTCATAGAGATTCCAATATACGATCCCACAAAATTCTGTATCAGCATCACCCTCTCTTGTCAACAGTGTTCATCCAAATCCTCAGTTGACTGAAAGCATGGACCATATTGTGCAAAAGGAAAATCAGAGAGCAAGTCTTAGCAGTCTGCGGTGTAAGAGATAGCCACTTGATTTTGCAGGATGCTGTTTGGCTTAAGGCAACTTTGTAACTGCCAGCTGAATTAATTGGAGCACTGCCCGTCATTGGATAATTTTTTTTCCCATGTTGGCCAGAGGTAGGTGTTTACCTGTGGTCTTCTACAAAGCCATTCTCCTTAGTTTAAGCTTACCTTAAAAATTAAATCTTTCTTTCCATACCGCAGTTCTTTCAGTTGAGCCTGGATCTTTTTGGACTGCAAGAGAAAGATAAGAAAATAAGTGTTAGGTTATTCAAATAGTAAAATTGGTTAGAGATGGAGCTGGATTCTGCAGGCTGCAGCAGAGGACTCCTTTGTGAGTTTTCCCTGGGCATGGCTCGGGCTTAAAGAAAGGAGCTACTGACCAGAAGAAAATATCAAATCTGCCATTCATTGAACCACATAGTACACACAATGATGCAGTCATGCACTGGCCTCTTCCCTACTGTCTAATCCTGCATTTCGACTGCATCGTTACACGCATGCAGGTTTTTAGATTGCAGCTTGTTCTTTCCTATCACTGGTTACCAATACACACAAAGAAAACTGTTTTTCTTTGCCAAATACTGCGAATGCACTGTTTCCAGAGCTGTCTAACATTCACCCAGATGTTTCACATCGCTAGGCACACCTAACACAAAGGCTGTCGTAGGTAGACACACTGTCATCCTCAGAACTGTTCACATTAAGAATACAGAAAGTCTTTAAATTGAATCTGACTGTTTTTGACTGTAAAGTATAACTGAAAGACATTGCATAGTGTTGAATGCCCTTTAAACTATAAAATTAGAAGCACTTGTGACAACTATTCTTAATATATGTTTATTTTTAATGGCTTTACAACATTTAATCAGGTTTTTCCCTTAATTAAAAAGCAGCTCTTTTTAAAGTTTGCCCCTAAAGCTGGTAACATATTCCCAAACAACTGTTCACAGAGAGAAATAAATTATAATGTTATTGTTATTATATATTATTGAGCGTTTCTTTTGGTGTATCATATAAGTCCTGTAGACTTTATAAATACAAGAAGAAGCACCCAGAGAAAAACATGTCAAATCTTTTGGACAATTCTGCTTGTCCTCCATCTTCAAATCTTTTAAAAACATTTGTGATGGATTTAAATAAAGTTCTAATTGACCAAACAGTTGCCAAAAGTGAAAGTAATCTATACATCACAGAGCATGGTTTTCAACGCCACTCCCTGCAGAGACTCTGTGCCTAGCTATAAAAACTGCTTACACAGATCAACAAAGCGAGTGGAGCTACTCAAAACAGTCTTTTTATTATTGGCATGTTAAGTGGAATGATCTTAGACACACTTTATTCCCTTCTGTGAATTTTCGGGCTAAGAAGAATAAGAAAATGTTCTTGTTTTACTATAAAACAACAAAAAAAGCTGAAACTAAAAGAAGCACTTTTGTCTGTTTCTTATGGATGTATTTTATTTTGCATTTTTCACTATTTGATTCCTTGTCAAAAGATAAAATATTTTTTTCTTGTGTCACTACTTTAAAACATTGGATCCAATGGCATTTCCTAAGATATGAAAAAATGTAGTTTTTAAACATATGGTTAAATAAAAACAGAACAAACAATTTCATTTCAGAACAACAGGAAAAATATATTATTGTGTCACTCTGGGCAAAGAACACAAGAGAAAAAGAGGAATATATATATTCTTACATACAGTTCACCATGGCGTTTCATGAGTTCCCTTGCACTCGACCATACTGATATGCTATGGGTATTATCTTATAAATTCCAATGTATAAATGTACTAACTTTTTTCAATCCTTTTTGTTTTACCATCTCCTTTACTCTGGAGAGTTAAAGCTACATTTGCTCCTTATGACTAAAATCCTCCAAGGACGAGTCCTGCGTTCCAAAGAATTTACCTAAAATACACAAAGTACAGTGACACTATTTTTGGAGCTTGTTGGGGCTTAACATCTTTCACAAACTTTTCCATAAGAAGACTCACAAAATGTGTCACTATGAGTCACTGACAGAGATGGGAAGTAACGAAGTACAAATACTTCGTCACTGTACTCAAGTAGATTTTTCTGATATTTTTACTTTACTTTACTACTTATTTTTATGGCGACTTTTATACTTCTACTCCTTACATTTTTACACAAATATCTGTACTTTCTACTCCTTACATTTTTAAAAATTGTATCGTTACTTTAGTTTTGAATCATTTCAATGGAACAAGATTGTGAAAACGGAGCCGTTTTCCCCCTCTGTTCCTAAAGTTTAGCCGCCATCTCTAACACACAGCGTCGCGTCCTTTACTACATTTCCCAGCATGCACCACAGACCGGCCGTCATGGCGGCGGCAGTTCCAAACAATTCACCCAGTAATTTACACTAGTTCCGAAATTACAACGTCACCTTTCATTCAACACTTTACTTACTCACCAGCGTAGCAAACTCTGAAGGTACCCACTGCGACAGCTTTAATATACATTCTTCCCCAAACTTCCCACTTAATTTACACATTCTCGCCCTTGGTCCGTCAGCATACTGGTCCGTGTGGAAACACGTACCGCATCGGAACCAGTCTCTTATCCATTGTCCCAGGGCATTGGAAAAGACTATTTGGGGGCAGGGGTGTTAAGTGGGATTTCAATGTATGTAATAATTGTTTGCATGGTAATTAGTAGGTGAATTGGGACTGTTAGCATTGTTAAACTATTTCATAATTATGTATGTTTTTTGTATGAATGATGCTATTGTCTGTATTTTGTTTTCTACAATGTTAACTGTGCTTTATTGGGGATTTGCCTTCCTGTTTAGTTGGGCTGTCCCAATTGGCTGATTATTGGTGGGTCTATTTAAGGGGCACACTCCCAATGGCTTAGGGGGGCTGCTTGGAGAGACTGGTTGGAGAAACTGCTTTTGAAGGTCTGCTTAGAGAGACTATATTTAAAGTCAGCTTGCTGTGAGGCTGTCAGTGTTTTGTATTGCCTGCAATGGCCGGTTTTGTTTTCTTTATTTGAAAGTATTTTGTTTGTTTTGGGGTTTTTTTTGTCTTCACCATCACACCAGTAAATAAACCGCTACACACTTTTGAACTGGAATTTTGTCGTCCGCTGGTTCTTACCACCTTTTTGCAAGTCATCTGCTTACACCTCCTCTAACGTGAGACGGGAGCTGGCGAGCCGTTTTCTCACAAAGATGAATCGACAGATTCGGCGGTATTCATTGGCGGCAAATCATTGCAGCTTGGTGGCGGTGGCGTTAGCATAGTAGTATGGATGACGAGATGATTGAAAATGAACACAACGGAGATCTAGTCCTATTGGCAGACATCCATTTAAAATGTAGGCAACGGCATGAAAAAAGTGGTTTCTACTTTTACTTTTATACTTTAAGTAAATTTACAAGCCTGTACTTTGTTACTTTTACTTGAGTAAAGAAGTTTAATCAGTACTTCCACTTTTACCAGAGTATTTTTTAACACAAGTATCTGTACTTTTACTCAAGTACGGAAAGTGAGTACTTTTGCCATCTCTGGTCACTGAGCAGAATGTTGTACCGATGACAGACAGACAGCACATGTTGTGCCTTTGTCACTTATCATCTGAAAGGTTTACTGCTTATGACAATTAATGACAATCTTTTAAATATATAGACAGCTGTAGACATTAGTAATATAATGGTTTATACATTTGTGACAGATTTATTGTTGACTAAGTTTAGCTGTAAAAACCAGTTTTCAGAGCCATTTAAATTGTGGCAAAGGTGGATTTGGTTTAAGATATGTTTGCCCACACACTGTTAGAAGTTGATTAAATTATGTAAAATATATATATCCTATATTATTTGATTTTGGTTTCTGTTTATATTAAAAAAAAAAAGGAAAGTCAGCACTCATCTGCAAGAATATGAGAAGGATCTAACAGATTTGTTGTGTGGCAGGCTCAATAAGGCTGTTAGGGTTTTCCTCAATCCGTGGTGAAATATTTTCTTTTAGGGCTATAATACTTGTTTCATATGTTGTGACTCACCAAAAGGACCCAATAATATTTTATCTGTCTGAGGTTAAAAAAAAAAAGAAAAGAAAAGAAAAACACAATAGAATGTCCACAGCATATCCTCCCCAAAGTATTGTGACTTGTCAACATCTATTTTAGATAACTCCAGTCAAGCTCTTTTATGTCTTTGGTTCAAAAGTGGTGTCTTGCTGGGTCTTCTTCCTTGGAGCCCACTTGTATTCAGAAAGCAAAGAGAATTTTCTGTTCCTAAATCTTGATGTTGAGATATTATCTCGGTTTGAGGTTTTGTGTGGCTGTTTTACCAAAATGTAATCCATTCACTTGGGAAAATAAGGCTATAGTTATTTCTGATGTCAAGGAGATTTAAAACCGGTTCAACACTTGGCAGCAAATTCAAAGTGTTTTACACTCAAAGCCAAACCTAAGGAACAGTCATTACAAAGAAATGTAATTTTACTTAGAAAATGCATTAACAGCAATAAAGCAGGCAAACTGACACATTACAGCCATTAAAGAATGCTATCATTAATCTTAAACTAATTTACTAGTCTATTGTGACCTAATGACAGCCAGATAAAAATTTTGGATTGTAGATTGGCGTCGCAATGGATCTATTTCTCCTGATCCTGAAGGGTTCTCTCTGGTTGGAACTGGGCCACCTTTGAAGTTGGATAAAGAATTTAGGTGGGGCCTGTTGTTATGCTACTAAAGTCTTGAAACTGGAACAAGAAACTAAAATCCCTTTGTGTACCAACTGTCAACTTTGTAATTTCCACATTTCAATTATATTAAAGGAATTCCAAAATAAAGATAACTTAAAAACATACAGTTTTTCCTTAATTTAAAGATCTCAATGAGTCACCTCCATCTTACAGTAAATACGTCTTTGTTGCATATGATTTGGATGGTGCCCTTAACTTTAATTATAATCTTCAGGTAATCTTTTAGATCTTTCAGTCTTCAGAATCCTGCCTATTACACCTATCTCCCAGTGTGCTAATAAGAAACACCTTTAGACAGTACTGAATTTGCAGCCACCAATAAGGAACTTTAGATGGTCTTGTTTTTGCCTTATGGTGTGTTCACAGTAAATTTGATTACAGCAATCTTACTGTTGATATGTGTGCTGTTCCTCACTTGACATTTGACAAACAATTTGAGTTCACAATGGGGAAAACACCAAGCTCACTTTGAGAGGTTATTAAAGAGGGGGCTTTAAATACTCCAGTTAAATTCAGTATGGTGGACTGGGATTTTAAAGAGCGAGTCACAGTGCTGTAATGAATGTAGAAAGCCGAACAAAAGTGGCGACATCCCTGGGTCCTCCAGATCATCTGGAGACACTCCCAGTTTCTGGAGTTATAGTTGGATCACTGTCGCTTTCTTTGGCACTTGTGTCTGTCCGGAATTTAAGACAGTTATTCCACTTTGGGGAAAGATAACCTGGACGTCAAGGGTTAGGTGAAGTGGCACTCTGGAGCTCAGACATAGAAGTGAAGAGAAAGAGGTGGGGCAGTGAGTACCAGAGGGCAGAGGCAGCAGGTGGGGACCAGCTCTAGAGCGACAAGAATGATGATTGATTTAATAGTCCTTCTAAGGGCTAAAAACGTTTTTTAAAAGCCCTACAAACTTCTAAACGGTATTGCTTACTTAAAGGTATAGTGGAGGATTTTCGTGAATTTTTGAAAAAACCCGCCCTCTCCACTTAAAAAAAAAATACATGCACAACCCTGTACCCGCTCCCGAGAAGGAACGCCTATTAAACATGTGCAAGAGCAAGCAAAAGCCCATTTCTCCTCGTGCACGCTCTGTTATAAAGCTGCGTTTACATTGGTCACACAAGGTTACTTTCCGAAAGAAGATTTGCAATTTGTCCACTAAGTCAGACTCACCACTGGTAAGTGAAAACGGGGACAAGCCAAATGAACAGCCTGACGTAAACATATTACCAGAATGATTGATAATAAGTAGGACCTCTTATTTTGATGATCCACCCGGAAAGAGAACATCCTCCACAACACATTTAACCTTATATCAGCATAAAATTTTTCTACACTTAATTTTTACAAAAAAAGGTTGGTCTCCACTTCTCTCCTTCACTCTAACTCACAAGCATTTCAGCCATATTTAATCTACCATTGGGATCACTAATGTTTGTTTAAATTTAAAATTACATTTTGTTTAATTCAGCATTGAATAATTGTTAAAAAAACATTTTGTCTTTCTTGTTTATTCATCCTTTAAATATAAGTTTGTTTTACCTTAAACTTTATAAGTGAAGGGATAAGAGGAGTGGTCCCCATAATAATAAAGCAGATACAAAGACGACAGGACACATATTCAAAGAGGTGCACAAATGCGCACTTTCCCAAACCTCATGCTGAATGTTTAAATGTTGCAGGGTTTAGTAGCATCACAGACCTGCTGTACGTCTGTTGCAGTTAAAACAGATCGCCCTATTTGTGAAGTGTGTCTGATTGTGCAAAACAAGCTTGCTGAGGCAAAACAGAGACTAGCTGGAATCTAAAAGCTTACAGGCTGCGCTACTCTTCTTCCATCATTTCTGTCCGAGTAATTACATTTATTCAGTATAAACCACCACAGCAGCACATTTATGTTACTTGAGAATGCGCTTTTGTAAGCTTCCCAAGTAGAGATTAATTGTGTCATACAACTGCGAACACCCAACATCTCCCCAACAACCTGCTACCATAGCTACCATACATCAAACAAACAACCTCAAGATTGTGCTTTGATTTTTTTTTTATTCCATAAAAGAAGCCTGGAGCAGTCTAATGTTACATCGCATTTAAGACTTTTGATATTATCATGTTCATGCCTCTTGGTAGGCTTAATAAATCTGCAATTGGGTTAATACTTGAAAGTGTGGATACACACAAACACACATGCACGCACAAACTGCCTCTAAGATAAATGGGGTAGTGTGGTTGACACGATGCTTATCTGAGTTATGAAAAAAATACCTGCACCATCCACTTTTCCTTGTTTGTCTACAAATTTCAATAATTTCAGCTATGTTGTTGTGAACTGTCAAAAATCAAATACATCCTAGTTTACCAGAAAGAAACCGTCCATCTTCTGCTGTCAGGTCTCTGGACAGGTCACCATCGCAGGGCAACACAGAGACATGCAACCACAGGTATAAGGTTTAATATCTAAGGGTAAGTTAGAGTGACCACTAAACCTAACGGTCAGGTTTTTTTGACTGTGGGAGGACCCATTCATGCACAGCGAGAAAATGCAAACCCATAAAGAAAGACCTTATAGCCAGGATTTGAACCCAGGACCTTTTTGCTGATAGGTATCATTGTTAACTTTTACCTAGCAGCAACCATCCAGTCCACGAAAAAAAAAAAAAAAACATTGGTAAGTTGGTAAATTTCATCAGACATTGTATATTAACCTGAATTTTTTTTACTATTTATCCCTAAATCTCCATATTGCTAAACATTAGACTAATTTAATAATGGAATTAAAGGTTTAAAACTCATATGCCAGTAATCATTTAGGCCTATGCAGAGATACATACATACTGTGTCTCTCTTTTTTCAGTTGATTATTTGAGCCTAAAGTCACAGCATATAAACACAGACATGGTATAGTAGCCTATACAATGAAGAAAAAAGGGCTGATTTTAAGTGTTACCAGTAGATTGGGGATGACACCCTCCACATGGCTGCTTATAGAGTTCTAGGAAAATAAAAAAAGGCAGTTCTAACTTCAGTTTGTGCTTAAAAAAATTCCAAAACAGATCTATGAAATATAGCTGTCCTCTTCATTTTGTTAATCAACTCCTTAACCAGAAAAGCATCTGGGCAGATCAGAAATAAAAATGAACTGCTGCTCAGTGGTCCAAAATTATTATTTTTTTCAGATGAAAGTAAAGAGGAAATGAGGACATCTTTCTGCATTTCAACTTGAAATTCATTATCTGAGAGCCTAGTGGAGGAATGAAAGGCAGAAACTCGAAGTTGCTGGAGGTCCAACGTTAATTTAAATACTAAATTAGTTTTTCTTACTAAATTGATTTACAAAAATTAATTAATTGTTTAAAGATATGACATTTTATTGAGATGTGACTGTTTTATGTATGAATTAGCAAATTAGAAAAGCATTTTTTGCTTGCAGACCAATGCCAACAAACAAAGCAGGTTTTGAAAGACTTTTATTTATCTCTGCCACTTTAACCACACTTTAAAAAAGGCGCTTGAATAATTTATTAAAATAAAGTTGTTGAACTGAAGATATCTTCTTCTAAGCTCATTAATTGCCCCTGATATCTAAAATCATAAAGACATGCAGCTTCCTTGAAAAAGCCCTGCAGAATTAATTACATGAAGCTATTCACCTTGAAAAGTTTCATTACAGGAAATCCACCTGAATCTGCTGTGTTATATATTATCCCTCTATGTAATTTATCGAAATAAGTGGTATTAGATGGACGGATGGACAGATGGACGGAGAGACGGATAGCGTAGATGTTTCAATTAAATCCTGATGCATGAATGAAAAGTAATTTCATAGATAACAGCTCTTACACTGAAGTGTGAAAACACCATTCTTCAACATCATGACTGTGCAGCAACACCATAAATTTGACAGAGGGGACAAACGGGTGATAAATTCATGCAGATGCAAAACAGATTAAAGGGCATCTTAAATGCCATTTATCTCCCTCTTTTAGCAAATGGTCCTAACTTTGACACTAAATCAAGGTTCTGAGCAATCAGATGTTTCCCTTGAGCACATCACTGCCACTTTGATATTTTCTGTGACATTTACATAATGAACTGATAAAACATGAAATAGCCTGAAATGTATCAGAAGCTGAGGTGACTTTTCCTTGCAAGTTTTCTTTCCAGTCTGAATTAGGATCAGATTTTATAGAGTTTATATGATTGCTGAGCTTAACAAATTGATCTGACCGAGAGGCTCTCTTCATTGTCTCTGTTGCAAATATGACTGCAGTTTTTTCTGACTATAATTCAAATGATTATGTTTAAAAACTAGGAATTCCTCTATTGTGATTTAAAACCATATAGGAGTTTATCAGATAGGTATTATTACATTAAGTGTAAACATTTATTCACAAATGGTTTTTCCTTTCTCAGCTAAATTAAATGAAGTTGAGGCATTTCAAATGGCAAAAAGGCATAATTTACCCAATTCAAAGCAAGCCAATGAGCATTGGACCGCACCTTCTAGAAGCCAAATCAGCATTCAGAGTTTGGCCTTAAAAAGCTTTGAAATCTATGACTCAGCCTTCTGTCAAACCAGACATAAGCCTAGTTGGTTCGCACCATGTCTGACTTTGATTCAGACAACCCTGGTTAGAGTCCCCTCCACCCCCTTCTCCACCATTGTTGCCAAGCTCCTCCTGGCCCTTCTCCTTGCTGCTTCTGCAACCTTTTCCCTATTGGAGGTGTAATTATTCTCTACTCGTACTGCATTCCCTGACGCATCCTCAGTCCGTCTGGCAGAAGACTGCCATGTTGAGCCTGGTTCTGCCAGAGGTTTCTCTCTTCATGCTTGCTCATAGTGGAAGATTCATACAAACCTGCATTTATCTAAGCTTCCAATCCATCTTTCCAGACTCAAACTCTCTGGCGAACTTCAGGTGTCAGCTAACTCAATCTACAGGGTCTCATCACTGAAACTTGAGCAGACAGACTTGTCTAGCTGCAGTCCATAGACAGAACCATTCTTAATTTGATCTTCATTCCATCACCAGTTTCAGGCCTGGGCCAATATATCCCTGTTCTCATTCATCTGCTTATGTATATCAACAAAGTCAATTTCAGTGCTAATGGTTCCTGTCGAGGTTGTAGATTTAAAAAGATCAATAAAACTCTTCAAACTGTACTTTTTCTGTGTGAGTTTTTCAAATTGAAATGACAATGGCAATAGTCTGTTTTAGGTTTTGTTTATGCTAGAATTAAGAAATTAAGTTATAAATTAGCTTGGGATTCAATATTCAAAATGAAAATGTTTTTAAAGTTGCCATGTATTTTCCACTCACATAAGCTGCTGTTAACAGAATTGCGCTGCTGTCAAAATATGTAATTTGCTTTCAGAGGTGGGAGATGTTTTTTGTACTCACAATATAACTTAACTAATTTATTAGTTTGCTTTTGGCAAGTTATTCACAAGCATGGCTATGGATGCTAATGTTGTGTGGGGAATATAAAGGCCCTTGGTGTTCATGGGTTATTAACAGGAGAGAATTATATTTATTTTGGGCTTTTAAGAAATGGGCTTGACTTGCTTTGACATCTATATGTACTACTCATCAAATATAACAGTCTTTAGAAATAAATTCAGAAATATTGTTTCATTAGTATAGGGTTAGTAAAGTTTAGAAAAGTCCTAACTTCAATTTCTCTACATTTATTAAATAGGAAAATCCAAAGCACACAGTTGGAACACTACTATCTACTTGGACACTGTTTTATTTGTTTTAACTTCCAAAGTAAACTGCATGGTAGATTAAGGTATTTTTTTGTGCTACAACCATTCTTATTCATATTTCAAAAACTCTAAAACCAATGTTTTACAGGGCCTTATAAAATCTGACGCCCTCGTTATTTAAAATCTGCTTTTTCAGTGGTTCTTAAAATAGGTCTATTTAAAAAAAAAATACAAAATCAATCTTCAGACCTGTTACCTATAGACTGCTTGTGGGATGAGTTGTAGAGGGATGAGGAGATTATCCAAAAACTCTAACAGATATTTAATTAAACTGAAGAGGAATCTACTCAGGGCTTATATGTATATATATATATATATATATATATATTTTTTTTTTTTTACTCAGTTCTTTTTATTTTCTTTTTATTTTCTTCATTTTCTATTTTATTTTAATTATTTTCCTCTACTTTTCAATGCCCTGGTACTCTGCTACTCACAATGATTTCAATTGATTTAAAATATTAAAAAGCCAGGCCTAGACAGATCGGAACAATGGATAGGATGAATCTGAAAAATGGATAGGATGAATAACATTTAGAAGTCACACTATGACCAGATATTAATAAAAAAAAAAGACATAGATTTCAAGAGATGCCACTTTCTTTTTAAACTGCTCAAAATATTGCAAACAATTACCTTTAGGAACTGTTTTTGAAGCTCTGAGACCATCTCTTCCTGTCACTCTGTGGTAATTACAGTGTGATTACAGGTTAAGTCTGTAACCCTTTCCCTTTCAACATAAATTACTTCCTAGGGTTAAAGATGAAGCAAGGAACAATTTCCTCTTGCTGATTTACTTCAAAAGCCAAAGTCTGGTTAGGAACTGAAGACGGAGACCTTCATCTACCTGTTTTCAGGACAAGTCTGCAAACTATTTGCTGCCTTAAAGATCTCAGTGGCTTGAGTTTTTTGATTGGACAGAAAAAAAGAGTAGTTTGGTCTTAATAGGTTTTGTTGATGAGACATTACAGCTTGTTGATCACCTGGAAAAAGTCAACACTCCACAATGTATCCAGTTTTGAACCGTTTGCCAAAAAAAGCTGGCTCAGTAAATAAGACCGAGGGTTTCAATCAGAACCTTTTCACTCTTTCCAACACTTGATGCTGGCTGCATTTCAAATTGTACCATTGAATATGTGATGATAGCTTAGATAAGCTATGGCTGGCAACATGTCAATGAGTTCAGCTTGAAGATTTTAAAAGGGAACGGGCCAGAATTTTTAACTCCAATTTTCTGTGTCTCAGTGGGATTGTGTGAGAAACCTCAGCGATGGAATTCACTTCAGAGCTGATGAAAAGCTCCTCAGCATCAAAAGCTCCCAAATCCAGTGTTCTCTTTGAAGGCTTTTGAGATGTAACTTCACGTAGTGTTGAATACACAGATTCGTTCATTATTGTTGACACAGTTCAAGCCAAAGGGGGATTTCTAGTAATACAATTCTAAAGTTAATACAGATGCATGCCCCATATTAATTATCCCATCAAATTACTTAATGCAACAACATGTGACTGTGGCAATAAGGAATTGTAAATAATTATTTTTCAACAGCTACTAAAATATTTTGAGCCTCCTGAGGAGCAATGTATAAAACCTCTACTAATACAATTATAATCACCATGTAAATAACCTGGGCTGCACAATGGTGCAGTGGGTTGCATTGCAGCAAGAAGGTTTTAAGTTCGATTCCTGTCTTTCAGGTCTTTCAACATGGAGTTTGCATGCTCTCCCCCTGCATGCATGGGTTTTCTCCAGGTACTCCGGCTTCCTCCCACAGTCAAAAAACATGACTGTTAGGTTAATTGGCTTCTCTTAATTATCCTTAGGCGTGAGTGTCTGTGCATGGTTGTATGAATATGTGTGTCTCTCGGTTTCCCCTCGATAAACTGGCGACCTGTCCAGGGGGTACCCCACCTCTCGCCCATAAACTGCCTAGTCACAGGCCCCACCACGATCCTGACAGGGACTAAGTGGGAGAAAAAGGAAGGATGGATGGGTGGATTGAAGCAAACTGAATTCCACAAACATTCATGTTTTTTTTTCTTATTTCTATATGGATTAGACTTTATTGTTATCTACAATCTATTTATTGAAAATTATTTTGTTAGTATGATGTACTACTAAAATTTCCTTATGTACAAAAAGATGGGGCTCCATGGGGTAACAACAGAACCCCATCAATAAAACAGACATTAAAATGTAAGAGCATTTAATGCAGGAAAATTCAAGAAATTTTAAGCTAAACCATCTGTGGTTTGTATGTTATAAATTAAACAGTGAATAGAAAGTTGTAAGGTGTACAATTAAACTGTAAAAAACAAAAGAGAAGAAACTTTGCAAATAAAATGTTGATATTTTACAGAATATTTTGTTTTTGTTTAACAAAGGGAGAAAAATGTAAATATGCAGCAAATTAATGAATAAAGAGACACAGCACCTTTTAAGGCATAAAGGCCAGGACATACCAAATCGGATTTTGCGTCCGATCTGACAAAAAAATTGTGTCGGACGAGATTGTGTCGTGAAGCGCTCATTGAAAAATCAATGGGGATGTCACATCCGACAGGGTTTTCTGAAATGGGGCTTGTGTAGGTCTGACTGACATAGACCCCAGGTATGTTTTATTCAGACTATGCACCAATTAAGCTGCAATTTGGTGCCTCTGACAGGAAGAGAGACGCGATTAAAAAGAAAAAAAAACCTTAAGATTCTCCAGTGTTTTTTTTATTTTTTTATATAACATAAAGTTTGGCAGATCAACACAAAAACTGCTTTAAATGTTTTCTTTTTTTCAAAATGTTACAAATGTTTTCAAATAAAAATTTGTAAGGATTGGCAAGCACTTTCATTCAGCAGCTTCTAGTCTTTTACTTCTAAAAAAAAATTCAGTGCACAAATGCATTCACGTAACCTAATAAGGAAACTGAGTTTACCTGCACGTAATTTAATCTCGTCTGTGCAGGCCTCACATATTTGTTACAGAGTATTATTGGGCAAACAGCAGCATGAAGAAAAGAACATAATGGGCTGGTGTTCTGGAGCCACAGATATCCACAGCTGAGAACAGAGAATGTTTGAACAGGACAGATGCTAGTCATGCACACATAAATCTGACCCAATGAAGAGTGGCAAAGTTTTCTAATTAGAAATCCACAACAATTTCTCTTTTAAATCCACAGAAGCCATGCAGGAATAAGTGTTCAGGTGAAATGAGACCAAGACTAAACATCCCTCCTACCTCTTAAAGGTTAATTGGCTTCTCTAAATTGTCCTTAGGTCGGAGACGGCGTCATCAAACATGATGGTGTTTGATTTATGATTCTTTAACATAAAAAATGGTCAGAGTGGGAAAATGGATGCCTCTAAATCAGGGGGCCTTGGGACCCCATGGTTGGAGTAATAGTGGTTAAAAGTGGTTTAACAAAGTAATAAATCTATGTGCCAAGCTTTTAAAGGCCTATTTCTATTACATTTGGATAATCAGATCTAAATTTCCTTGATCTTCAGAAGGAAAATCTTGCGGCGAAAATGATTGAACTTTGAAACTTTGTGTAAATAAAAAAAGTTTCAAGGGATAATATTTTTCAAGGCAAAAGTTTAGCAGCTCTTCTAAGGATAAAAATGATTGCTGTGCTTCACTGCCACACACCTTCGGCAAACTGGTCAGATTTGAAAACATTAATCATAGATGACTGATTGAACTGATCACCTAGAGGTCTAATCTAGAATCTGCATGCAACTAGAACAGATTTCTCAAGCTAACCAAATTAGTGCAGTAAAAAGTTAAATAATTACATATCCTCTAAACCAGACACAAGAAAATGTCAGAATTTTCATCCACATAACTTTAAAACCTATGATTACATAGAAAAATCAGCAGTGATGGGAGCATATAATCAGGGTACCCGGCAGACCTGCCGTCTTGTACAAGACTTCACGGCTAAATTACAGCATAAGCTTCGGTCAGCAGGAAAGTAAAAGCCAGCAGTCAAAAGCTCAAGGCTTCAATGAGGATGTGAACCCCTTGGACTGTGCTGACTATGGCAACTGGCAGCAGAGTCGAAGCAAGAAGAGATGAAAAGTGACAGCAAAAATGACACAGACGAAGCTCACTCAAAGCTGCTCTCGCTGCAACTGTAACTCCTCAGATTGCGCTGCACAGCAATCAAATGGCTGACAGTTAGGTACGAGTTGCTCTGAAATTTACTAGACAGGAAAAACCAAGCAAGTTTATGTCCATGTCTGAATTCTACAAGAATATGGAGACGACAGAGAGAAAGAGCTGTGTCAAGATGGAAAACAGGTGTAGAACTTATGAAGACAGCCTGAATTGATTAGAAGTTGTAAACAAGTATGTCGAGTGACAGTAAGTCACAAAATCTTGGTAAAGTTACATTATAAATTATCTGCAAGGACCATGGATTTATAATTAAAAAGTAAAACTCCAATTTATGTAAGACTTCCTTTCTAAAAGTTTGCAATTAAAGAACATTAATGCCAAAACAGACATTTTTCTCATTGCTAATTCTATCAAAATACACTGTTCACGTGTTCAAGTGGAAATAAAAGAGCCTTTTACAGATTCAAAAGACCTTTTACCCTGTTCTCCAGTTTATTCAAACAATGTAATGGCCATGGTTTTGTCAAATATACACTTGTTGTTTGTTTTAATATCTTAATCTAAATACTTTAAATGTGTCTTATTTCGTAATGTTGATTTGCTACAAGAAAATAAAACCAGAAAAATTAAAATGACTGGTTAACAACAATTGGATAGAGTTTAGAAATTACAGGATTTGTTAAAAAGAGAAAAAAAAAAAAAAAAACTCTTACCTCCTCAGCATATGAATCGCAAAGTTTGTTCCCAGAGAGAAGTTTGGTTTTTAGACTCTTGTTCTGAAAACAGAAAAAAAAAACAAAAAAAGAAATGGCATTTACATTGGTGCTGTATTTTTCTGTAGCTACATTTTCTTTTTTTTTACAACAGCAGTTTGACCTAGTTGGATTTTGTTTATCCAGCACCACATTTTACTGAAAAAGACCTTTGGCACCATGGTTTTAATTCAAATCAGTTCAATGTATTTATATAGCACCACTTGTCATCGCAAGGCATTTTACTGAGACAATTCAATCATATAAAATAATAAGTATGGTAACATATTTTTTTTGTCTAAAACTTTGCTTTATTGTTATTTTCATATAAAACAAAAGATGAGTCACAACACAATAGTTTGGGAAGTTCACACAGATTCACTGACTTTTAAAAGAATGGAGGTAAAGACCAAGGTTTAAACCTATTACTTCATAAATTAAAACAATATGAAAATTATTGGAGAAATATAAGGATTATGTTAAAATCAAGTCACATCACAAAACAAAACATGTAGAACAATGTATAAATATATATATATAAAAAAAAATATTTGTTAATATAATAAACAATATAACCGTGTTAAACATTTGATTGTTTCCCTTCCAAATACTTGCACTAAAAGAATGTAAACCTTTTATTTTCATGTGTGTTATTTCCTCGATAGGAATCATAGCATCACGAAAAAAATGCATGATTTGACAATAGACTAGCTTTCCAAAGAAAGGACACATTTAAAAACAGGTTTGCTGCAAGATGTCACACCGCTGAGATCAAGTTCTTTAATGGGAAATTTGCAAATAACACAGCTGAGGGAGAGAGCATGGTGATGTAGAAGAAAATGAGGCCTTAAAATGATATAAACCATTGAAGAGGAAAGGAATTTTCCTTTATAATTTGCAATGATCTGTTAGGAGTTTTGCTTAAGTACTGTAAAGCTTAGCCCAAAACATATAAAAATGTGTGCAAAATGAACCAATAAAAGAGCAAAATCAGCCATAACAAAAACTGTAACTTCTGCAATAAGGAAGCAGCCATCTAAAAAGCCTCAAATGTTAAATGCAAGCATTTAAAACTAAACCAACCGTACATCAGAGCTGTTAAGAAATAATGATTTGAGGTTAAAAAAATGAATTAATAAATAAGCACATGCTGAATAAATCCTTTAATGTGCCACATGAGTTTTGAAACAGTTTATCTTTTTGTAATGTATTTGAATACAACGAACAAGAAAACTCATTAGTTTAAAATCATTTCACATCTACAAGCATCTTTATGCTTTAACATTTTGTTCATTTAAATTTTATATTACTCTATTTGTCACATTTATAAAGCCCTGAAAAACATACATGGACGTCTCTATAGATAAGTTTGGTGCTTAGATTTTCACTTTCACATTTTATTTTATATAAAGGCATTCATCTTTCCAGACGACTAAGGATGCCTAAGTCAAATTACCACTACAGAACATAAAGTCAGAAAGATTGCAAAAAAAAAAAAGGTAAAATATGCCAAGGACAATTGAAGCTACCTTACAACTAACAAAACAAATGTTTTCATATCATCAGGACTAATGTAAGTTTAGAAATATTTTTTTGTGACTCAAAACTGCGACAACAATTCTTTCTGACTAAATTAGTGAACAGAATACTGTGCTTAAATGTAATACAAGTAATAATAATAGTATTAATTTAACTTTATTGATCTCACATTGGAGAAATTTACCTCTGCATTTAACCCATTCCCTTGGGGAGCAGTGGGCTGCCATTGTGCGGTGCCTGGGGAGCAGTGTGGGGTTAAGGGTCTTGCTTAGAGAGCCAGAGTACCAGTCTATGGAAGTGGGGCTCCAACTCTGAACCTCAGGATTCCAAGCTCTATGCCCTAACCACTAAGCTGCCACTCCCCCCCACTTTTTTTTTTTTTAAGGTGGATTCTTCAAAGGAGGAACTGTATTAAAGGTTTGTTATAATGACTCTAATGGGAAGTAGTTGATAGCAATTGTAAGTCAGATATTAAATAGACAATGGCCCATTACCCCTGCATGTTGTTGTTGCCTGCATGTTGGTTGGAGTAAAAATCCAAACACAATATATTCAGGAAAAAAATCTCAGTGAAAAACTTTCAAGTTCATTGTCATGGTTGTAGTTTTTCTTTAGATTTGTAATGTTGGTTTTTCCTCTTCTAATTTGCAGTTCCTATGGAATTTCACAATAAGGTATCTCCTGTACACTACTAATATTTTATTTATGTGTTCCTTTTTCAACTCCTGTTCCTGGACTTTGTCAAATATTTCTTTTTTTTTGCCAACCATACCCATACTGATCCACATATAATAAATCTTTTTTATCTGTTCACACTCCCAACAGTCTCTTATTCCAGTACAGTCTCTTGTCTGCACTTGTTGCCAGGTATCCCTGTTCAAATCATTTTGTTTCAGAGTTTGGCACCTCTTTCACTCCAAACAAAAGCATGTAGCACCTGAGTCTATAAAACACTTTTTTTTGTCGACTCAACTCCATTTATTTTAATTTTGTTAGCTGTACTGACTAAATTCAATGCATATATTATATAAAATCAAACATGCAGGTCATGATATATAACACTATTGTTGTTATCAGTTGTCGGTGATGTAAACAGAGCTAATCCGCTCTGAAGACACACCCCTCTGGCGGACGTTTTAAAAGTGGTAACTTCATGTTTCAACTTCCTATTTTGCGGGTGGCTCTATGCCACGTAAGGCTCGTCTGAGGGCTTCCAGCTGAAGGCTATGCAAAGTATCAACCAAATCCCTCCGGAGAAGTCTGCACTCGCTGGACCGAGTCAGAAGGTCTTTTTCCTGTGATTCAGAAGGAGCTGAACGCAGTCTTCCCTGAAGCCTGCTGCAGAAGAGCTATTCCAGCTCTGTTGACGTTTATCTATCCACCGAACCACGGGGCCCACAATCGCTGTTTGCAGAGCTTTTAGAGGCCACCAGACCGGTGACTGCCTGAGACAGAGCAGCATTGAGGAACTGCTGCTGGAGGCTGCGGCTACAAGCTAAACACGTTAGCTAAAAGGGAGACGTCTCGGCTACTGTAAGTTATAAAATTGACCCCCTTGCAAAATCGGCTCTTATTATAGCGTTGGACTGATCCAAATCCCTTTGACCTGCTGTTGGATGAACGGACTGGACTTGACTGAAGATGGGGTTTGCAGAAAACCGAACCAAGCTGAAGGCCTTCATTCCACCGAACCAAAACAGTAACATCATTTTTCACCTTCCCATTTTATCTGATGCTTAATAAGTGCTCTGGTTGGGTGAACTAGGTAGAATAGTGTGTCGTTTTGGCGTTTTTTTCTTAAATAAACTTTCTGATTTACCTGATGATGGTTTTAAGAGTGTATGCTAATACTCATTGCATAGACTGAACGAGTCATGTGTTTCTAAAGCTAACTGCTGCAGTGGACTGGTTAGTATTGCAGCTCCAGCTACCTCATGCTCAACACATTATAGAGGCTACATTGTGAGCTAACCCTTTTTATTTTTCGGTTGGACCCCTCCAGACCAGAACCCCTGGGACCAGCTAAGCTACCCCCTTTCCATTTCAGCTTAATCGTAGTTAAATGTATTTCTGAGTCAATACCTATTCTTTGACATAAACTGAATGAAACTTCAGACTGCAGTTAACATTTCAGCATCAGGGTTTATTCAAATGTATCTGCTGCCATTTTTAAAGGATTTTCAAATGCATTAAGCCTTAAACATTCCTTAGAGTTTGAACAGACTTTTAAACCCCTCTTCCCCTTTTATGTCTTTATTTTTGCTTATTTTCAGTAGTGTTTAGTGTTTGAGTAGCTATTAGACATATTACTGTGTGATCGTAGCTAATAAGGGAACCATTGTATTTTAACCCATGGTCGATGTGGTTTTTTTTAACCAGTGAAAGATTTATCACTCAGGCTGGATTCACTCATCTTTTAGTAGCATCCGAATGAACAGAGACATATTTATTTGGTTGGTGATTAATAATGTTGCTCATAGTCATAGTCTAAATTACTAAATTGGTAAAAAAACAACAGAATTTTTCACAGCCGGATTCAGGAGTCAAACCCTTTAGGTAAAAGACTAAAAACCCTGGTCAGTCAGTAAATTACAGTTATAATCATTCAACTGTATAATAATAATAATTAATTAGTTTACCTTTGATTTGAATGACCCATTAATTAACTATAACTTCCAGTTCTTGCTATTCCATATATTCATAATCTTCTGGTAAACACTCACAACACTATATTGAAATATTTAGTCAATTAATACCAGTCGTACAGATTTGGAGTCAATTACACATATTAAGATTCCTCAGTAAAAAAACACTGCAGATAGGCTTTAATGACTTTGCAACAATCCCTCCACCTGAATGAACATGTAGCCACAATCATTATCTTTGTCCATTCCATCCATACATTTTCTTCCGCTTTATGCGGGGCCGGGTCATGGAGGTAGCAGTCTAAACAGAGATCCCCAGACTTCCCAATCCACACATATAGTAGTAACATTGAAGATTTCCCCACTTTCCTTGATGGGCCCTTGGCTAGTCCCCTTCAATTCCTTTTTAAACAACTAAAATATTCTGTTATATTTTGTGGACTTTAAGATCTAAAGAGAAGTGTTATCTCCTGGTCAGACCCTGTAATTCAGAGAAAAGGTGGAGTCAGAGTAAAAAAATATGCATGCACATGAGAAGGCCAGTGGCTGTAAGTTGGATGGGGATTTTGCTGCAATTTAGCTTCCATTTGGCTGGCTTTTGACTGGGAAGGGCCATTTTTATGACTGTTACTTTACCACCTCCTGCTGCTCTGGGGGATCCCAAGTGGACACCAGGCCGCTAAGAGACAAAGTCTCTCCAGCATGTCCTAGGCCTCCAGAAAGGCCTCCTCCCAATAGGCCACGCCTGGAACACCTCCTGATGGAGGCGACCATGAGGCATCTGGAAAAGATGCCCTAGTCATCTCAGCTGGCTCCTTTAGACGTGGAGGAGCAACGACTCTACTCAAAGCTCCTCCCAGGTAACTGAACTCGTAACCCTATCTTGAAGGGTGCAACCAGCCATCCTGCAAAAGAAATTAATCTGCCGCTTTTATTCTTGATCTTGTCCTTTCGGTCATTACCCAGATCTCATGACCATAGATGAGGGTGGGAACTCAGATCAGTCGGTAAATCGAGAGCGTTGCCCCCTCACTCAGCTCCCTCTTCACTACGACAGTCTGATACAGCAACCGTATCACTGCCGGTGCCGCAACGATCCATTGATCTTACCCTCCATCTCTCCCTTACTCATGAACAAGACCCCGAGATAACTGAACTCCTCCACTTGGGCCAAGGGCTCTCAATCAACCTGAAAAGGCGAGTCCACCTTTCTCAGGTGGATAACCATGGACACACTCAACCATCATCTTTGTAGACAGGAGAATTAGATTAAACTATTTCACTTCATCTATTTCTATAGTAAACTGTTGTGTAATCTGCCTGCGTCATGTCTGCATTTCAGTCCCCCCCACAACATATGACCAAATTATTTAAACCTCTCAATCCTTTTCTTCTTTTAGGGAGAGCTGTGGGTTAAATTTTCAAGTAAATAGTTTCATTTTCATCGAATGTATGTTTTGAATCCATGTATCACCCATTTATAAATTTTTTTGATGAAAGAAAAAAAAAGAGTTTTTGTAAGTGTTTTCTTAAATTAGACAAAAAGACAAGATGACAAAGCTGTCTGGTTTGAAATATTTTTTCATAAGATACCAGAAAGAAAGAGGGCCTGTTCCTTTTTTCTCATGTTCCTAATAATCAACTGTGGACAATATGAATAACAAGTCTAGAGTCTATTTTGTTTCCCCTGTTTTGGGCTACCAGGAGGTAGGTTTACTGTAAGCCTTTGCTTGGATACAGTCAGTGTGAAGTGGTTTGATGTTTTTATTCAGTTTTTGCTGCTGCCATCCACTCTGTGAACGGACAAAAACACGTAATGTTGTGATGTTGTCTAACTAATTATTGAGTATGCAAATTAAGATAGGTTCAATCCATATTAGTTTAAAAACCTTTGTCACCTCTACATTTGATGACTGCAACTTTCAGTTAGGAGTCCGTGCATTTTGCATTAGAACTTCCTCACTGACATTTTTCAACAAATCAAAACACCCAGTTACCTAACATAGGTGATATTTGTTTTAATGCTTTCAAAACATTCTGTGGCTAAGTCTGCAAAACTTTCGAGGCTCGACATTGAAAGTGCTCTACCGAAGCACTAGTTGTGTGTCTTCTGTTCATTTGCTGCTTGCTGTGCATAAGTCACAACATATTTCAAGAAAGATGAAATAGTTTGAGGTCACTCTATGTGCACATACTCCTCACCAATAGATGCATATACTGTATTTTTGAAATATCAAAGCTTCTGGAGGAAAACTGAGTCTTGCTGTATCAATTTAGAGCATTTTTTTATTTTCATGACCATAACCACATTGGAAAACTTTATCACAAACACACAGATACAGTGCACTATACTGTTAACAAACACATTAGAAGCTCACAGAGTCCGGGTAATGAGCTGCATTGGCAGCTGCCTTGTGATTCAGTGAGATAAAACTGCTCTGGCATCTATTCCATACAGGAATACCTTCTATCATCTCTACAGTGGGGCCACCATCTGAGGACATGTGCAACTGGCAGCTATTATAAAATGTGAGCTAGCTTAGCCTTAGGACACACTGAGAGTGAAAATTAGATCCTTTAGAGTCGGGAAGTCAGAGAGCATTATGCAAAATGAAACCCACTGAGCTGCATGTGTCATAATGTGTTATTCTTTCAGCACTGCCATCTTTTGGATCTAAAAGATCGGTGCGCAGTTTGCTCATTTATTTATTATTTCTTTCATCTTTACCTTCATTCAGGGCAACTGTTAAGCAGCTGGGGGGATGTAAGCATATGTGTGTAAAAGGAGAGCATTGAAAAGACATAAATAAGCTTAGTTAAGGTTTGATGGGGTTTGATTTCATAATATCTTACATATACTTGATATCAAACAAATTGATTAAGTCATCTGGACAGGTTCTTTATTGAAACATTTTCTCTCTTTTTTGTGAGATATCTTTAGTTTGAGAAGTTATAGGTAAACTCAGTCCCTTAAGCAGAACTTTTGCATAGTGGATCAGCAAGTTACCAGTGATGATCTAACTTGGTTGCTCACATGCAAAAAAGGACCAACAGGCAAATTGACTAATGTTTAGTACTACCTTATTGTTCCCAGAGGACTAAATCAAGCTTGCTTATTAGGAGGGAGACAGTTGGACTCAAGTGCCTCCACCCCTGTTTAAAGATCAAGGATTTCACAAAAATGGTTTGCCTTGCTCTTCTCTCACACAACTGTTCCTTCCTGTTAAGGATCACAACATCGTCATCCCTGATGATTGTAGCCTGCTGAATCTTGGGCTGTTGATGTTACTCTTCTGTTCTAGACTGTGTTGCAGCTTTCTAGACTATTGCTGCCTTCTTTCTCCCAATGTAACTGGTCACAGTCATTCTGGAGCTTAACAGAATACACAATATTACCCTGTTTGTGCTGGGGCACCAAAGCATTGGGCTGAACCATTTTATGTTTATGTGTTTCTTGTCAGCTGAAGAAAACCCAGTTAGGTTAACCACATTTCTCTAGGCCCTGCTTTTTGGGTAATTTCTCCTTCTCCCTGGCTCTTGTGTTTGTAGTGACGTTGTTTGGTGGATTACTGGAATACTGAAACGCATAGGACAACTTGATATGTTAAAACATTTTACAGATTTTACTTCATACAAAGGCGCATTCATGAGCCTTCATACAAAGGCTCGTGAATGAGTGTTAACTACATGCAGATCATATTCTAATCGTTCAAGTTCATGGGTGGAGAAGATACAGATCTAAACATTTACAGTACCATGTGCAAAGCAATTTTCCAAAGCTGAAACTCAACTTTGGCTGCAGTTTTTATATCTTTGTTAGTAGATATGAAAGTTAGGTGATCCACGCATAGAATATCTGCATTCATTGTTGTCACAAAGGAGGCAGATTGGAGAGATATTCTGTGTGCATATAAACATATCTGGACCATAATAACTATAGTAAATTAATATTAATAAGTTAATTGTATAGGCCAGATAAAATTCATACAGCAGGATGGAAGACAATCTTTATTTAATTAAAGGAATAGTACACCCAAAACATGATAAGCCTTCATTTTCTACTCACCCCCATGCTGAACAACACTCTGGAGTACTTTTTTTGATATCTCAAATGCATCTGGAGATCTGGGAGGCTTCTTGCTGTCTGCTGACATTCAAATAATGGAGGTCAAGGGTGCCCGAGGCACACCTTCATCTGGCTTGGCCTGCCGCAGTTTCCGTAGGCTCGTGAACTCGCAGGCGCGCGCTTTTAGGAAATCTTATACACTACTGTTTACGCTCTAAAAACATTCTAAATGACTTTGTTTCGAGTAAATTATGGACGCTACCAACTCAAGACACTTGGAATACATTGGACGAGCAGTATGGAGGAATATTGACACGTTTTTTGTGGACTTTTATGGACCTTTCTGCCTCAAAACAATATATATATATATATATATATATATATATATATATATATATATTATTGAATTTTTAAAGAAAAATAGAATATCAAAGAGCCTGCAAACACAGATGGGTGGGTCGAGTGTGCATCTCTTAGCATCAAGAATTTTCATTCTTGATGCTAACATATAAATATCCATCAATTCCAAGCAGAATAGCCCTGCTGGTTTTATACGGATTTTATTTTTTTTATGTTAGGCACTAGTTGCCTTCAACTCTATTAGTTTTGAAAGTAGGCAGAAATAAAATTGGAGAGGGAGGAGGATATGTGGCAACGGTCAAAAGGCCAGTACTCCAACCACTGCTGTGTTGAAAACTAAGGCCAACACACAGCGTCATGAGGTTAACCCCTGCACCACTTCTGTGAACTACTAATGTTTTTTAAAGAACTTGATTTTTTCAAACTTTCTTCTTTTGAATGACTTTTTTTAAACCAAAGATGTAGGATGCTGTGAAGCTAAAGGGATATTCAGTGATATTCTGTTTTATTTTGGCACGTTGATGATACTTATCACACATAACCATACTACTCATAGGTTATTTAAGACAAGAACAGCTAATTAACATGTAAAAAAGATGTAAAATTGTATTATATTCATATTTTTTTAGTGGTGGGCCGTTATCGGCATTAGCATGCTGCATTAATGCCAGAATCTTATTGGCAATAAAGCTATGACTTTAGGCGTATATACAGTATATCTGGGGGCTAGAACGAATTAGTTTTGTGTCTAGGCCTACTTTTAACACGTCGAACGATGATGTGCTAACATGGATGCAGCTATAAAGCCTCTGGGTTTCCTTAAGGGAAAATTAATTTTTAAGAACACCCATCAGCGTGGTTGATGATAATAGACTCAAACTTGTTCTCAAGGCATCCACAGGTGACCCATCTTACAAACTATCCGTAAGGCGAATTTTCATGAGGAGACTACATGACCAGCACACCATGAAGAAAGCTACGTAATTTAATTTTTACATTTCATTTTACAACACCACAAATGATTACCACAACATTATGACACTTTTTGAAAATGTAGATTCTGTGGTATTTGTCATCATTCAGATACATGAATATTATTTATTTTTATCACCAGTTATCATAGCAGAAAAGCTTTCTTTCAGAAAAGTTTGTGATGCATTTTGGAAATAGGAGATTGACCCCTGGTCTAATGTGCAACCTAGCTTGAGAAACCTGTTCAAACACTTACTTGAACCTATTATTTCAGCACACACGTTATCCTTCTATTTTTTTCTTACTGTTGCGGCGAACGCCCCCTTTTGTTTACATCAGCTGTTTAAGCGTGAGCGCGCAGTTTACCTGCGTGCAATCAATCAGTCAATCAAAAGGTGAGACAAACTTCCTAGTTCAAGCAGAGGATCGCAGCATAAAAATAAAAGCCCCCGTTTACTCGGGCAGTGGAAGAAGCTGTGCAAAATGTGTATTAAGGAAGCAAAGGACTGAACAGACAGCCGGTAAGCTTGCATTTAACTCTGTTGTGAAAAGAATGTATGCGCTGCGCTGATGAGGCGTTGAGACGTGCGGGAAATGTTTGTTTGTAGTGTTAAACTTATAAATACTCACACGGTGCGTCATGAAAATTTTGGCTTGTAAGTCTTGCTTGCTTGCTTTATTTGGTTGGAGAAATGCTGATGTAACTTTTTTTCAGTGATTTAACGTTGCGGTTGAACAATCCAAATTAATGTGTTTGTGAAACTGTTGCACGGGGTAATTTTTATATCTTTCTTCTGTGTGTGATTAAAATAGACTTCTAACAGTTAAAATTAAATTCCATAGTCTACGTGATGCAAACTAAAAATCCCTCACTGGTTATTTATTATTGCTATTTAAGAATTCATGTAACCTATGGGGTTAAATAATCTGCTTCTGTTAAAATGCTTTAATATGTTTTTTGATGCATTTTTTATGATAATTAAAAACTAAATGGTCTTAATTTAAAGTTAAAAACAGTCTATTTTCATAAATATATTTAATAATGCATTTCTCAGAACTATTACAATTTGCAATATGGTAAATGCTTTGTTTGGTTTCATTTCTTTCAAAGGTTTTTCACCTGCTTGATTAAATGATTCTGTAAATCTGTAAACAACACAAGAAGAAAAATAAAAAAAAAAGGAAAAGATGAAAGAACAGTTTGGTCATTGAGTGGAATCCAGTATAATGTTCAGCTTAATACAACCCTTCAAGTGTGGGAATAGCACAGCAAAGATCAAATCACTTGACACTTACCCTTATCTTATTTTATTCTTATATATTATTTGTATTTACAATCTTATTTTTCTCCCTTCTGCAAACGTTTGCACTGCAATTCAACATTTCCTGCAAGGGATTAATAAAGCAATTCTGAGTCATGAAGCCCTGTGGCCCGTCTGTCTAGTCAGATGACCATTACGCCGTCACGTGAGCATGCTCCACCAATTGCGTTGCTTGTTATGCTTGTTATTCACACTGTCTTATGTTAGCATTGTGTGTGGGGAAGTCCATCAAAGTGCGGCCACAGGTTAGCCAAAAAACACTTATTTTTAATAAAATAACTGCTTCCATAATCTGATGAATGACACAGCGCATTATGCTCTTTTAGTCCTCCTGTCATCCACATTGAATTGGTCTCAATAGTGAGAGGAATTGTTGAGTCTGCTTGTTGTCAGCATTAGCCACATTAGAATTTTGAGGCAGACCTTTTGAGATGTTTCTCAGACCTGAAATAATACCTCAACTAATTAGGCAAATCTCAGATGAGATAAAAAGGAGGTGCATAGGATGCAGAGCACAAGCAAGGAGAATAGAGAGGAGGAAAGAATTCAAGCCATCTCTTTCATCAATAACTATTGGCAATGTGAGATATTTTGCAAACAGCTCGAAAAAAATTCAACCTCTAGCAAGGACTAAGCCAAAATATGGGGAATGCAGTATTATGTGTTTCAGTAAAACATGGCTGCAAGCCACCTAAAATCTTGGCAAATTGGTTAGGGCCACCCCTGGTTACCACATTTGCTTTTAAACATAAAACATATATATATTATCATTTCCTGTGTTTGAGCTGTATCTACATTACACACAGTTACTCATATATGAATAAAACTACCCAATATAAATGCTATGAGAATCATATGCTTCGAGGAATCTCATGAGAAACAGGAGACAGCAGATTCCAAACGGTGCTCCATAGAAAAATAATAGTAAAGAAATAGGTTTTCTCAATCAATTGCTGTCATGGAGAGCTTGTCTTGCCCCGACTGGTGAAAATAACAGAACAACAGTTTCTTTAAATCAAAGGCTTCTTCAGCTCTGCTGCAAGACAGAACCCTTTAGGAGATCATTCCTGTCTACAGCTAATAACATCCACAACAACTCTTTGAAAAAAGGCCTTTAGGATCTACAAAAACATTTAATTTCCCTTTAGCATCAATGATGTATTTTTGAAAATGATTTATCCACAAATGAAGAAAACATGAGACAGTGGTGAACAATCCCTGGAGGGACTGGCTTATCAAAATTACAATGTAATCACACAGAAGTTAAATCTGTAATTAAAGAAAGAAATTAGAACAATAACTATGGCTTTCTGAAAAATGACTTAACATTAGTTTTTTTTTGTGATTTATGAATGCAGAAAAATTGGTTATGATTTAATAATATAATCTGTGGGAGACTTCCAAGGCCAAAACCACTGCTGCCCAAAAACAATGCTAGGAACACTCTCTTTTACTTAATAATGTGGATGATTTCCAAGAACTTTTAGGATATATTACTGTATGTGGAATTTTTAAGACAATAATGGGACTTTTCTGGAGGGCATTATGTTAAAACTTGCATTAAACTGACAAAAGTAAATAAGGATCGCATTAGTGAAAGAGTATGGACTTGCTTGATAGCTTAGGGGTGAACAAAGATTTCTGCTTTCGATGAGAAAATGCTAACTGGAAATGCTGCCCACCTAGCCATCTGTTTGTGGCCTTGAGCTTACAAACCTTGAGTTATGTAGCAGAACAATGAACCAAACACACCTGAAAGTACAACTCTAAATGGCTCCAAAAAAGCTCCATCATGAATGCACAAGTCCATGATTCATATTCTTTTATGAATTCTTTTCAATCCCACAACAAAGGTTCTAGATCACAGTTCTGCCTTTAACAAATTGTTGATGAAATAAAAATGTTGATCTTTGAAAGTAATTTAGTCTGTTATGCTTTACATCCCTCACAATCCCCACATCATGTCGGGAATTAGTGGTCTCATCAGAATTTACAAGTAAAATTTGTTATCACAGATTATAAAGTGCTCAATCCCTGAGTGATCTTCACTGATCTTTACAGCCAGATTTCACAGTGCTTGACATTCATGAATGTAGGGTCTCTTTAATCTCAGTTGAAGTTCGAGAAAGTATCTGTTGTGAAAAAAGGATTTTCATTTAATCTCAGTCAAATTGATCTGTCATTCACACTACTGAGTGTGAAAGTCAGATGCATAACAAATTCATCCATTTCTCATTTACATATTAAGTGTTTTCACAATAATATTTCCTATGGAAATAAAGGAAATGTATATATACAAACTGCATTCATTGTATTTTGATATTTCTCATTTTGACAGTGAGATTCATACTATCTATGACATGAACCTTGGTTGACACCACTTATAAGTGCTACAAGCAAGATACTGTTGTCACAACACATTTCATCTTAAAAGGTCAGAGACAAATGAAAAAAAAAATCCTTTACTAAGTTTTTTCTTATCCATTAGTGCTTTAAGAGTTCAAATATTCTGAAAGTATACCATCGTTATTCAAGTTAATTAAATGCCATGGTAAACTGAACACTGTATCAAAATGTCCACATAAATGTATGGAAGGGGCAATTAAAAGCTGAGAATTTTTTTATTTTTTCCTTTGTTAATTATTCCAAGAATTCAGTCTAATTGTAATACTTTTTAAGCAAGAGGCATATTTAACAATAAGTTATTTTTATTCAATTTAAAACTTAAAGTGACAATGTAAAAAACAAAAAGTAGCATAAAAGATTTTACCACAACTTGAAATTTATGTTGTTTATACTTTTTCACATACAGTGACTCAATTCTGGAAACGTGTAAATCAACTTGTAATCCAATAATGAAAGCCTGAATTCCACATACTGGGATGAAAGGAATAAAATGACATCATTATATTTGTGTACACACATTTTCTATGTTTCCAACATTAAGAGCATTCAATATACCAAATGCACTACCATGAAAGCAAAAATAATTTCAGATAAACAGAATAACTAATCTATATAAATTACACTGAAACACAATATCTCATTCACAAGAAAAGCTGGCTCCTTGTTAGTGTGTATTACTGCAGTGACAGTGAGCAAAACAACTATGACTACAGTGCAAATCCTTTGGAGTGAGAGGTAAACATGCTGGCATTCAATAAAATAGATGTAGAGCGAATGGTTGTCTTGCAGGCAGTAAAGATGCATTTTATGGGGGGTGTGTATCTTAGTAGTTTTTCAGATTTTATTTTCTACATACAGACTGGATGACTGTAGTGGTTCAAAAAGCAATTGCTCATCCGAGGTTGTTTGTTGGAGTTCTCAAATTTCATTATTTCATGTACTGTGCTTCTTTTTTTTACCTTTTGTTAAATTCATCACCAGTTGCAAGAAGAAATCAAATAGTTTTCCCAAACTCAAGCTACTATTTTGACTCAGACAGGTCCAACAACTGTTAAACATTGAAGGTATGACATTGTTGTTCAAATTATGATTTAAGGTTCTGCCTACATTTTTGAAACGTTCTCTTTTTTGTTATAAGCTTTAGCCAACTGAAATGTAGTTTTTCTCTATTTGACATACACCCATTGATGGCAGTACAGTAAGTTACAATAAATCCTATGTGTTCACTCCAGTTTAAATTTTTTTTATGTATGGTGTGCTGTTAGGCAGCCAACTCTTAAAAGTATGAAATAAAATTACTAATCATTTATTCACTCTATTGCAGCCTTTCAGGGTTCATATATATACTGTATGTATAAGCCTATTGCGATATTTAATGTTTATAACAAAGGAACATTAAAACAAACTACATGTTTTACAACTTCATATTTATTCACATTTACAGGCTACAACTGACGCATTAAAATAATTACTTTCAAGTAACATTAAGCCCTAAAAAAAATTATAATTTTCACTAAGGATGAAGCGGAGAATTCTGTTAAGAGCTTTTTTAATTTAGCCTTAGAAGGACTGGTTTGAGGTACTGCAGCCCCTGTTCCCAGCTCTGGCTAGCTGTCTGCCTGGCAGGCTTCTCTGATCTACAGTGGTTCTCCTCTGCTCTCCTCCTGAGCTAGCATAGGCAAACCGAAGCCTCTCTTCTGACTTCTCTTGCTTTAAAATTTGTCTAGCCAGTGAAAGCAATTCGCACATATAGAATCTACCATGACCAACTACGGAGGGAAGGTGAAATGGCATTCACCCATTTCCTGCTGCCCCCGTGTGAGTTCCAGAATGCTGTCTCACCTTTACTAAAAAGTATCATTACAATACCGTTTTTTTTAACATTTTTTTTATTTACTCTTTAAGCTAAAAAAAATTGTTTGATGAGCAGAGATACGCCGCAGTACTGATGCATTTATAAGCCTGTGGCCTATTTTTGTAATTCTATTTCTAAATTCCTTCCTTCCTTCCTTCCTTCCTTCCTTCCTTCCTTCCTTCCTTCCTTCCTTCCTTCCTTCCTTCCTGTCTTCAAATAAATGCCACATTTTCAGTTTTTCTTTTTTTAGGAAAAAAAAATATTTCTCACAATTCATTTGTGCTATTTATTTGTACAACAGTACTTAAAATCGTATTATAATGCAATTAAGTTGGTGGTTGTTACATGAAAAAATATTCCCTATTACCATTGCATACCTATTCCAATTCACCTGCTGGTTAATATTTTATGGTACAGGATGTATGCACAATCATACTATTGGGTAGCACTGAGTTCTCAACATTTTTAAATATGCAGTGAGATATCTTATGTTTGTCCACTGTAGTCTCTACAAGCATATTGTGTTAACGCAAAAACTTACTGTTGACAGTTTTTTTATGGATAGACTTGGTTTTATGTGCTATGATTGATATATCCATAAAATAAACATAAGAGATTTAATAGTTTCATGTTTAGATGACCTTTAGCTATCTATACATCCTAAGTTGGTTTTAACGCTGTTTATATTTCATTTGTCTACCCTGTACTTTATAATATGCTTCTATATTAAAAAAATAGTTCAGTTTGTTTTTACTGTATGACCGCATTTTGTCATATATTAAGGCTTTTTTTAACATAACATAAAATAAGGAAACCTGACTTGGGGCCCTCAGACGTAGAAATATGTCAAAAGAATATGTTTGCTATAAATTACTGACATCAGCAAAGCAAATGTTTTAAGAAAATATGCTATTGAGCATGACACAGCTCCAGACATTTAACACAATATATGGCAGATTCACTTGAACTCATTATAGTAGTTTTCTAAGGACTTTCATTGTCAAGGAGAAACTATGCATAAGTCATGATGCTTTTCTGATACAGGCCCTTTGTTGTTTTGTATCCATGCTTGTGGTTTGAAAATGTAAATCGTAATTGTTTTATTTTTTTTGCATGAACATGTTTCCTTTCATCTTCCTTTATGTATGCCCCAGGCAAAGAGGCAAGAAAAAGAAACTGAGGTCTTGAGGAAAAGACTAAAACACTAGCTATAGTTTTTGTGTGTTTTTTTTTAGCCCAACCCATCTCATTATTCTTTCAGTTATTTGTTAATATGCAAAACATTATCAATATGCATTAAATTTTGCTCTGATGGGAATATTTTCTACATCTGTATTTGGTCTGACCACATGTGGCAGTTCTACTTTTTTAGTATTTCCCTGGTGATTTTCTCTTTAATTGTTGATGAGTTGTGGTATCAGACATGAAACAAAGCTTCAGGCTACTCAAGGAAATTAGTCAAGATGAACTCAAGTGATCTTTTATGGAAACCTGGGGATGCTTGCTGCTTCAAAGAGAAGCTGTTATACTCTATGTTAGTGTTGGGATCTGGAGATTTACCACCTTTCTCCAGCAGAGTGCGCTGTGGGTCTCCTGGCTGGAGCCCTCCAGCACACCTGAAGCTCATCAGCCCATCAGGAGACCTTCCTACATAAGCAGCAGCCAGACCTTCCTTCAACGCCGCAGTGTTGACCAAGTTTGGTTAGCGAACCTGAGCCTCAGTTATTCTGATAGAATCTTAGTTGTCTCTAGAGAGAAACCTGATTCTAATCTGCCTCTGTCTTCTTGCTCACAGGAACCCGTCTAAAGTCTAAAGCTCTGGATGAGCTTTGCCTGTAAACCTGCCTGCCTGCCCGAGGAAGCCAAACCTGAAGATTTCAATCTGGACTCCTCCTGCAGCTCTAAAGGAAGAGCTGGAAACTCAAACAAAGGTCTGCCACTCACAAGTCAGAAGCTAGACGCTGCTGCTGCTGAGCACTCTGCTGAATCAACAGTCTCTGGACCCAACCGGCTCCCTCCCTCACCAGGAATCAGTTTGGACCTCCTCAAGGTATTTTCTGGATTAATTCAACTAACCATCTGACTGCCTGGCTAATCAAACTATCCGTCTCTGCAGACATCAGTGATTCCAGTCCCGGACCTGTGCCTGAACCAGTTCATGTTTCCTCTGTGCAAACCCTTCAATAAACTCTGTTAAACTTTTACTCTGTTTCCAGTGGTGTTCTGCATGTGGGTTAAGTCTCTTAAGCCAATCATGACAGAACACTGCGGCCAAATACAAAACCCAGCAGATCACCTCCGGAGGAGGCTTGAGGAGCAGGATGCCCAAATCCAAGGACATGCGCACACTCTCCGTGAGTTAAACACTCATATTGAACACCAGAACCAGGTTTTGCAGGAATACGTTGGCTACATGAGGAATGCTAATGCCACGCCAGTAGTACTTCCTGTTCCGGAGCCTCTTCCGCCTCAAAGGTCAGCGACAGTCACGTAATTTCCGGATTTCCACCCGAGTCCTCCTGAAAGATTTTCAGGTAACCAAAAGGATTGTAAAGGATTTTTGTTTTTAGTGTCGTTTGCTTTTTGAGCACTCTCCCGTCAGTTTTCCTAATGATAGGAAGAAAATCTCTTTCATTCTCTCTCAGCTCACTGGCCGAGCCCTTGAATGGGCGGAGGCAAGGTTCTCTTCTGAGTCCAGCTTTTCATGTACCTTTTCTGAATTTTTATCTGCGTTTTCTCAAGTTTTCAACCATGACTCAGATAAAACTATTGACTCCCGAGCCCTGCTGAGTTTAAAGCAGGGAAATTCTACGGTGGCTGAGTTCTCCATTGACTTCCGGGTTAAAGCCGCAGCCTCAGGCTGGAATGAGTGTGCACTAAAAGGTGCTTATTTTAAGGCTTTAAATGATAACATCAAAGACGAACTCGCCACAATCGACAAACCTGCTAGTTTGGAGGATTTGATCCGGTTAACCATCAGATTGGACAATAGACTTCGAACTAGGAATAACTCTAGGCAAAGAAGCCTAAATTTTTCTGTCGCTACTCCTGCATTTAACAATGCTTCTGTTTTTTTCTGGATCCCTAGAGCCCAGTACCAAGCCAAGAGCTAAGAATCAAACGCTTCCAGCGCCTGTCCAAGTCTCTCACTTCTCTTCCTCAGAAGGAACGGAGGTCGAACCCATGCAAGTTGGACACACAAGGCTGTCTCCTGAGGAAAGACAACGAAGATTTAAGGGAAATCTGTGTCTGTACTGTGGTGAGACTGGCCATTTCATCGCTTCATGCCCGGCTAAATCAAAAGCCAGGGCCCGTCAGAGGATTTGAGGAGTCTGACGGGCCATCTAAGATATGAGAAATCTCATTTATTGTTGCCTGCAACTCTTTTTTTTTTTTTTTTTTCTAACCAGACTCTCATATTGTCAGCCTTCATCGACTCAGGGTGTGAGAGAAATCTCATCGATTCAGATTTGGTCCAGCAGCTAAGAATTGAGACTATTCCTTTGACTAAGCCTCTCAGAGTATCCGCTATTGATGGAAAGAAGCTACATCAAGTCACTCATCAGACACAACCATTAGAGCTTCTTATCTCTGGAAACCATAGTGAGACTCTGACATTTTTTGTTTTTCCTTCAGCATGCTCTCCTCTGGTGCTTGGTTTCGAGTGGCTGGAACATCACAACCCCCATATCAACTGGGCTGAACGCCACATTGAGTCTTGGTCTACTTCCTGTCACGAGTCATGCCTTCGTTCTGCGGCTCCTACTATTCAGTCCCCTAGAGGTAGGGGGGAGATGGACTCTCCTGACCTTTCTTCTGTTCCTCCCGAGTATCATGATCTGGCACCAGTCTTCAGTAAGGTCAGTGCGACGTCTCTTCCACCTCACAGACCATATGACTGCGCCATTGATTTACTACCAGGAGCCCCCCTTCCTAGCAGTAGACTATTTAACATCTCCAAGCCAGAACGTGAAACTATGGAAAAGTATATAAATGAGTCTCTAGCCGCTGGAATTATTCGTCCATCTTCATCTCCTCTCGGTGCTGGTTTCTTTTTTGTAGGAAAGAAGGACGGTTCCCTCCGACCCTGTATAGACTACAGAGGTTTGAATCAGATAACCGTCAAAAATAAGTATCCCCTACCATTACTGGCATCAGCGTTTGAACCTGTTTAAGGTGCAACAGTGCTCACCAAACTCGATTTAAGAAACGCCTATCATCTCCTTAGAATAAGAGAAGGAGATGAATGGAAGACAGCTTTTAAGACCCCCATAGGCCAATTTGAATACTTGGTCATGCCTTTTGGTCTTACTAACGCTCCTGCCTGTTTTCAAGCTCTAGTCAACGACGTCCTCAGAGATTTTTTGAATGTTTTTGTTTTTGTATACATTGATGATATTTTGATCTACTCCAAGAACCTCTCTGACCACAAGAAACATGTTCGTCTGGTCCTTCAGAGACTACTGGAAAACAAACTCTTTGTGAAAGCTGAAAAATGTGAATTTCACCAACCATCTGTCACTTTTCTAGGGTTTGTGCTCGAGGGCGGGCAGGTGAAGCCATCCGAAAGACAAGATTAAGGCAGTTTTGGACTGGCCGACACCTGAAAACTGTAAGCAGCTTCAAAGGTTCCTGGGGTTTGCAAATTTCTACAGACGCTTCATCAAAAATTATAGTCAGACAGCTCTACCCCTTACAGCCCTGACTTCTGTGAAGAAGACATTTCAATGGACACCTGAAGCCGAAAATGCTTTTAACAAACTGAAGAATCTGTTTTCCAGCGCACCCATCCTGATCCAGCCCGACCCCTCTAAGCAGTTCGTCTTAGAGGTGGACGCATCTGACTCCGGTGTTGGAGCCGTATTATCACAACAATCAGACTCCGACCAAAAACTTCACCCCTGTGCATTCTTTTCACGCAGACTCTCTCCGGCAGAACAAAATTATGATGTCGGAGACAGAGAACTTCTTGCCATTAAACTCGCCCTGGAAGAATGGAGACATTGGCTCGAGGGAGCCGAGCATCCAGTATTGGTTTGGACAGACCACAAAAACCTGGCATATCTCCAATCAGCTAAAAGATCCAACCCACGTCATTCTAGGTGGTCTTTGTTTTTTTCTCGCTTCAATCTCATCATCTCTTACAGACCTGGTTCCAAGAACGTCAAGCCTGACTCTCTCTCTCGTCTGTACTCCACGGATCAACCTGAGACACCCGAGCCTGTTCTCCCTGCCTCATGCACGGTTGGGGCCGTTTCCTGAGAGATCACTGATCTCATCAACTTAGCCCTGGCCTCTGAACCTGACCCAGGTAACGGTCCTCCAAACAAAACCTATGTTCCATCTTCCGTCAGATCCCGCTTCATCCATTGGATGCACGCAGCAACATTCTCTGCCCATCCTGGAGTGAGCAGAACTATTGCTCTCATCACAAGATGCTTTTGGTGGTCGTCTCTTCACAAAGAGGTAAAGGAGTATGTTCTGGCTTGTCCTATCTGCGCCAGAAACAAGACCACTCACCAACCACCTTCTGGGCAGCTGCGTCCTCTACCTGTTCCTACCCATCCATGGTCCCATATCTCTATCGATTTTGTTACCGGTCTCCCTATTTCCAGAGGTATGTCCACTATCCTAACCATTGTTGACCATTTCTCCAAGGCCTGTCATTTAATTCCCCTCAGGAAACTACCCACTGCATTCCAGACTGCCCAACTTCTCGTGAAACATGTCATCCGTGTCCATGGTATACCTCAAGAGATCCTCTCAGATCGTGGTCCCCAGTTCATCTCACAGGTCTGGAAAGCTTTCTGTTCTGCTCTAAATTGCAAGTCCTCCCTAACCTCTGGTTACCACCCACAAATGGGCCGACGGAGAGGATGAACCAACAACTTGAGTCCACTCTCCGCTGTTTAACCTCAAACAACCCGACTGACTGGAGTCAGTTTCTGACATGGATCGAGTATGCACACAATTCTCAGAGATCTGCTTCGACCGGTTTATCCCCTTTCCAAGTCTCCATAGGTTAACAGCCTCCACTCTTCCCTGCAGACGAGAGAGAGATAACGGTTAGATCAGTCCACCACCACATCCGCCGCTGTCAGCGCATTTGGAGAGACACTATCACCACCCTCAACCGCTCATCTGCATCTTCAAAGAAATTCGCTGACTCCAAACGACGTCCTGCTCCTGACTATACCCCTGGGCAAGAGGTATGGTTGTCGACACGTGACATTCCTCTCAAGGCCATGTCTAAGAAGCTCTCACCTCGATTCATCGGTCTTTACAAAATAGCCCAGATTATTAATCCCTCTGCTGTCCGCCTGCACTTGCCACCGTCCCTACGCATCCACCCAACCTTTCATGTTTTCCAGATCAAACCTATCGTCACCAGCTCTTTGTGCCCACCTTCCGACTCCCCTCCAGCCACCCTGGACATCGACGGCCATCCGGCCTTCACAGTTCGCCGGATCGTGGACTCCCGTCGGAGAGGTCGCGGCTGGCAGTTCCTCGTCGACTGGGAGGGCTACGGTCCAGAGGACCGCACCTGGGTTTCTGGCTCATTTATCCTCGATCCGTCCCTGATCGAGGATTATGAAAAGTCCCTCCCGTCCACATCCTCGGGACCGCCAAGAGGTCGTCGAGGGGGGGGTACTGTTGGGATCTGGAGATTTACCACCTTTCTCCAGCAGAGTGTGCTGTGGGTCTCCTGGGCTGGAGCCCTCCAGCACACCTGAAGCTCATCAGCCCATCAGGAGACCTTCCTACACAAGCAGCAGCCAGACCTTCCTTCAACGCTGTGTTGACCAAGTTTGGTTAGCAAACCTGAGCCTCAGTTATTCTGATAGAATCTTAGTTGTCTCTAGAGAGAAACCTGATTCTAATCTGCCTCTGTCTTCTTGCTCACAGGAACCCATCTAAAGTCTAAAGCTTTGGATGAGCTTTGCCTGTAAACCTGCCTGCCTGCCCAAGGAAGCCAAACCTGAAGATTTCAATCTGGACTCCTCCTGCAGCTCTAAAGGAAGAGCTGGAAACTCAAACAAAGGTCTGCCACTCACAAGTCAGAAGCTAGACGCTGCTGCTGCTGAGCACTCTGCTGAACCAACAGTCTCTGGACCCAACCGGTTCCCTCCCTCACAAGGAATCAGTTTGGACCTCCTCAAGGTATTTTCTGGATTAATTAATTCGACTAACCATCTGACTGCCTGGCTAATCAAACTATCCGTCTCTGCAGACATCAGTGATTCCAGTCCCGGACCTGTGCCTGAACCAGTTCATGTTTCCTCTGTGCAAACCCTTCAATAAACTCTGTTAAACTTTTACTCTGTTTCCAGTGGTGTTCTGCATGTGGGTTAAGTCTCTTAAGCCAATCATGACAGTTAGGTTCATTCCTAAACTCATAAAATGTCCTAAACAGCAGTTTCCTGGTCAATTCATTGACATAAACTCTATTTGCATAAAGTGAAAAAAAAATGGCTCTAGCAGGATTCTCTAATTTAAGAATTCATATCATTGTACATAAATAAGTGATATAATGTATGAGGTGAAAGATATTAAAAAAAGCTCAGACAAATGTAAATTAGTTTTATATTTGAAATTGAACTATGAGACGCACAGTCTCCTGGAAAGTTATTTTTCTCTCTGAGATGAAGAGCTAGAATAGAGAAAGATTATAATAGAAAATGTATACGAAATTAATGTAAAAAAAAAAAAAATAAAATACAATATATATATATATATATATATATACAAAACACAATTATGACCAATCATACTTTCATCATTAACTTATATACAGCAAAATGAACATGAGTCTGGTCGGAGTTTTATCTGTTATGTGATTAAATTTTTCAGAAAACATAAACAGGATTTATGACAGCCTAAACATGAAACTTGTCATTCAGTATGTACATAAGCAAAGTGAAGGCTGTTCATCTTACAACAGGAAAAAAAAAACAGGAATGTTGAAGTATCCTTATAAGATGGGACATAATATATGTCTTTTTATAAATAACACCTATGTTGCTTTGCAAAAGTAAAATAACTTGTTAACACATATTAGAAAAAAGACAAACAGAAATCTAGTTAAGATAATATCTTGGTTTCAAGTAGAACATGTCCTGATTACTGCTTCTCAAAAAAAAAAAAAAATAGTAAAAATATATATATATATATATATATGTAACACTTTGATGGCCAATACCCCTGGGCAGGTGCCCAGTCTAACAAAGGGTAACAGGAAGATATAACACACTACACACACACACAAACACAAACCTAAGGGCAATTTAGAGATGCCAATTAAACCTACAGTCATGTTTTTGGAGTGTGGGAGGAAGCCAGAGAACCCATAAATGCACGGTGAGAGCATGGAAATTTCTTACAGAAAGACTGTAGATTGAGAATCGAAACACAGGACTTTTAGCTACAGACTGTGCCACCATTCAGCCTTATACTGTTCAAAACATATCTTTACAGAGTAATGGTAATTCCATTACAAGTATGACATTAATTTAAAATAAAATAAATACATGAATTATTAAAATTGACACCAGTGTAAGTACTGGCATTCAGTAGTTACTATACAAAGGTCAGTTTTAACACTGCAAGAGCTGCGTTAATCCTAAATATAGCATGTTTATGTGAAACATACATGTGATCTGTGGGAGCACTGTCAGCTGTCTAAATATTGCAGGTTGTTGCCTCAATGGCTTCTCACCTTAAAGGTTTTTACTGCACTTAGCAAAAGAATATTAGACAACCTTGTCCCTTGCCTTTGTGCTCCTCACTACTACATTTTTGTAACTACTTTTTTTTTTGTGC
Organism: Cyprinodon diabolis; assembly: GCA_030533445.1. Classification (NCBI taxonomy): domain Eukaryota; kingdom Metazoa; phylum Chordata; class Actinopteri; order Cyprinodontiformes; family Cyprinodontidae; genus Cyprinodon; species Cyprinodon diabolis. The sequence goes on along the minus strand of CM060065.1, from coordinate 39,717,581 downwards.
ATCAGCTGTAAGTCAATATGGGAAAAAAAGATCCAGCCCTAAACCCCAATCATTGTGGAACACTAAACAGCTTTTACTTTCTTCAAATGCAAAAAAAAAAAAAATGAGGGAGAAAGAAGAAGCTGCTGCAGGAAAATCTTTACCTCCCAGTAATTTGTTATTGGATTTTATCTGTTGGAATTCCCAATCAAATTTTCATCAGATTTGTGAAGGGGATGCCAGTAATTAGCCAAGATTAACAATCACTCAGACAGGTATTGTCAAACAATTTACAGAAAAACCCTAGACTTAGATTAAAACTGTGGGCTTTTAGCATTTTTTTTTTGTTATGAAAATTTGGATCTAACCTAACAAGAAAGTGCAAACAAAACTAGTCATAATAACCTTGGAATGTATTCACTTTTTAGATTATAATGGCACATTGGCACAAAGAGTGATCTTTACAACTAAAATAACTCTGTTACCTCCACATGCTACTGCAAGAATACTTATGCTTCTTTTTAAAAATAATTCTAGCCTGAAACTATTCTGACTTGACACCATCTCATGGTGTCAAAATGGTATTAAACTGAACATCCTTTGCAAGCTTAGTTTTGGTTAAAATAGCCTCTAGCTAGAATAAATTCAGATGAAAAAAAATGTAATTCTCTGAACTAAAAGAAAAAAAAACTACAGTCATAGCCTGCATCAGTTTTGACGGACTTAGATGTATTTCTGTATATCAAAAACTGATTGTCTACTTTGAAGTGTCACAGTTGAATTCCAAAAAAAAAAAAAGGTCACTTGTCTAGAAGAGGGCCAGAAATCCATATCCATGGCAGGTTCTGAGGAATAAAGCTCTGAACACAGGGAGCATGTCCTTACCTCTTTCGAACAAGTTCTTAAACTCTAAGTTCAGCTACAGTGCCAGAGAAGCAACAGATGTTTAAAAGGTAGTTTCAAGAATAAAAGAACATGCAGTATGCCACAAATGTAATTCCACTTGAAGTGTTATGCATAAATGTACAAGTTGGTGTTACAACCCCCACCCTTAAGAACACTAAAGGGTAAATTCTGGCACTGGGTGTAACACAAAAGTCAGTAAACTAAAAGATGTCAGCAGTAAAATATGATTTATTTACAATTTGCAGGGGTCACAAAAAAAAAACAAACAGCAAAACAGGGAAGCTTAAAGCCTCAGGGTCTCCAAGGCCAAAACAACAAACAAAACCCCCCCTTACTTATAAAACAAAATACTTTCTAACATAGAAAATGAAAAGAACATACAATACCTGGACTCCCTGGCTAACCACAAAAAGAGGAGAAAACAGTTCAACAAAAATGGCAGAGAACCCCTACCAGCTTCCACTGTGAACAGAAAAACAAAACTTTAGTCAGTCAATTGTTCAACACACAGAGACATTCAGCTCATGAACAAGATCGATTCAGATCAAGGCCCCAGTGAATAAGAGGAGGGGGGGCCTGACATCTCAGGGTTGAAGCTCCTTATGAGGTGGCTGACGAGCTTCAACGCATTGCACCTGTAACAGCCAGGGAGACCTGAAACACAAACAGAGAGCTCTCTCATGAAGAGAGCTCCTAGAGGTCAGTGACCGTAACAGTTGGCAGCAGGTGGCTGCCTTACTAAGAAACCCTACATGCTGGAAAATGATTTTTCACTTGATGCTGATGCAAAACTCAGAAGTACCTCACTGATGGTGGGGGCAGTGTTACTGCTGATTGTTTTCCGGCTTTTAGTGTGAAGTCTAGGGGTTACTATGAGTCATTGTTATGAGTCACTGCTAGAAAGAATAGCTGTACAAAGGTGCAAACATTTTCAATACAACCTCTGCATCTAACATCATAATATCTGACACACTTTGGCTTATTATAAAACTTGTAATGTCCACAATATTTTATTATTTAAAAGCAAAATATACCTCCTTCATGCAAAGTTGTAAGTAATTACGCTGGGAAACGCCAAACTTAAACAAAATGTCTAAACAAAAAATGGCTTGAAGAATGTTACTTATTGGCATTTTCAAAAAGATGCTATGGAGCACAGAGACTGGAAAACCATACCTAAACTTCCACAACCCCATGCTTTGTGGTTAGTGAGCTCTAAGCAGAGAAACGTAATACAATTACATAAAGGTAACATTGTAGATTGGTCATGCTTACTTTTTTTAGAATTGGGTTTTGCAGGCTTTAGGCTGCAACTGGGATATTGCTGAAACTGTACAAAAAATACTTTGCATTATGTTTATAGAACAACATGGTGAAGAAGAAGCCAAATTAAGGTTGAATGCTCTTTGTTTAGGCTATCTCAAAGAATTTTCAAAGTTTAATGCTTATCTCTAACAGAAAAACCTGAATACGATGTGAAACTAAAGCAGAAATCTGCAACTCGGGGTACATATATATTTCTCTCTCTTTTTTCGGAAGAGCGAATGTATCATTTTATTTATTATATTATTTTCAGGATGCTTCACTAATGCCATCTAAGATATCTCTTGGGGGCTGATCTTTAAAGAATCAGAATAAGGAGATCTAAAAGCAACAAAAAATGTGCATGTTAGATATTATAGTTTATATAGACACTATGTCTGTCAGAGATGCACTGGATGTGGAAGTGGCACATATGCACCATACTCTGATGTCTTTCACTGTGTGCGCCGAGTTTTGTTTCTTAATTTATACACCTTGCTAGTTAATTTATTTTGTGCCGTACACCATAAAAGGTTCCCAGCTCCCGTGGGCTTATAAGACACACAAATATATTCAAAGATGGAGACAGCAAACAACATCAAAATCTTTTCAACATAAAGTGTCCACTGAAGATGCTTGGTGTTTGAAATATACAGAGCTAACTGAAACACATGATACTTAAATACACACTCTAGTTTATTTTCATTATTTATACAACAGATATCTGGCTAAACTAGAGCTTTAAACAACCTATTTCTGAGAATCATGTAAAAGGACAACAACATCTATTTTCTACCTTTAATAAAATTACGCAGGAAACCTAAAGCAGTGTAGCAGAGGAATGTGTGGATGTTCAGCATTTATATAGTAAGCTGTACGTATTCCAGCACTTCTTATGACAATGTCTTCTTTTCCTACTGTAGCATGGCATCATCGGGCAAGCTTGTCTTCTGTCTTTACAAAAACAAAAGAAACAAAGTCTAGTTGGGTGCCTTGCACTATTTCCTCTCTGTCAGGCATTCCATTCTGGTTCATAGTGACTCTTGATTCTATGCTCCTGTAGAGCCTAAAAAAAATTACAGTAATGACTCTGGAAGAATTGAAAGGTCAGAACCAGTTTTGATTGATTATTGATCTTTGGTGCAAAACCTGATCAGGCACCCATCACACCATGTAAGTGTAGCGGAGAGAGTGGCTGTGAGTCCTCGCAACTGGATTCCATGAGCAGTATATCTTGGTGACGAACTTAAAACAGTTTGGTATTAATATTTGCTCATGGTGAGAGGTACTTTTATCGCCAAACAGTGTATTGTAAAATATCATGTATGTGGCCATAAAAATTGTAATTTGTGTATGCCTGTCTTAGCACAAACGTCTGTGAACAAATGTTTGCTCAAGTAAGTGGGGGCCTTAATGATCATTGTTTTGTGGCTAAGCTTTACATGGCATGCTGATTGCTAGATACATCACATTAATTTCCATAAGGTATTTTTTCTCTACTATACCATCTATTTTCTGTGCATAAGTCACTCCTCTTAAAAAAGATCCACACAAAGTGCCTACCCACTCCTGCCTGCTTCTCGGTGAGTAAGGGAAATGCAGGGAAATGATCCTGAGAACATCTTATGTGCACCTTTTAATTGTTCAATACATCTAAAATTCAGAGTGATAGATCTGAATGAAAAAAATTCTGGGTTTAAATGAAACAGAGGTACTGTAGCAAGACCATCAATGTGGTGACCCAAGGGCAAGGGCAAGCCCAGTGGCCATTACCACCATCTTAGGAGGGTAAACATTTGCTCAGCAACCACAGAGGTAGACAGTACTCTCAGTAGATTTTACACCTGGTTTGCATCATAATGATTTATGAATACCAAGAGTCTCCCAAAACATATGGATAAATATGACAATATGATATGTCCAGGGAAATAGTGTGTTGAATGTGAGGGAGAGGCTACGGCCAGGAGGAGGACAGCAGTATTTTGAGAAGCCTGCTAGCGTGGAAGGCCTGCGGCTGTTCGAGGCTAGCCTTTAGGCTAACTGCAGGAGATGGAAGGAGTAGAGCGGTCGATTGGAGAACCATCCCATGCAGAGAGTGGGAGATTAAAGGCAGCAGCTGGTCGGTGTCTGGCTGGAGGTAGGATGACGAAAACAGTCTCTCTAGGGCTAAATAACAGCGGCTTTTTTAAAAGCCATCCACAAAACCTTTTCAGAGCTTTCTTTACTTCATCTTTTTTTCTACATTTTCTCTACCCACCATTTAAAACAGGATATTTTTTTTTCAGTAGGCCTACTGTATCTACACTGCTTCAAAAATAAACGTATCCTAAATCTGAATGAATTAAATGATCTCATTGAATACTCTGTTCTGTACAATGTTGAATGTGCTGACAACAATGTTACACAAAAGTCATAAGTGGAAATCAAAAATATTAACCAATGGAGATCTGGACAAAATTAAAGAATAAAAACCTGCTGCAGACTGAGCCAATTTTGATGTGATATACTTAAAACGGGTCAAAAAAAGACTCAGTATTGTGAGAAGAAAAGCTTTTGTTGTTTCTCCTATCTCATATTGGCTTCCATTTTACCCCAAAGCCATGGTTGTTGTAACCATAGAATGTGTTAAATATATTTTCCTCATCTACTGTTGTCTCAAGAAAATTTCAAACCAAGTGCTGAATTTTTATTCAGACATTTTGTTCATATGTACAAATTGTTTAAGGTTTTCTGGAAATAAAGTTTTGTAATGTTGTAAAAAATATTTATGGTCTCCAACTGCATAATATGTGACTATCAGCATTATGTTCAGAGACACTTAAATAAGAAATATTACCTGTAAATGAAAATGAAACTGCTGCATAGGCTTTTTCACAGATGGTATCTGCAGTTTGTCTTTTTGCATATTGCAGCACTTTGGCAGTGTTGGAAGAAAATGCAGATTTAATACAAGCTGCTCTCCACAGAAGGAGTGCATACTCTTGTTTCTATGTGTTACTGAAACCATATTATATACTGAGAGTATTCCCTTATTGATATAGGTTTAAACACTGACAAGAGATGGTAAAAGTACTTTACTCTCAGATTTTAATAATATATTGTCCATTTGTTTTCAGAGAGGTTTTAAGGACAGGCCATAATAATTGTGTACACATTTATAGAACATTGTCTTCACATGGTTATTAAATCATACTTAACAATCTATTCAAGCAATCTGAGTTATAGGTTATATATTTTAAATAAAAACAACATCAGCACAACATTAAGGACAGAGTAGTTCACAAAGTTGCTTATCCTAACGTCATCTATTGTAAAAGTGCCCATGCTGATATAAATCTGTAAACAAGAGTGCCAGAAGATATTTATTACAACACAGCAGCATCTGAATTAGATGTTAAAGTTTCCTACTTTTATCTGATCATGAACAGTTTTTCAATGCTAAAGAAGGCAATGGGAATCTAGTGTGTGAGTTTTGTAATTACATTTTGTACATTTTGTGCAAGTAAGTAAGTCTACAGGCACTAAGAACTGCAAGTAATACAACAGGTTAAATAAGTAATGATCATGTTAACAATTTGCCCAGTTTAAATATTTATACTAAATGATAGCAACAACCCAACTAATTAACAGACAAAGAAATCAAACCAAATTGTTCTGTAAACTAAGTTTGGAACAACACAGGAAATAAATAGATAAATGAAACAATATGATGTGGTAAACAACACAGAAGGCCAAGAAACTAGAGTTAGTAACTCTAGTTGGGTCAATATTAGTTTTTTACATGTATAACTTCTCTCTTCACTATGTACAAGCATTGGTTGAATTTTTGTTAAGATGAGAGTATTCCTTAATTTTTAGGATATGAAAACAGATTGTGTGTCAGAATAACTAAAGGTCATAACATTATCTATTATCTATTTATGTTTACAGAAACTATTATCTATTTTCTGTAAACATAAAGAATTCCGAAGAAGTAATTGACGGAAAAAAAAACAAAAAAAAAAACTGTACTGTATTTGCTCTAATAGTTACGCTCAATCCCATACTCATGTATTTTAGCATATATTCACTTTTGGAGTATTCTTAATCGTCTTGACATCTTTATGTTTTTTGCATGCAAGTATTAAACCTTTTACCCGCTTTATTAGATGCCCAAGTGTAACAGGGGAAGTAAGCCTGTATGGTCTGGTCATTGTGTACCTCCAGAAAAAGTGAGAAAAAAAAAAAGCAGGAGCAAGCAGAACTGGCAAGATGATGGAAACTGCCATGCAGTCTAAAAAATGTGACTTAATGTGTTTTTAAATGCCTCGTTACACTCATTCCAAATTATTTCTGAACAATCCTTGCTGCTGGAGCGTCAACACTTTAGCATTGTTTCAATTCTTTACCATTGGAGGCAGGAGTTTGAAACAGCAGCTAGCCATCAAAATATGAATGACTATGTTTAATGTCTTTCCGATGGTTGCAAAAATGTCCCGAATAAAATCACTGGGAGATTTAGTAATTGTGCTTCAGCTTATTTTGTTCAAATTTCATTTAACAGAACAGCAAAAACAAGTTTTGGGTCAATGACCAGAGATAGGAGATAGTGGTGTGTTTGATTTAATGCACTGTCTGAGAAGTTTTACAAAAAATTTTCACAGACATGAAAAACACAGCTTGCACTAAGATAGGACAAACAATCAATAACAATATTCAAAACATTCTCATAGCTGAATTAAGCACTTTCATTTTGATTTCAATATGTGTCCATTATCCGGTATTGTCCTGACTAGCATAATTTGTTACAACATAGGCAAAAAAGAGCCAGCAAGATTATGTAATGGAATAGTTTTTATGAAAGAGTGAGGCTAAAAATCACTGAAAGAATAATCTTAAGGTACTGTAGACATCTATGTCAAAGAGGGGTTGGATGAGGCCTCCAAGAATACAATGAATAAGAACTGAAATAATACTAAAGTAAAACAGTAAATTAAAATTATCTTTTAATGTTTTGTTGTTTACAGCTTTAATATATTTTTGTCTGTAGAATTTCTGAACCTAATTTCTTACATAAATTTAGACAGCAGTTACAAAAAGAACCAATTTAAAGACGTGGAGAGGATTTGTGAACCTGCAGCTGCTGGAGACTCAGCAAGCAGGGGTACCCCTTTTTCTCAATCCAACAGCAGCTTGAATCTCAATATTTCCTTTCAATACAAACAAAACCTGTTTTGTTTTGTTGTAGTAAAAATTATTGATTTCCTTTTTAACCTAACCCAGCCTCCAACAAAAACACTGGCTGAATCATAGTTGCATTGTTTTACAAAACAATATTGCACAGCAGCTGCTTTTTTTTTTTTTTTTTTGAGTTGGAATCATGTTTTTTCATGTTAAATAATTTTCTCCTTATTATTTTTAGTTTTCCTTAAATATTTCTTGCTTTTCAATTCAAAAACTGCAATACTATGTCATAATATACCAGGTTAAAATTTTACAAAGTTTGTGTGCACAAACAAGGAAATTTAACAGTCTAAGAAAAATATGTACAAGTGGATACTGTCAAACTTTACAAATAGTGGAACATTTTATTTATTGGTTGACTTTATTGATCTCACAGTGGAGAAATGTCGGAGAAATCTCAAATTAGATCCATGCACATTGTAAGTGATTCTTTTTTTTGTTGAAAAAATAATTTTTTAATCCGAATACTAATAAAATAAACCTTGATATATATTAATCACTGTAGAAATCTAAACTAGTCAGAACAACTATATAGGAAAATTCTAGAAGCTTCTATCTCTATTAAGATAAAATAAAAGAAAGATGGTACAAGCTACATAATGCAGCTGCTGCCTATGTTTTACTGAAAATGCTGCACCAAATTAAAACCTTTGTTTCCTGTATAAATGGTTTTAGGGCTAAATACATATACCTTAATCAGTTTCAACAATGGAAGAACTGAAAAGTATAATAAATTAACTTTGTTGATCTGACATTGGAGATATGTACCTCTGCATTTAACCCATCTTCTTGGGGAGCAGTGGGCAGCCATTGTGTGGCGCCCGGAGAGTAGAGTGGGATTAGACTTCTTGCTCAGAGAGCCAGAATGCTGGCTGTGGGGATCGAACCGCGCACTTGCAACCTTCTCAGAGCACAAGCGCACTGCTCTAACCACTAGGCCAACGCTCCCCACAAAAATTCTCATTTAGAGTACTTTAAAAGTAACAAAAATTCACCTTGTTCTTTAGCTTTTTATTTAGTCCTTAAATCTAAGTTTGTGTTTTCAGAGTGGATTTAGCACACAGATGTCAATATATAACAACAATGTTGAAATATTTAAAGGGAACAGAAAAAAAGGTTTCAATGACAATACAAGGAAACATTTACATCATATTTAAATAGATAGAAACGAGAACAATGAGAGAAATATTCAAAGATCTTTTTACCTTTTCCCCTGGCTCTAAGTATTTTTATATAAAAAAAAACATATATCATATTTTTATATATATATATATATATATATATATATATATATATATATATATATATATATATATATATATATATATATATATATATATATATATATATATATATACATACATACATACATATATGCCTTCTTCAGGCCATTCTGAACTTCCTTGTTCTTGATGGAAGTTCTTGGGTTCTTCACTATAATATAATATAATCACAGTATAAAAACTAAGAGAACAGTGAATAATACAACTTGAAAAAAGACGTGTGGCTGATTCTTAAATACTTTTAACTTCTTAGAAAAGATATCTTAAAACCATTTTGTTGTTCAGCTAAAGTAAATCCTAATCAAGATTTCACTTAGCTAATCAAAGGTTTATTGAAGCTTCAAGGAGATCTAAATTTGTTACTCAATATATACTGATTGCATGGAAGAATATATACCAGCTCATCTATCACTGCTGATTGCTTGCTCTTCTTGTAATCTTTTGCTAGTACTGGGATAAAAATACATAGATATTCTTATTATTCCTAACTTGCATTTAGCATGTATGTTTTATTTTAGCACATCAGACCTAAAAATAGTGTTATTTGTAATGTGGGTGTTAACCCTGTATTTAGGTGGCTTTGATGTTCCTTTAAATACTTAAATCTATAATTTTCTTGACACTGCAACCTCTCCGTTCACATTTACACGTATACCCTTGCGCAGCTCCCAATCAATGTTCACTGTGTATTAATAATTTAGGTCTCTTACCGTACTTCTGATATATAATAGTGGTAATCAGGCTTAAGCCCACCTGTGTTCTCAAAGCACACTGCAACCTGTTTGCCATCAAGCCTCACACATAATTTTTCTTAAGCCTATAAATTTTCCAGCTGGCATTTGTTCTTAATGCATATCAACCATAAAATGTGTGGGAAACTGGCTTGTCTGGATGGGTTACAGAATTTCTTACTGTCAAGTTGCTACGCATTATCGAAAGCTCACCCCCATACCCCTAAACAGGATAAAATAGGTTTGGAAAATAAATGAAGGTATTAATATTAATAAAACATGACTTCCAATGCTTATCTATTGCAGTTATTGCCAGCTGCTCAGTCAAGTCACACCTGTTGTGAGTTTGTGACAGTATGTGTCACGATAGTCACAAATGAAACTGGTTTATTTGATCTCTCCTTGTACACTTTCTATGCTACAATTTTTTATGCAGTTGTTTTGAAATCTAAATCAGTGTCAGGGTTGGTTGTGGTTTAGGACCCAAATGCAGAGGCAGAGAGGACGAGGTGATTTCTTGTGGATTTAATCAAAGGAAAAAGTAAACAAAGGTAGGGATGCAAAAATCCAACTAATAAAGAAAAGCAAACCAGAACTATGGAGACATCTGGGGAAACCAAACACTAGGTGGACAACAGCACGGGAGGACAGCAAAGACAAGGAACCAACAAAGAGTGAGAGCAGAGGGAGAGCATATATAGCTGACAGAGACAAAGGGAGGGCTAACGAGCTGATAAGAAGCAGGTGTGAGAGGAGACAACGAGGGAGCCAAGGGGAAAGGAACACACACACACAAGAGGGCTACAGAGAACAACAGAAAAACATGAAATTAACATAAATGTAGAAATTACAACAAAACTGGAGTTAAACCAATAAAACTAGAAAACAAGAAGCAAAGTAAAGAACAACAGAACCAAGACCATGACAATCAGCTTAAAATAAAAGCATAAAAATTATTTTAATATTAATAATTTTTTAAATATTTAATCCATAATTTCAATCTGTTAGCTATATATCAATTTCATTAAAAAAATAGATAAATACTCTCCATTCTATAACCGGTAAAACTGATTATCTGACGCATTACAAGTTATTTCTGATTCTTCAAGGACTCCTTAACATACCTAAATGATACGTGTTACATTTTAGGCATACTTCCTTTAGGTGTCACTTTTCTGGAAGCATCGCTATCACAAAAACATCTAGTGAATGCTGTGATACAGTTTTCTCACTGACATTTTCCCAGCAAAGTTAGATTTTGAAGACATAAAAGGAAGAGGACAATGATGTAACCAAAAAAAATATCAGTATCAGCAGCACTGAGCCAGGAGTGCGGAAAAACTGTCTATCACAATGCTCTGTGAGAACCTGATGAATCCCAGCAGCATCCCAGTCAGCCTGTAAATCATTCTCCTGCAAAATGCTCATAATAAGCCTTGAAAGCAAATCATCGATGATGGCTTGACAGTGAATTGCAGCCATAAAGCTTCCCTGGTGACATCATGACAGACCTCACAATGATATGCAACATAAAAAGACATTCCAAACACTGGGACAGATGTAAACAAAGGATATTGTTTGCTCTATCGATGTTCTTCTCAGCTTTGCCGGGAATTACAATGAACTTAGCATTTCCATGACAGTAGTATTACACAAAATGTTTGAAGTATAGATTCCCAGATGATAATATCATTTGAAAATATGTTAGTCATAACCTTGTACTTAATTTGATGTAATTTTAACCTTGGGCTGTTCTGATGGTGTGATAATGGGAAATACTAATCCAGGGCACAATATCCACCAAACCATGAATATATTTTGCCTTACATTTTACATTTACCTTTCCTTAAAAATCAAAAACCTACAAAAAAGAAGAAACAAAAGAAGGTTCAGGTTTTCTAGTGTCAGCTATTTTCTAGACCACAGTACTTTTGTATACTTATACTATAAGCACTATTTTGTTTTATTAGTTTCAAAACATCCATCCATCCATCCATCCATCCATCCATCCATCCATCCATCCATCCATCCATCCATCCATCCATCCATCCATCCATCCATCCATCAAATGTTCTGATGGCTTGATGCCTTTCTTCTGGAGCAGAAGCTTCTCAACTTATGTTAGGCTTGGTTTGAATAAAGATAAAAACAACTTTGCATTTCTAATTGTATTTTACAGTAGCCAAATAACCTAGGAGTAATGCCTTTTGACCTCTAGGAGGAAGCGAGAGTATCTGGGGAGAAGAAACCTTCACCAACAACTGAACCCAGAAGCGTCTTCCTGTCGGTCAACAATGGTAACCACTGCAGCCTCAAACAATAACAGATACAATGAAATCTGTCTCATAATACTCTGCATGTAGCTGTGATGTAAATGCCAAGAGGACACAGATGTCAGATCACTTTGACAGCAACTTCTCTGATTGTAAAAGCCCTCAAACCTGCGTGATATGCTGATATGTTACAGAGAATGCAGACCTTAAAATGTCAACAGTAATGCGTGAGTGAGGAAAACTGTATTTTTTAAATTATTTATTTTCTGTGCTATCCAGAGATAGCAGATTGCTGGTTCAGGCTCTTGCCAACAATGCACTGTATTTGAGAATCAATAACTTCAACTTTAACTTTATTTAAATGTACAGATGATATGTTGTGTCTCTTCAATTATGTCCCTGTCAACTCAATATGATGTCTAGCAATTGGAAAAGCTGTTTGCCAGCTTTTTGTTTTGGTGAGATTAGTGTGTGCATTGATGACTGGCTTATGGTAAATAAGAATTAGGAGAAGCATCCAGTTTAAAACATGTGAAAACATGGACTCATACTGGCTGTGAGAAATGCTGCCTTTTTTAAGCACCCACAAATATTTCTGTTTGTTAATAATCAAAAATTAGATGCTACACGGTAGTAAAGGGATCTAAACTGTTAATTACAAAGCTAAATTGTGGCCCAATTTATGGGCCATTTAATCAGTTTAATAGATCTGTTGCAAAGTATTGTAGATGTCTACAAACTCCTGGTGTGAAAATCATTGAATATTGAAGTTTCATTTGCCTCTGGTTACTTCCTGCAGAGGGATATGCAAGAGCAAATTCAGTATCTACATATTCTGCAAACACACATTCTTTGACATGCTTGATATTATAATACACAAATGGGAAAACAATTCCTAACTTATGAGACTTTTAAATACATATGCTGTATCTAAATGACTGATGACAGAATATGGAGCTGTCTCAAAGGTTTCTCTGAGTCAAATCCATTTCAAATACAGCATAATTTATCTCAGCACTACAGAGTGAATTATAGAGGTGAGGATGGACTGTAACCCCTATTACAAAATAAGTGGAAATAAGAGGCTGGGGCACTTATATATTTATTTATTTCATGTTAAATATAGTATGGATATGCAAGACATGTATTAAAAAGGTCTGAGAACATTTTTTCGACACTATTTTAGAACATCCGCTTAAGGTTCCTACAAATTACTGTAACCTGCTGCCATTGTCATAGTGGCCTTTAGTTGTGTTATTTTTCAAAAGCACAGTAAGAAGACAGGAAATGGGATTAAAGAGAGGAGGAAGACGTGCAGCAAAGGTCACCAGCTGGAGACTAAAAACCTGTGACGGCCACATTGAAGACTAAAGACATTGCACATGTCGGCTGATCAACCCCTGCACCACTTCTGTGCCCATCAAGCTAGTTATTTAACTCTACTTTTGAAGGACCTTCTGGAATTTGTTCAAGGGACTTAGAGAAGACCAAATAAGAAACCAGTAAAGTTCAGAATAGGTTTAAAGCATTGATAGGTAATAAACATCCCAAAATGTTCAATCCATTATTTAATAAATAGAGGAAATATTGCAAATCTGGAAAACTGCAAAAGCACGCCGGTCCACCAAAACGTACAGGCTGCCAATAAAGAGAAAAGCAATCTTGGCGGAGATGCATACTCAGATGAGTGAACAGGTTAAAAGGTTACTATTTGATGCACACAGAAGAAATTTGGCCTTTATTTGAGTTGTAATGAGATTTTTTGTACTTTGCCACCAACGGACATGTAAAAAATCTGTTCTAGATGAAAAAAAAATTTAATTTCTGACCAATGTGTGATGGAAGGCTGCACTTTACTTATCTCCTCGGTAGAATGTGGTGGTGGTAACTTCATGTTATAAGGATGCTATTCGTCAAGATGGATAAGAAATGTGGGTAGATGTGGAAGATAGAAAAATCTGAATTCAAGATTATTCTAAACTAAGGTGAAAGGTACAATTTTTAGTCTCAGGTATGGCATGGAAATCTGACGGCGATATAGTTATGACGACCTGCTGCAATAATTTGCAATTGCAGCAATAGGCTCTGAAGAAGTAGTCTTGCCTGCAAGCTGACTCCTCATACTGTTGTATTTGTGCATTCACAAACACACCAGAACCCATCTTAAACTGTTGGAGACTAACCCCATATGGGTCCAAACATGTTGCTGTATAATAGTTTAAGGTGAGACATATACCTGTTGATGAAAACAAGAGGTAAAAAGCCCACAGCCGAACCAGAATAAAAACTGCTGCACAGCAAAACGTATGTTTAGCCTCTAACATTGCATCTTTGTCTTTGAAAGAGTAAAAGCAAGAGCATAAAACATTTGTTTTTGTGGTTTTTCATAGAATCTACTGCTACTATACTGTACTGTACAATGTTTTTTTTATATTTCAAAAAACACTGTACAGTACAGTACTTTATTTGTTTATTTTTTTACTCTGTCACTTCTGTTATTTTTATTCACTTGTTAAGGTCCACATTTATGAGATCACATTTGCTGTAATCTTTTGCTGCTGTAGCATCACAATTTTCCCCATTGTGGGACAATACATGGATTTTCTATTCTATTCTATTTCATTTGTTATCATGGTTGGCTATAACCAAACATTGGTATTCGAGGACTAGGTGTCCCTGTAGTGCTACACAATATAAATCTGGGTTGAAAATAAACTTTGCTAAATGATTTGAATGTTAATAGTAAAAAGTACACTTTGTATTATTTATTTTTCTTTACAACAATTAAGTACAGTATACTACTGTACTTTTTGTTCTTTTTAATAAAATACCAATCTTATACTGTGAGGTATGCAGAGAAGTAAAATCAACAAATAAGTTAATATAGCTTTGCAATACAATGTGCACTGAAAGGAAAAAACAAGAAAAACCGATGAAGATCAGAACACCTCCATGTACCGCACAATGAACCTGTAGACTTTGTAGGTCTACCCTTACTTTCTGAAATTAACAGATTTTTCCAAACTATTGCAACATAATTTGTGTTCAGCTTACCAACTTAATCAAAACCTCCAAAGGCAAAAACAAAACAAAACAAAAAACAAACAAAGAGCAGGAAAAAAAGAATGGACTTGCTTGGACTGACTGAATCTGATTTTACTGTTGTTAGTCATTTTAGTATCCAAGAGGGACTGATTGAATTATTCCACTTGCTGACTTTGGCCCTTTCTACCCTGCTAAAGATGGCTAAAGATGGCACAGTGTTCCCAGTAGGCAGAGCGATTGCCACTGTTCAGTTCAGTGAAATATTGTGACATCAAGTTAAAATGATCCAAATGTGCCATATTTTTAGAGGTCAGGAACTCATGAGTACCAGAGAACACAACATATGTTTTAGTTTGAAACTGCGTAGCAGACTGTGAAAAGATATTTCAAGAAGTGGTTAGTTTGAAACAAATCTTAATCATAGTTATAAGACAAATGATATAAGATCGCATTTAGAACATTTATCATTGTCAAATAAAACATCTGCTGGAAAAGGGTGTTATTAGAATAGAATAGAAAGAGGAAAGAGGTAATATTAGGGTAAGAATCAATATGATAGAGCTGCTGTAATCTAAATTGTTTACATGTATGTTTGATAAATGAACAAAAACATGCACACAGACAGGCACTTCTCAGAACAGCTGGACTGCGATAATTTCATGTCATTATGTCAGTGTTTAGTTTCTAATTTGAGGCACTTGATTGTGTTACGAAAACAAAAGTTTAATTTGAATCGGTGCCCAATTAATCTTAGCATCTGACAAAAACAACTTTGCACATTGAAGCTTTAAGTGATATTGTATGATGTTTTTTGGGAATAATTGACATTTTTTTCTGTAAAAAGAGTTTTTTCCTTTTCAAAGGCATTTAAATGATTCCCTTGATGCAATTGTATTCATCACAGTATTAGCTAAAAATTAACCAATTTGTTTTTCCATTGTCCCAAGGTTAGAAGTACATACATGTCCTCTCGGCAAAAAAGGATTTTTGTTTGTATTTACACAAATCTGTAAGAATGTTTTTCTTGTACTGATTTATTTCAGTTATCGAAGGACTACTCTAAATCCTTTTGTAAAACTATGTATGGAGTTAACTTTAAAAGGTGATCGAATTCTGGTCCAACAATTGTGTCTTCAGAGATGATCAAAGAAAAGCACATCTGTGTTCACAAAACTGATGACAGAATCTTTGAGTTCAACCCAAAGAATGTCCGCCTTTGATGGAAATTAAAAAGCCCTTTCCTGGGTCCCATCGGATCGTCATTTGGCAAACTCACAAAATCATTAAAATAAATTGATCAAAACAAAGCAGGAAAGCAGTGAACCTTGATGGAAAGATTACGATAAGATACCTTTGCTTCTACCTTGTGGATTTGTATTGGGATCATTTTCAGCCTTTGATGATACTTTTATGACTCACCTCTTGTTGTAAATCCTTGATGATTTTGGTTTTTTTCTCCATCTCCACTTTCAGAAATTTTATCTGAGGACAGAAGAGGAACAAAACATCACAATCAGAGAAGCAAGCTGATTCTGTGTGACCTTTGGCCAGGGGACATGTTTAGCAGGGTACACAATGGCTACAAAAGAAGAGAGTAGTAATAGTGAGGTTTCCATCTCAAATGTAACTTTATATGAAGGAGATGCTTCATATAAATTTCCTTAGTTTATTTTTCCTTGAACTGTATACGTATGTTTTAAATCTAAGGTCTAAGGCAGTGAGATACCCATCCATTCATATTCATCTTGTTATCCTATGTTTTGTCAAACATAAGAAATTATATTGCATTGATATTATCCTTAACTAAAGAAAAAGACTGATCAATTTTGCTTTAGTATACATCATTTTTCAACAAAGGGAAGCATACATTTTATAAAGAATTGCCTTCAGAAATTCTCATTTGTCAAAATTTATGTTTTTTAAATACATTAATTTATCTATTCAGCAGTCATGACCTCCATTTTTTTTACTGCTCCAATCCAAATTAAAGAAAACAGCGGTGAATCATTGTAATTTGTTTTTCTATTTTTGCACCACGGCCATTTAGCGCTGATAAAATGGGTCACACCGAATTAGAAATAAACTCTACTAATCTTCTTAAACAGCTTTGTATTCAAGCTTTTAGCAAAAATGACTAATGCCATTACATAGAACTGCTTCAGCTAGAGATTACCATACATTTGATTCATTAAACAATTACTGATGGCAAAAGTAAAAAAAAAGATTAAAGACTAAACTTTCAAATACTATGTTTTATTTTTGCCCCGAATTCAAACAAATCTACCAATAAAGAAACATGCAGTACGTCCACTGTTATTGATTACTGTCAAGTACTTGTTTTTTTTTTCCAGTGAAGCCATCAAGTCTTTACCAGTTGAGTCACAGTCCTACACACATGATTTCATCAAATTACATTTTAAGTCATTGCCACTGCCTCTGGGGATAATAGAGTAAAGGGTAAAATTGTAGAAAAAAGATAAATAGTGTCAGGTTTGGTGGAGGTTTTGAGTACCCAAATGCAGAGAGGAGTAGCCACGGATGAGTTTGTATGGTTTACTGTAAGTCCAAGGGAAACAGAGGCAAAAATACTAAAATACTGAAAACCACACTGAACCAATAAACATCAGGAAAAATATTATTACACATAAGAAACCAGGACTGAATGAAGGCTCTGGTGCTAGAGCCCAGCACTAGGATTATAAAGATTTCTTTTACCTGTGTATACTACCCAAGTTCTCCACAAATATCCTCTATAGAGATGCACAACTCACACTAACCCACACACAGGAACCCTACCCTGGCAAATACATATTTATATATATATATATATATATATATATATATATATATATATATATATATATATATATATATATATATATATATATATATATTAGGGGTGGAATGGTTCATAAAATCCACGGTTCGGTTCGGTTCACGGTTTCATAGTCACGGTTTTCGGTTCGGTATATGTTTATTGTTACACCGAAAAATAAAAAAAGATTATAAAAATTAATGAAAAAATAATAATTAATGGAATTAATGAAAAAAATCCCCAAAAATTTATAAATTGTAAAAAGCAAAGCCACAACGGAGGCTGTAGGCTTTGCTTTGTGCAGGCGGTCTGCAGCGCAGCGGGGCGGAGCGCTGACGGTGTATGTGGGATTTCGGTGTTAGCATGACATGTTGGTCATGTTGCTGTTAGCATAAATAAAACGTGTTGCACAATGCTTGCACACTGTTGCACTTTTATCCACAGCTTTCTTTCCGCCGTCATCGTAGGTCACTCTAAATGCAAAGCGGTCCCATACAGCAGACCTATAAAGTGCTGCTGGCGCATCTTCCAACTCCTGTTCTTTCCCACTCGCCATACCCACAAAATTCTCCACAACAACTGATTTTTGTCTGCTACACCCGGCTACTCTGCTTCGCTTTTTCTTCTTCTTGTTTACTACTGGTGGTTGGCTTTGGTCGCAGTACCGCCACCTGCTGCTCTGGAGTGAACACGCTTCCCCTATGAGAAAAAGGAGCAGAGCATGAACCGAATGCAACACACGCGAGACGAACCGAGAAAGTCGAACCGAACCGCGAACCGAACCGAGAAAGTCAAACCGAACGGTTCGGATGGTTTTCATAAACCGTTCCATCCCTAATATATATATATATATATATATATATATATATATATATATATATATATATATATATATATATATATATATATATATATATATATATATATATATACATATATATATATAAATATATATATATACAGTGAGGAAAATAAGTGTTTCATCACCATGTTACTTTTGAAGGTCACAACTAAATTGTCATCATAGGTGCATGTCCACTGTGAGAGAGATAATCTAAAAAATTAAAAATAAAATCGCAATGTTTAATGTTTTAAGTGTGACAGGGCTGCAAAAAATTATTCGAACACCTTAGAAAACCAATGTTATATTTGGTACAGTAGCCTTTGTTTGCAACTACAAAGCTCAAACATTTCCTGTAGTTTTTCACCAGGTCTTCACACACTGCAGGAGGGATTTTGGCCCATTCCTCCACACAAATCTTCTCTGGATCATTCAGATTTCTAGGCTGTCGCTGAGAAGAACAGGTTGAGCTCCCTCGAAAGATTATCTTTTGTGTTTAGGTCTGGAGACTGGCTAGGCCATGCCAGAACCTTGATATGCTTCATACAGAGCCACTGCTTGATTATCCTGGCCATGTACATTGGGTCATTAGTGGAATTATGACCGAAAAGTTCTGTTTTCTTCTGATCTGATCACATGACTTTCTTCCATGACTCTTAAGATGGGCCTTGACATGTGCTGGTTTAAGCAGGTGAACCTTTCCATGCATGATTTAAAACCGTGACGTCTCAGTATATTATAAATGCTAACCTTGAAAACGGTGGTCCCGTTGGAGCTCAGGTCACTGACCAGCTCTTTCCGTGTAGTTCTGGGCTAATTTCTCACCTTTCTGAAAATCACTGAGACCCCATGATGGAGCCCCAGTAGGAGTAAGATTGACAGTCATGTTTAGCTTCTTCCATTTTCTAATGATTGCTCCAAAAGCGGACCTTTTCTCACCAAGTTGCTTGGCAATCTCCCTGTAGCCCTTTGGTATTGGCCATACTAGAAGTTGGATTCTTATTGATTCTATGGGGTGGAGAGGTGTCTTAATGCGTCTAACGACCTCAAACAGGTTAATCTAATTTAGGAATATAAATGGAGTGGAGGTGGACATTTTCAAAGCAGACTTACATGTTTTTGAGGGTCAGAAGTCTAGCTGATAGACAGGTGTTCAAATACTTATTTGCAGCTGTTTCAAACAAATAAATAGTTAAAAAATCCTATATTGTGATTTCTGTATTTGTTTTTTTAGATCATGTCACTCACAGTGGACATGCTCCTTCATGGTTTCTAAGTGGGAGAAGTTGCAAAATAGCACGGTCAAATTCTCCCCATTATTCATTTGACCATCTTTTTTTCATGAGCTAATGCAGTTGTGAGTATTGATATGTTTAGCAGAAGGTTCAGTCTTGAAGAGTGGAGATATCAGAATCGCTTGAGTCACCGCACCTCAATAAGTAATCAGCATAGAGATTTGTACCACCAACACATAGCTGTGCTTTTGCAAGTGCTTTTGCATTCTAAAAGTTGTTTGGAATTCGGAGAGATAATTTGACAAGTTTTTGCATTAATAGCAGCTTGCAACACACTCATCTAAGGAGCTTGATGCAAATTGTCATGACAATTGAAGAACAATTTAAGGACAATTGAACAACCTTTCCAGTGTTAAGTTTTGTTTGTCAATATTTATTTTTTTAAATAAAGAAAAAATTAAACTTCATATTTACAGCCTAATAGAACCAAACCTTAGAGTTTGGTCAAAATTTCAATAGCACAAAAAAAAAAAAACACTGCCCATTACCAGATGAAAAAAAAGACCAAGTTATGAAACAGAACTATCAATAGTCTGGTAGAAAGATGAAAAGGGAATATAATTCTTAGCAACTGTGAGTGCAAGCATATATCCATCTTGACAAAAGCTTGGCCAGAACACATGGCCTCAATAGAACATAGAGTAAAAAGTTCAGAAAATATTTTTTTATGGACTCGTTTTTAACAGGGTTGCGTACATTGGTTTAATGAGTTGTCACTTATAGCCTTTCTTATTGCAAGTTTACACTGGGCTCTGCAGTAGAGGGAGAGCTAAAGCATGACAAAGAGCAACAGGAGTGACCTGTAAAATGCACTTTTAAAATCCCAACTGCAGCTTTCAATGCTGCCTTCAAGAAATGGGAGACACTGATA
Organism: Cyprinodon diabolis; assembly: GCA_030533445.1. Classification (NCBI taxonomy): domain Eukaryota; kingdom Metazoa; phylum Chordata; class Actinopteri; order Cyprinodontiformes; family Cyprinodontidae; genus Cyprinodon; species Cyprinodon diabolis. Next base: position 39,697,017 of record CM060065.1, on the reverse strand, counting down.
CATGAACTCCCATTTGGAGCACAGTCCCTTATTTAATGGCTTTTTATTATTACTATACCAGAATGATATCTTTGTTTTTTGTAATCCTTTTATCAATAGCTCAGCATGTTTCCCCAGTGCAAGCGTAAATCCCGTGTGTAAAGTATATCCTTATTTCAGCCAAATTGAGGTTTAAACATCATCGGTAGATGGTAAATTCCTGCCATGGGCAACCAAACAAATACATTTAGTGTGTGTGTGTCAGACTGATAGGTTGAGGTGTTGAGTTTGTCTGTTTTCCCTCTCTTAAAAAGTATTTTTGTTTTCCCAAGTGTTTTGTGTCCTTGGGAGAGGTCGTCAAGATAGTCCCAGGGACAAAAAGGAAAAGATTCATAAGGCTAGTGACCTCATGCCAGGTTTTCACCCAAGGGAACAGTAAACTAAGTCTCGGCAGTTGACTCATATCCCCAAGCAGTGCTGGATAACATCGAGGTTCATGTCTGAGCCTTTCAGTCACTGCCACGGCCAGAGGGAATGGTTAGAAATATAGTAACAGAAAATGAAATTGGCACTGCACTTATGGTTTTACAGGAAAACAAAAACAACTCAAAATAACAACTTTATTATTTAAAAAGGCTGGTGTGCTATGTACTGAGTATCAGACACAAAAATGTGCATATTTAGAAAATTAATACATTGTTTCATAATATAGGAACATGTATGTAGCATTGATTCAAGTAAGTTTTTACTTTTCCTATGCTGTTCAATTTTAATAGCAGATTATGAATATATGAAATAACTAGAACTGAAAGGTATAGTTAAAGAATAGGTAATTCAAATCAAGGATAAAACCATTAAATGATTATTAGTTTATCAATTTTAAATTAAATCTGCTTACTCACCAAGGTTATTAAGTCCTTTACCAAAGTTTGGACTTCTAAACTAGTGGTTATTTGTTATCAACCAAAGGATATTATCTCTGTTTCTTCAAGTGATAACCAAAAAGGGGTGGATCTGGCTCTGAGTGATAAATTGTTCACTGTATGAATAATCACAGACAACCACAGATAACATCTGTATCGCAATTGTCAAATAATCCCTATTATAGTATTATTGTACGTAATAACTATATAAACACTACACACTACTGAAAATAAGCACAATGTAAATGAAAGACTAATAAAAAGGGGTCTAAGAGTCTGTTCAAAGAGTCTCAAAGGAAAGTTTAAGTGACATCAGGATGCCAGTGTATGAGGCGGGGTCATGCCAGGACAAAAACGTAAAACTTTGTCCTAAGATGGCTGAAGACAAGGTAGCTCGAAGCTAGCAATGCTTGTCAGTCAAGCCATAGCACATTAAGTATTCAGGCAAAGCAAAAATAAACCAGGGTAAAAAACACCTAGCACCAATTGTTCACAGTCAGGCTCAGTGAATATTAGCATTCAGTTCAGAACTCTTCTACCATCAACAGTTGAAATAAAAAAGCTTCTTCCAGATAAAAAACATGCAATTATCTACCTTGATAAGCATCAGATAAAACACGGGGTGAAGGAGGTTAGTATGGGTTGGTTCGGTGTAAAGGAAGAAATGTTTACTATTTCGGTTGGGAAAACCAGTTATTTCATCCCAGAGGGAACTTAAATTAAATAAGCAAGTCACTGTGGAATAAATAGATACTTGAACTCATACTCATACTTGTCATCTTCACCTCTTTCCAGGTCTGGGCCACAGAGGCAGCAATCTCAGCAGAGATTCCCATATTTCCTTTTCCACAGACACCTCCTCCCGCACTGCTGGGGGAAGCCAGAGGTGCTCCCAGGCCATAGCCCCTGCTGCATGTCCTGGGTTGTCCTATAAGCCTCCTCCTTGTGGGATGTGGCTGTAACATCTCAAAAGAGAGGCATCCAGGGGGCATCTGACAAAGATGTCTAAGCCACCTTAGCTGGCTCCTCTCAGCGTGGAGGACAAGCAGCTCTAATCCGAGCCTCTCCTGGATGACTAAGCTCCTCACCCTCATCTCCCTTAGTGATCAAGGTCAGGAGCAGAGGAAGCTCATTTCAGCCGGTTGTATCAGGGATCTCATTCTTTTGATCAACATCCAGATTTCATGACCATAGTTGTGGATAGGAATGTAGACCAACAGGTTTAGCAAGAACTTTCCTTTTCACTCAGCTCTCTCTTCACCACAACAGAGCGGTGCAGGGTCGTAATTATAGCAACAGCCGCACAGATCTGTCTATCAGTCTCTCGCTCCATTCTCTCCTCAATCTTAAACAGGACATCAAGTTACTTGAAATCACCCACTCGAGGCGGGACCTCTCATCCAGCCTGAAGGGGACGAGCCATCTTTTTACTGTTGAGAATCATGGTATGGGACTTCATGGAGCTGTTTCTCATCCTGGCCACTTAATACCTAGCTTTGAAATACACCAGTTCATGCTGTAAGTCTTAGCAGGAGGGAATAAATGGTATAAAAATAGTATATGTGGCAATGAAATTGTGAAATGTGGCAATGAAATGACAAATAAATAAGTAAATTCTCAACTCATGATAATGAAATATATTTCATAATAATGAAAAGAATGATTTAATTAGATAATTTATCCCAACAACACAAAGTATTCTTGAGGCAATTTTATTCAATTTCAAGAGTTATTATTCAAAATTCAACTATTAGAATGTCAGCTTTATTGGTTTTCTAATAGTGTAATAAGCTAATCTTTAAACAAGAGTACTTTAAACTAGGGCAGATTAAAAATGAGTAAAGTAGTGGATAAAAATAAAATAAGGAACAGCTCTTTAGCAGTTTACTTAAGAATCAGAAGCAACAGACAGAAGTGAACTTCAGCTTTTTGTTTAACACAGCATTATCAGTGTTAGCATCATGCAGAGTTATTATCATCCAAACCATTTAAAATATGCAATTTAAGCAACTACAATAGCACATTCATTGAAAGAGTCACCCAATGATGGTTTTCTGTTTGTAAAACTCCACCAAACTAGATGTTACTAGCTGAACAAGCAGGCAGCCAGGCACTGGAAGCAAGACTAGATGCTGTTTGGTGTCAGCCAAAGGGATTGTAGGTCCAGCCCGCAAAAGGAGATAGCGCAAAAAATCATTATGAAATAAAAGGTATTTTACATCCATCCATCGATTTTTCATCACGCTACATGTTAAAATACAAACTGCTGGAATTAAACAAACATTATTCAACAGTAATTTATATTATTGGGATAAACATGTTAGGAATCCAGTTTGTGTGGGTTGTGTTTTTGTGTGTTTTCCCTCCACCACCAGGTGGCGCCTGGTTCTTGTTGGCCCTCTCACACACCTGCGGATGGTTGCCTCACTACCAGAGGAGTTTTGGGTACTCTAGCCAAGCTGAGTTTTGCTGAGTCAAACTGAGCCTTAACCTTGTTGGTTTTGTCTTTGCCTCTCGGCAGGAAGTTATCCTGCTAACTGGATGTTTTGGACCTTCTACCCCTGGAAGGATCGTCTGAGCTTCAAACTGAGCTGGGAATTCAAACTGGAGGTTTGGATCAACTTTTCCCCAAAGGATTGTTTGAGCTTCTCACTGAGCAGGGGATTCATCTCCACAAGAAACCGTTCAAGTACCACTGGAAATCTAAGTGGCAGTCAGCTCCTCTGTTACTCTAAGAAACACCTCAACCTGGGTAAACCCTGTCCGCCCTCAAACGAGCAAGTCAATTACAGGAACAACCCACACCGACTGGATTCAGAGAAAGACACCTTTTCTGGAAAAGTGAGTCCTGTTGCCTTTATTCCCTTTTGCAAATTGAAGCTCAAATTTCCCACTGAGGCTGAACTAACAACTGGTACTTCCCCTTCACTTTTCAGTCCTGGTTCGCCAGTGTTCAGAGCAGCACTGGACCCTTCTCTACCAGTTCTCAATAAACCTGTTAAACCTTCCTCTGGTCTCTCTGTTTGGCTTTCTGCATGTGGGTCAGATCTTTGAATAAAATCATGACAAAACACTGAAATTAAATAATTTGTTTTATTATTATGCGAAGTCCCTGATATTTCATGATACTGAGCTATTAATTTTACTTGCATTCAGCTATTTCATAATTTCATTGTCACATTTAATATTTGTGTATTATTATTTCAAGTAGCTGTTTATTTCATAATTACTTATTTATTTAAATATTTGAACACTTTAGTGCTCCACCACCATTCAAGTCTTATCCCTCTTGGATAAGACTTGACACTCAATCTTGAACTTATCTTTATTATTTTCACAACTTTGCTGGGAGGTTACTTACTCTTTTATTCTCTGTGTACATGCACAGCAGTGGACCTCCAGTCATTCAAAGTTGTTTTTGTAAAAATCACAGAAAGAGTTTTATTAACTAGTGTAAAACACAAAAAATACACCAGAAGATGATGGTGTATTTTTTTATGGGTGTTATGGGTGTTTGCATAAGAATAAGTACAGAGGTTAGGTAAGGTAGAATTAACCATTTAGTTGAACTAAATGGCTGGCTGTCTACTTTATCCTAAACAGGTGTTTTTATTTATTCTAATCTTTGTAACTACTGGTTACATGATTATTGAATAATCATTAAAAACTTACTGTGAGGGCTCAACTCTCATCTAAGTGAGTAGTTCATTTGAACAGGAAATAATTTGCATAATAACTTAAAAATAAATAATTAATAGTTATGCTAATAACAAAGCCCAATGCAGGAAAACCTGACCAGTTAATGGGAAAAAAAATTGTAAAACACTAAAAGTCTTCATCGCTTGTTGACAACCATACCAGCTGCTTCTAAATGGAAAGTTACAGTCATTTAAGACATTAATCTAAACATTCTGTTTATAAAAAAAATTCTGAAGTATACCACAAATGTATCACCAGAAGAGATAATCTTTCAGCAGTGACAGCAATGAAGACTTGATATCCCTTCCCCATCTGTTTGGCCACATCTTGTGAGATACGATTTCAAACTTTCACATGATAAATGAGAGAGGAAACAACCTAGAGGTAACAAGAACAGACATGTTGGATGGGTGGATGGAAGATATAGTGTCATGTCAGAAATAACCTGGTAAAAGGTTAAAGGGGGTTTTTCAAACATTATTTAAAGGGCTATTACATGACTAGGATAGTAAATTCTCAGGTCTTTAATCAGTAGGAAAATCAATAGGTTTACTTTTACTAAAAGAAGTGTTCATGTATTTTCTCAGTACAACATGAGGCAAGGAAGAATGTCTATTGTAAGAATGCCAATACCCCCAAATATCTTTACAAAAACAAGAACAAGCTGAAACTTACAGTTATTCAGTCCCAAAACCACCTAATTAGGGTTCTCTTTTGTCCCAAATCATTAGCATGTTGTGAGTCAATGCTTCAGTCAACTCGTAGAAATGATGTCTAAACAAATGAGAACGAACATGGAAATACAGTATTTCATTTATACAGAAAATATTCATCTCACTCAAAAAATGTAGAGGTCACTCTCACATGTTTAGAAGTCATAACCTAGAAAAAAATAAAACAACTTTTCTCTATTAAAGAATTTTGACGTTTCTGTAAAACTGAACCCAGAACTTTGCAATTGTGACTCATTGTTTGTTAAACTGATTAAACTACAAAGAAACTGATGGTACCCCAACAGATTTATTTGCTTATGCTTTTAGCATATTTGCTTGTTTCAGATCACCAAGCAAATTTTAATAAAACAAAGATAACATAAATAATTATATAATGATAATCTATTTCATTAAATTAAAGGGCTATTCAAACCAACCAGGAAAGCAATACCCTTCTTATTAAGTCATGAATGAACAATCGTAAGGCAAAATAGCTGAGCACAGTTTTAACCTCTACATTCAAAGCTGATTATACCCAACCCCACAGGCTCAAGAAAAAAGTTAAATAGAGCATATTATAATCCAATCTGAATAAATCCCCGAAAAGAAAAGTCATTAAAAGATACAGTATTAGTTGGAAACATCTATAGTATCTGTCTGAAAAGTTCAGTGATATCATTTATTCTTAGATTTTGTCTCATTACTTTGTTTGGTCAGCAATCAAAAATTATCAAAATAAGATGAAACAAAAGAAAAAAGTGACAGAGAAAAAATATTGGCACTGATTTGGCAAATTTAATGGATGCATTTTTAGCAGATTTAGAAAAAAAAAAGACATTCTCCACTCTTCCAATCAGCCAGTCTACAGTGAACCTAACCATTCATAGTTATTCAGGCAGCTTAAATCAGGGACTAACAGTTGGTAAAAATCTTATATTTCACAAGGTGATACTAAGGAGAATTAAAAAAGGCAATTAGTCTGCTTCTTTTCAAATTCCTGTGATGATAAATTTGTTTCTAAAATATTTATGATCTTGCACAGTAACTGTATTTGATTATTGATGTTTTACACCTGGCTGCAAAACACATTTCATATTACCGATTACACAGCTATTTCTGAGGATGGTCCTGTAGTAAAGAAAGGGTTTCTAAATATAGAATGTGTAATTGAATGAGAATGAAATGAGAAATGAGAATTAGAATTACTTGTGTTTCTTAAAATAAATTTTATTCAATTTAAAATTACTATAATGAAAGAAGGATTACAAAGAGTTTAGAAAAACAGGTTAAAACTTGTATCATCAAATGTTAAAATGTTTTTTTTATTATTTATTAACTTTGGCTAATAGTCTAAACAAATTATTGGCAATGTATTGTCTGAATTTCTAGGGGTACTTAGAACAGATGTTTAAAACACACATTAGTTCTACTAATCAGTGATTACCATCTGCTCTAGAGGGAATTTCAATAGCCTGATACATTTTCAAATACAAGGTTCAACCTTAAAGGAAAAGTCCGATCAGCAAGGAATAATCAATGGATCATTATTTATACCTAAAACTAATACATTCACTGTGATTTAATCAATTTAGCCTTAATCAATAAAAAATAAAAATTATAATTTTCGTTGCGATTACTGAGTCTGGGACCGGACATTTTTGCCAAAAATATAGTAACCCCTCACTCCTAACATCCTCTGGCAGTGACATCAAAGTGTGGTAAGCCTAGGGCCATTCTCCCCGCTTTAGAAGCAAAACCAACGGACAAACCTGCAATCAACAACAATTATTAAAAGATTTCGAGAGGACTTCACCATTGAAATACGCAAGAGCTACAGTTACAAAAACTGATAATGCCCAAGTGCATGGCTTTGGATCTTCTAATACAAAAATTTTATTTCACCTTTCTAATTCATGGGTTAGGGTTCATGAACTACGGATTTGTAGTTTGATTGTAAACTTGAAGAGAGAGGATTTGCCATTGAACTTCTGGCCAGAGAACAAACACGTAATATGTAGCCAATATTTCGAATTAGAATGTTTTCAAGATAAATTGGATAAAAGCACGTTGTGACAAACAACAGATACAGCATTGGGACTTGATCAACAGCTGATACCGCACTGGGACGTCAAAAACCATTAGGTGGCAGTAGTGTTCTTTGAAAAAACATGGCTGTCTAAATGAAATTACTCTTAATTAAAAACATTTATCATTAATTCTCAACAATTTTACCACACAACTGCTAGTTTTAACAGACTAGAAGATAATAAAAGATCAGCTGAGGTGACAACTTCAATAATTTAAGTACGTCCAACCAACTTTATTGACAGACCAATACACCTCGGATAGTGGCCTTCACGAGGTTCATCCCGTGAGTCATCTTGTAGCCTAATGAACCTGATAAGGGCCACAAACCGAAACACGTTTGTCTGTTAAAAAAGCTAGATTCTATTATTTCTAATATTGCTGAAGATGTAATATCACCAGATTTTAATGTTATGATATATTTGATGAAACCAAGATTAGTAGTTCTAGCTTAAACCATTTGAAATTAAATTAATCAACATTATTTAGCAACTTAATTTATGTGTGAAAGTTTCCACTGAATATTAGCAATGTATTGTTTACACATCTAATAGCATCAGGAGATTTCCGGTTGAAAGGGCCTTTATTTAACACTTTTTTAGCTTTCAACAGTGTTACTCTCTTATAATGCTGTTGTTATAAACCCTTTACCAAAATTATGAACGGGTGAGATGAGGGAGAGAGAGAGATCATTTTTGGCCTTAGAAGGTCTTGAACATTGTTCAGTATTCCAAGATGGTGTGATAATCTGATGATGTCATGAAAACAGCAGCAACCTGACAGGAATAGAAGGCTTAGCTCTGGAGGCTAATAACAAAACAATTATCTGTAGTAATAAATGCATTATTTCATTTTTTTCAATTTAGTAAATTATAGAAAGTGTTTACTGTACCATCTCTTCCTCTTTTTATTATTTCGAATAATTATGAATATATCTGTTTTGGATCCTAGACTTGAAGCAAACATAAGATGTCAGGAAGGTCCTTTTTTTCTGTCGTATTAAAGTTTCAGTTTAAAGTTGTGAGAAGGCAGGGAGAGCCAGCTGCTATGTAATGAGCGTCGATCACAGAGGGGGACTGTGTGACAGGTGACAGGGCTGGTTAGAGGAGAACGAACGCTGATGATGAGGTCATTTCTGTCTTACCGTGGCCTGCTGCTTTTCAGCTCTCTCATTTGCTTCATCCAGCTGCTTCTGCAGGGCTGCCTGGAGGGACTTCATCTCCTCTCTGTCAAGTGGCAGGAAAGTGAGAAACACCCTGTTAGCACATCTTCCTCACACTCACAGGGCCCTTTACTACACTATGTCTGAATGGTTCTCTTAAGCACAATTCTTTAAGAGAAAACTGATTTTGGGTGGAAAAAAATGTCTTTACTATATACTTGTGCTATACATGTACTTGATTTTATCTTCTCAGAGACAAAAAATATCTTTTAAGTTTAATTAATCAGAACTACTCTAAGATTGTTTATCTTTACAATATTGTTTACAAGCATTAACCTGAGTGGTGATAGTTGTGGTGGGGTCTAGATTTTACATTACACTGAAATAAAAACTAGAAACTATAATGCAAATAAGTAACATAGGGACATTTTAAGGTAAATGTACCAAACAGAGGCAGCAAATTGCTTTTGAAACCTGTAAACATCAAGACGATTTTATTTTTGTAGGCACTCTAACAGTTTCAAAAGGTAGTACTTACAAAATGATGCCAACATTTTCAACATTTTTGCATTTCTTTTCACGGTACAACAACAAAATAGCATACTTTGGACTTGTCTTTTATGTAACACAGTAGCACAAAGTTGTGAATGGCTAGAGGAGAAAGAAAGTAAAAAAGGATTTCTGGACTCTTTACTGAGGGAAAAAAAAACTTAAAAAAAAAAAACATACCCTCCCATTACAAAAAAGATAAATTCACATTAGTGATAAAAAAAATAACTGAAAAAGTAATAATAAACATAAATGTACTAAATTATAATGTAGTAAAATTTAACATTGCATTTGATTTTTTTGTTTATAAGAATAACCCTTAAATGTTGAACTGTCCTGGAAAAATTAAAGCACAGTACCTTGCTCATGAACAGCGAACCAACATACCTGTCAACAGGTGCCAGTGGTGGAAAGTAGCAAAGTACATTTAGTTGATACTTAAGTACCTGTACTTAACTTGAGTAATATTTTGGGGGGCAACTTATAATTATCACTCCATTTCAAAGGCAAATATTATCCTTTATGCTCCACTAAATTTCTAGGAACCTGCTAGTTACTTTTTCCTTTTGGCTCAGTTTAACTTTGGAATCCGCCGTTGCTGTTTCTGAAATGCAAACATGAAAGATAGCGGCACTTGGACACAACTGTGAGCATCTGAGGCACATAACGTGCTTTACAAGCAGCTCTCTCTCTCTCTTTTTCTCTTTTAAAATATATTACAACTACTTTTTACTGCCTTATCACAGAAAATAAATCCTAGCAAAGATACTCTGCCACTGAACACAGGAGCAGCACAGGTATCAGATCTTTACACACTCTTTACTCTTTACATGGCTCCTGAGCATCTTTGATACTTAAACATGAAAACCACTGAAGTTAACATATGCCGTGGTAATTTTCACTCAAGAAAAAAATGGTGGATACCATATAAATTTAGACATTTCTGAAATCTACTTTATTTTTCATTATTTTAATGTTGTGTTTTTTAAAATACCACATACTATTCACCTCGCTGTACACTACATTTACAATGTTTTTAACATTAATGTGTATAGACATTATAAAACTTTGGCTGCTTCCGTAATATTTCATTTTCTTGTGCAATGTTATCAAATCACAAGAAATTATACATAATTTCTATAACTGCTAGTGAGGTAGGTCCCATGTTTTGGAATAGATGCTTGAAAATCAAAGAAATTCCAAATGTTTTCCAATTATTTATATTTATGAGAGCAAAGAGTGTTACACCCTAAGCCAAAGTGAAATTAATTGTGTCTATCACTGGTCTTATCTCATATATTAAATATATTAAAAAAATCTTACATGCTGCTGTGATGAGCAAGTAGCACATTTTAAAACAGGCTATACCATAGCTCAGTTAATTATTTATATTGTAAACTTTAAAATGCAATGTTCTAACTATGTATTTCTTTTCAGTTAGAAACATTGCTGTTCTGTCACAGTTTGGGATACAATTATTTTCAGAAAGCAATCTAATCTCTGTTAAGGGATGTCAAAAATAAATGACTTGCAATGAATCACCTGTCTGCATCTTCCAAAATGGAGTCAGCAAGTAATTGCTCCTGACAGCCAATGAATTCCAAAGGTGGATTAATAACACCCTGCAAAAAAACTATGCCTCACAAAGTGCTGGGTAAGCAACACTGACCCAAACTGCTGCTTTACAGTTTTAGTTTGATAACATGTGAGAGCAGCCATGGACTTGTGATGGACTATTGATCCGCCAGCAAGAACTATATAAAGCTGGACTTCTGTATGGTTTACATTTCAGAGAGCATGTGATGCCACAAACAATTCCTAATCATGAGCAGACTCATTACATACACCATAAATAAGACCCCCACATTTTTCCTAATGTTTGTAATACAGTATTTAAAGGTGGAATTATCTTCAAGTATAGCAGTTAATTTTATGATATACTTATGCTGTGCTAGCCTGCCTCTTTACCATAAGAACAACAGACAAGAGCTAAAATACACTTTTCAGTTTCAGATTCTTGTATATTTTTGAAACTGAAAGACACACATAAAATCAAGGTTTCATATCTCTAGGTTCTTATACTACATGCAGTAATCATAAATAAAATTGAGTCTGTAAATTTATTGTAATTTTGATATCATTTTATTACATTATTTCTCTTGAACTGGATGGATTAATTACTTGTACAAAGTTACATGCAAAATCTTAAAATAAAATGATTTGACTCAATAGAAACCAAACAGCAGCCTGAATAACAATGAAGGTAACCTTTGTTTTCATCAAAGTTCCTGTTCAACATTGTATACTTTCAGATTTTTTTGTGTTATACAGTAGGGATTTAAATAATAATCGTTTTGTATCGATGCATCGATCCAACAGCTGACGATCCGATGCATCAATACGTCGATTCATGTTTTTTTTTTCCTCCGGTCTATTTTTATCCATTTTCTCCTGGGCGTAATTCTCCCTCCCGTGCTGTGGTGCCGCTAAACCTATTTTGCCCTCCCATCTCGCTTCCTGGTTATACTCTTACAGCAGTGTGTTGCAGTAAGCTTGACACAGACATTTTTAAATTATGCTCAATTTTGAAGCGTGGTCTGTGCTACACACTGTGGGTCTCGATACAGCCGAGGCGGTGAGGAAGTGGGGGCGAGTTTAGTCCGACGACGGAGGGACATGAGGGCCAAAAACAGCGGAGATCTAGGTGGAAAAAGGCTCCCAGCGTTCTCGCGCACTTCGCTCTTCTAGCGGGTCAAACTTCACGAGTTGTTTTCCACATTTTCTGTCATTAAAAACAAAACAAGCCGGCCTCCTGTCTGCGGGACCGTCTGTGGTCGGCTACCATTTGGGAGAGGTGCAGCGGAGCGTCTGTGGAGGGGGCGGGGACGAGGTATTGAATTGCACTCATTGCACTGATTTTGTGCAGTATTTTTTGATGCAAAGCCTTTCAGAATCTATAACGCAGGGGTATTATTATTTTTCAGTGAATGAGGTTTTAATAGGAATAGGTGGAGTGCAACTTTTCTACTTCTGTTATTTGCTGTTGTTTCAAAAAAAAATGCATAACGATATTACAGCTTTCATTGATTTATTTCAAATTTGAAACATTGTCTAGCCTGTAAGGTGTAAAAAAAAAATAAAAAAATTACCAATTAATCAAATCGTATCCTGGTTTATTCTTGAGTATCGAAAATAATCAAATTGTTGGGTCAGGAAATCGATACTGAATCGAATCGCCATGATGGATTTGATTTACACCCCTATTATACAGTATGTGAAAAAAATCAAAACATCTGGTGATTACGGCTACTCTAATAAATAGTTGACAGTAAGTTACTTTGGTTAATGATTTGAATTAGGGGTCCTAATAACACCTACTTAATAAGACCGGCTTCAACAGTGATTAAACTTAAACTGATGGAAAAAAAATTTTAGATCTCGATCAATCAAGATCGATCATTATTTGGATGATCAAATTATATGTGATCATCCAAATAATTCAAAATTAATCTAAGCATTACAAATTAGAGTTAAAACTTGGTGTGTTCAGATAGAATGTGTTTAATTATCTTTTACTTTTTTCATCCATCTAAACTGTTTAATCCATTTTTATGTTTTATATATTTTTTGTGTTTGTATATTTACATTGTTTGATCATCGACACTGTGTTTTTGTCACTGCATCAGGTCTTTATTTCTCTAGAACAGCTCTCTATAAGCAGTACACTAAAACTTAATTCTCAGACTTAATAAAATGCTTGGACAAAAATTGTCACAAAAGAAAGATTTAAAAGGATCCAAAAGGGTCAAATTGTCCAAAAATAATCTATCAAGATATATCCAGACTGTTATGGTCTCATTTTCTTAAAGTCCTCATATGATTTAACTCTAGAAATACCAATTTCAAAATACCTTTCACAATCTTTGGTAATATTATGTTGCTGCTAGATATTGGCATGAATTTGCTTGTCCTCACAGAAAACATTGTTGATTATTACAGGACAATGCTCAACATAAAGATATAATTTTTAAATTCTGCATGATGCTCTATTTTACCTCTGTTTGTGGCTGAGCTCCAGAATCCTTTGCACGTCCTTCTTGGCCACTGACTCATCATTTTTCAAGGTCTGAAAGAGAACCAAAGGCATTTTTTCCCAAGCAAATGCAGTTTTTCATATTTCTCAACAATGCAAAACATCAAACAAGAAAAACACAGCAGTTTTAAACGTGCTGTTATTAGAACAGGTTTGATAATAAACTGCCAGGATTTTAGCCTTAAGTAAAGTTGGACTCAAATTCAGTATGGTGCAATCCTTTTTTTTATATATCTAAAATTGTACAATAATTGAGGAAAGTATTATAATAATGGAGAGCAGATGTGAAATCCTACCAATGTCCTTTTTTTCCAGATTGTGTTTCTTTTAACAAACTGCGGATGAATGTCCTAATGAGGGCACACACAGATGCACAGATTTGTTTCTGCTGATGTCTAACCAGATTCCTGATGGGTAATTAGGAATTAGTGATATATTTGATTGCTTCAAAAGCCCTTTGAGATCTTTTATTAGATGTGAGTGAAAAAGAGACTTTTGGGGGGGTGGTCTGGAATCAAAGGGAGAGTTTGGGAATCAAAGGGAGAGTTTGTTCTTAAAATATGCTTGAAAGTCTGTGATAATTAACACCAGTCAATACTAAATGACTGTCTTGTTTACACCCACAAAGGAGAAGACCGATAAACCCATGTCAAATACCATCAAACTGAGGATATAGACAAAAAAAATATGTATAAAAGCAGGAAAACTGATGTCAATAAAAATACAACATCACTTATATCACTGTTTTCTAAATATTTTGAGTCATATGCTTAGCATGCCAGTACATAAACATAAATACCTTAACAACATCACTGTCATTGAACTGACCTCCAACGTCCATGAATCACAGCCTGACTGAGCTTATACACAAACACGACCCTCAAAGGCGGGTCCCAAATTGAATGTGCAGACTGAAGACAGCTGGAAACCATCCAACTTGAAAAGCAACTTTTTTGTCTCTGTCTCCTGCTGCTGCCATCTGTTTTCATTTTTTTTAAAGCAAGGCCAAGTAGATCTTGAATAAATGTACTTAATTACATCTTAGATTTATAAGTCTTTCGGAAACACTTTAGTTGACCACATACAGAGTCCTCCTAGTGAAACTGGCCTTTTTTATCTGGTGAAATATATTCACAAACTGCAAGATTTATTTAGAGAAAAGTGAGAAAAAAAGTCACAAATATGCAAAGGTTTTGATTTAGCCATAATAATCTCAGAACAACCGGGAAAAGTAAGATTTGTCTGATACAAGAAGAGCTGCAAATTTTGGTGGATTTAACAGATTTGCTGCCATCAGCAGCATATTTGTTTATAAAAGAATCCCATTAAAGCTTTTCTGCAGTATCTTTACTTTGACAGGTTGGCTTTTATGGTAGCATCCATTATTAGGCAGGAAATGTGTTCACCTCCTTAGACTCCAGAAAATGCCGAACTGGGTACGAGACAGTTGAAAATATTTTCAATATAACTCCTTAGTGGCACAAAATGTTTTCAACCTTAAATAATGGTTTAATACTATGAAACTGAAAAGGGATAAAATTGGCAATCTTCATTTACAGACTCAAGGTCCACATCGAGATAAAATAAAAAGAAAACATTTGTTCTGTTGTCACACATGTTATTATAGATTAGTTTACTTAGCATATATAGAAATCCACACTACTTGTTGATTAGATCTTAACATGGTAAAGTGTTTTTGTTCGATGAGCATCTATATTACTTATTTCTGTGAAATTGGAAAAGCCAAGTGAAAAAAAAACAAACAAGTAGGCATGTATCATTTTGCTAATTCTGGAAGAATTGGTGCAAATGTTAAAAAATAAACTAATAATTTATATAAGAAAAAAATGATTTGCATTTTTTCAGTATTTCTTTTATATTGGGACAATAGCAGGGTTCAAACAAAGACACCTCATTATTTGCTTTGATGTGCAGTGCTGACATCTACACAGGCATTGCTGTGCAATACACATAGAGCAATGGTGATGTTTGAAATACATTTCATTACAAAGTAAATATTCTGGCCAAGGAAGAAAGATGGTTTGAGTGAAGGGTTAAGGAAGCCATCTTTGTTAACATAGAAAACAAACTCTCAATAGAGGAGGTGGTCTTAGACATAACCTTTCCCCCACCTACAAAGCACTTTAAGGAACTTTACCCAGAAAATTCACCTTCCACCCACTCCCACCTGACTCACACTTCATTGAGGCATATGATCAAAACTACTCTGGCGAGGGAGTTAACGACCCATCAGAACACTCTAGCGAACATTAACACCCCCCATGTGACCTCCTTGGCAAATCCAGTGGGAGGAATCAGAGCCACCTTTTGTCCCCCGTAATTCTTTGTTACACCTACAGTATATTAATATCTGTACTCCCCACCATCAGTTAGAACTGAAGAAGACTCTTGGATGAGAGAAAACTTTCATCCAGTTGCCTAGATAGGACTTTTTCAAGCTTGACCATGACCTGGATGACGGAGAATCTTTACAGATACATTTCCAGTTCCCACAGTCCCTTAATGCAATAGCTGTGCATAGGTTTTTTCCAACTGCTGTTTTGAGCTGTTAGTCATGATTCCACAACCCCTTCATGTGAGGCCAGTTATTGCGAATGATTTTTAAAAATATGTATCAATTTAATCCCATTTGATGGAGTACTAGATTATTGAATAAAATCTTTTTGAATACGCAACATATTTAAGATGGATGACAAGTATATTCTAAATAACCTTTCATTGGTATCATTTTTTTTTTATAAATTCCCTACATGCAGTCTGATGTCCAAAATTATTAGAGCTCTTTCAATTTATAATGGGTTAATAACACAAATTCCCACTTTTTAGTACTGAAAAATCCCATAATTGCAGCTTTGAACAAACTTAACTTAGCCGCATCACTGGCGCATATTGCCAAGCACAAATCTCCCTCGTCACACGTAGCTTAATTATTGGGGTTGCTGACCTGGACCCGCAGGGCAACTTCTTATAAAGATAAGCACTTGCTCCATCGTCTTCTGAAAGCACATAGTGCTGCTTTATTTCGCTGACGATTATTTTCTTTTAAAAGTTAATGATGTTGATTGAGATGTCTCCTTAGCCCTGAAGAATAGATTTGTTCCACAGCCCCCTAATTTAAATCTAACCCAACCTTTGCCCTGCACAACATGCTGGAGCTGGGCCCAGGGCAAAGATGGATGCCAACTCTGCCTGCTGCAAGTGAACACACATCAAAGTCTGTCCCAAGGAAAGATGGTGGCCAGATAACCTGAGCTTTTCTAATCATTCTGACATATGAAGGATCACACTGGAGTTTAAAATATTAAATATAGTTTCAAGAGAAATTTATGATTACTCTTCAATAGATGCTAATTCTGCCTGGAAAAAATGAAGGGTTTACTATAAAGGCTGAAATGCAGACAAAGAAACAACATGGCAGCCAAGACCTACATACAAAGGTGCAATTCATCTTTTACACAAACATTGCTGACTTATGTGACTAATCTAATCTAAATAATTGGCAATGTTTATGTTTCCAAGGTCTTTATTTCCCTTCATAAAGTTTGTTGTACCACCTTTTCTTCAGTCTACAGTATTTATTCAGCTTTTTTTTTGTGAATAATAAATGCCTGTACGAAGAAAATGATTAAATAGTATTATTCAACTTCAAAGAAGAGATGTAGTACATATGAATATAACTAAATATTTGCATACATGAATTCTGGTTCTTCGCAGCCTGGCATTTAAAAGACTAAACCTATAGTGTTTCTGTTCGTTTAATTCTAAGATAATACAACTCTAAATTCTAATGACAACATCTAGCCATCCCTTCATCTATCTGTTTTCTCCTTCTGTCTTTAACCAGATGTTTTTGATGGGTCGGCTGGACAAGTTACTGGAAAAAACACTTGAGATATTTCATTTTTCTCTGCCAAAAATCAGAAAATGTGCATGTACTAAAAGTACTATGCTTTTGAACGACTTAAAAAAAACTAAACAAAAAAAACAAACATGATGTTATGACTTATTGAGCTTCTTCACAATGTTTTGGTTAAAATAAAGAATGTGCTTCTAAGGAATTTGCTTTGCATCCAGTGTGTCAAACAGGGAATTTTCTAACCTAATCAGCAATTTTCAAGTGCCTGAAAGTATCGTTTTAGTTAATCAAACGCTATTCTAATCATGAGGTGCAAGGGTGCCAATATCATAATTTGTATCATCTGAACACTATGAAGAAGTATTGATGCAGAACCTTACAATTATCAGAATGGAAAAGCTTTGACACAAATGGATATTCCAATTCACATATTTTCTTGACCATATTGCTAAATAATTTTTTTTAAGGTTTTAAATTGCCATCACAAAGCTATCATCTTAAGCTCAGATAATATAAATAAATATTGGCAGAGCTGAAAAGCTGTATGCTAACAAGGCAGCCTGCACCTGATTTATTAACATCATTTTATTTTTCAATCGGGCGATTGGGCTTTGAGTCCTGCAAGCTGTGATGAGGCCATTGTGAATACCTTAAATCTTTAAGCCGAGGCATACTCTTTAAGGGAACTACTTCAATACAAAGGAAGTAGAAGTTGCAGAATTTGTAGAAAGTTTAATAAATATCTAAAACTTTCTTTAATTATTTATTAAATAGACAACCTGGAATTTAAAATAGTTTTGGCAAGGGTAAATGATCTAATACAGTGTCAGAAAGTGAGAATCATAAGGCATTTTTTTTTTTTTTTGGAAAGGCACATGTTATATATTAACTTTCAAGTGTAGTTGTACTAAACAAAAGTTACTATAATTACTCACATGGAAACCCCTTAAGCTGAATCTGGAGATACGTGGTGTAAAGTGCTGCTGGTAACATTCAACCATTTCAAAAATCCTGATAGTCTTAATAGAAACTAACATCCAATCCCAGGGACCCGTGTAGAGAGGAGGCTGTCTGTATTTTAGAAGGTTTTTTACAGTTATAAAGAAATAATTTACATTCAACATAATCAATACATATTTTTTACCCTAATATATATCAAATAAATACGTATTTTTGTGTTGCCTATTGATTTAAATCAAATCATAATTCACTTCTATACTCACCAGTTTTCATAATTTTCATAACAGTTGCGGTTAGAAAACAGCATTATATATAGAGATGGCTATTTTAAAAATATACTAAACTGTGACCTTAGAAAAAAAAAGATATTGAGCCATGTTTCTGTGTATCATACACCCACAAGATACTATGTTAACAAGAAAAAGTTAACGCGTTTGCATATCTTAGAATCCAAGATTCTCCATTGAGTGTTTTTTATAAAACAAACAAAGGATTTAAAGATTAATAAACATAAAAAAAATGTTGTTTTTTTTTTTTTATTTAGTTTTGGTTTAACATTTGCAAAGAACACAACAACCCCCGCAAGAACAAGGAGATGTAGACAATGTATATATACATGTATGTATTGATTGATGGATATTCTTATTACTTCAGAATTAATACAAACTTTCAACCAACCTGTCTGATGATATTAATTGTATGTCTTTTTTTTTATTTAAAAATGGGCAACAGCTCTGAAAGGCGATTTAGAAAAAAAAACTTTGTTTCAGAGAACATCCTAAATACAGGCAATGAAATGTTAAATTCTCCTGACAGACAGGAAAGCCAAGGAACATAGTAACTAAAAGAAGTGATTGGGAAATTTGATGCAGGTTAATTATAATTTATGAGGAGCTAGAGGATGCTGACAAGGCAATCTGTAGTGAAGAAAGCAGCACCACAAGACATCTTAATAAGCAGCCAAAATCAAGAGATATAACAGAAGCTTGTAAAGCTGAATGCTGGACTCAAGGATAGCCCATCTGATACAAGCAGTGAATTGTACACTATGCAGAACTGATGTAAAAAAAAAACTAAGACCAAACACCATAGATCATAAAGTACTTTCACTATCTAAGAAAAACTAAAATTATGACAGAATCACTGATTGCTGCTTTAAACCACACTTAAAAATGTCTCTTAAGCTAAATATTTTTGCACTGTTCAATATGAAAACAGCAAAAACACACTCACATGTATACATAATTTACCAAGACCATTTCTTTGGCACCTTACATGTTAGGTGAAAATCCTCTCTAGATGCATATAAATTATGAATCAGTTGCTTTAATGATGTAAAAGCCAACAGAGAGTTCTTATAAACAACCAACTGTGCAAAAACCTTTGCTAAAATATGCTGATAATGGATCTAAATTATATAGAGAAGTATAGCTCTCACCTGAAGGTTGCCTTTTATGCTGTCCAATTCCTTTGATGTCTTTGAGAGTTGATGCAAGATGCTGCTTCGTTCACTGAAGACTTCTTTTAGCTTTTTCTCCAGACCATCGTAGCTTTGTCTGTTGAGAGGGGAGATTTTTCAGTATTTAATATGAGCAGTGAGCTGAGAAAATTCAATCATCACATAACTCTTGAGAGAGAGATGTTTCAATTTACTGTAAAAGACCTACTGTAAAGCTTTAAAGAGCAAAATATTAGGGAATAGAGGCACTCAGTGATACCTATTCCTGCAGAGGGGGACTGAATGAGCTCAAATTGTATTTTGATGTATTTATATACAGTAATATTCCCAAAGCTGTATTCTTTTTTTTTAAATGAAGTGTGAAATACAAAAGATAAAACCATTATTTACTTAGATCCCACAAAGCAAAGAAAATTTTAGCACAATTTCACTCTCATCCATAAAAATATAGATAGATTTTTTGCTATCCTGCTAAAATCCCTGTTGCAAAAAAATTGCACTGATAAAAGCTTTTTTTTTAAGTGGTTAGTCAGACAGCCTACAATAATCCATGATGTTTTTAAAAAGGTCAGTTCGGCTTACTTTTGTGTTTTCTTCCTCTAAAGCGGAGTTACTTTCTTTTCAAAGATTCAGAGAATCTAACATTCAGGGACTAGAGGGCACTCCTGGTGGCTATAGATACTTCCACATAGTTTCTTATCTTGTCAGGTGCTGCTCTTGCTGTAAGAAATGAAAGAGATGTTGTGGTGTCTGTGGGTGTACAGTATACTGAGAATAAGTAACTGAATGTCACAGTATTCTGCTAAATCATAACAAGGCCCTTTTCTCTGTTGTCACCGTCTACATTTTTACCATATCAAAGGATTAACTGACCATTTCAGAAGGGAAATTCAAAGCTATTCACACCAGGAAAGTTTTTGGCCCTATTTTTTTGTACTTTTTTGCAACCGAGCTAAAGTTATGAACAAGTCCACATGTGTTATAATCATTACCATACTCCCACTGGACAGAAATTATTATAAAAGCACACACACAGAAACAGAGGAAAACTGCTATGGGAGTCCAGTATGCAACACTTTTGTCTGCACATTTGTGATGTTATTCCAGCTGCAGAATTATTTTAAGTCAAGAGCCGCTCATTCAGTGCTGGTTTTCAGGCATTTTTTTATTTTTATTTTGGATCGGCATCGGAGGATGTGTCCTGCATAAGCCAAAGGAGACCCACAGCATGCTGGCAGCTGTGTTGCTAGGCAACAGAAGGCAGATCAGGTAATATTCAAGTACTATGTAAACTGCTTTGGTGGCTTTTTAAATAGAAAGAAGTGCATTTTTGGCTGTAGTTGGAGAAGAAACCTTCTCAAACCACTAATTAAAGTGATTGAATTAGAATGTTTTTCTTGAGATCTGAAATATGGTAAAAAAAAATAAAATAAATAAATAAATCTTCAGAATAAAAAAGAGAAACAAGTGTATGTTTAGTCATTTTTACAGTTTTTTCTTACTACACGTTTTATTCTTCATTCTGTTATTCAAAATCTAAAATTTAACCCTGAAACTGAAAATTTTATATCAGATGATGGACAGTCCTTTTTAAATAACTGTATGCCAATAATTTAGTAAAGGAAAAAAACCTTTAATCTTCATTTTTGGTCTTTCTATAAAAACAATAGTGTTTTCTAACAATTTTGATGACAAAAATCTAAATAAAGCTTTTTTGAAAGCCATATTACATCCATCTCTTATCATAGCTCATTATCAATATACTTGACAATGTGATTTATATTAATAACACTGATATGACTTTTAAACACATTTCAGATATTTCTAAATACCATACTGATTATTACTGATACTGATTAGAGTGTTTGCAACCCATTGGTTACGTAAACAATGACGTTCACTGCAGACACACAGCCTGTGGCTGCAGCTGTTGGCTTTGCCCTAGGATGTTTGAATTGATTTTTTTTTCAGCTGAGTTGATCCTTGCTGTCATAAATGTTTTGCTCACTCTAAGAAAGGTTACTTGTGTTGTCAACATTTGCTGTGCCCATGTACAACAACAACAACAACAACAAAAAAATACAAGAACAAGTCTCAAGACTAGGGGAAGTGGGAGGTTGTGTCGAGGGGGGGACCTTAATAGGATGATTAGTAAAAACAAACCAACTGAAGTCTACCTACAATGCCATCTAGGGCTAATCAAAAGTTAGATGTTTCAAAATTGATACGATGTATTTAGTTTGCACTGTCAGAGGTTTTTTTTGCTAATTTATTACAATTTGTGAACAGTCTTTCAGGGTTAGGTGTGTTTGTTTTCCTTAATGTTTGACAGTTGCTAAAAAGAATAAAGGAAAATGACTGAAAAACTGAAAGAAACGCTTGGACTAAAGTATGAAGGAGAGATAAAACATGTTTATTTGTACATTGAATTTGTGGAGCTTGTAGCTCCAAAAAAAATAGTTAGATGTGTGTGTTTTTTATTTTATTTATTTATTTTTTTATATTTAGTTTTTACATGTTATATTGGAAGAGTTTTATAGACATGGCCAAATGACTTTAATAAGTTTGCAAAGTGTGATGTTTCTTGCTCTTAACCAAGTATTTTTGTTTACAAAAAAACAACTGATGATTACATATCCTCGAACTCTTGGATAGTTATTTTTGCCTTGTATTTCTTTGCTCTTCAGAGCCTTTAGACACTATTTTTTTTACAAAGTTCAAAGAATACAATCAGCTTGACTAAACCATAGGAAAACCATAGGTTTTATCTTTGTTCGGCAGAAATGTCTATGAATTACTTATATTCCCTCCTTATACTTCTGTCTAGTTACCCCAATTTTGTGAACTGAAGCGTTCCTCTCCTGTGAATAAAAGTTAAAAACTAAAATGCTGTTGGATGGAGCTCATAGTGCAGCTGAATCTGAAACATTATTCTGAATTCGTGGCTTCGTTTCAGTCTGGGCTTTCTTCCAAAACCCCTCTGCACCCCGTGTCATAGATCCCAGCAGCAGATCATACACAATAACACATAAATCACTAACAGAAAAGCAACACCTGGGAAATAAATAAATAACACAGTGTACTGAATCCCACACTTGACTTGCCACCATATGGCATTGGCGTGAAATTTATTACAGGTTCATGCAATGAGGGAAGATAGGGTGAGAGAATCCTCCCAGTCTGCCGTATTATTCATTACCCAATGGAATTGGCACTTGGGTATCCATGAAATGAATAAGACCCATAACTTGAGCCTCACTGACACGGATATGTGTATATCACAATGGTTTTAGTCTTCTCTTCCAGTTGCCCAACTCACTGTAAGATCCCCATTAGTGAAAACAAATAGTACCAGCTGCATTATTGTACCAAAGAATTTAGTATGCTATCATGCTCTGTCCAAACAAAGTCTCTCCTTGTTTGAGTCAATGACGTGATGACAGCTAAAATGTCTGACACAAAAACGCTGAGGATCAGAAGTGGAACCACCAGGCAAAAGTCAATACCGTAGTGCTGTTGAGATAATAAAATTCCTTTTTTATTAGCTGCCGAGTGAAATGTGTCTCATAATGAAACCTGTTTAAGTCCTAAGAAAAAGAGGGAAGTATCAATTAAAGCTCCAGATTAAGATTGCAGAGGACAAATATTTCTCAACCCTTGGAGTTAAGCAGATTCTTTTATTTTTTTATGCTGAGCCTTAAAGGTATAGTGGACAATATTTGTTTTCTGGGTGGATCATCAAAATAAGTGGTCCTTCTAATTGGCAATCATTTTGGTGATATTTTCACATAAGGACTCCTACTTGCTTGTCCCCATTTTCACCTAACCCTATAATGCGTAATAAAAATTTCAATATTAAGAATATGTTTAAAAGTTCCCTTTTTATTTATATTTCAATCTGTTTTCTCATCATTGTGCGAGAGGGGAGGTAATTCTCCGCAGCCAAGTATTTCTCGGCATAGTGAGTTTTATAGTGAAAAACTGCAAATCTTCTTTTGGAAAGTAAGGTTGTATGATCGATTCAAACAGCAACTCATGAGGAGAAATGGTCTCTTGCATCCTCTCGCACATGTTTAAAAGGCGTTTCCTCTCAAGAGCAGGTACAGTGCTGTGCATGTGCATTTTTTTTTTAAGTGGAGAGGTTAGGTCTTTTTAAAAATTTGTGAAAATTCTCCACTATACCTTTAAGTCACGTTGAAGCAAAACAGAAATGACAGCTGATCTATAAAAAATAAGAAGGACAATTCTATGCGGACAATAAAGTTCCACGTAGAAAAAGGTGTTTGAGAAAAAACTGACCTAAATACCCCAATAACTTGACTTTATCACACCTAAACATGCCAGAAGCTACTTAATCTGCATCTTATTTAAGAGCATGGACTGAAGAGTGTTTAAAATAACTTCCATATTTTGTATCTTATATTGGAAATATTTTCCTAAAGAAATGAATGATGAAATAAATCTCAAAACTGTCTTAGTTTTAGGTCTTTTTCTTATCAGTTTTTGTGTATTAAAAAAAAAAAAATCCTTGCTTAGCATTCCTGTTCTCCTGTGGCCAGTGGCGGCTGTTGAAAAATATTTTTGGTGGGGCTGATATAGCCTAGTGTATGTCTCCAACTAATCCGGAATAAGAATTCAAATAAACAATTGGACAATAAATACAATTTAACAGAAATGATTTAATTTACTATATAATAACAGTAACAGTGATGATTTGGGTCACTGTGACGGGATTCTTTGGTCTCCAAGAATCCAGGCTCAGTCGGGTTACCGGTGTTGGTGGTTTATTGTGCTCAAAAACTCAAAACAGGGTGCAAAAGAAACTAAACATGTACAAGCTACTCTGGACCTCAGCCTCCCTCCAGTTACCAGCAATGTAACAAAGAAACAGAAAACAGAAATGGCCGCTTTTCTTCCCACAGCCCTCATTAAGTAGTTTAAGCCCCTACAGGCTCTCTTATTTCTGATTTCTTCTCATTAATCAGTTTTGTCCATATATTACCTCCACAAACAATTGATGAACAAAAACAAATAATTTTTACAACTTAATTATTTTACACAGATTCATTGACTTATTCAATTACACCAAACTGGGTTTGAACCCAGCAAAGACGCCGCCAGACTGAAGATGACAAGTCCCCGTAGCATAAACACGTATACACCCACACCCCCCCCACACCGACCCACAGAACAGAGACGGTAGGAGTCTGTCTGTGGAAATCCACAAATTAATGACAGTAGGTAGGGAAATGTAGTTTATATAATTTGTTTTGCTTATAGGTACACACTCTAGAGAGTAAAACTGACATTTATGAGTTAATTTCTCAAAATATATTTTATGTTTCTCTCTTCTTATCAGGGAGGGGGTGCCCCAGCGCCCCCTATGGGCCGGCAGCCACTGCCTGTGGCTTTAAATATGTAGTCTAGTGGCTATAGTCAAAGTCTATAAAATTACCTAACACTTATCTTTACTGCTTATCACCTCGCCTGTTTTAATCACTCTATATATCCACACGGACAAATTTGTTGGAAGCCCTCATACAGTAAAATAAAAACCCACAATGGTCACAGAATCTGACAAAAAGTAATAATAGATATAAAAGTGTATAAAAATAAACTCACGAAGCGGCCTGGACAAGAGGCAATGGTAACCTTAACTTAATATTTGCTCCACAAACTTTTGAGGCAATCACTGCAATCAAATGATTTTTGTAACTGCTAATGAGATTTCTATCTCCCACAGCAGGTACTTTGGCCGAACCTGTTTTGAAAGGTGCCTTTTCCAGATGGCATATTAAAGCTCTGTCCAAAGATGTTCAATAGGATTGAGGCCAGCTCTCATAAAAGGCAAAACACAGAATAGTCAAATGTTTCCTGTTCCTGCCATTCATGAGTGTTTTTGGTGTTTTAGTGTTTTGGATTATTGTCCTGTTTCAGGACCTTGGGGAGCACTGGGCAGAAAATTTCTCTCTAGAATCCCTTAATAATCATTAGATTTAATTGAACCCTGCAGAGATTAAAGACTGTGCAAGATGTGCAGACAGACAGACAGACTAGCGGTCTAAAGCATATATATTGTTATAACCGAAAATGACAAAAACACACTACATAATTTATCCCACTCTCGAATTGATGAAATCATTCAATAGGATCAGGTTAATCTTTACTTCTAATCTCTGTATTCCTTCACTGTTTTTAAATGTTGCCTTGAAATGAGTTGAACCTGGGAGTTAGTTCCATACCTGTTTAGACTGTATTAGCTCACTTTAAATTATTCAGTGACATTGAAGATTTTCACCACAGTCTGCTTAGCAATTAGCTGCAGTAAACATCAAAAGCTCACTGTGTGTCAGCAGGTTGAGTAACCCAATGTTTTTCACTCCCCAACATAAGCGCTGCTATTTTGGGAAATTTTACAGGAGACAGAAAGCATTTCAGACAAGGACAAATTAAAGGATTCCCTGGGGCTCAGTGCCTTTGGAGGCCTCGTCACTATGAGACCTGTCACTTTAATACCCACCCACAGCCGCATCTGAGCTCTATCAATCACGCATTTCAAATGTCAGTTGGACACACATTTCAGTGAACACACAAACAGCAAGCTGTTATCTTTTTGTTATCAGATGTTTTGTTGGACATTAAGTAATTTTCCAGACTGAGATATTTAAATAATTACCAACAACTTTTAGATTATGATAAATGCAGCTTAATTTGCTGTCAGACAATTATAATAATCATGAATATTTAAATTAAATATTCGTTGCCCATTTATAAAAAAGTGATGCCATGTTCATTACCTTTTCATGAAAAAAGGGTTTAAAATAAAGATGGATGAAAGTGTGATTTTAAACAAATGAAAGTGCACATTCAGCGTCTGCTCTGCCGATAATGCAAGCGTAGAAGAAGAAATGTGCTGTTTACCTGTGCAAAGAAAGAAACAACGAAAGAAAAATGTCTGAGGACTTCAGTGTTGAGGAAGAGCATGAGTTCTTTGCCGAGCTGAATGCGCACTTTCATCTGGTTTGGTCTGCCGCGGTTTCCGTAGACTCGTGAACGCGCTTTTAGGAAATCCTATACACTACTGTTTATGCTCTAAAAACATACTAAATGACTTTGTTTCGAGTAAATTATGGATGCTACCGACTCAGGACACTTGGAATACATTGGACGAGCAGTATGGAGGAATATTGACACGTTTTTTGTGGACTTTATGGACCTTTCTGCCTCGGGCACCATAGACCTCCATTATTTGAATGTCAGCAGACAGCAAGAAGCCTCCCAGATCTCCAGATGCATTTGAGATATAAAAAACGTACTCCAGAGTGTTGTTCAGCATGGGGGTGAGTAGAAAATGAAGGCTAATCATGTTTTGGGTGTACTATTCCTTTAAGCCCACACTGCTCCCCAGGCACCACACCACGGCAGCCCACTGCTCCCCAAGGGGATGGGTCAAATGCAGAGAATGAGTTTCCCCATTGTGGGACAAATAAATACAAAAAGACAATAAAGGGATTTACATTTTTTAATATACTTTTAATCAGACATATTACTGATTTATTAACCCTTATATTATGTTGACAAAAATTTCATTCATTAACGTGTAAATGCATGCAAAATGGTTAGGAGAAAACAGGTTAAACCAATAATCTATTTATTTTAGATTACTTCAACATTTAGTCAAGTGACAAACATTCCTTTTTTTAATTCCAACACTTTATTGTGGTTTCAATTTTTCCATCTTCACAAAAACTTTTTTTTTTCAACTTTACCTTTAAAATTCGCTATTTACTAAGATTTTGAACATTAACAATTTCAACGTTCTCGACATGATGGGAAGAATGAAACTGTCGGCTTTCTTCAGATTGAATTCATATATTTCAAACAAGAGCTACTTGTTTTACTCTGTATAACAAGTACCCACCCCAGTGTGAGAATCAGTAATCAAAGCAAAAGGTGGCCACTTCAAAGAACCTAGAATATAAGATATATTTTCAGTTGTTTCACACTTTTTTAAGTAAATAATTTTACATGTGTTAATTCATAGTTTTGATGCATTCAGTGTGAATCTTCAATATTCATAGTCATGAAAATAAAATAAAAACTCTTTGATTGAGAAGATGTGTCCAAACTTTTGGTCTGCACTGTACATGTAAAAGGTGCAGGACACCGGACCTTGAGAACCAGAATGGAGGAACCATGTGCAAGAGGTTGTCTACAGTTAAACTGCAGGAGCAACCAAAGGAAGGGAGGACAGCAAATCCCAAGCATGGAAGAGGCCACCAATGGGGATGGAGAAAAATCACTGCAGCGAGGGTCCGAGGCTTCCAAGATACACGGAACAGACCAAAAGTTGATTTTTAATCTTACATGATCAAATGGAAATTCAAACTGTCGCTCTACTGCCAATTAAAATAACTTATTTCACATTGTAAGATTGACATTAAATACCAAACATTTCATAAGGCAATGTCTAAACTATTACAAGTGAGTATGAACTAATTGGGACAGCCAGTGGTTTAGGCTCTACTTCCAATTTTAGGCTGGATTAATTATGCCATTGGAAATGTGCAAATAAACACTTTTAATAAGGAGGGCTGCCCAAGGCCTGTCAGCAAATTAATATATTCTTCTAGCAGAGCATGACCACCATACAGCATCTACAACAAAAGTCAGTCATGTTTACCAACTGTTGTATAAACAAGGCAGACAGCAGGGAATATTAATTGCATGAATGTCAGGGGATGTCTGACACTAAATCTGCCTTAATTGTTTAGTCAGGGGATATGACGAAATAACTGGTGATGAGGGAGCCAATTTTGTTTTGTTAATAAAGGTCACCACAGTACAGAGACCTTGAATGTCTCAGTATGTCAGGATAATAGCTTTAGATGTTTACTTGATTGTTTTTTTTTTTTAGTTTCATACACATATATTTACCCCCACAGTATTATCTTTACATTTTCTGCACAATTAGTTCAGTAATTGTAATAGTCCTGTGAATATGCATGGTGTGCAATAATTGCACACTATCAGATCATTTTACTTTAAGAAAAAAATTATAAAATAATCAAAAGCGAATATTACCAAATAATAAATGATGATGGATAATTTATCTCCAAGTGCAGAGCAATTTAAGCTCACTTATTTAATCTGCCTATTTCAGTTAAATCAGATCCGTTTTACACATGAGTAATTATTGCATACATTTTGAATCTTAAATATTTTCTGGTTTAATTAGAAGATATTTAATGAAAGTGATACAGTTAAAACACAATACAACTAAACCTGTGAACAATGTAAAAAATTTAAAACCTTTCATGTTTTCCCTTACAAGTGGTAATAAGCCCTATTTTTTCACACCTAGCTTTCAAGAAAGAATCACTTCTTTAAGGTAGGTACCTCATAAAAAAGGAGGGTATATTTCCAATCCCAACCTCCAGCTGCCTTCACCCTTCTGTGAACTCAGATGATATTACATGTACACAAAGGCCACAAAACAAAACAAAAAAAAAACAAGCGGACATAAAGCTGTGGGAAAAGTAGGAAAGCATCTTATTGCACCAACACATAAGGGTAAGCAAGCTTATTAGGAAAAAGTTTGAATACATTTTTCTACTCTATATTTTGGGTTTATCTATTCATTTTTTTGAAATCTGATGACTGCATTCTAAAATTTTATTGGGAAATGATTTATCAAAAAAATCCTATATTTGCATTGAACGCGTTGGTGTTGATTGCATCAGTGTTCACTTGATCCTCCCAAAATATTCGATTAGGCACCAGTATCCCTCACGACCCCAGCTGGGATGAAGATGAAGATGGATGGATGGATGGATGGATGGATGGATGGATGGATGGATGGATGGATGGATGGATGGATGGATGGATGGATGGATGATTCCTGGTGATGGTGTGTACAATTAGTAGCAATGTTTTCGATGCATATCCAGTGAAAATACACTCAGCTTTCTTTAAATTAGCACAACAGAACTAAGCTTTACCTGTTTTTGAAACAATGTATAAGACAAATCAAATTTACTGTTTTGCTGGATCATTACTTTTAATTTTCACAATAACTAGGAATGCAACAAACTGCATTTTAGCTAAAAATCTATTATTTGAATATCACTGTTATAGAGGGCTGTATCGCATCATGTCAAACTGTAATTTCATTGTCATTTCTTTGTAATTAATTTAAAGTGATCATCGGGAGTGTTAAAACAGCTACTGTATCATGAAAACAACAGATCCAAAAATGTCCTGAAAGTACAAACTTTAGCCATAAGATGATAAAAGGCTGGATTATTTATAAGCTACAGTAATGATGAAAATTGTTTCATTATTTTATTTGTGTCAGTATTCACTTGTTTTCAGTTCTCCTAAATAAATCATTTAATTTTATTGTATGCTATTTATTGTGTAAGGAAATTATGAACTTTTTTGAGTTCAAACTTTATTTCTTGGTTTTGACTGTCTGGGAGAATTATTTATTTATTTCTTTTCTATTTACGGATATTTTTTTCTTTGTATTAGGACTATTTCACCCACGTAAATGGTTTTGAAAGCGAAAGAACATCTAGCAACTAACAGCATCAATTAAAGCTGAAACTCGAGTCCATCTAATGCACTTTCAGCCATTTCACAGCAGAGATTCTTGTATCAATAATTGTGCCATTATAAAGAAAGACAAAGCTTGTTTTTTTTAAGGTTATTTTCTTACTCTGAAATGGAAAGCTGGCTAATTTCAACAACAAAATCTTCTTATAGGAAGGTTTGCCTATGTCTTTGGAAGCTTTTGACAACATTTAATCATCTTTTCTTTAAAGTTATCTTGAACAATTAATCATCATACATTGTTTCCAAGAATGCACCAGTATCCTTCAGATATTCACTTGACTCCAGCTGAAATTGCTATATTTATCTAGATATTTATGTCTTCTTGTTGACTTTAAAATCCACCATAGCCACCATGTGTTGGGATCTGGAGATTCTCCACCTTCTCCAGCAGAGTGTGCTGTGGATCCTCCTGGGCTGGAGCCCCCCAGCTCAGCTGACGCTCATCAGCTCATCAGGAGACCGGCCTTCATAAGCAGCTGCCAGACCTTGCTTCGACGCCGCAGTGTTAGCCAAGTTTGACCCTCGAGCACATAGGGTTTGTGCTCGAGGGTGGGCAGGTGAAGCCATCAGAGGATAAGATAAAGGCAGTTCTGGATTGGCCTACACCTGAAAACCGCAAGCAACTTCAGAGATTCCTCGGTTTTGCAAACTTCTGCAGGAGATTCATCAAAAATTATAGCCAGACAGCCCTACCTCTCACAGCTCTTACTTCTGTTAAGAGAACTTTTCAATGGACTCCTGATGCCGAAGAGGCCTTTAATAAATTAAAGAAACTCTTTTCCAGCGCCCCCATTTTGGTTCAGCCAGATCCAACGAAGCAGTTCATCCTCGAGGTTGATGCATCTGATTTCGGTGTCGGAGCTGTGTTGTCCCAGAAGTCTGATTCTGATCAAAAGACTCATCCTTGTGCTTTCTATTCACGCAGACTCTCTCCAGCCGAGCAAAATTATGACGTTGGTGATCGAGAACTTCTGGCCATTAAGCTCACCCTGGAGGAATGGAGACACTGGCTCGAGGGGGTTGAGCATCCAGTACTGCTTTGGACAGACCACAAGAACCTGGCCTATATTCAATCAGCCAAAAGGTTCAATTCAATTGTATGATCTGGTTGAACTGTATGATCTGGTTGAACTGTAAAGTGCCTTGAGATGACATGTGTTGTGAATTTGGCGCTATATAAATAAACTGAATTGAATTCACGGCATTCAAGGTGGTCTTTATTCTTCTCTCGGTTTAATCTCATCATTTCATACAGACCAGGTTCCAAAAACGTCAAGCCCGACTCTCTCTCTCGTCTGTATTCTTCCGATCAACCTGAGACACCAGAACCAGTTCTTCCCGCCTCATGCACTGTTGGAGCCGTTTCCTGGGAGATCACTGATTTGATCAACTCTGCCCTGGCCTCAGAACCTGACCCAGGTAATGGTCCTCCTAATAAAATGTATGTCCCATTTGTTCCTTCTTCTGTCAGATCCTGCCTCATCCAGTGGATGCACGCAGCCAAATTTTCGGCCCATCCTGGAGTAAGCAGAACCATCGCCCTCATAAGCAGGCGATTTTGGTGGCCGTCCTTACATAAGGACGTTAAGGAGTACGTGCTGGCTTGTCCCATCTGCGCCCGAAATAAGACCTCTCACCAACCACCTTCTGGCCTGTTACATCCTCTACCGGTTCCAACCCGTCCCTGGTCGCATATCGCCGTTGATTTTGTCACTGGTCTTCCGATTTCTCGAGGTATGACTACAATTCTAACCATTATTGATCGATTCTCCAAGGCCTCTCATCTGATTCCCCTCAGAAAGCTCCCTACTGCATTCCAGACGGCTCAGCTTCTGGTGAAGCATGTTTATCGCCTCCATGGTATCCCTCAGGAAATCCTCTCTGATCGTGGTCCCCAGTTCATCTCTCAGGTCTGGAAAGCTTTCTGTTCGGCTCTAAACTGCAAATCCTCCTTAACTTCCGGTTACCATCCTCAATCAAACGGGCAGACGGAGAGGATGAACCAGCAACTCGAGTCTGCTCTCCGCTGCCTGACCTCTAATAATCCTTCCGCTGGAGTCAATTGTTGACCTGGATTGAGTATGCACACAACTCTCTCAGATCTGCTTCCACTGGTTTGTCTCCCTTCCAAGTGTCTCTAGGTTATCAGCCTCCACTCTTTCCTGCAGACGAGAGAGAGATATCTGTAAGATCTGTCCATCATCACATCCGTCGTTCCCAACGTATTTGGAAGGAGACCATCACTGCCCTCACCCGTTCCTCTGAGTCTACCAAAAGGTTCGCGGATTCTAGGAGACGTCCGGCTCCCAACTTCACCCCTGGCCAAGAGGTTTGGCTGTCAACCCGGGACATACCTCTGAAAGGCATGTCTAGGAAGCTGTCCCCGAGGTTCATTGGTCCCTACAAAGTGGATCGAATCATCAATCCCTCTGCTGTCCGCCTACATTTGCCTCCTTCCCTTCGCATCCACCCCACATTCCATGTCTCCCAGTTGAAACTGGTCATTACCAGTCCTTTGTGCCCACCATCTGACTCCCCTCCACCTGCCCTGGACATCGACGGTCATTCGGCATACACGGTTCGCTGGATCGTGGACTCCCGTCGGCGAGGTCGCGTAGTACCTCGTCGACTGGGAGGGCTACGGTCCGGAGGACCGCTCCTGGGTTCCTGGCTCTTACATCCTCGATCCATCATTGATCAAGGAGTATGAGAGTTCCCTCCCGTCCACTTCCTCGGGACCGCCAAGAATTAAATATTCTCACACAACGAAATCTCAAAATTATTTTAAAAGTCAACTCATTCTACAGTACCATGTATGCATGTGGGTTGTGGCATGAGCGACAAGAGAAATGAAAAAGACTCTAATGTCAGCCCAGAAAGCATTTGGTGGGAGAAAAAAATCTCTAACTCTTGCACCATGGTGCTACAGTTTATTTATTAATCTATTCGTTTTTGTCCAGTGGATGCACATCACAGACAAGAATAAATTGTTGTGCTTGACAGAACGACTAAAGGATTAAAAGGACTGTCTAAACCTTTAATCCGTAAACACTCAGCTGTTGTTAAATGTGGATTTGTTCACGGATTTCCATTTGCCTCAGGAATTATCACAGTTGGTTGGTGAAGAATTTCTGCCACAAGTGATAAAATAATTATTTTTGAAATGCATCTGTGTGTCATCACAAAGAGACTCACTCTATTATTTGTCTAACATATACATGTGCCCCTTCACATGCAAAACTTTTGTTTATGTGCTAACTAGTTAGCCACAGCTATAATCAGAGTAACTCCCCAATCTGATAACCATTGCAAAAGAGGACAATGGCAACTACCCCCGTGTTTCTGGTAT
Organism: Cyprinodon diabolis; assembly: GCA_030533445.1. Lineage (NCBI taxonomy): Eukaryota > Metazoa > Chordata > Actinopteri > Cyprinodontiformes > Cyprinodontidae > Cyprinodon > Cyprinodon diabolis. The sequence goes on along the minus strand of CM060065.1, from coordinate 39,663,552 downwards.
GAACAGTTATTTCAGATCTAGATTTTAAGTAAGTTGAATTTGAATACTTTTCAGGGGGGATTCAATTAACACAAATAAAAAGAAAAGGCAACAACAATTACCTAAATAATATAAAAATGCAAACATTATACTTTCTTTCTATATTCATCCTCTGAGCTTCACTGATGGCCAATACCTATGGAAGTAAATCTGTGTCGCTAGGATTTGAATTAAAAATGCCACTGAAATTTAAATGTTGTATGTTTGTACTTACTGTTTAAGTGTTAAAATATATTCGGAACACATTTTTGGCCTAAAAAAATTCATTATTTCTACACAGTTGAAATTTAATTTGTTATTTTCTCTAAAAGCTAAAAATTCCCATTTCACTCATACTGAAGGAAAACCAGCATGACGGAGCCGGTCATGCAAGCTAACGCTAACTCAATGGTGAGTTTATTACTTTCATTTTTCTGTAGTTGAGTTAGCGTTAACTTGCATAACAAGCTCTGTCATGCTGGTTCTCCTTCAGTATGAGCGCCGCAAGCGTCACGTCATGTGACTAAGAAAACGTAACGGGATTGGCTGGGTGTTGGACACCACAATCCATTGCTAATGTCTGTGACATGAAGTAACACCTTCCCTTTTACACTGAATTTAGACGCCGTATTTAATACAGGAGAATAGGGCCAGTTGAATCTCAGGAGGCTGAAAATATTGATTGAATTGATTGAATTTTGAAAGGTTGAATTTTTTTATATGCAGATTTTTTTAACACTGAAAAATTAAACTGAAAAATAAGTATTGAAAATGTAATCACTTTGAAATAGTAATGTGAATTTTTAGCTTGAAGAGAAAATAACAAATGAAATTTAAACTGTGTAGAAATAATGACAATTATTTTTTTTTAAGGTCAAAAATGTGTTCTGAATATATATTAACACTGAAACAGTAAGTACAAACATACAACATTTAAATTTCAGTGCCATTTTTATTTCAAATCCCAGCGACACAGATTTACTTCCATAAATACCTTCTTATAGCTGATTGGCAATGAAGGAACTAGGAAGCTTGCTAAACCTTAAGCTTCATCACTTATATATTCAAATGTACATGGGTGCATTTAGAGCAGGAATCCGTTCTAGTTCTAGTTGTAGATGTCCAGTGTCCTGCATTTCTTATATGTGTCTACTTCCATACACCTAAATCAAATGGCTAAATTACCTCCACAGTATGATGCCACGTTCCTGCTAATGACCTGAATATTGGACTAACGTGTGTTGAAGCAAAGACCAATCTAAAAGGTACAGGACATCAGACAAAAGGGATTGTAACCCCTACTATAGAAGTTCACACAGTCTGACCATGAAACATCCAAGCACAGATTGCTACCTATGAACTATTTGTTATCGGTTGTTATCCGTGTTTTAGTAGGCAAAAAAAAATGTTGCAACTGAAATGAAGTTCATGTATGTACATTTAATTGTAACCATTGATTACACCTACATTTTCTGTACAAGAAGCAGATTTGGCATCAAACCTTAATATGTGAAACATCTCTAATCATGCACTCTAACTGAATTCTCAAACTTGACAAATGAGTAAGTACATTGTATGTATATAGCCCCTTTATGGATAAAAGTCCCAAAGTTATTCACAAAAAAGAAACAGATAAAAGCACATTAAGTAAAAGCCTGTCAAAACATTGTTCAAAGAGTGTAAAACTCAACAGCTTGCTGTATCCACTGTCTTTTGACCCCCTTTTACATCCAGTTTGATTAAAATGAAAGGAATTGAATCTGTTATTGAAAAAAAAAAGTTTTGTTCATCAGTGTTTCCATAAAACACACCCAAAATGTAAGGTTATATATGTATATATTTGGACACATACATTCTAGAAACAGCTCTTGTCTTAGAAGAAATGCTTTCTCAGGACCGCTGTTTCCTTTTTCTGCTGATCCAACCAGCAGCTAATAAGTTGAAAACTGGCAACAAACCGGCATTTGAAACTGATTCACATCAAGGGCAATCAGTAAAGCCTCTTCTCGACTTCCAAGTGTCACTCACAGAAAACACAAGAGGATGAGTTAAGCCAGGCAAAAGAAAGGGAGGGCTGGTGTGTGAGGTGGAGAATTTCAAATTGTCTAACAGATGTGACTTGATTACTGGTTAACCATCCTGCTGATGCACCACTCTGGTCTGGAAGAGAAACCTGCTGGTAGCTGGATAATCAATTTGGAGAAGGCAAGACTTTTAGAATGTCACTTCAAGCAGCCGGATAATGATGAGGTCTCAGCCTTTATCTCTACTTGAAGTTGTCTTCCCAGTTGCCTCTGTTTTGCAAACTCCCCAACTAAAAATGACATTTCATGTCAAACATAACAACAAATTTACCTTATTTTTGTGTTCATAAGACCCTGCATCTTCCAAGTTTTAATTTTCACAAAAAACTACAGATATTTGAATCCGACATAAAGCACCTCTCAAATTATTTATTTTTTTTTTGCTAAAACAATTGTTTTATAGGAAGCAATAGCAGTGAAGTGAACACTATATTGATCATCTTATGCATCATTTACAACATATTTAATATTTATAAAATCAGAGAACTACTGTAGAAGATTCCTCATAACTCAAATTCCATCAAAGATTGCTGTGATTCATTTAGCTTTATATAAATTTATATAAATACATATTAATTCTTGCAGAAACTGTTTTTAAGAAGTTTGGAAATATTTCTGAAGTCAATAGAAAGGGGATGGAATATTTTGATGGAAGTGTTTTATTAAAGATGGCTGCAGTATAAACCAATCTTTTTAATTTTCTTCACTATGCTGCAGAAAGTTCTGTATATTAAAAGGTTTGTCATTTTACAAATAACTTTAATAATGTAACTAGGAAACCTTTTCTTTGTAGGGATCAAAGTCTGTAGATAATATTTCTCTCATTCTAGTTACTTGAGTTCCTCTTTACTCTTTTGTAATATATTTTGTTCTCAAATACCCACATTCAAATCATTTTTTTGTGTATTTTGCAGAAAATCTATAGAAAAAAATGCTAAGGTTGAAATTGTTTTATACCTGTTTTATACTGCTCACCATTTCCAACAGTCGAACCAGTGGTGCACATTTTTCTATTTTTCATTTTTACAGTGCTTAAGAAATCTTATACATTTTAAAGTCTGTAAAGTCAGCGAACCATTGTTCAACCTGGTGGATATTTGTTTTCAAGATACTGTCTCTGATGTTGTTACTACTAATCCCGAGGCTAAGAACCAACATGAGTTGCAAGACAATGATTTAGAGCAAAGATACAAGCAGTAAATAGCTTTCTCATAGCCTCAGCAAAAGACTTGACAAACACCACTTAATTACCTGCTCAGGCAGTTCATTAATGTTAAAGAGGCAACATTTTAATTTCTTACAAGGCACAACATTATGAAAAACATTTTAATTTATGATTACATAAAATTACATTATGTTTTAGCTTTACTTTCTGTATAATATTATAGGAAAAGCACTATATAAAGAATGTGCTATCGAAAGGTAGCCTGACAGCACCTAGATTGTTGCTGTTTTATCTTACCTAAATGTAAGTTGGATTTAATAACATGAATTTACTGATAACTGAACAGTTTTTGAATTTTACAAATTACATCATGTAATGCTGTCGGAACACAACTGCTTCTCCTGCATTATCCCACTATACAGATGAAATGTAGAAACGGAAGTAAACTAGGTCGCTGAGGGGAAACACATTTTCCCATTTTACTTTGTGCTAAATGTTTTGGAAAGGAATCAGATGTTCAAGAGTTTAGGGAAATAGGAATAAGACATTGTGGGACAAATAATCGTTCCTATTATTCAGATTAATGTGAAGAAATGTATTATTTTTCTTAGTTTTAAAGACAATCAGAGAAACTAAAACAATCTGCCAAGGTTTTGGAGGTAGATCAATGCATTCTTATGAAGGTATACCTATGTTTACAAATGCTGGCAGGATTTTTGACCTTGATATGGTTGAACACAATGTTCCTAACCTATTCTGTAGTTTATTATTGAAAAGATTTGGATTCGGCCTCATTTCATGACCCCTGCTTCTCTGCAGTATGCAGAGTGCATACAAAAAAGATGTTTCTAGTACAGGATGAGCAAGATCACAGATGGCAGCATACCGATATGGCTCCTAACCCACAGAAGGAAAAACCACAGAGCATCAGGAGGTTATGTTAATTTTCAAACATAAATGTTTTCAGCTACCAGAGGCTTGCCCTACCTCCTGCAAAATCAAGATTACCTAGTAATTTATAGTCTTGAAAATGATCATTTAACAGGCTTAACATCATAGTACATATCTTTACTGGTAGAGGAACAAGGCAATGATCCTCTCTCTATTCTGCAAGAATTGCATATCAACTTCATAATTACACTTATTTGCATTTTAAGTACAAATGCAGCCCTAATCTGCAGCACATTAACATTCTTTTCTGTGAACTGTGCCACATTTGACTGAGCTGAAATGGAGATTATCTCTGGTGCAACAAATAAGTCCAATATGAAGAAGGACTGAAATGAGCAAAGGTTAATAGAGGTCCTTACCCCTAGTTGATAAAAATAAATGTGGGTAGTTGTGACATTTCACAAGATTGAAATGAGAAGCATTTTCAAAACAGATTTTATATTTCTCTCTACCCTCACTGAGATAGTTATCCAGTTAGCATACAGCTTTTGATGCATGCGTCAATAAGACAATTTAATCAATGTTTGTTTTAATAGCTACAAGGTATTAAGGTCAGAGTGTTAACAACCACATCCTGGAGCACATCTATTCACAATGACATAAAGACAATTGGTAATTTTTCTAAATTGCTAAGTACTAGGCAAACAGACCAATGGTAAATGGTAAATGGCCTGTACTTATATAGTGCTTTTTCATGTCAGAAGACTTGACCAAAGCGCTTTATACTACATTCAGTCATTCACACACACACACACACACACACACACACACACACACACACACACACTGATGGTGGCAAAATACACTGTAGCCACAGCTGCACTGGTGCTCACTGACAGATACAAGGCTACCTTACACTGGCACCACCAGCCCTCTGACCACCATCAGTATCTAATGCAGGTGAAGTGTCACGCCCAAGGACACAACAACACTGAAAGCCGGAGCCGGGGGTCGGCTCAAACCGACAACCCTCCGATTGCAGGGCAAACCCCTGCACCCAACGCCACTGTCGCATTCAAAGCAAACATAACATGTTGGAGTATGCCCACTGATTTTTTGAGTAAATTATTTACGATATGATTAGGTACCAATATCAAATATTTTATTATAACTAAACTAATTTCAGTCCTACCCATTATTCCAGATCAACCTTATTGTGTTACTCGTAATCCTTTAAAAGTCTTCAAGATAGTTAATTTAGATTAGCTTTAATTAAAAAAGAAATAGTATTTAAATCTTTTTTTACTTTCCAAACAAGTGAAACAGTTGCTCTAGTGTTATTTCTCCTTTACTTTGTGTTTTCCTAAGCTATGTCATCCAAACTGTCAATCACACCTTTGTTGTTATGCCCCAGGCACAGACACTCATGAGATTTACTACTTGTTAATTTGTTTAATATGCTAAAAAAATCTCTTTCAACTTGACCCCTGTTTAAAAACAATACCTTAAATGTAAAAAGTCAGCCAACTTTTTTTCATATTATTTCTCTTTTTAACCCTATTAACCTCAAGTTAAAGTGCACCCTTAAATGAATCTGATAATATTTGGCTGGGGGCAACACTTAGTGGAACACTCTAAATTAGGTCAATTCATTTCTTGAAGTTCCCTTCAAGTGAAATACTTGTCAAAAAATATAAGAAGTAAGGAACTTCCAGCTTAAAAAAAAAAAAAAAAGTGTTAATTGGAGTACAATATAAAAATGGAAGGATTTTTGTCAAACTTATTTGCAGGATTTAATACCTACTCTGCGATTGTGGGTGAAACAGTCGGCCTACAAACTTTTACAAAAAAAACAAAAAAACTACCAGTACAGCCCAGTTGGTTCTGTAGAACCAAATAAATGCAGTATGGTTTTAAGGATGTCAGGCTGAATGTTTATGTTGTGTTCTATAGCTGAAGTTAAAGAAATGACCCAGGAATAAAAAAAAAAATCTAATTTCTGCAGTTTGGGGTGTAAATTTCAAGGGAAAAATCAACACATCTTTTAACAGCAACAGGATAAATAGTTCCCACTAGACCTGGGCGATAAACCTGATTTTTACCGTTGCTGTTATTCACTACGATAACAGCTAAAATTTTCCCATGTCAGCGAAAGAAATAAACGTAAATCTGACGTTTTTTCCTGTGTGCGCTGGTGGCTGGTATTTCCTTCTTTAAGGCACTGTAGCATGTGTGTAATCTTGCGACTCCACCGATCCAGTCAAAGCATAAACAAAGAGAATGGTGGAAGAGCCCAGTGAAGGAGCCTCTAACAAAGCTGCAAACGAAATTACTTTGGTTAATCCTGTGGAGCCGAGCAAGAGCAGAGATGAAGCCGAGCGTTTAGAGAAGAGGTCGAGAGCATGTTGTCACAGTTGACAATGCACGTCAGCCCAGTTTTGAGCAAGGGTGTGGTATTTTAAACGATGCACATTGGTCTCACTGCATGCTCAGTTCAGTGGCTCCAAATTTATGCCAAAGATGTTGAGCAAAAGAGCATGAAATACAATCTTTGCCTGAAAACTGTTGGGACAACCGAAAGCAAAACCTCCAACCAGAACAGCCAAGCTCATGATTTCAAAGATGTGCAAAAGGCACCATTATCTTTTTTCAAAAATGTTTGTAAGAGAGGTAACATTTTTCTCCTGTTCATTGAGACATTGATGAATGTTTAAACCTGAATGGGTACAAGACTTTAATATTTAATTTAAAGTAATACATAATGTGATATATTCAATACTGCGATGGACTGGTAACATGTCCAGCTTGTACCCCGCTTCTCGCCTGTAGACAACTGGAGATAGGAACCAGCACCCCTCACGACCCATGCTGGAATAAAGCGTGATGGAAAATGGATGGATTTATTTAATAAAAACGATAAAAGATGGAGGCACTATAACTCCCAGATTCCATATCCTTAACTTCTGTTAATCTGTCCCTGTGAGTCTATGAAAAGGAAGGCCTACAACACCATCCAGTACACCATCAAGCTGCACTCCAAGGTCATTGAAGCCCAAAGAGAGATGTTGGGATCCAGAGGCTTGCCCTCCAGAGGGCGCTCAGCACACCTGAGGATCGTCAGCTCATCAGGAGACCTCCTACATAAGCAGCAGTCAGACCTTCCTTCAATGCCGCAGTGTTGACCAAGTTTGGTTAGCGAACCTGAGCCTCTGTTAATCTTAAGAGAATATTAGTTGGCTCTAGAGAGAAACTAGATTCTAACCTGCCTCTGTCTTCTTTGCTCACAGAAAACCCGACTGAAGTCTGAAGCTCTGGATGAGCTTTACCTGGAAACCTGCCTGCCTGCCCAAGGAAGCCAAACCCGAAGACATCAGTCTGGATTCCACCAACTCTCAAGGAAGAGCTAGGAAACCAAGTCAAGGTCTGAAACTCATGAGTCAGAAGCTAGACGCTGCTGCTGCTGAGCTCCCTGCTGAATCTACAGTCTCTAGACCCAACCGGTTCCCCCCCTCTCAAAGGATCTGCCAGAACCTCATCTAGGTACATTCTGAATTAACACCCTCGACAAGCAATCTAGCTGCCTGGCTAATCAAACTATCCATCTCTGCAGATATCAGTGATTCCAGTCCCGGACCTGTACCAGAACCAGTTCATAATTTCTCTGTGTTTTTCAATAAACTCTGTTAAACTTTAACTTGGCTTCCTGTGGTGTTCTGCATGTGGGTTAAGTCTCCTAAGCCTATCATGACAAGAGCATGAGGTCCAGCCAGAGCTAGGTGGACTGGAGCAAGATATAAAATATGAATTGTTCTGTATTTCTATAGTGAATTACAGAGAGCAGGTCAGTTGAAATAGTCTCGGAGAATGTGAAACCATTCTCATGAATTAACATAACGGAATTGCAACATCTGGTGGACCTGAGCGGAGCAAATGTGGAGGATGTGATATTTGGGGGTAAGAGGGAAAAATTGCAATAAGATGTGTGATTATGTAAATGAGCACACTCAAAAGAATGGACTATTTATTAATATGGAATCTTATGAATATTTGAATTCTCTACTTAAAAGCCACGCTGCAGGTTACTGAAACTTTACAAAGGATTAAAACTGTCTCATTCTGCAAAGTTATCCATCAGGTTATGGCTATAGGGAACCCAAAGTAAATTTTAAAAAATGGCAGTTTCCAAACCAGCCAGTTTCAAGATAGAAACTTGTCCGTCTTAAAACCAAAATAACCATGAACCATTTACTTGAAAAATATACATTTTGTTTTTACAAAACCTAATATCATTTAGACCTTAACTGTCACAAGCAGAATGTGTGCCTATGTAATGTATTTCTTATTTCTATGAAGTGTAGTTCCATCTTCAATAAATAAAAACTGATCTTTCTCACTCATAAAATGTCAAGTGTTACCTTTACGAAGACACAACATATTCATAGCATCTAATTAAATTTGTCTTGTATCATTTGAGGGGTTAAACCAAATAGTAAATAAACTACAAACAAAAAAGACAGTAAAACTAATCAAATGAGGACGGTCTGGTTATATCTCATAATAAATGAGTGTTTGTGACATTGTGCTGAGCAGATTATTTCTATTCTTACATGCATACAGTGTAAATAAAGTGAAATCAACTATTTCCAATATAAGACATCCTAACATTATCTCATTTATTTCACCAATTAAATTAGGACCAATTCTGAAATCCATTTACAGGTAATGAAGCACAGCTTGGGAAGGAGACACGGAAAAATATGCCAGATAAAAACCTCATTTATCCATCCTAAGCCACTGGCTCTTCTCCAACCAAACATTTAAAGTTTCACTTTTGGATTCTTGTTTACAGCTGATGTTTTTACCTGAGGTTGTTGCTTGTTATATTGAAAGAAATGCAATAGCTGCTCAGAGCAGAAAGTACAGTAATATTAAGATGTACCAAAGGAGAACTAAATTAGAATACTACACGAGTAAACAAAAAAACCAAAAAAAGACAACTATGTGACCTTTGGGCTATTCAGTTATATAATCCACACAGATAACGCCCTCAAAGGATGATTAAAATAATAATAGACTTTATGATTAATGCACATAATTATCAGAGTAAATATGATGCTTGGCAGTGTTTTGTGGATTCTAAAAGGGCAACAGGTAAATTAAGGTTCTGTTTCTTTCTCTAAACCATCTTAACAGATCAGCTACTTAAAGTGTGGGCTGTGTGCAACTGTGAAATCTTTTATTTTAATCCTCTCTAGTGCCTTGACTGCTTGTCACACTATCTCCTATATTTATCTCTGTACTGTTACCTGCATAATTAAGGAGAAATGCTATTGAATGGCTCAAGGATCTGATTCTGCCCTAATTAAAGAATATATGTTGGTAAGCTGATATTTGATGTGGTTTAAAATCATAGTGTTCTACCTATAATAATAAAGTGCAATGTAAAACAATTTCTTATAAGCATATATTTATATTTATCTAGCATTTAAAGGGAATCAAACATTTTAATGCATATTGTTTTGTTAGCTTTTGATGAACACTAATGTTGAATAGGTAGGGATTGTATCACAGAGTAGTTTTCTGAAAAAATATACTGAACTTATAACATTCTTATTACCTACTAATATGTTATATGAATGATTAAATAGTGTATCACAGCAGAAGCATCATATGCATCTGTAACTTACAAAGATAATGCTTTCAGATGTGTATTAATAGTAGGAGAACTTTTTATTTATTTTAGACTTTCTATTTATTTTAAAGATAAATAGAAATGTAGATATTTTATGTAACAACAGTTATAATGGTCAATGATATACACCATTAGGGACCAGTTGCAATGAAAACAAGGGCTTAGAATGGTCTCTTGGTCCACAGTGATTGTTGAATAACTGGCACTGGGGACTTCACGTCATCTTGGCTGTGTACATAATACAAAGGGTATATACATATTTGCAACAATGGCCATCAAAGGGTTTAATCCGACTAGGTAAAAAAATCTCGCTGCATTTTCATTCCAGCGAGCAGCAGTTATACCAGCAGTTTTAGTCGAAATCGAGCCTAAGACCAGATTGTATTAAGACTAAGACAAGACCAAGACCTTTAAGGGCCAAGACAAAGCCTAGACCGAGACCAAGAAAGACATAGACAAGTGCCCCACACTTTGTGCCACAATAAAAGGTGAAACAAGATCAAAAGTTCTCAAATAATTTGAAATATCCACATTCCCACAAAAGCTAAAAGATATTAAACACTTAGCGCAGAAATGAATATTTCTTTCTCTATATAAAAACTAATCGGTAATGTCACTTCTCCTCTTTAATCAATTATTCGATTAAATAGTTTTACTTCCCTTGGTATTGCGATATTGCCATAACTTGCTGTAGCTATTGAAAGTCAACTCTGAAACCTAACAACCCTAAACTAATAAAGCTGGATTTCATTAGATACTGGACTGTAGATAAAAAAGAAAGAACAGTTCTGTACATGGTCATGACGTACAAATATTGAATAAAAAAATTACACAAAAATAATATAATTCAATCATTAATTTCTTTGGAATAAAAACATTTTTATAAATTTTATGCAATCAAGTTACACTGAAATCATATTTTTTCCAAATAGAAATATTGCTTATTTTTATTGTAGCCTATTGAACTTGTGGCACTTTTGTCTTTAGGCTTTTGCTTTGGTCTAATTATTTTAATTTATAGGCTTCTGCTTGTGTGGCATATTTCAACTTAGGCTCAAAATGTTATGTTTTATTTACAATCTTATGTGATAGATTAAACAGCCACTTAATCCTAATCTGATCTAGAAGGTGCAGCAGTGGATACACCTAGGAAATGTATCAGTCTAGAGCAGAAAGGAAAGAGCACACCTTTTGGACCAGTGGTGCTGTAATTATTACTTCATCTAATACAGACAGTATACAACAGACTTGTGGAAGAACTTCTCAGTTTGTAGGGGCCATATAATACCAGAGTCACAGAGAGTGGGCTGTCTGTAGGTGAAGGTGAACCTAAGGTACAGTAAGCTGTACCTTCAGCTTGAAGTGTTTCTCAGCTGAGAGTCACAGTACTGTGTCTACAGTATATAAACACGGTAAGTGATGCCTAATCCACAGAGGAGAGCAGGATTCCCAGGTTCCATATTTCCCTGTCTCTACCTGTAGTGCGTAGTGTGATTGTTTTTTTTTTTGTTTGTTTGTTTGTTTTTTTGGTAGCTGGTTATATCACTCAACCAATAAGCTGGATTTTCTTCAAAGTTTTTTTTTTTTTTTTTTTTTTTTTTTATAACAGGATAACATGAAAAAAATGTTCATTTTCTGACACACTTAATCCCAAGTGGGTTTGAAAGGGGTGCTGGTGCCTATCTCCAGCTGTTTACGGGCAAGAGCGGGGTACACCCTGGACAGGTCGGCAGTCCATCGCAGGGCAAACTGCAAATCATTCAGTTATTTTTTTGAATGAAGAAAAAAAAAAGCTAGCTCTGTAATGAAAATGCTCATAAACAAGTGTGTAAAGTTTCACCTGTATATTGATCTACTTATCTTGGCAATAACTTGTGCAAGGTATAATGTGTAATTACTATTTAATACCCTGTGCAATAACCTATTTCTTTATATTTGATACTCAGTGGAATAGTTATATAAATACCCATCTATATAAATAAACATTCAAATACCCTGTGCAATAACCCTGTATAATAATCTACTTAAAAAAAAGACTTCAGTTGTGCATATATATATATCAGGACTCACTATATTGTATATACCCCATGCACCTTTTTCTTCCCTTGGCACCTTCTTCTCCTTTTTGACTATTTGAGCTGATGTGACAGGCAAATTTCTCCACTGTGATATCAATAAAGTAAATCAATCAATCAACCAATCATAATGACATAATCCTTATGCGGAAAAATCAAAACTAACAAAGAGGTGGTGGAAGAGCACTGAGTGAGAATTGATCAGCGCTAAGCTGCTGCTGCAGAAGCTTAGATGTTTCCACCCCTCTTAGTGTGCAGTTTTATTTTTTGTTAAGTTTAAAGTCACCCTACACCTTCAAAATGTGACTTCTTTCTATGCGCTTTTTTTCTCTGACCGGTTTCTGTCTCCCTCTATTACTGATTACTGCACTTGGCATTCATGTATCAATAGGGTAGGCTATCATTAGTGGGAGCAACCCGTCTGGAAAACAGTGCGTGTAATATTTAATGAAGGCTCAAGGCAGATAATTTCCCCTGAGGATTTAAATATTCGAGATCCTCAAACAAAGGAATCTTTACAGCCCTAGATATAAGTATGACACCACTGGGCTAAAGAGTTCACAACTGACTTTATATTTTACTTCCAGTGCCTTACACAACAATTATGCCACTTACCTTACTCCCTTTAAAAGACGTTGGTATATATAGTATATACAGATATATGTATATGTTTGATATAAATGAAATAAAAATTTTTAGATGTAGAATGAAGAAAAAGTGAGTGCTCTGTTTAATAATTAAGGAAATACCACATAGGTTTATATAATAAACACTTTATTAACTAGTCAAGTTAAAGCTATAGTGGAGGTTAATTTTCGGGGTGGATCATCAAAATAAGTGGTCCTCCTAATTGTGAATCATTGTGGTGACATATTTACGTAAGGCCATCCTACGCGCTCATCCCCTTTTTCACGTACAGGTGGTGAGTCTGACATAGTGGAAAAATTGCAAAGCTTCTTTTGGAACATTTTAACATTTCTATTTGTGACAAATAAGAAGGCTAAGAGGCTTATCCAGATATGGTGCATGTGGACTTGCATGTGGACAACAAATAACTGGTCTTTTTTCACATGTATTATACTTGCAAGGCAACAAAAAAAAAAAACATGAATGGAGGGGCAGTAAAAAGAAGAGGTAATATATCTAAAAAATAGCCAAATAAAATGTCTCAAACAGTTTAACAGTTTTTGCTGTCATGTCAAATAACTCCTTTTATTTTACTGAAAAAAAAAATGTTTTTTATTGGCCAGTCCTCAAAAGGGGCACTGATTTATAATCAGCTTTTCAAAGTCTTGTTGCAAAACCATTTTATTAAAGTTATAAAGTTGGCATATACAGAACCTAAGTGATTCACTCTTGGTTTAATATCCATGGTTGATAGTGTCAAATTGGATTTTTGCTAGAGGTATGTCATCCTTGAACTACATACACTGCAAGAAATAAACGAAATGAAACAAGTATTGGCTTCCAACACTTTAACTGGTCTAGTAATTTATGTCAGTATTGTAGTAATCTGTTCATTTTGTGCAGATGCTCGGGCACTGTGGTACTTGTGATGTAAAATGTAAAACAAAATAAAATCTTGGAATTCTCTGGATTCTGTAAATTCAGCTGGCTTTATCAGATCAGAATTAACTCTGCTCTGTGGCAAGGGGAACAAATTAAGTGTGATCATAAATTCAAAATCTCTCTTTATAAGGGCACAAAATAAAATGAACCTGTCATTCCTAATACTAATTTGTGAAACTGTAAAATGTATGACAAAAAGAAGAACTGTTAGTAAATAAGTAAAGTCTAGTTAGTAATGAAAAGCTCTGTGTTTGAACCAAACCCATTTGCTGGGCTTCTGGTTGTTTCTGTGCTTTTTGTTGATGGTTTTGTGTGTTCGCTTATCAGTGTATTTTTAAAGTTAGACTAAAATGGTCCATTGTCCCCTTGTCATACAGTAGGTCGATGAAAAATGGCACTTACTTTCGTTGTCATTGCTTATAATGTCATTTTACAGTGGAGACCAATATTATGGGTATCTGCAGTGAATAATAACAAATTTGACATATGCTTGATGAGCCTATTTTTCCTCTCAAATTGGACAAATGGAGGAAGAATTGCACACTGGCCACATGAGACAGCTTCATCACAGATAAGTCGTTAATGATGCCTAATATGCATTTTTCAATTTATACATGGCCAAAAATAGATCACTAGCCAGGCTTTGTTAAAATGAGTCATGTTAAACAGAGCTGTGCAATAATCTAGTATCTCAAGCTTGCATGTCTATTTCACCAGAAACTCATTTCTGTCATTTTTTCAGAACTGCAACTAATGAGTAAATGAAGATTATAGTGATTAATGATGACTTCTTGTTCTGCACACCAAATACAAGCTGTAGGGTTTTGTTTATTTATTCAGTTATTATTTTTCTTTTAGAAGGGAGAAATATGTCTTTTATAGTTAAGCTTAACTGGCAGAAGAAACAAGCATTATCCTAACCGTAGAGATGAGAACTAGAACAAAAACCACTTGATAATGAAAAACCATTCTATGATAGGTGTATCAATCATTTACATTGGTTGTATATTTTACCAAGGGCACCGTAAAGAAACAACAACTGAAAAGCTAGTTTGTCAAAAATATCCCCTGAATTATGCAATAAAAAAAATAAAACATTATCATTGAGGAAGAAAAAAAAATCCCTATTGTGGGGGGATACTTTAAAGATCTGTTCTGAGTGTACAAACACTTTTGCACCTGTTTTGAGACACACAAATCTTTAGACGATCCCCTTAAAAAATTGGGGTCAATTGTTTCCTTTGGTTTACACAATGTTGACCATTGTTTTATCTTATCTGCAAACATATCATGGGCCATTTGAATGCTCTTTAAAGGGACAATAGTTGACTTTTGAAAAAAATCAATAAATTATTTGCTACTAAATTTAAATGCATTTCTAGTTAAGATGCAACCACTTTATACAGACCTGTCATCGGAACTAATTTTTTCAACTTTTTTTTTTTTTTTCCACAAAGGGCCATGTACCCTGCTTAATGCTTGGGCAAAGACTTGGCCTTCGGATTTAGACATTGGAAAAGCTATTGACAACAGAGGCTTTTCCCCTGCAGCCTCAAGCCAATATCATTAGCATTTGGTTAAATTGTAATAAACACCTTAGCATCGTATGCTTAGTCCTGAGATAGAGTCAGACAGATCATGGCAAACGACCAGACCTTATTAGGGATTCAAATGTCTTGTTTGTCATTATTGACACACTCTTGTGTTCTTCTTGCGACAAGGCTCACACTGTATATCCTCCTGACTGTGAATCCTGATCTTGACAAAAGCAGATCAAGGATAGGAGGGGAACCTGCTCAAACTCTCCCTATCTAACACTCTCTTGTTGGCTCTTGTGTCTCTTTCTATAAGTGTCAAACGCAGAATAAACTGGTAGTCTTGTTGCTATTGGCCCTCGGCTTATATTTGACCTTAAAGACTGAAGATAAGACACAAACTGTTAGCTTCAGCTCAAAGGTCTTTTCTCCTCATTTTGTTTTGGTTTGGTTTTGATTAAATGTTTTTGATCAGTCTCACACAAATGAAAAAATGCATTGATGTGCAAATGAAACAATACACACAGATAAATCAAACCTAAAAAAGTGCAAAGATTGGTTCTTATAAAGAATTTTCATGAAACAGATCATCCATACCTATCTTTATACCTATATATATATATATATATACACTATATTGCCAAAAGTATTTGCTCACCCATCCAAATTATTGGAATCAGGTGTTCCAATCACTTCCATGGCCACAGGTGTATAAATTCAAGCACCTAGGCATGCAGACTGTTTTTACAAACATTTGTGAAAGAATGGGTCGCTCTCAGGAGCTCAGTGAATTCCAGCGTGGAACTGTGATAGGATGCCACCTGTGCAACAAATCCAGTCGTGAAATTTCCTCGCTCCTAAATATTCCACAGTCAACTGTCAGCTGTATTATAAGAAAATGGAAGTGTTTGGGAACGACAGCAACTCAGCCACGAAGTGGTAGGCCACGTAAACTGACGGAGCGGGGTCAGCGGATGCTGAAGCGCATAGTGCGAAGAGGTCGCCAACTTTCTGCAGAGTCAATCACTACAGACCTCCAAACTTCATGTGGCCTTCAGATTAGCTCAAGAACAGTGCGCAGAGAGCTTCATGGAATGGGTTTCCATGGTCGAGCAGCTGCATCCAAGCCATACATAACCAAGTGCAATGCAAAGCGTCGGATGCGGTGGTGTAAAGCACGCCGCCACTGGACTCTAGAGCAGTGGAGACGCGTTCTCTGGAGTGACGAATCGCGCTTCTCCATCTGGCAATCTGATGGACGGGTCTGGGTTTGGCGGTTGCCAGGAGAACGGTACTTGTCTGACTGCATTGTGCCAAGTGTAAAGTTTGGTGGAGGGGGGATTATGGTGTGGGGTTGTTTTTCAGGAGCTGGGCTTGGCCCCTTAGTTCCAGTGAAAGGAACTCTGAATGCTTCAGCATACCAAGACATTTTGGACAATTCCATGCTCCCAACTTTGTGGGAACAGTTTGGAGCTGGCCCCTTCCTCTTCCAACATGACTGTGCACCAGTGCACAAAGCAAGGTCCATAAAGACATGGATGACAGAGTCTGGTGTGGATGAACTTGACTGGCCTGCACAGAGTCCTGACCTCAACCCGATAGAACACCTTTGGGATGAATTAGAGCGGAGACTGAGAGCCAGGCCTTCTCGTCCAACATCAGTGTGCGACCTCACAAATGCGCTTCTGGAAGAATGGTCAAAAATTCCCATAAACACACTCCTAAACCTTGTGGACAGCCTTCCCAGAAGAGTTGAAGCTGTTCTAGCTGCAAAGGGTGGACCGACGTCATATTGAACCCTATGGATTAGGAACGGGATGTCACTTAAGCTCATATGTGAGTCAAGGCAGGTGAGCAAATACTTTTGGCAATATAGTGTATATATATATATATATATATATATATATATATATATATATATATATATATATATATCCTCCTCACTCACTATCTCTCTAATCACAGGTACTGGTAGCAATGAAGGAGGTAGGAAGAGGAAGCAGGGTGCTACCTATTGAAAGTTCATTTAGCATAGGGACATCCTCATGTTTCTATCTGGTGCTTAGAAGCCATACAGTTTACTATGATTCCTTTAGTTTACAGGCTATGTAAATAACAGTAAACAATTTCTACATCTGTACTTAGTGTAGCAGATGCAAATGTATGCAAATTCATATTTTAGGTCTATAATGGAAAGCTTCAGCTACATTTGTGTAACCTGTATTTATACTGTAGTTCTTTTTTAATAAGGCTATAATCCATTTTTGACTCACATCATCCATATGTTCATAAAGGCTATCCAGATCCAGCACAGCAGTCTGGATCCTTTCCTACCCATGATAGTGTTGGCAGCTCTGAAGGTTTACATCTAGTTAAAAAAAAAACATGGTAGATAGTGGATCTGAGTATTCTCTGATGGGGTGATACAACTTTTTTTTAATATCTAGAACTTCAAGGTAAGAGATGATAAATAAAGGTTTGGTTTTTGGTTTCTGCTTTTTGGTAACTACGGCACAACAGAGACAATGTTCCAGAGCGAAAACAAAAATATTGTCAGTTTTTTGTTTTATTTTAGGCTGAATGTGGGCTGTTGAATGTTTGCCTATAGTCTTACTGACATTGTTTAATATGATTTTATGCCACATGCTGATCAGATAGTATGATAAAACCCAAAAATTCAAGTGGTAATTTTCTTCTAGGATGTAAAACATGAGTGTTAAAAAATAAGTAAATAAAAAGTCATTTTTCTGAGAAAAAGAGGGACAAGGCATATATATATATATAACTGTATCTATCTATCTATCTATCTATCTATCTATCTATCTATCTATCTATCTATCTATCTATCTATCTATCTATATATATATATATAGACTCCTAAAAGTGAATAAGCTGGGTATATCAATATTTTAAAATTAATATTAATTGGGGGAATTTGGCAGTTAGCTCAAATGAGATGTTTTTTTTTAATCAAATCATTTATTAATGAGTGAAACGCCAGTAAAATCTATGTTATTTTCTAAAAATCAAATAGCAAATACAAGGTGTACTAAAAAAAGTCAAAGAGTTTGGGTTTTAATTAATAGAAAAGTGCTGCACTAGCATTGGTGTCTGTGTGTTTTCCACATCTATTTGTGTATGTTTGTTCTTTTTATTTAGCTGCTTGGTGTTAGAAGGGGGTTATGCATGTCTTTCGATTCATGTTGCAGGTGAATATGCTGAAGTCCTCCTACCAGGTGAAATAGTTATTTAACACTCATTAGCCTACAGTACATTGTCAAGTTTGGTCAGAATCTGAAGTAAATTAAGCACTAGCAACCCCTCTGCATCCTGGAGGTGGAAAGAAGTTGTTTCCTGGTGTTTCTTTCTTCTTCTTGTCTTCAAACTCTTTATGGTTTTTGAAAAGCAAACGTAATCATTTTTGAAGGTAAGGATATATTAGGTGTTGAGACAGCAGGTTTGTTCTCAGTGAAAGCAAGACTGCAGGTAAATGTTTGTTTCTTTTAAAGAAATGGATCGAAAGCGAAAATAAACATCCTCACAACAAAACTTCACCATCATCATGAGTAATAGGATGTTGTATTAAGGCTAAGATGGCAGGAGTCAGGGGTGCTCTGATCATTTTTAATTTGCATGCAGAAGGGTGTGTCTGCAGATTGAAGGGAACTATGTTTTTTATCATTATTATTACTATTGTCATTATCTTTTATTCATGTAATTTTATGAATTGACACAGTATTAAAGAGGCTTTCATACAACTTCTTGAGGATCGCAAAACCAAATCAAGACCAAGACTGAGAAAAAAGGTTGAGACTGGTCTCAAGACCTTCATCCCTGAAATGAAGTAAATATTTGATAAAATTAATTGGTTGTTATAGAAACCAATAGTTTCAAGCAAAGTTGGTAAAACTCCCATTATATATATATATATATATATATATATATATATATTAACTTCTCTATATAAGTTCAATCTAAGAAACTAATTACTTACCCTTACCCACCTCCAACACAGGCAATCAGCTTTAAACCACACCTCCTCTAAAGCCAATCAGCATTCAGAGTTCATCTTAAAAGGTTCTGCAAATCCACATCTCAGTCTACTAGCCAAGCGCGGGCAGTGATTGTGCTATATCAGACTTTGACTCAGAAGAGCCCGATTCAACCCACCTCCATCCCCTTCTCCATCATCATAACAAAAACTTCATCAGAGTGTAATTCCCTCCAGACTCTTACTTTGTTACCTGTCCCATCTAAACCAGTCCGGCAGAAGACCGCCATGTTAACACTGGTTCTGCAAGAGCTTTCTTCCCATAGGGGAGTTTTTCCTCTCTACTGTCGCTTCATGCTTGTTCATCATGGACAGGTTCATGCAACCTCTGTTATCCAAGCTGGGCCTCCATCTTCAGGTCCCATAGTCAAGCACTAGTATCAGCTCAAGCAGTCCTCTGGATGTCTCCATACAGCAGTCATGGACTGACCAACTTCATCCATCTCTGTAATGACTCCCCCACCAGTTTCAAGCCTGGGGGTAAACATCCCTGTTCTGTACTCCTGTCAATGCATACCAAAGCAAAATTCATGCCTAATGTTTCCTGCCGAGGTCTGATTGCAAAGACTAAAATTATTGTGTCAATAAAATTCTTCTAATTGTTTTTTTCTTTCTCTGTTAGTTTTTCAGATTGAAATGGCTTATAAGTAGTTCGTAGAAGCAAGAATTTAATTTATGTGTACTGAAGTCTCTGTCATTGTGTACCATAAAAATACACTCCAAAAATAGGTATATGTTCCTGGATGAAAAAGAAATACCTTTCAAAAATAATAAGCCTAAAGGATTTAATAAAAAATATTTTCAATTACAGGCAGATATCTATATCTATCTATAGCTATTTTTTTTATTTTGTATTAGATTAATGTGATATATTTGCAAGGTAAATTTTTATTGGCTGTATATGAAAACTCTTAATAATTAATAAAACTGAAGGCTTGAAAACATAAGTCTGTGTGTAATGAATCCATATATTGCGCTTCAAATGATAAACTAAAACACAAGTTTAAGAACATTAATTAAATCCAACTTGTTGTAAATATCTTGAACCATATTTAGGCAAAACTGAACAGTTTAAATTTCAAAACATTGAAATTAGTTGAAAAAAAGGTTTCCTTTTTGTGCTCAGCCTGCAAATGCTATTACACAAAGCACCGTGAAACGTTGCCATCTCACCAGAGCTACAATTTGCAAAGGGGCCTCAGTGGACAACAGCAAATAGAAAGAGAGAGAACAAAACAACATACATGATTAAACCTTATTCAACATTACATCGCTGGGTTCAGCTGACAGATTTGTTTGCAAAGAACAGTTAAAACTGAGCAACAGGGGAATAAACTAATGGCAGTGTTGCGTCCAGTCAAAGGCGTGCTCCTTGAATTTGTAATATGAAAATGACACAAAGGATGTAATGGCAGTTTTGTTTTAATGGTGTTATGTGTTATTTATTATTAGGACGATTGCCTCACTTAACAATTTATGACATTACATCCTTCACTCTATAGAGGTAACTATCCAAACAATGCCATGCAGCTGATTGACTACATAAAAGCCACCAGAATATTATTCCAATGTCAGAATATAGTTCCACACTCAGTTTATCAGCATCTGATCTCTGTAAACAACCCCCACCTTTCATCTTTCTCCATGACTAATTTATATAAATACAGATTCCGTCTGGCTTCTTGTCTTGTCAAAATTGTGACAAGATAAACTTTCCTGAGGTACAAGTTCACCGTTAACAAATGTTTGCAGGCTAGCAGCTAATTAAGTGTTCAGCTGCATCACATTTAACAGCATGTGGCTCAACCTGGAAATGTCACTTTGGTTCTTCAATTCTTGCACAGACCTTACCTTTCAGTTTCACAAAGAAAAATGAGCTGTCTGCCCATTTTTTAGTTTAATTAAAAACTGTTCATTTGTCCCATGGATATTTTTTTAAAGAATTTCCCCGGTTTAATTTAGTGGAATCTCCTTAACACATGAATTTAGTCTGACAAAGTATAGTTAAATATGTGTTGATTTCACAATAAAATGAATAAAGTGGGAAAAAATGTTTTTTATCTGTTTTATTCTATGCAGTTCTATGATTATAGGTTTAACTATCAGTAAATCATCATCAGCAAAGGTTTCAAACTCCGTAATTGAGGTCAAAAGTCTTGCAACCTTTTAGATATATCTGCTTCAACACACCAGAATCAAACGAATTGCATCTTTAACAAGACCCTCCAGAACTGAGCAATGTTATCAGTGTGCTGACTAGAAAAAGTTTCAGACATACACCTCCTAGTTCAGCAGTTCATATCTATATTTCTATGAAGAAAAGTTTAAATTTGAAAGAGGATTTTGTTGCAGACATCAAAAGAAGCATTTGCTTTAAAACTCCTATTAAAAATGTTTTGCATCTGTCAAAGGTTAAAAAAAATGAAACTTGTGGGAGTAAATAATTTAGTATAATTATTAATATAAATATTTCTGGCATACAGTAGCATTCCCGAATAGCTGGTCATAAAGTATGGTAAAACTGCAACAATAATGATATCAGAGATTCTATGGAGATATACAAGCACATACATAATCAACAATTTAAAAAAAGATTAAAAAACCATGAAGTAGCATTTTTGATAAAGGAACGAACCGAAAAGATCCATTACAGCATTTGTAAATGTTCTTTTCAATACAATAAAATGTCTAATAAATAAAACAGTTTTATGCATGTCAGGTGATACATAATTCTAACACATAACCTTGTGTTTGACCTCTATCTGCCTTCAGACCACACAAAAGAGCCTTTCCATCTGATTCATTTTATCTAAATAGCAGACAAATCAAGCTACTCCAATGATCCATTATTTCTGTAAGGAGATGGATTTCATTGCTAACTCCAAAGGCTTATCTTAACCACAACATTCTATAAAAATGAATGTTAATATAAAAGTATTTCTACTTTTCAAAGAACAGTCTGTGTATATACCAGGCTCGGACTGATAATCTGTGATACCGAGCATTTGCCTGGTGGGCCAGAACTAATTTCAGCGGGCATGAGCCGCCCCTCAATAAACCCTACCAGCCCCAACACTTACTCTCTGGCCGAAGCACCTACCTGTGGCGGTAAATAACTCAAGGAGCTCAAGAAGTAATACAATGTTAACTATGTAATTGCTGCATGCAGTATATGTAGCCCTTCCTTGTCATGAACATCCTTGTGACGGTTGGCATATGGTGTAATTTTCTATTTCTTCAAACTGTAAAATCCTTGCAACAGACTAAATTATAACATAATTAAAATGCTTTCATCAAACCAAACTACAATGTTCCTCTCATATTTGGTGAATTTATGTTTGAATATTTAGCAAAAATATGTTGGGTCCATAGGTGGGTTGGTGTGGATGGAAAATTCAGAAAATCGTTCCCAGTCCGAGCCTGGTGTGTACAACAAAAAAACATCTTTGGGTGGATTTTTTTTAACCAAGCATATGAAACAGTATGATCAGCTGCAGCCTTTGTTCAGAGGAATCTGTGATGATAAACTACATGCTTTACTCTCTGTTCATTTTTTACATTAATAGACTACAGTGAGGCATAGACCATGCAGTCTTGCACATTTGTAACCTCAAGGGAGCTGACAATATTGGTTTCTACAATTGCATGTGTAATATTTTTGCAGAAAATAAATCTCAGAACAGTATTTTTCCAGAGCTTCAACTGGCTTTAAACTAAGAACAAAACAGCAGAGTAAATACCTTGAAGCTTGTTATAAAACTATGACCTTATCCTAATATTTAATTTTTTTCATGGTCTTTGGTTAATAATTTTAATCATATTTAGCCTTTCCCTCTTCCCTCAGTTTAAATTGTTTCCTTTTTAGGTAGGCATGTCGGTGTCAGGATTAATCTCCTATAGATATTCATAACTGAAATGCCCTTTTAGAAAAAAAAAAAGAAATACTTTCAAGTATATTATGTTTTCATTAAGTCCTTTTGTAAGAGATGCAAATGTGAAAATAAAGTCTTTTTATTAAGGAATTATGAACCTTAGACAAGGTGATGTTAAAGTGGTTGTCGCTACCATTTTGTTAAAGCTACAGTGTGTAACTTTTAGCGACATCTAGCGGTCAGACTGCAGACTGCAGCAACATGAACATCTCCCCCCCACCGCTTCTCCCCCCCAACAGTACGGCGAGCGTTACGGGACAAAATGTCTTCCACGACGTCCGCATCACCTACCTTCTCAAGTGATGAGGTTTGTTTACATGGATAATTTTACAGATAGTATTTCATTAGTCTGTGTAGGGTATAGATTTCATGTAGACTTAAGATAATAAATATACCCGTTATTTTTTCTACATCGTTGTGACATTTTGGCGATCTCGCAATCACTAGTTTGTTGGCTCTGCGCTGCCGTAGCGCAAAGATGTCTGCCTCCATGACTGCGAGACCTGCTCCTATGTAATTATAAATAACGAATTCTAAGGCAACACAAATATTAAGGTTAAGAGGCTGAGCTCGTAGATGATGATAAAATAACATAGTTATGTATAATATATTACATTTCTGACTGTATATCCCTGTAAATATTACACACTGTAGCTTTAAACAAAGATAACCCATTTTAATTAAAAAACACATTATTCTTTGGAAATGTGTCTAATATCTAAAACCGTTTAAGAACTGTGTATACATCAGTCAATATCCACACTTTACAAATTTGCGCTCCCTTGGTAGAATATAGACTTTAGGTGGCATGACATAAAAAACAATAGAAAGGGCCTTATCTCTGTTTTGTAAAGACATAGCTGTTAAACTATGTGGTAACTAAAATATCACCATGACAACTGAGCTTTTTTCTAGCTAATAAAGGCTGGAAACTGGCCAAGGTCAATACTTGAGATATTCAGACATAAAATACAGCAATAGAATGTGATTTATATCAAATCTTGTTTTTGTTTGTGTAAGATGGACTGGTCAACATACCGTGTGATTACTGTGCTGATGGTTAGGATTGGGCCTTTTATGATACGTAGGAGTTCATTTAAAAAGGGCAATAAACATCTGCTAGGTCTTAAAACGACCTGCCAAATAGCAATGGAGGAACTGTAAATTTCATGAAAAAAACAAAAAAAAAACTAAAACAAATCAAAAACAGCATAATCAATATGAAAACCCCCTATTTGCTATGTTGGTCCTCACAGAATTGTTTCCCCTTTAATAAAAATAAAAAGAATGATATTCAAGACTTTAAAAGAACACAAATGGCAAAAATTAGTGAATTGTTGTTTTTTTCAGTGTTTATAGTCTTGGCCTTTTGTGTTAACAATGATCTTAGAGTTAACAGAGTTAAAAAAAAAAAAAAGGAAAAGAAAATGTGACACATGGCCAGAGGGAGTGATTTCTGTCAGAAAACAGAAACCTACAAGTGACAGGCAACTGTCAAAGAATCAAATCTGGGAGAGGTATGTTAGGTGAAATAAAGGATACTGTGCTGCTCTGACCAGGTTCAGATATGCTACAGCTCTTTGTTAATAAATATATCACAAGTCTTTACCAGTTTACAAGGACATTAGTAAAATGTTGGTGTATATATATATATATATATATGTGTGTGTGTGTATATAAATATTGGAATTAAATATAAAATTAAGGGAAAATAACTTAGGTTGCAAAGATCAACAATTTGAGAAGCATTCAGATGTTCGCAAACAGATAATTTGTCAATGCTATCATACCGATGAAGCTGATTCATATTATGTTGAGAGTTCACATTTTATTTGTGATGAAACGTATCAATTATAATGTCTTTTTTCGGGAAAAGTTAAGTGCAAAATGCGGAAAAAAGAAAAAAAACCTCAATTTATCTATATTTATAATCTGGAGACAAAAGGTATGTTTAATGAACTCTTAGTGAATTGCATTAAATTAAAATCATGCTACTTTTTAGTCTTTTTTTTGTTCTTACAACAAAAAAAAATGTTTAAGTTTTCATTTATTTTTTAAGTCTATGAGAATAAAGTTGATGCTTCACATCTTTTACTGCTAGTGCCTGCATAGTGTGTGGCTGCATAGGAGGGCTGTTTTTTTTGTTGTTTTTTTTTTCTATTAGAAGAAGCCAGCTCCCGTCATTCATCCCTGCCAGGTTAGGAAAACAACAACTGTCGGATAATGTGCTCTGGTGAATAAAAATCTCTGTCTTTCCTTTTCTTTTTCCTGAATTTGATTTAACCTCACATGGTAGAAAGGGGAACTACATTTAGTTCCAAGTATATTAGGTGAAGCTAGCTCCAGCTTTTAAAGGGTTTTAAGAGTTAGGTACAATGGTGCAATAGTTTTACACTGACAATTTCTTCTTTATAACACTTGAACCTTAAATGTAGAGATAAGCTGTAATAAAGTCGACATTTTGAAAAAAAGTTTTTCCATCATAAATGGAAAGAATGTATTTAAAACATTCAAATGTGATTAAAATTGAAATTCAAAATGAACTTTGTTAATATCACAATATTTTGTCTTCAAATCTACTCAATCTATCTCAAAATCTACTAAATGTCAATGCTATGATTTTTTATTTTATCTTTATATTTGCGCAAATCAAGGGCAGGACAATACAGTAGAAGATTCAGTCAACCATTTAATGGATGATCAAGAAAACATGTTACCTCGACCACCACATTTCACACTTCAGTTAAGTCTGTACACTAGGGCTATGTGTGAGTAAAACTTCAAGGAAAGGCTCTCTCATAAACCAACCGCCCTCTTGCTCTGCTACGGGAGCACTGCAATGAGGATTGCTCAATAGCCAGAGGTTAATACCTTAATGTTCACATCCTTGGTTGATAAAAGTTGCTTTGGGTTGACTGAATATCACATAGTGGGGTGAAAGATTGTACTACTGTGAGAGTTTGAAAGGTAGCAGCTCAATGTAGTCAGACTAACCTTGTGTAGCAGCAAGATTTAAGGGAATTGTATCCTGTAGAGACGTCATTCCACTCTGCACATACTCTGGCCAAATGGCAATGGACAGGAGATCTTAGCTCCCCATACTGCAGAATGATAATTAGTTGTTACAACTGAGCGAGGTAACTGCGAAAGGGGTGTCTAATGTCAGATACTACAAACTGAGACAGGAAACCTGTTGTGGCAAATGACTCTCATGGTATTTTGTGTATATCTCCAGCAGCGATTGTTCTATTCGAAGCTTTTCAACCACAGTTCGTGAACACTTGGGTTAAGGGAATAACTATTTTAGGCTCTTTTGCAAACACGGAAGAGAGGAACTATTCAAAAAGACCCTAAACTCTTACCTTGGATAGACTCTTTGAGTCCAACCGGGCCATTTGTAATGCTCACTTATAACATAGATATAAAAAGTTGCAGCAACAAGGCAGTAAATGCCTGTTGTTAGGTAAACGCTGAATTTGATGTAACCTAATGCTAGTTTGTGTGGAAATTTTTTACGTCCTAATCAGCTAAAGCAGTTCAGTGGTTTGTACATGGCCCAGTTGTAGTCGTAAAAACTTGTGTTGAGGGGAGTTCCTCTAAATAATAGGCAGGATCAGCCAACGGGATGCGAGTTTCCCCGATGCTGCAGCCCTGGAGAACATGCAGGAGGCTGATCTAGGTCAGGGGAAAACACAGCAGGCAGGAACAATCCAGGTATCAAAGAGTCCACAGCTGATCAGAAGTTCTGACTCAAACAGGAACAGAAGGAAACAGGCTTCCCGGAATCCACAGAGCATGAAGGCTGGTTAAGAGACAGACGGGTCCAGAAACGTTGCCAGACAACACGCACAGATGCAGAAAAGCACGCTCAGATGCAGACCGGGAGGCTCAGTGGTTGAGGGAAAAAAGACAAGACGTAGTATCAGGATTTCTGCAGGAAACTTTCAACTGGTCTCCTCCTTGGAGCCAGGCTTATGGGAATAAAACTGACCTTCTCCACGTTCGGAGCCAAACCCTCAGGGCTTCCGTGGAGAAGGACCACAAGGCGATCAGAAGAGAAGACAGACACGATAACCCTCTCACTCCACTGGCCGCCAGTATCCAGGAAGCAAACCTTGGAACTAACTAAAAAAACACTAAACAGAAAACAAAATACGGCTCGGGATCAGCCAGCTATAAAGCCAAAACGCAGGTGGATAGGATGAGGAGTGATTAGAAAACGAGCAGATGTAGCAGGTTGAAAAAAACGCTATATTATAAGTTTTTATGAAAACAGACACCCCCTCTATTTTTTTGTATTGCAATACTAATGTGTACTCTATATAGTAAAGGTCCCTGTGTACATCCACACCAGCAGAGGGTGCAGTTGCGCCACTGTGGGCATAGAGGGCTCTCACGCAGGCGCTGCTCAGAAGTAAATGAGCTATGGTCTGTTAACGTGTCTCCCTCATCTGTCCACAGGTATGTCGATAAAACATAAAATATGTGAACTTAAACGTGGTCCTGATAACATGTAGATGAGTGTGTGTTAGTGTGGAAACACTGGTGAAACGGTTGCTGTTTCTAAAAACTTAAGGACGAAGTATCAGTGCGTTTTGTAGTGTGTGTGTGCCTCCGCCGTTTCGTGTGGTCGCTTTGCTGATTGTAGATGGTTTGGTGGTGTGAAACCGACGTATGGAGCTGGTGTGTGCTCTGTGGATAGGTTTCTGGCGTGCTCACATAAGCTTGAGCGTCGTTTTGGCGCAAATAAGCGTCTGTGTTCGGGTTATTGAGACCGCCATGTTGGGTGTGCGTTAGTGGTTCAGCCCGCCATTCGGAGGCACTTTTCTTTTGATCTAGCTCCGCGCTTCTGTGTGTGTATGTGAGTGAGAGCGGAAGTGACGTGATGATAGTTTTTTTGGCAATAACAAGTGAAATAAGCACTTTGCTGCAATGATAGAATGATATTAAAGTGAGGAAACGTGTTTAATGTTATTGTATTGTCTTTTTGATATATTTTATAATTGATGTGAATTGTATTTTATTTAAAGTCTATATTTTATTATTTGTACTTTTTACATTTTGTTAATTATGTGTATAGGTTTTAATTTAATTGCTATTATTTATTGTGTTATTATTTAAAGTCTATATTTTATTATTTGTACTTTTTACATTTTGTTAATTATGTGTATTGGTTTTAATTTAATTGCTATTATTTATTGTGTTTTTATTTTATGGATTATTGTCTATTGTATGGATGTGCGAATGTGATAATTGTGTTAAGTGTCAGAAGTAAATGAGCTATGGTCTGTTAACGTGTCTCCCTCATCTGTCCACAGACCTACAGCCAGAGACTTTGTTTTAGGCAACACAGCCTACGCTAGCTGTGTGCCACTTGCTGCCGCCCAGCTTACCCCTAGAGCTGGCGCCGGTAACACAGAGTTAGGGCAGGTGAGTGACAGGAACAATAAAGGTGAGCTACAAGGGCAGATCGTGACAGTATCATTTATCCTCAAGGTCTTCGATTGTAATACTCTAGGCAAGAACACAAAACACTGAAACGTTATTAAGTCTTAAATTAAGGTAGATCAAACACTGAATAACATCTAAAGTAGGAGATGTAAATCTGATGAATCGCATAAAGAGTCCAGAGAGGTTGTAAAAGCAGCATGTTATCCATGAAAAAATCACCTGCAGTGAAGCAAAGAGGATTCCATGGCATATTGAGCATGCAGTGTATATCAATTTTCCACCCCTGCGCATATTTTCACTGCTGAGGCTCACGTAGTTTCTGAATGTGCAGAGTACTGTCAGAGAACAAATATCTATATTAGGCCTGGAAACAAGATGTGCAGTTGTTCAAGCTTCAGAATGAATGCAGACTTCATGGGGATAGTGATGGTTTATCATACATCTCTCTCAGCCAAATTAGGTTATTTTTCCTAAATTGACAAATATTTTTAAAACTTTGGTAAATATGTGAATACACAGGTTCAGCTTTTAAGCAAAATTAACAGGAGCCAGCTCATTTATGGTGACAGAAAACATCAGTTTGGCTAATTTGGTGATGTGTTGAACAACCCAAAAAAACAGTAAAATGACAAGGTCATTCTTATAACCCCATAAAACTTTACAGCTCTTCACTTTAATCAGTTTATTTGCCATACATTTACTGAGTAACTAGATGCTACTTTTTTTATGGTCCAGAGATGTTAGTAGTATTTGTCAATTATTCAGCTCCTAAACATATGATTTTGTAGAGGGCTTGACGTGATATGTTTTTTAATGAATCAAGCTACGACATAAGTTCATGCCAATACAACTGTGAGAAGATGGATTTAACTGTGAAATTGAGTGAAATGAGTAGAATTAACCTGAAATGAAAATACTAATTGAAATTATTGATGCAATAAAAAGCCTGGTTGAGGCTGGATACATACAGCTCAGTTTGCACTGACTCTTTAGGTCTACACAAATTGCTATTTAACAGATTTCATTGTGAGCATTTCTATAGTTGTTTCTTAAGACCTTGAGCTACATTATTTCCTATTTGTAGATTTTTTTCATTCACCTGTTTCACACCTTCCTGGTCCATGTTTTATTTACTCACTGGCAGACTTTAAACATGTATGCTGCCTTTTATGTCAAGACTCATCTATGCACATTGATGAGTCTTGACATAAAATAAAGAACAAAGAAGCAGCATTTCAGAAACTCATAGTGAGTATTGCATTACTGTAAAAATCTTAACAAATCCAGTGCATTCTCCTGTAAACCTGAAATGGAAATTTTTGAATGTGAATCCATTTTTTTAATAACAGCTAACCAAAACATAGTACTTTCCTAAACTGAACTTGTCGCTTTTTTTCATTGAAAATCCAAAAAGTACGTTTTAACCGCTGACAGGCCAACTACAATTGATTATAAACTCTCACAAATGTAACAATAAGCAGCAAGATTGTGTTAGAGTGAAGATGCCTAAATGTTGGACTCTGGCCAGGATGTACCTAATGTCCAGCAATCTGAAAATAACATTACTTTGTCTTTTCTTTTCTCCTTTTGCATTGTGTGAATTGCATCCTTGCAGCCTAAATCATTTAAAAGAATTGGCCATTAACCTTGAAATGGTGACTTAATGTCCGCAGATGATATGGTAAAGCTGCAGTTATGCAAATGTAGCACATTTAAGCTTAACTGTAAAAAAAAACAAAAAAAACAATAGTAGACTAGCACTGATGTTAAATTAAAGTATTACTTAATTAAATGATTACTTACTTATTGTTTTTCAGAGGTTAAAAAAGCAAATTAGAATTATTAGTTGTTTTTAAAGGTTGTACTTGACCAGTCATAAAGGAAACCTAGAATATTTTAAAATTATTTGCGTGGCTGTGGTTGATGGTTGCACTGACATCGGCAATGGCATTCAAGAACCCAAAAAAGATCACAGTGGTGATAGTTTTGCAAAAAAGGACTCGTATGAGGCATACTTCTTTCAAACATCTTTATCAAAGAATGAGTAAGTGGGTGGGGGGAAGAGACGAACATTAGGGCTGCTGCATATTCCATGAGAACCAAGAAATTTTTTCTTGCATCCCCATCCTCATTTTTTCTCTCAACTCTGTCTTGGGGGTACTCGCTGCTTTTTCTTTACATGTCTAGTCAGAACTTTGTTCTCACTGGGTGTCGACAATAACAGAGATGCCTCATGCATTTAACCCATCCTCAAAGACCTGAGCAAAGGCCTTAACCAAATGATTTAATCCCTGTACGTGTTACCCTTCGTTTTTTTTTGTAATCTACCAGATACGTAACTTTAAGGTTTTCTAGGAGTAATTTATATGTTAGATTAATTCCTACAAATAACAAAACTGAGAGTAATCATTCTTGAGTGGAGGAAAGTGACTCTTAGCCTCACTTTCCATAAAAATCTAGTCAATAACATTTAATCAATAATTTGAGAAGTGGGGCAACTATGCAGAAAAAAGGTGGTTTTGGGTATTTTCTTCCCATCATAAATGAAATTATTATTTAAATTGTCTGTTCTTATTTGTAGCTTTATCAAATTTAAGGACCAGAAAGCTTTTTACACTTCACTCAGTCATTTAGCCATTTAAAAGCTATATGTAATATTTATTCTGGTAATCTGAAACATTCAAATATGTGAAGAAAAAAAGTGAAAATCTGAGGAAATTTCTTATGGGGCAAATACTTCCAAAGCAATGCATATATAGAAAACTCATTAAAATCTTTACTCACTTGGTCGGCGGACTTCATGATTACAAGCCAAGCTCTGATCTGCACAGTTAGTATTTTGATCACATTCAAGGCATCTTGTCTTATTCGTCAGTTTTCTTAGACAGCCACTCTATCAAGTATCTCCTTTGCTGCATCTCTCAAGACCCTCTATTAAGAGATTGCCACTCCAGGGTTCTTAACAAGGTTGAAGCATGTGATTTCATTGGAAGTCGGGGAGGTAGTCAACACACTATTGGATTGTCAATACACATTTTGTGTAGCATTCAGCAGCTGATCACCTCTAAGCAGTATCAGCGCTGGTATTCCATCTAACCAAAATGAGATCAAAAAGGCATTGGTTTTCATTATAAAAGCTGATAATTCTTTACTGCGTGAGAAAATCTCATTCTCAGATCCATTTACTGATACTCTTCTCAGTCATCTTCAAGGGTTTCTTCATTTTTGCTCAGATAGATTATCTTTGAAGTCTGTCAACCTTGTGCCCCTTTTGTGGCTAAGGTTTCTTCTTATGTCATACTTTGTGTTTCTTTCTATTGCTCATTTTGTCTGCTTTCAAAAACAAATATAAGACAAAATCATTGATATTAGTCTTCATGACATGATCATGGACATAGAAATAAACTTTATGATTACTGGCTGTATTTTACAGAAACCCATTTGCAGCAAAGAAAAAAAATAAAATAAGGTTTGTTTAGCATATTTGTTTTAGCTGGAAAGGCGTATAGTAACAAGATAACTGACTTTGACATGGTAATAGCTTTAGCAATGATATACTGTTAACATGTATCAGTATGACAGCAATTCAGACAAAAGAACAGTTGAAAGTGCTTAGCTAAATCTCTGCTGCTTTACTTTGAGAGGAGGGATTTTAAAAAATAAACTTGTGCTTGAGAGTAAATTATTGTAGGTTATGGACCTGTGTTGATTTTGAGTGGTTTGTTTTTCACATCTACTGTTTTGCAACAGAGCTTGGTACACAGACTAAAGAAGACAGAGATGAGTAGGATCTACAGAATAAGCTGTGCTCTTGTCAGGGTTGGTGGATGTTGTTGTGAACCAAATGCAGAGTGGAGGAGGCAGAGATAGTTTGGGCAGTTTTAATGCTGAAGTAGATGGTACAAAAACATAAATCCAGAAATATTAGGCTGGGAACTAAGAAACCAAACCAAAAACTAGAGATGCTCAGGAGAAAGATACAAATCCCGGATGATTTTGAAATTCCACTCGGACATTTTTTTAACTATGAAAAGTAGGACATGTACGGAAAAGGAGGATGTCTGGTCACCCTACAATATCAACAATTTCGATGTTTCAGTGAGAGAGTGCTTGTTGCTATGATGTGTCTTTGCTCAGCAGCTTCGCTCGCTGTAAACCAACCAATCAGCACACAGCTCATCTAAATATTCATGAGCATACCATAAAAGGAAGTAAACCTGTTGTTTCATTCTGGGGCTTTTAACCAGGCTTGTATTAGGGCTCATAGAATATTTTCAGCCCAACCAATGTTACACACTCTATTCAGAGACCTTAAGGACCAGCACCAAATATCCTATATAATCATTCTATGACCCCTTTAATTTAGAATAACTTCATCTTGACAATTGTTACCTGTATGATAATTAGATTGCCAATCAGCATTAACTGGCCCTCTCTAAGATGAATTACTTATTTACTACGATCCTGACAAATCCAATCAGAATATTCTGACTAACTTACTTGCATTATACACTACTTATTAATATGATTTATCTTCATGTAAACATTGCTAATGTGAAAAAGAAACACTTCCCAACTCAATTAAAACAATTTTTTTGCTTACATTTATCTAGAAATATTTACATTTTAAGAAATAGCGCTATATTTACTTTTTACTGAATTGTACTTTAAATCAAAAATTATACGACAATATTTTTTGCTAATGATTCAAAGTTGAATACCCTGTGTATCATGAACATAAAAAGAGAACAAAAAGTGATTGTTAAACTGTTGGGTGCATCTAACACCAGTGTAATAGAGCAAAATGTTAGTCTAGACCTCTAAAACTGCCAAACATGACTTTTTAACTTGTACCACCAAGTCATGGAAGACACATGGCACAATGCATATATTTATCTGATGTTTTTTCTTTTTCCTTTTAGCATATTCAGAGGCAGCCGATGACTGAAATGTATTAGCAACTTATATACTGTGCACAGAATTATTGTTTTGGCAAAACCCTGAGTCAAGGAAAATAAATAAAAAGGCAGTTCAATACAGGCTTTTCCAATTAGCTCAATGAAATCTCTACAAATGCTGACAGGAAAAAAAATTATGATCGATGCTCTTAATTTCTCCATCCCCAATATATATCAATCAATCAAGAGGACAGTTTAGGTCAGAGTGCTCTTACAACCGTCTTATGCAGCTAAGTGTTATTTGTCTTTCCATAGAAATATATGCCAAATCTAACAGTTTCTCTAGGGGAGGTCTACATGATGTGCCAAGTACAGCCTGTGGGATAATTAACTCAGCTTTCCAATTAGGACAAAGCAATACGCTGAGGATACAAGTAGAGAGAGGATAAATACTCAAGTGTCAGCTGAGGAAGAGCGCAGGACAGGCAGGCAGATGCGTGAAATGGAAAAAAAGAAGCTATTCACTGTGAAACTAGAACAATAACGTGCAAAGGTGATTGATACTGTATTGTGTACAGTTTAGTGCTATAGGATTTAGCCAAAAAAAATCTTAATTGGCACTATTTTAACTTTTGACTTCTTTAGTGGGATACCTCCTTTAAGGTGATGTTTTCAGTTACAATAAATAAACAGTTAAATATATTAATTCAACTGTAACAGTAGTGCAATAGTGGACTACACATTTTTTTATGTGATTTTCAGAATATGTTTTAAAACACCACACCCTGATAAATCCTGTTACATTTTCCCTAAGTGTGAGAAATCTGAATAAATAATATATTTTCTGTTAACATTTTTTTGTTAGCTAAAAACTTTTAGGATTGTTTTGAATATGATGCAAGGTTTATTTTATGATGTCACTGTTAGAGTTGATCATTGTAATAAGAGGGTTAGTAAGAGGGTTTATTTGAAAGGAGTCAAAGTTGAATACCCTGTGTATCATGAACATAAAAAGAGAACAAAAAGTGATTGTTAAACTGTTGGGTGCATCTAACACCAGTGTAATAGAGCAAAATGTTAGTCTAGACCTCTAAAACTGCCAAACATGACTTTTTAACTTGTACCACCAAGTCATGGAAGACACATGGCACAATGCATATATTTATCTGATGTTTTTTCTTTTTCCTTTTAGCATATTCAGAGGCAGCCGATGACTGAAATGTATTAGCAACTTATATACTGTGCACAGAATTATTGTTTTGGCAAAACCCTGAGTCAAGGAAAATAAATAAAAAGGCAGTTCAATACAGGCTTTTCCAATTAGCTCAATGAAATCTCTACAAATGCTGACAGGAAAAAAAATTATGATCGATGCTCTTAATTTCTCCATCCCCAATATATATCAATCAATCAAGAGGACAGTTTAGGTCAGAGTGCTCTTACAACCGTCTTATGCAGCTAAGTGTTATTTGTCTTTCCATAGAAATATATGCCAAATCTAACAGTTTCTCTAGGGGAGGTCTACATGATGTGCCAAGTACAGCCTGTGGGATAATTAACTCAGCTTTCCAATTAGGACAAAGCAATACGCTGAGGATACAAGTAGAGAGAGGATAAATATTCAAGTGTCAGCTGAGGAAGAGCGCAGGACAGGCAGGCAGATGTGTGAAATGGAAAAAAAGAAGCTATTCACTGTGAAACTAGAACAATAACGTGCAAAGGTGATTGATACTGTATTGTGTACAGTTTAGTGCTATAGGATTTAGCCAAAAAAAATCTTAATTGGCACTATTTTAACTTTTGACTTCTTTAGTGGGATACCTCCTTTAAGGTGATGTTTTCAGTTACAATAAATAAACAGTTAAATATATTAATTCAACTGTAACAGTAGTGCAATAGTGGACTACACATTTTTTTATGTGATTTTCAGAATATGTTTTAAAACACCACACCCTGATAAATCCTGTTACATTTTCCCTAAGTGTGAGAAATCTGAATAAATAATATATTTTCTGTTAACATTTTTTTGTTAGCTAAAAACTTTTAGGATTGTTTTGAATATGATGCAAGGTTTATTTTATGATGTCACTGTTAGAGTTGATCATTGTAATAAGAGGGTTAGTAAGAGGGTTTATTTGAAAGGAGTAATTTGGTAATGTCTCAAAGTAAACTCACTTTTCGTTCGTTTACTGATTTTTTCTAAAATCACTTCCCATATTTTCCTTGTGTTTTAAATGTGAAGAATAAGGCAGCCAACCATTGTAAAAATACTTAATCAAGTCAAATCACTTTTTTTTCTTTTCTCAAGTAGACATTTGAAATATCATATTTCGATATGAATTAGGAATAGAATAGAGAAAAAGGAATATGATCTGATTCAAACCTCAAGATAGAGGGGAAATCATCTTGTCCTATTTCCATATGTTTTTGCATGATTCTGTGAGCGGCAGAAACTGTAATTCAAAGATATATGTACTGTATGTGTGTATCTGTCTGTATATAGCCTGTTATAAATTCTGCAGTTTTATGTTACCAAATATTCTGAGACTTTAATCTTTGTCTCAGGGATCAGCCACAGGGGCGACTCAAGGTGCCCTTAAAGTTAAAATGAAAGATGCTAACAAAGCAGAAGAGGGCCCATGAGGAGAGTAAAGGAGTTCTCAGGTAACAAGCTTCCTCCTCCCTTTAGGAAAAAACTGAGGATTATATCTCATGTCACTGGTTAAGATTCATCCATATCATAGTCATTCCAGAAAAGTAAAAAAAATAAATTAATAAAAATACTCCACTGGACTTTGTTTCCAAGTTTGAAGATGTTTCACTTCCCATCCAGGAAGATTTTTCAAATTAAGTTTGAGCCTTTCTAGAGTGGACCAAAACAAAGCCTTGTTTTGGCTTAGAAACATGCAAATCGAACTGACGAACGGGTCCACCCCTTGGAAATGGGGGTCGTTTGGTTTCTTTGTCAGCCTGTATTACCTGAAGCCTGTCTATGTCTCTGAAAGGGGGGTCATTAAAGGGAATTGTTGGCCTGGCTGAAGAGGCGAGATGCTCTGTTTCCTTGTAATGGTTTGAGGGTTGAGATGATAAAAAAAAAAAAAAAAAGCTCATGTCAGTTTTTCAAAGATGTTTACCCGTACATTAAAACCAGTGTTAAAATATATATTACAGCTCAGCATTTTCTGTAATAAAATGTAATAGAAATGTAAATGTAATAATTTAGTTATAATAGATTAAGTGATATGATGCGTTCAACAACAAACTATCATGTAAACCATAGCAGTAAATAACAAATCTATAATGTGGTGAAATATTTCCATTGTTTTATTTTCCCACTGTTCTGTCCAACATCATAAAGTAAAATCCATCTGTACACTTCCAATTAAGTTTTAACTGATTTATCTTTATCTGATTTTGTCTGTGGTCTTTCTAGGTTATTTTTTATTTATCCTGGGCATTCATTTAAAGAAAAAAACTAAACTGTAGCTTTTGTCACTTTTTGATTCCAACGTGTGTAATCATTTTACTTAAAAGGGTTAACCCGTTAAGTAGTCTTACAGAAGGAAAGCCTCTCACCTTCTCCCATAAATGTTCTGTTTTACATGAAATCAAAGTAAATTTATGCACACACTTCCCACAGGGTGCAAGTTAGACCGACAATATGCTTTGCAGGACCCTTTCAGTTTTCACTGGTCTTTGTCTGATATCTAGTGTATTGAAGAAAATGAGCCTGCCTTTGAGATATGTCTTTAAATTAAAACAAATAAAATTGGTGACAGCAATATTAACAATCTTTCTTTCACACTCAAAGACCTGCAAAAGTGCTTAAAATAAGCATTGTAATCTATTTTACCCATTAAATAGCCATGCTAAAGCAAATTATGTATTCATCCTCAGCTGTTGTTGGCTGCAATTTACAGTAACAGCCAAAGTTAATTTATTTATGAACATTCATCGTCAGATAAACAAGTTGGGATAGTGGCTAAAGAGAGATGATTCTCTACAAGCAAATTGTGTCATGGTCCTGGTCTGATTGTTCCTGTTTTCCTTAGTTATCCATTTGTTGTCCTCTGCTGCCCTCTTGTGTCCTCCCTTCCTGTTTCTCTGTCCTGCCAAGCACCTGTTGCCAATTTCCTCGTCAGCTCTCTCTCTGTCTCTGTCCCCTTTAAAAGCCCTCCCTGTTCAGTTCCTGTTTGCTGGATCCTCGTCAAAAATCCTGTCTAACTTCTGTCTGTGTTCCTCGTCTCTCCCTGACTTCTGATTTGGTTAATCCCTGATGTCTCCTTGGTTCTGGTACGTTTGTAATTTTCAGTTGGACTCTGATTCCTGCTTCTGGACCTGAATAAACAGACTTTAATTCACCTCTGCCTACTGGTCTCTGCGTCTGGGTCCTCCACACAAA
This sequence comes from Cyprinodon diabolis, assembly GCA_030533445.1. NCBI lineage: Eukaryota > Metazoa > Chordata > Actinopteri > Cyprinodontiformes > Cyprinodontidae > Cyprinodon > Cyprinodon diabolis. The sequence continues at coordinate 39,625,789 of CM060065.1, read as the reverse complement.
CAATGATTCCTGACAAATTGTATATGCAAATTGATTATATAACAACACACTTACGAGTTAACAAGTATTAAAGTGAGCTATACAAGAGTCTCTGAGCAATACTATAATTTGTTGCCTGTGGTGGAACGGTTGACTTTCATTTTGTTTTTTATGTGCTATTATTAATTTGTTTTTATTTCATCAGATATTTAAATATCTATAGTTTTTCAAAAACTAAAATAAAAATTTGTTTTTATTCCATTGGTTCTGTCATGCACAGAAAAAAGTCCTCACTCCATGTAGTAAAAAATAATAAATTAAACAGTATATAATTAAACACTTTTTCGTAATAACCACAAAATCCACAATTTTGTTGTTGTTTATGCATTTTGTCTTAGATCACAGCACTTCCACCAAGAACATAACAAGTAAACATGGTTAAATTTAATAAAATTGCTAACAATTGCTGTCATATTATTTTCAATTTTTGGGGCATCTGCAGTCTTGTAAAAGATTTATTCCTACCTCAAATGAAACTATAGGTTTTTGAAACACTACCATTGCCCCAAGATTTTGACAAAACTTTGTTATAAACCATAATTACAGTACTTGGACAGCTTCTTAAAAGCCACTCTTTGCACACTACAATCCTTAAAGTATCAACAACAGTTTTTGTGAGTCCATGAGCTGCCTGTCACATAAATGAAGGACAGAAAAAGTAGGATGCCAAATGACAGAGAAACCCTAAGGCTGAAAGAGTTTCTACTACCCTGTGAGTGTAGCAATTCCTTATCTATGGTGTAAATATTTTTTTTCCCCAATTTTTCAGTTGGTAAAAAAAAAATGGTGTTCCTAAAGAGACAGTGTGTAGATAATTCTGCTTTTTCTTACCAAATATCAAATATCGCTTTTATAAATACTAGTGGGGGGGACCTGCTTAAATGTTTTTATTAAGTTAATTACATGTAATGTAATAAAAAACCATATATTGACAAAATAAACCACCTTTTTATTTAAAAAAAAAGTTTTTTTTTTCTCTTCAATTATTGTATAAATAAATGTATGAGTTTTTTTTTATCCAACTCATTAGGTCATTTAAGGGGTGTGCGAAGTATTTATTCTGCCTAGATTAATTGTGCAATCATGGTATTTTCTTAACCTTTTTTTTTTTATTCAAGTCTTTAAAATTCCACTATTGCATATAATCTTGTGTTTGTCTACCTCATTATGTCCTTTTAAACAGGTTTAAACAATGAACCTACATGTACAGTAGAAGGATAGTTTGAGAAGCTTTCTTACCAAACCCTTTTTTGTTGAAACGTTAAAATTCACTGTTTAAGTAGAACTTTTTTTTTTCTTTTTACCCACTGTATTTCTGGTCATCACTGTATTTCATAAGAAAGGCAAATAAAAGCATCCCTACCCTGTAGCCCTGCAACCTTCCTACATAAAACATCTCACTATATTAGACCAAATGCTGACACGTCTTCTCTATTATGTCAGAACTTAATTTCTATCCCTTACCAATGCTGCTGTTACTGTATGGTGATAATGTTCTTAATTCTTCTCTTAACTATTTCTGCTAAATCTAAAATCTATAGCTAGTTCTTTACAGTTGTGCTTGAACATTTACATACCCTCCCATTAAAGAAAACAAATTCATGGTAGTAATTCAAATAACACAAAACTAAAAAAAAAATTATATTAATTAAAAATAACTAAATAATCATTTAGTAAAATAAAATATTGATTTTTGCTCAAAAATAGAAACAATCCTGAAAAATAAACCATTCCAAACATGATTGAACGAATGATTTTTTTTTCATCTGTGATCAAATTATTTTTTCACCTCATAAAATATATTGTACCTTAAATTATATACAATAGATGCTGTATGCATTAGCAACACTATGAAAAGAAGGATCCCTTTCACCTCTAAGATTTGTCCTTTACAGCCCTGAGGCATTCTGAAGTTCAAAGAAGTTAATTTATAATAAATGCCAAACCAGTTGGGTAAGTGGGTGCGGGTGTCCTCTAAAATTTTAGATTGTTTCCTGCCTACATAATTTCCCTCCTTCCTCTCTACAAAAATACAATTTCTTGCAATTTTTTACCATATGAAGAAATTTGATTTAATTAATTTCTATAATTTGTATTCACTTCCGTCTTTTTTATTATCCATTTTATAGTAACAAATTTAACTGTCATACTTTTAACCTTTTAGCATTGAATCATCGGAACAAATGCCAGGAAGGGAATTTTTTATTTCAATGTGGCTTTTATGAGATGATGAGCTCTTGGGAAATCAGGCATGTCCACCCTTCACCTTTGTTTCCTCCACAAAGACATTTTAAAACAGTTGTCTTTGACAAGTGTTTGACATTGTAAATCTCATTATGTAAATATGATTGATTGGGGTACTTTTAAATCATGAGGCAGGACAGTAAGGTCAAGTTGATAAACTAATTCAAAGTGAATATATGTGTTTTTTTTAACTTGAAGGTGATGATGCAGGCAGATAAAACTCCTGGTGGGCCCACTATTCACTGTCAATGTCTGTCACAGAGACCTTCCATTGCATTATTCGCAAGGACAGCTGTCTGTGACAACATACATATGCACCTGTTAGGGGTCACTGCAATCAATGAGGACTGACTGACATATTAGATGTTGGGTTAAAAGCATATGTAAGTCAGTGGAGTTGAATAACCCACTTAGATTAAATGGGATTTGGGTTTGTGAAGGACAAGGACAATGACACCTACTGTCTGAGTTTTAAAGTATTCTTTATAAGGATATTGCAAACATATGTGCATAGAAGGCAATATAGAATCCCAGCATGACACCTCTAATGCACTCTAGAATGGAGGAGAAAGAACAATATCCACAATTCTGGTACCAAACAAGAAAACATAAACATACAACAAGGACACAAAATATTACAAATAAGCTGCAGGCATCCTCTGGAAAACAGACGTTACTGTTGGAGGCGTCTGTAACAGGGTACCATATGTGCTTGCTGAGATAAAACGGAAGGGATGGGCACACCCCCTACAGTTAAATACTCATCAGACCAGAGTATTGGCTGCTGTGTTTCCAGATTATTCCATCATCTTCTGGCAGTGCCAGGAAATGTCCTGCAGTCCTTCATATTCTCTGAAGAGTCTGGACCCTTGTGTGCAAGAACTGGCTCAAAAGGAATTTTTCCACCCCACTTAAGGACTAAACATATGTCTACCTTTACATACAGTATGTGGATCACTGATTGTTCATTTTTGCTCTTCTTGCAGGAACCATATCAATTCTATTTGCATATCAAATCGTTGTGAGGGACTTGCAGGAGGTGCTACTGTGCAGTGCCTCTCGGAAGCATTTAGACTGTTTTACAAAGTGCAAAATAATATAGGTTATTGAGAAGAAATGCTCACCACACGATCAGATTTTTATTTATTGGGTATTTAAAATTTGGAAAATTACACCAGCTTCTACTTTTCGGTCACTTGCTCCTTTGTATTATGCTATCACATGAAATAACTGAAGTCCTTTGCAGATTTTATGATACAATTTGAGAAAAAATTTTGTGAAACTAAATACCTTTGCGACAAACTGTGTGTATGTAGTCAAATTAGTTTTAGTACTTCAGATCATTTTGAATGTGATGTATTGTCTTTCTTCCCAAATTTAATGTATGCATGCTGTTACTGCACTGCAGCAATAGAATGCAACATTCACGAACCATTACATCCCGTATTTGTACTCCATGAACCATAGGTAGCCCAGCATTTTACATCTTTCCCATAAAAATGCAATTAAAAGTAAATCCAGCCTTATACATAGTACACTGGCTTGTTCAATGAACTTCAAGGTAACCGTAGCTGATGCAATGAGTTTTTCATGGGCCAAATGAAATTTTAGTAATAGCATTTCAATAACAGACTTTAGCTTAGTCTGCTCTCTACAAAGATAAGTACTGCACTCTGGTTGAGATGAATGAAGATGAGATAAAAGTATATCCACTCCTCAAATGGCCATTTCATTTCACAACACAGGAGATTGTTGGCGATTTCCTCTACAGCAAGTCTTTTCATGACTACATAATGTCAGCTGCTCTTATCAGCAAAGGGTGGGTCAAAAAAGTGACATAACACAGACATCTTATTTTTTGTGCTTGGAGATATATAACTTGACTAGGGCTGGGTACCGAACTTCGGTTCTTTTATGGTACCTACCGAAATGCTTCGGTTCTACAGAGTATCGAAATATGCCTCGTCTTTCGGTACCAAGTTTCGGTGATTGGCTGTAACACTTAACGTGATTGCGTCATCCAGGAAAAATACACAGGTGGTCACGCCTACAGCCAGGGTTCATGTGTATCTGTTGTGGACTAGTTGCGAGCGTCGTGGAACCCCTTTATTTTTTATTTTATTTTTATTTAACCAGGAAAGTCCCATTGAGTCAAAGTAACTCTTCTTCCAGGGAGTCCTGGCCAAGAAGGCGGCTTAAAAAGTTACATTAACATAAAACCACAGGAGACAAGACAACCACATCTACATATCATCTAGGGAAAATTAAACACAACACAACAAGATTGGGCATACACATACAACCAAAAAGCAAACAGCAAACAAGGCATCCAATCAAAAACAGTTGCATCTGTCAGTTAATGATGATTTTAACAGGTCTTTAAAAGAATTTATGGATGGAAGTACTTCAAGATTTAAAGTGGCTTGAAGTTCATTCCATGCTTTAGGTGCAAATGATGAAAATGCTGTTTTTCCTAGTTCAGTTCTTGTAAATGGAGTATGTAAAAGTATTTTTTTTGATGACCTAGTCCTGTAAGTACTATCTTGAATGGAAAGTAAATTAAAAATGTATAAAGGTAGTTTACCCATAAGGGCTTTAGCAATAAAAGTCAGTACATGAATTTTTCTCCTCATGTAAAGAGAAGACCACTGTACAGTTTCATAGAGAGTGCAGTGGTGAGTCCTAGCTGATGCACCTGTGATAAAACGTAAGGCAGAGTGGTACAGTACATCCAGTTTTTTAAGTAAGAATAAACTGGAGTGAATATACAGTGTATCCCCATAGTCAAGCACTGACAGGAATGTGCTCTGAACTAGCCTTTTCCTCGCAAGATAGGGAAAGCACTTCCTCATTCTAAAGAAAAAACCCAACTTTGGTCTAAGTTTCTTACAGAGGCTCTCAATATGGACACCAAAAGACATCTTATCATCCAACCAGATGCCTAAATACTTGTAAGATGATACTCCTTCTATTTTAGTGCCATCTTGTGTTGAAACACTAATGTTAGGTGAGGATCGTGAATGTGTGAATGTCATTGTTTTAGTTTTTTTAGCATTCAGTACCAACTTTAATTCAAAGTTGGAACCCCTTTAAAATGCCCCCAGGTCAAAAGTGCGGCTTCACTTTATTAAGACTGATGCCAATAGTGCGCAATGCAAAACATCGTGCACGGAAACAATTTAAGAGCAGAAAGTTGCTCAGTGTTTGACTGCAAGAAGAGCGGACCGCAGCCGGCGCGACCATCCTCCTCTCAGCAGCCCGTGGGCGGAGCAAAGCCAGAGCGGAGTGAGTCATGCTGCTTTCAAACTGGACGCAGCAGAAGCAGCAAAATCACGTCTGCTGCTTCCTTTTTTGCTGCTTGTACCAGCTTCTGACGTGCGGCTGAAGCAGCTTTGCTGCTCTGGCTGCGCGGTCGAAAAGTGTCTCTGACGCGCGTTGGCCGGAGCTACTCTACCCTTTATTTGCCTTGCAGCTATATTTGTTGTAATCAGTAGGAATAAAGTAGTTTTATTATGTTTTCAAGTGGGAAAATCCACCTGAAAACTTAATCAGTGCAGTCAGTTCATCCTGCCTTCCAATATTTCTGTCGGAGCCGCTCAGACCCCCCCCCATACCAGCGGTGCGCTGTCAGTAGGATCCCATTCAACGGGCTTGTTTGTCAGACATGGTAATTTTTCTAAAGGAAAACTGCTAAGTAAAAAGGTCCTCACAATGTAACAGTGAATATTAGACAGTGATTTTTTTTTTATGTAAGAGGAAAAATGTAAATGGAAAAATCAGAGCTTAAAATAAAACTCAAGATTTGTATTTTTTTATGTTGTGTAATTTTCTTTTTCTTCGAATTGATATTATAAAGCTGGTATCGAAAAAAGTATCGTTCAGGAACCGGTATCGAAGTGAAGGTATCGGTATTGGTACCGGAACCGAAAATTTTTGAACAATACCCAGCCCTAAACTTGACAGCTAAAACTTTCAACAAAAGGAAGATCTATTAAGGTTCTTACCATCTAGTAAGAAGATTCTAGTCAGAACCTTAACATGATAAACACCAGGTCTTCTGCTTTGAGTAAAGTAACTACTGAAACAAATCTTTCTTTCAGTAGTTCTCTAATTTAATCTGAGAAATGGCGGCCTTGTGGTTAAGGAGTAGAGCTTGGAATCCTGAAGTTCTGGGTTTGTGCCCCAGTGCCACAGACTGCTACGTCTCTGATCAAAGACCCTTAACCCCACAATGGCGGCCTACTGCTCCCTAAGGGGATGGTTTAAATGCAGAGGTAAATTTCTCCAATGTGAGATCAATAAAGTTCAATTATTATTAACAGGAAAAAAAATAACCTTAATGAAATGTAACCAACAAATAAACCTTAACCAGAATAAATTATTAAATGCAATATGGGGGTGCAACCTGGCCTGAGTTGAAAATATGTACTGCAGAGAAAACATTGTTTTTACAAAATGGGATACAAAATTCTATTAACACTTAAAGTAAATCAATGAGGCCATTCCCATTCAGTCTTTAAGGCAAACTATTACAGATTTTGGAAATCTAAGAGATTCATATAAATCCTTTGTGTAACACAATGTAAATACATAATGAATAAATGTTTTATTTTGGGTTTGCACATCTAATTTACAAAAGTGCTTTACAGGTAAAAAAAAAACATTGATCACGCTTGAGGGCAAGATGAAGCGGGAGATCAATAGGTGGACTGGTGCGGCGTCTGCTGTGAAGCGTGCACTGTACCGGTCTGTTGTGGTGAAGAGAGAGCTGAGCCAAAACGTAAAGCTCTGGATTTATCGGTCGATCTACGTTCCTACTCTCAACTATGGTCACGAGCTTTGGTTCATGATCGAAAGAACGAGATCCCAGATACAAGTGGCTGAAAAGAGTTTTCTCCGTATTGTGTCTGGACTCTCCCTTAGAGATAGGGTGAGGAGCTCAGTCATCCAGGGAGGACACAGAGTAGAGCTGTTGCTCTTCCACATCGAGGTGAGCCAGTTGAGTTGGCTCGGGCATCTGGTTAGGATGCCTCCTGAACGTCTCACTGGTGAGGTGTTCTGGGCATGTGCCAGCGGGAGGAGGCCCAGGGGGAGACCCAGGACACGCTGGAGGGACTATGTTTCTCAACTGGCAAGGGAGTGACTTGGGATTCCCCCGGAGGAGGTAGCCCAAGTGGCTGGAGAGAGGGACGTCTGGGCCTCCCTACTGAAGCTGCTACCCCCGCGACCCGACCCTGGATAAGCGGAAGAAGATGGATGGATGGCATTGATAAATTAAGCACAGTTGTATAATAAACGCAAAAAACAAAAGCAAAAATAAATCAATTAAGACAGTTACTTTACAGAGTCAGACCTTGTTTAAATGTAAAAAAAATACAGATGAGATTTCAGGAGTGATTTAAAATTATCCAAACTTTCATCAGATGCAGATTTAGCTGTTCCCCGTTGGGCGCAGGGACTGTTCAGCATCGCAGTGGGTAGCACTGCTGTCTTGCAGTAAGAAGGTTCGGGTTCGATTTCCGGAGTTTGCTTGTTTGCATGTTCTCCCTAAGCATGAGTGGGTTCTCTCTTGGTACTCCAGCTTCCTCCTACAGTCCAAAAGCATGACTGTTAGGTTAATTGGCTTCTCTGAATTCCCCTTAGTGGTGAGTGTGTGCATGAATGCTTGTTTATCCGGTTTGTCTCAGTGTTGCCCTGCAATAGACTGGCAACCTGTCCAGGGTGTACCCCGCCTCTGGCCGTTGACCGCAAAAGATAGGCACCAGCACCCCGCTCAGGATAAGCATGACAGAAACTGGAGGGATGGATGAATATTAGCTGCAGCAATGTGCGGTCTCCTCAGTTTTAAATCTGTTTGTGGGAACTTGGATGAATAGTTTTCTTGTTTAATCATAATGTTCTGAAAATCTAACAATAAGCTCGACTTTAAAAACAAGTAAAATTATGTTATAATCAACTGATAAGATACAGGCAGCCAATGCACGGAAGCCATTACTGACTTTCAGAAAGTTATTTGGATTTCATTAAATACATTTGATCATTATTGCTATCCTGAGTAAAGATTTATACACCCTCAATTACAGGGTTGTTATGGAGACTTTGTGACCAAGGATGGCACCCCTTGCTTTAGTTCACTGATAATGAGTTTTTTTGCTTTTTTACAACCCCTTACCTTTCACTGTGTAGTGCAGAATAAATTTGATCTAATCCAACCAATGCTAGTGACTACACTGTGACATTAACCAAGTATCCAAGTATTTCGCTGTTTTAGGTGTACATTTCCTAAAATATAGAGATCAAAACAAATGTCCCGTTTTAGTCTAGTTATTATTCATACCACATGCTAGGAAAACTAGTCTGTTACATGAAAAATTCTTCTGAGTTTTACAAAATGCTATGTTTGTTTTAATGAAAGTAGTAGGATTACCAAAACAACGATTTTTAATAAATGTGCTGCCTGAAAACCAATGCAGAATATTAATACAAATAAACTGTTCTAATCTTAGAAACTGTTGAAGCTTTACTCGCTAAATTAATACCAACAACATTTTGAGGGCGAGAAACACTGATGTATAGAAACAGAAAGGGCATAACAGATTTATTTATTCATTGACCAATTTACTTATTTCATTCCAACGTGATGTAATTTGAAGAAATTCAGGAAAGAATCATGTCTTCTCATTCCCTTTTCACTTGACTGTTTCTTTGAGTCATTATTGATTAGGAGTGAATTATTTTTTCTTTTTTTCTGGTAATAAGTGGAATGCTTTGTGCAGTGAGCTGAATGACTGCCTTTTCACTCTTTTTATTTGCCATCCAGCATGAAATTAATGGCCAGTAACACTGACTGAGAGACAGAAAAAATGTCAGCTTGAGCTTTATATAATTTCCCTACAGTGGGACAACAAAGGACATTTCTAATAAAATAAAAAATACAATGGGTTGCTGATATTTTAATATCATTCAAATCTTTAGATCTTCCATTTTAATCTTGTACCATTGTAGTCCACAATACTGATTGAATCTTCCTGATTGAACAATTGAAGGTCATTCTAAAACCACATTCTAAAAACACGTTACTCCCACCTCAAGATATTTAAGGAAAATAATACTGCTTCACACTAGTTAGTCTCTTATGGATTCATAAATTGTTAATAAAATGCTACTCTATGTGGGGTGTTTGAAGGGAGATAATAAAGAGGATATATTTGGTTGAATGGTGGCTGAATCTATAAGGTAAATTTGGGATAATTATCAAGTCATTGATACAAGAGTTTGATCGTATATAATGTTTTCACTCAAAAGAATCTTCATAAGATTTAATCAGGGAGTCTGGCTGATTGTTTCTAAAACACTTTCAGTTTGAACAAAATTATTTGTACAGTAAAAAGACAACTTAAATCATCATGGCCTTACTTGATGGAGGATTTGATCTCAAGGAGCTGTAATCAACATTTTATGCATTTTATAGGTCTTAGTGTTGTAAAAGAGGTGCAGAATAAAAGTAATGCACTTACTTTTTCTCTTAAGGCTCGATCTAAAAGTGCAGAAAATCCTAGAAATCATCTATACTTTGTAAAGCACACATACAACCAGGCACCCAGATGACTAACTGACAGATGGATGGGATGTCTGAAAGGAAAAATAGGCTGCTTAAATTCCAACTAAAGCGATCCATCTTAAACAAGGCTGCGATGATCTTGAAGTATTTGGTTTTTATTTGTTTGGTTTATGGTTTTTCATATTTTCACATGAAAATCTATACAGGTTTTAAAGAAAACTAGTTCACTGCTGCTTACTTTTCTTTCAGCCTTGCAAACACACTGATTGTAACACATCATAGCTGACAAACATCAAACAGTATAAAGAGTAATACTTATCAGACCCCAGTCTTATATAGACAAAGCCTTGTATCGCTTGGAAACATGCAAATGGTAACCGATGAATGGGTCGTTTGGTTCAATCGTTAGCCTGTAATATCTGAAACCTGTCTATGATTCTGATGGTCGGTCGTTAAAGGTGGGGGAATTGCCGTTAAGGGGGGGGAATTGTCTCCTGTAATACCTGAAACCTGTCTATGATTGTTAAGGGTCGGTCGTTAAGGAGGTGTTGTTCAACGGCTGAAGCGGGTAGGTCCCTCGTTCCTCTGTGATGGGGTGGGGGGGTTTGGTGATATCTGGAAGGGATCATGTCTATGATTGAATTGTATGTTTTTGGAAGCTGGAATCTGAGTCCACCACCTCTGTTTAAAGTTGGTTTTTCTCTCTTAACATAGATAGCTTCCTTCACGCCCCTCTCAAACCCCCTATTTTCTTTATCCAGAATATGAACATTCTGGTCCTCAAAAGAATGTCCTTTGTCCACAAGGTGTAGGTGTACTGCGGACTCTTGTCCAGAGGAGGCCATTCTTCTGTGTTGGGCCATGCGTCTGTGGAGAGGTTGTTTGGTTTCTCCAATATAAAGCTCAGAGTATTCCTCGCTGCACTGAACAGCATATACCACTGGCGAAACGTCTTCAAATCTTGGAATCCAAGTCCAGTGGATATTTTTTGAATTTTTACGGAATGACTATGACCTGGATGACTGAGAACCTTCATCAGCAAAAAAAATGCAAATAAATATAGCCTATATATATTATAAATATATATAGGCTATAAATATATATAAATATATATTTTGAATTTATACGGAATTGCATTTTTGTTTTTTCTTTCTTTAGATCACTAACTACATACCATAATGCTAACATGAAAAGAAAACATAAATCTAAACAACACTAGATTTATGTTTAAATCCAAAGTCGAAAAAGATAGCTCTCGGAAGTAGCCTCGGATCCCATTTCCTGTACATGTTGGTCACAGAAGAGTGATGAAACAGAAGGGATTTTAAGGCATTTATTTTCTCAGGAAGTACATTATAAACCCTTAATATGCTATTTTAGTACAAATACTGTTTGTGGGAAAGGAAAACACAATTTAGGTATTTTTCACTAAATAAAATCGAAGTCAGAAACCAATAGCAACCCCAGGCAAGGGGAAGAAATAACCTTGTTAAGTACAAGTGCGCCTCACGAGAACAAGCAGAAGAGTGCTGCAATTCTGTGTTTTGGCCACAGGTGGCAGTATCATTAGAAAACTCCGTAATGCCTGTTTACATACTAAAAATGTTAATTGAAATAAAATTTCATGGCCTACAATTACAGTTGAGTAGACAATGATTAATTCCTTTAGACAAATAAAATTTTTAAATAATCCTTTTATTTTACAAATACTTCCCAACTGATTGAAAGCTAATCTAAGGATTCATGGACACCCAGTCAGGGGCCCTGATTAAATCTGATGAAGTTTCTTTGGAATGAGCGAAAAACTGACAACGCAATTAGAGCTCATCACTAAATATATTATTTTAAATAGAAATACAGATTAAATATATAGTAAGTAGTGATATGAAGGATTATGTTATATGAAACTCTATACATTTTTTAAATAATACCCAGAAGAGTAAAAAAAAACCTTCTGACCGGTGAACTTTTTACATTTTTGTAACAACTTTTTCAAAAATAGCTGTCTCTTTTCCAGTCAAAAATACAAATATTGGTTAAATTAAGAGTGTAAAACTGCTTAAACATGGCTATGTATGCATGGTTTGGGGCTTACTAAATGTGTGCAAGCACAGCGTAAAACAGAGAGAAGATGAGTCTCATTTAACTGACAGTAAGATGCAGTTCTATAGCTTTAAAGCTGCAAATAAGGTCTGTAAAACTTGACAGAATTTATCTTCCCTAACTCACCAACTGACCTTTATTAGCCTTGTTAAGGTCCTGTTTTATTGTTCTGTTTTTGTTGTTATTCCTTTTTTCTGAGAGCCAATATACTTGATAAAATAATGAATTTCAGAGTTATTTATAGCTGATTTCTAAATCTGCCCATTTTAGCAGAGTTTTGCTAAAGGCTTGGGAAATGATTTAACTGTGTTTAACTCATAAAGTACATCATTATTTTTAACTGAAAACCTATTAATTAGTTTAAGTTAAGAAGGCTTTAAAGGACTGGATTAAAATATTAAATCTCTAAAAGTTCAGAGGGGTATAAAGCAGACTGTAGAAACTAGTATAGCAGCACAACAAGTCTTCCATATTACCAGGGGGTGTCCAGAGTGCAGAGTGTTTTAAAATCTATATAAAAGTTAAAATAAAATAATAAAAAGATAACATTTCTATATATATAAGTATAAAAAAACGGTATTCCATATAGTGAGTGTAGAAATCCCCTGTTTTGTGCAATAACTAGTCAAAAATAGATTAAAAATAGATTAAAAACTGTTGACTAAATCTACATTGTTGAAAGGTAGCCTAAAAATATATGGAATTTTACAAACTGATATTAATGTAGCTGCATGATACATGATACATAATACATACATAAGGCAGGTTTAAAAATAAATAAAAGCTTAAGACTGAGCTGTTAGAGAAATAATATTAATACTTGATGCCATATACACTCTTTTAAAAGTATTAATGCAAACCTAGACAGGGTTAAAGATATTTGAGCAACTGAGATTGTAGTAGTCCAAATTAAACTGATGCTATTCCCTCTGGGTACAGGATTTTGCAGTATATACGCATTAGGGCTGGGCGATAATTCAATTACGATATATATCGATCGATAGACGTGTGGCGCAATAGAAAAAAAGAGAGTCGATAAAAGTTCGATACAAAAGAAACGCTGTTTTCCTTCCTTCTCATTGTAGCCTAGCATGTAGGTTTATGCTAGTCGCTACTTCCTCCCAACCAATCACAATCGCGGACCCAGGCACTCCATCACAAAGTGCCGCCCTCTCAAACCACAACACAGAGCACATGAAGATGTCGCAGCAAGGAGAGGCGGAGGAAATTGTTCCAAAGAAGGGTTTTTGTAGTTTGCCAGTTTGGCAGTATTTCGGTCATGGCAAGTCGGACAAAAAACAAACCACATTCATCTGTAAAATTTGTAGGGAACCAGTGAAAACGAAGTCTGATAACACAACCAACTTTTTTTTTTTTTTATCATCTCAGCCGCTCACACCCGCAGGAGTACGAGCTGTGTAGGCCCTCGGCTCTCCTCCGAGGAATCTTCGGGAATTTCGGGAAAATATATATATATATTTTCAGTTCTGGTCAGTTTCCCACGTAGTTCTAACAATTGAGAGATAAATGCTGAGGGGCCAGCAACTTCAAAGTAATAACTCAGGTTAAAGTAAGCTGAACCAGGTTCAGCTTAGAAGAATGGGGGCGGCGGGGAAATTTATTTATTTGTTATATTCATTTTGGTCACTTTTCTGGTCTGTGATGGCCAAATCCATGGCCACACTCTGAAGTTGACAAAAGAGGGGGGGCCAGGGACTCAGCAAATGTGGATGCTGATTGGACTGCACCACTAGTCCTTACTGGCGGGGGAATGTGTAGTTTCTTTCTTTAGATGAGTTTTTGCATTTAGGTGAATATTGGTATTTGGACTTTAATGATTTTGATTTTCATTTTGTGAGTCTTTAGTTCAGACAAACTTAGCTGTACTGTTATTTGTTTTGTTTGTAATTGTATTCTGTTTAGTTACCCCTATTGTGTCTAAATTGGTCTGATCAGCCAGTATATATACCCCTGTCTGTCATTTCTTTGTAGGTCAGTTATGTTTTTTTGTACAGCCAGTTTGTTTACATTTTTGCCTGAGTTCAGTTTTGTTTCTTTGACCTCTTTTATGAGCTCAGTTTATCTTTTGTCATGTATTTTTGGGTTAAAATAAAAAAAAAACTATTTTTCTAATTAATATCCTGTGACTCCTCCTGTTTTTTTTAACTCGGTCCATCACATGTGGTGTCAGAAGTGAGGATTTTGAGTTGAGGAGCCAGGATTTCTCTTTCTTTTCTCTTTTTTTTTTTTTTTTTTTTTGTGTGTGAGCAATTTTTCCCCCACCAACAAATTTTTTTGAGCCATGCAGAACGGTCTGCGCCCAAGAAAAGGAAACAAGGTTGAGACCAAAGAGGCTTCCCAGCAATCAGAGAGGGAGGAAATGGAAGGAGGAGCTTCAGCAGCAGCAGCTGAAGCCACTGATGAGGAGGAGCCCAGAGAGCCAACTCTGCATGATATTGCTGGGATTCTTCGGGCGTTCATGGGACAACAGGAAGTTCGGGAGAAAAAGCAGAGAGAAGTTTCTGCACAACAAGAACAGCGCTTTAAGAGCTTGCAACACCAGTTTCGGCTTTTGCAGATGGAAATACAGGCCAGGACAACCCCGCCCCCTGAGCCCACATCAACTGATCCACCACCTGTTACAACTCAAATTGATCAGATTCAAGCAACATCTCAACCTGAGGATTCAGCTTTCAGCTCAACAGGTCAGTCTGTGCACCTTCATCATCCTAAATTGGAAAAATTGACCGCTGAAGATGATGTTGAGCACTTTCTGACCACGTTTGAGAGAATTGCAGCTGCTTATCGTTGGCCACAATTGGACTGGGTTTTCCATCTCATCCCTCTTCTGACGGGTAAGGCTCGCTGTGCCTATGTTAACATGGATGTGGATGATTCCCTGGAATATGGAAAGGTAAAAGCTGCCATTTTACAAAAATATGATATAAATCCAGAAACTTACCGACAGATTTCGCTGCCTTGATGTTCTTGATGAGAGTCCAAAAGAATTATATTCAAGGCTGAAAGAACTTTATGAGAAGTGGGTTCAGCCTAAAGATAAAACTGTGAAACAAGTTGGTGAACTGATTATTCTGGAACAATTTTTGAGAATGTTGTGTCCTGAGCTTCAGGTTTGGATCAAGGAGCACAATCCGAAGTGTGCTGCAGAAGCTGCTACTCTCGCTGACGTGTTTGTGGCCGCCAGAAGTAGGAGTCAGCCATGGAGCAACAGTGCATGGAGAGCTGCCAAAGATTCATGTCGGTTACAACCTTATCAGCCTCATCAAAAGCTAGCAACGGGTAGGGGTAAGCCTTTTTTTAAGAGAAAACCAGCCTTTTAAGGCAGGAAAAGGGCCTCCAGTGTGTTACCTCTGTGGACAAGAAGGTCACACCAAACCCATGTGCCCTAAGAATCAAAGTAAGCTAACTCAAGTGTGTTTTGTGCCTCATCAGAATGTGGATGTTAAACTTGAAATAAAGCAGTCAAGTAAAATCATTACAGTGAAGATTGCTGGGCATGAAATAAATGCTTTAATAGATACTGGCAGCACACAGACTCTAGTGCACAAGAACCATGTACCAACTAATTGTATATGCCCTTCTGAAACGATATCAGTTTGCTGTGTACATGGTGATGAGAAATCATATCCCACTGCTGATATGTTTGTTGAGGTGCAGGGAGCTCCCTATCTGTTGAAGGTTGGGGTAGCTGATAACCTACCCTATCCTGTAGTTTTGGGGGAGGATCTGCCTGTCATCTATGACTTGTTGAGGGATGTGCAGAGCTGTAACGTGGCTGTAACCAGAGCCCAAGCTAAAAATCAAGATGAGCATTTTGCAACACTTAGTGCTTTACCTTTTTTCGAGGCTGAGTTGCAGACAGAACCTGGGAAGTCTCGGAAGCCACGCAGTCAAAGAAGGCGTGAGAAATTTCAACATTCACTGGGTGAGACTTCAGTTGAAGTGGCTCCAGATATGCCACTGGGTTTTTCATTACCCACAAACATCGGACAAATGCAGCAGAACGATCCAACTTTGTTTGCCCTGTTGCTGAAGGCTAGGAGGGAGGCCTCTGTACGATCTGACACAAATAAAGAGCAGTATATACTGCAAGATGGCATTTTATATCATCAACATGGCCAGTTTAAGCAGTTAGTTGTCCCTAAGGAGGCTCGTGAAACAGTACTGACTTTGGGACACTCTATTCCCTGGGCTGGCCACCTTGGGAAGTATAAGACCACTGCTCGCATCAAGCGATATTTTTTCTGGCCTGGTTTAAGATCAGATGTTGCTTTATTTTGCAGAAGCTGCCCTGAGTGTCAGAAAACCTCAATGAGAGTCCCTAGCAAAGCACCACTTCAACCCCTTCCCATTATTGGCACACCTTTTCTACGCCTTGGGATGGATGTAGTGGGCCCGGTGGAAAAAAGTAAATCTGGAAATCGCTTCATGCTTGTCATCACAGACTATGCAACAAGATATCCTGAAGTTTTTCCACTAAAGACTGTTAAAGCAAAACATGTGGCTTCCTCACTGGTTCAATTGTTCTCAAGGGTTGGATTTCCACAGGAGATTTTAACCGATCAGGGCACTAACTTTATGTCCACACTCTTGAAACAGGTCTATAAGCTGTTGGGCATCAGGAGCATGAGGACAACACCATACCACCCACAGACGGATGGCCTGACGGAGCGTTTTAACCAAACTCTCAAACAAATGCTACGTAAGTTTGTGAATGATACAGGCTCTGATTGGGACCAGTGGTTGCCATACCTCCTTTTTGCCTACAGGGAGGTTCCTCAGGCTTCCACTGGTTTCTCCCCATTTGAGCTCCTCTATGGCCATGATGTGAGGGGCCCTCTGACCCTGCTGAGAGATGCATGGGAGGGAGATCAGAGTAAAGAGGATCCAGTCAACATTATTTCATTTGTTCTCCATATGAGGGATAAACTGCAGCAAATGAGTGAGTTGGCTCAGAGTCATATGGCAGCTGCTCAGAAACACCAAAAGGTTTGGTTTGACAAGAAAGCTCGCCACAGAAGTTTTGCTCCTGGCCAGAAGGTTTTGGTAATGTTGCCAACTTCTGACAGCAAGTTGCTAGCAAAATGGCAGGGACCCTTTGAAGTACTGAGGAAAACTGGGCCTACTACCTATCAAGTCTCTACACCAGGTCTCCAGCGAGGGAGTCGAGTGCTCCATGTTAACCTTCTCAAGGAGTGGGTTCCACGGAAGGAGAATGAAACTGAGGTGTTGCTTATTCACAGAGTGGAGGAGGAGGAAGAAGTTAATGACTATTTGCCCTCAGTAACATCCTCTGTGCTGGACCTAAGCCATCTCACCAGCTAGCAACAGTCTCAGGTAACACCTCTTATTACTTCTGACATATTTCAAGAGTGTCCAGGTCGCACCACTCTGGTGGAGCACAGCATTGTTCTAAAATCAGATGCTGCCATAAAGCGTATGAGTTACAGGATACCCGAACGCTTCCGGATGGAGCTGAAGGAGGAGATGGACCTCATGCTGTCTCTAGGAATCATCCAACCTTCAACAAGTGAGTGGTGCAACCCTGTTGTGTTGGTGCCGAAAAAGGATGGCAAAATAAGATTTTGCATCGACTTCAGGTACCTCAACTCCATATCAAAATTTGACTCTTACCCAATGCCACATATTGATGACCTCATTGAGCACCTGGGGGAAGCAAGATACTTAACAACTATTGATCTGTCTAAGGGGTACTGGCAGGTGCCTCTCACTAAACAGTCCCAGGAGCTGACAGCGTTTCGCACCCCCTGGGGATTGTTCGAGTTTACAGTCCTGCCATTCGGTCTCCATGGGGCCCCAGCAACATTTCAAAGACTAATGGATCAGGTACTCTCTGGGCTCTCAGCATTCACCTGTGCATACCTTGATGATGTTGTGGTTTTCAGTGCAACTTGGGAAGAGCATGTTCACCATCTAAAGGAGGTCCTGGATCGGCTGCGTTTGGCAGGCCTTACCATCAATCCAGCAAAGTGTGCTCTTGCCAGGACAGAAATACAGTACCTGGGGTACACCATTGGAGGTGGTACTCTGAAACCTCAAGTTGATAAAATCAATGCGATAGCATCCTGTCCGCTCCCACAAACCGGTCTTTTCTTGGCATGGCTGCATTCTACCACAGATTCATTCCTAATTTTTCAGCTAGAGCAGCATTCCTAACAGACATGACGGGCTCCAGAAGTCCCACTAAAATTCAGTGGACAGCAGAGGCTATTGCAGCATTTAAGGACATTAGCCAATCTCTGAGTAAGAATCCAGTTTTGCACTCACCAGATTTTGCAAAAGACTTTGTGTTGCAGACTGATGCTTCTGAAAGAGGCCTTGGGGCAGTGCTTCTGCAGGGACCACCAGAGGACCAACATCCAGTTGCCTACATCAGCCGCAAGCTGCTGCCAAGAGAGGGGCGCTATGCAACCGTGGAGAAGGAAGCCTTGGCTATTAAATGGGCCCTTGACTCATTCAAATATTATTTGCTAGGAAGAGAATTCACACTTCAGACTGATCACAGAGCCCTCCAGTGGCTAGAAAGAATGAAGGACACTAATGGGAGAATCACCAGATGGTACCTTGCTATGCAGCCATTTCGGTTTAAGGTTCACTACATCCCCGGCAAAGACAACACCACTGCTGATTACCTTTCTCGGAGCCAGAGGGAAGATCAGGAAGTGGGGGAGTGTGTGATGGCCAAATCCATGGCCACACTCTGAAGTTGACAAAAGAGGGGGGGCCAGGGCTCAGCAAATGTGGATGCTGATTGGACTGCACCACTAGTCCTTACTGGTAGGGGAATGTGTAGTTTCTTTCTTTAGATGAGTTTTTGCATTTAGGTGAATATTGGTATTTGGACTTTAATGATTTTGATTTTCATTTTGTGAGTCTTTAGTTCAGACAAACTTAGCTGTACTGTTATTTGTTTTGTTTGTAATTGTATTCTGTTTAGTTACCCCTATTGTGTCTAAATTGGTCTGATCAGCCAGTATATATACCCCTGTCTGTCATTTCTTTGTAGTTCAGTTTTGTTTCTTTGACCTCTTTTATGAGCTCAGTTTATTTTTGTCATGTATTTTTGGGTTAAAATAAAAAAAAAAACCTATTTTTCTAATTAATATCCTGTGACTCCTCCTGTTTTTTTTAACTCGGTCCATCACATGGTCACTTAAGAGACCTGGGTTATGTTATTAAATACTGACAAAGAATAAACTTAAGTTATTTTTCTTCAAAACAATTCTGTTATGGTTAAATAAAGATTTAATTCAAGGTCTGTGTTTGTGTTCTTTATTAAAATTAAATCATTTAGCAATATTATAAAAAGTCCAGGCAGACCTGCACATAAAATATGGTTTCAAATCTTTTCAATAATTATGGATATCGATCAATATGCATTGTTTTTTATCGATAAGCTTTTTTTCTATATCGCCCAGCCCTAATACGCATCATACCTAATACATTTCCCTTAATATCTTAACTTCCTGAATCTTGAATATCATTTTTCAGATGTCTTTGGTTACATTTATATTAACAATCAAAGGACAAGAACTCAAAAAAAAATATTCTAAGCTAATTTTAAAGAAAGAGAGATTGTATATCTCACAATATGATAATATCATTCCTTTAAGTATATGAGAGATTACACAGCTGCAAAGAAAGACTCTAATAACATCCTCTAGCTTTGAGAATAACCACTTAAAATTAAAACTAATGATTTGTCATAATAGTCAGAGTCATGCTTGAAAAAGCAAATTCTGATAAAATTAAGGCCAATCATCAGGGCGATTCAGAATGTTGCGCACTAGTCAGCCGTTCAGTTCTGGGTGCTGATTTTGAGTGCCTTGCACTTTTATTTCATCAGCACTTTCAGCTGTATGAAGGCTACAAACAGCTTGTATTTACCAATGCATAGCATTGCTCTGCTGACCTAAGTGGTGCACTTGGCATTAGTAAATCAGCTGTACAGTGAGGTGGAGCAGTAAGTGCATAAACAGGCTGTTTCAAGAGCCCTGCATTGTCCTCTTTTTATAACCACCATGCATTTATTATTCTTTGTTATTATTCCTCCACTAAACCTTGAACATAAACTTTCACAAATGAATTAGACTTGCTTAAAGCCACTGTATGTAAAATATGTTAATGCGGAAAAGGCAGCTTAATAAATTCCCAACAGCACTAGATCATTGTTAATCCAGCAGGGTTCAAAGTAATAATTTATTATTAGTCCTATTCATTTAAGTGATGTATTCTGCTTGAAATGCTGAAAAGCTTTTAGTCAAAGAATCCTGTTATCATCAAAGGTTAGGAAAGTGTTGGATTAGTATAACACATTACAAAAGGTTGAGGATCAGTGCGACAAACCAAATCGTTCTTTCACAGACATTGGTTGGTGTAATCTGTTTTTAGTGAATGGAATAAGTTTAAGTTTCACACACTGAAAATGTTGAAACATATTGTAATGCCTCTGTAAAGAAATAGGTTTACAGATGTCTTCTGTGGGACTTTGTATTTGTCCTTGTTATTGTTTATAAATCTATACATAGGGCTGCATACTTATAAAGGGATTTAAAATGCTGGGATTTCAGGCACCATTCAGACTTAAAAGATAAATCAAATACCAGAGTTGTACCTACTGAGTTCTGGTCAATGCGGACAGCAGGTGACACTGCAGAGCCTTTGTCTGGATCAGGGCGGATAAGGAAAAGAGTGACAATGTCATCTTCAGCAGGGGCAATTTTTCGCTCTCCCTGATGACCATCATTTAGGTCTTTTTAAAGCTGTTGGGAGTCCAGCTTGCCAATGTCCTGAACGTTCCCTCTCCAAACACGGTAGAGTACATGTTGGATCATAGGTAGAGCATCTTTTTATCTTTGAAACACTTGTATTACCAACACTGTAAGTTAGAGTATTAAGCTATAAACCAAAAAGCAAAGATTTTACATTCTAAGAATTTTTAAGCGTTTACAATCAAAATAGAAGCATTTAGTCAGAAGTTGTTTTATTAAGAAAAAGAACAATTAAGAGGTGAAATACTGTACACATCCAACCAGGAGATAATTTATGCTCCTGGAATTCAAAATAAACCTTGACAAACATAACTTTCCAAAGGCCAATATGGACGTTTTATCACAATATTGTGGGCTATTTCTTGGGCTGATCACAAAACGTATATAGAAGTTGTTAACAAATCTTCAAACCTTTTTGCAAAGCATCAACTAGAAAGTAGAGATGCGCCAATCCAGTAACAGTGCCTTGGGTATCGCCCGATATCCAATATAATACCAATTCAATTCGACTGTTTAATGAATGAACTGTATATCTTCCCATGGGAGAGACCGCTTTAGCCTTGACAGAAACATTGTTTGAAAAAGTTAATACTTTAACACAGATATATTTGTACTTTATATTGTTTGTTAACAAATAAGCAGCAAAAGGAAAGAAATAACTGTTACATGTAAAGTGCAATAGATTGGATCACAAATATGCCATATCATACCGCTATCCCTTCCAGCCGATTAGTCAATATTGCAACCGATATCCGAACCAGGTATCGGAAGACTAGAGTCTAGAATATCATGAAAATTTCCTTAAAAACAAAAGTCAGCCACGATTGTTGTTCTTTTGTTAAAGAGGAACCTAAACAGCTGGGAATGCAGTCACCTCAGCATAAATACTGCAGTTCAGTAAATCCCTCTGAAGTTTAATGTTGGACATTACCAAACAAACAGAATCAACATATTCTCATTATCAGTTCGTATGAAAAGTTATGCACACTATTTCGTTCGTTTTGGACGTTTTTCCTCAAAAAACCACATAAGTGCGCATGCGCTGGCAGACAGAAAAAAAGCAGATCCGCGGACGTACGTAAAACTGGGAAAAACAGTCCAATCATCACTTATTCATGTCTCTAACTACGTTGCTTCCTGTTTTATATCTTAGGGTTAGGTGTAGGGTCAGGGTTAGGGCTAATTGTAATTTAGATTCTGTATTCGTGAATGGTGCGTCAGATGCGCATGCGCATACGATGAAAAAAACGTCCAAAACGTACAAAATTACGGTGCATAACTTTTCGTACGATTTCATACGAACTCATAATGAGAATACACTGACAGAATCTTTAGGACCAAGGAAGACAGCAAATGGATGATCAAATCGAAGAGGTTTTCTGTAAAGTAAGTTATAAACAATAAATAAAGATTATGGCACAAGTGTAAATAATACATTTAGCAGACAACTAACACTCAATTTCAGCCATAAAACATAGTGGTGGCACCACCATGATATGAGAATGGCTAAAAAGAGTAGCAAAAAAAGGAATTTGATTCGAGCTAAATAAAGAACGGTGCTGGAGTTGTGATAAAACATAAAACACACAATCCATGTTTGAAAATCAGACAAGACCTGGAGCAGGTTGTGATGTGAGAGCTCAGTATTATAGTATTTTTTTACAAAGCTTGATGGAAGATGCCAGACTGCAAGTTGTAGCTACAGGCCAACCCCATCTATTGATAAAGGCATGCCAAGTTGCGTGTGTTAACTGGCTGTTGCACTTATCATTAATGCCAGATGCTGATAAGATGGAATAAAATAGGACCCAGAATGAAATAGGACCCAGACTCTTGTTCCGTACAAAAGAGAAGAAAAAAATCTGAAGGTAGTTATAGCTGCAGTTATAGTTTACTGCCACTAGTACACTGAACAAGCATGGGCCACATATTAAAGCTTTTGTCTGAAGATTTTGGGTCATGGTGAATGAACACACAACACTGAATCTGCCTTTAAAACCTGCATTGGTCTACCTTCCTTCCAAACTGTGACCTTGAACATACAGCAAGATATGTGATAGGCAGGTTAAGATCAGTTGTCCAAAGTGTTTGTCCATCACTTGTTCTGTTACACCTTGTGATAACAACATGTTTTATATGGAATGTATTTCTGAGCAGGTCTAGACCTAAGAATGATTATCACTTAGAGCAGCTCAGGTCTAAACATTAATCAGAATTTTTGGCAATATTTGAAGATTCATGTTCACAGATTTCCTCTCTGAACATATTTCATACATATCTTGCAAAAAGAAAAAAAGGTGAAAATGATAGTGTCTTGATTTACAAACCTTGTCAAAACTTCCAACTTAAATTTACAGCTGTATCTACAAGAAAGTAATTTCTTCAAAGCAATAAGTTAATGACTATTTAGATAACGACTGCAACTAACGTTTATTTTGCAAATCTGTTAATCTGTCCATAATTTTTTCGATTAATTATCAGAGAACTAAATGTTCCTTAAAGATTTTTCACACAATGAAACTAGGTGAAACTACAGATAGAGCTTGATGACAGACAAAAAAGTTTTTTTTATTTTAAATGCAAAATGTTTATATATTTTCTAACAATCTTGGAATAATTACTGCTGTAAGTGGGTTGCTCTGTCAGCTAAAGGTATGTTTTAGAGTCTCTATACCCCAGTTAACAATTAAGCGATTACTAAAATAGTTGACAATTATCTTAATAATCGATTTATAATGATTAATCCAATTAATCATTTTAGCCCTAATTCAGATTTTTTTCTTTTTGCAGCTATTAAAAGAAATCTCAGTTTGATTCTTTGATATGAAAAAGAATAAAAAATAATTAATACTGGGATGCAACTATGAATTAATTCCCAAATAAGGCAAGACATTTTCAATAATAAAAATTATTATATCCTAGTACCAATTATTTGCATTAGATAACAGTGCTATAAACCATCACAATTAAACCTTACTGAAATAAAGTAACTTTTCTGCAGTTTCCACTATGCAGTTTACATAGAAATTCTGTAGTCTTCCTGTCACATATAGGGCCCTTAATCATTTGCACAATAAATAAAAAAATCCCAAGGGCAAATCCAAATACTGCATGATTTCAACCACCTCACTGTTTTTTTCTCCAATCCACCTCATCACTCTCTCCAAAACCTCAGATACCAAACTAAAAGAAAATGAGAATTACTTCACTGGACAATTTTATTGGCACAGAAGATATGTAACTTCATTTTCTGTTGCTAAAAAAAACATTCCGCAGGGACAAAATAAGGACAAAGAGCAGTGGGGTGTGATGGAATCAGAGGGAAGTTTGATGCTCATCCCACAGGCCCTTAAGTATGTACTGCTAACATTTTTGTTCAAGATCTCAGATCCAGATAATCTGTTTTTAATAGAATATGTACGTGCTCTTCAGTGCATCAACCCTAAACGATAAGCAAGAGTAAGAAAACAGAGTTTGGTGTTTGCTGCTTTCGTCTCCTGTGAAACAGAGAATCTTAATTCTCTAATGTTGGCAATGAGGCATCAGGTTACTCTTAATCTGTGTGGTCATTGGTAGTCTTTTGCACATAGAGACGTCATTTTCTATTTATATTTTTTAAGCAGCATCCTCTAAGTAATCAAAATGTTCTGCTTTTGTCCCAGGGGAATTTTAAGAAAGTCTATTAAATTAATGTTAATCCAAGCACCTGTCATCACATGCTAATTTAAGAAAAAAAAAACGTTTTAGGAAGGTTATTTGATATAACTTGTTTTGAATATTAAGACAAGACAGTAGTGGAACACTCCTATTGTAAATGTTTCAAATTCAAATCTGCAAAAAATGTTCTCTGTTACGTCCACAGCTCTCCAAGTCAATTAGTGTTTATGAATCTTTTTGAAACTGTGCCCCGAAAGACAGATTATAAGATTAGAGTCAAATTAGAATGCTTCTCTAATCCAAACTGCTGGGTCAGGAAAGTATGTGCAACCAAAATACTCAGTGTAAACATTTATGCCAGGAATTAGGGCTTTGCTATATATTTTGGCACAGGTTTGGAACATCACTAATTCCAGATGTAAATTTTGACTGTTAATTGTTTTACATGGCAGCTTGAAGCTGGAAGGATTTACTTTCATTCGAGATTTATACTCACAGTTATACCAAAGTTATACCACTATAATGGAGGGCTATGCTTCGTATGATGTTGTGCAGGTGTGTGTTTAAAAGAAATAGGTATTACAATACAGTGTGCACTTTCTTTTGCAGGGCAGCTTTTCTTTTTATGTATCAGTGGGTGAGAGCTTCAGTGCTTTTGGGAAAATGAGGCTTCGCAGCCAAATTGACATTCACTGGAGTGTGCCACCCTCCTGTCATTTTGTCAACACCATCGGTGTGTGGAGCTCAGCCAAGCAAGACATCTGACAGACAGTCAAACGGGAGTGGTGGACTTCAGCAACATAACACCCTCTCGCTGCCCTCTCTGTGCCCAGCGGCGAGGTTCAATGCCTACACACAGACCGACAGACATAAACACATGCACAAAGAAAGTACACATTTTGTAACAAAGACTTGCTTTGTGCTCTTTGGCCCTCTAACGACACATTCTGTAACATGGAACTCTTGTCGTTGTTTCAGATGTAAAAAGTCAGACAGGTGCAGATTGATCAGAGAGTAGCAATCAGCAAGAGGGTGGAAATGCATGGGTGAGTTTACATCTGTAGCCTTAAAGTAGTTCTGACAAAGGAAATTGATTGGAATCTACCAAAAGCCTTTCAGTGCTGGAAGCATCCTCAGAAGATTACTGTTTTGTGTTCAGAAATTATCCTTTGCAATGCCACAGGACATATACATTTCTTATTCAAAGCTTTTTATTGTCAAGATCCAAATAAATTAACAGAAAAAGCAAAAACTACCATTTAACACAAATCACACCCATCTATCTTTCTGTGTGTGTACATATAAAAAAAAATATATATATATATATGTATATATATTTGTACACACACAGAAAAACACCCATGATGAAAAAACAGATATGTTGTTATAATTTGTGGAAAAGGAACAGGTGCACGGCAACTGGGTTTGACAAAACAGAAAGATTAACTTACATGTATTAATCATGTATATAATAATGGTATGTACTTTTAATTTTAACTAGAACTGCTTTGGAATGATGAAAATGAAAATACTTTCTAAAGAGTAATTCAAAAAACCAGTTTCCAATAATAGCGATCAATATAATCTCATCGTTATTGTCATTAACAATCATGTTCGTTTCATATAGCTTCATGTTGCTTCTTTTCTTTTATATATATATATATATATATATATATATATATATATATATATATATATATATATATATATATATTAGGGGTGGGTATTGGCAAAGAAGTCATTAATCGATTCAAATCACGATTCACATGCCACGACGCGATTCTATCACGATGCATCATGATACTTGAAATATTGCGATGCATTGCGATATTTTCACTGAACACTGTAAGAAAAAGATACAGCCCTTACCAGTGGCTGACTGGCTGTGTGTGGTCTGGACAGTGTCTTCAATTCATACCTAACTGAAAGCAACTGAATTCACACATAGCTGTATTTATTGAAAGATACTTTTGGAGGTTTTGCCATGAAAACAAATAGCCTACTAGACACAAATATTACTACTACTGGTGTGGACACACTGACAAAACGATCTTAGGATTCATCAAACTTAAAATAACAAAATAAGCATTATCAGTACGTTTACATGGCCTCAGTGGTCCTTTTGCAAATTACGTGCATCATATCAATTTCATTTTTACCTTCTTTGTTTTTAAAGCCAGAATGCATCCAAGCATCTGACTTGAAATTTGATGGAGCCGGGGGGAAAATTTTCTCAGTCTCCTCCATATTTTGTTTACAAATGACTCGTCTCAGTATCCCGCAGCCGGATATGCTTGTGACACAAAGCAGCGGGCGTCAACACATCCGCAGCGACATCTGCTGGACTGGAAGTTGTATTCCACTTTATTTGGCTGATGTGCGCCAACCATTAATGTATTTTATTTGTTAATTTTTTTTCTTTTTAATAATCGATTCTTGCCTTCAAGAATCGATGAAGTAGATCACAAAAATTAGAATCGCGATGCATCGTCATGACGATTATTTTGGACACCCTTAAAATATATATATATATATATATATATATATATATATATATATATATATATATATATATATATATATATATATATAAATTATTAGCAGTAGCCCCTTATAAATGACAGTTGGAGAGAGAATAAAGGGGTCTAATATCAAGTTTCTAACATTGAGTATGTTAAATGGCAAAATATGCAGGCTTTATCTTTAATAATTTCTTGTTATATCAATATGATTTTGTCAAAATAGCAATTATTTGTACAACCTAATGAGTGTCCCACTGTGCTGTATCTATTTGTTATTCCAGTTACATTTTAGCACACCATGCAGGCAATAGTAGTACAATAACATCAATTATGGTGAAAATTATTTTGATCGTTAGTATACAGCACATTTTGGCAGTGCAGATAGAGGACTAAAATGAAAGATTTACTTTTTTGTGAAATATTAATTACACATAAATGTTTAAGATGTATATTGCCTGTTGGACTTAATTGAATTAGTATTAAGAGGTTCTACTAGATAACCATTAAGCTTTGCCTGTCTTCAAAAATGACAAGAACCTTATATAGAATGTGCCCTTTTGACCAAAGACTATAGATTAATTACATCCCTGACACTTTTGTCAGACAGTGTTTTTGAGGGGTTTTTTTTGCAGATATTAAGCAAGCAGGGATCTCCTTGTTGGCATCAACTACCAAGGTCTACAGGCATTTAAAAATGAAACCAAGGGAAAAACATGGATGAGATAAACTGCCACTGTGGGCAATACTAAATGACTTCTCTGTATCAAATGCCAACTGTCAGAGCTGAAACTCATTCTTTCTTAGGCACACAATGAACAACACACTTATCATTTAGGTGTCACGGCAGAACAGTGGAGAAACAGGGAGATTGGGGACTCACATGGTACCAGCGGTTGTCACCCAAGATGGATCCTGACACCAGAATATGCTCAGGAAATGATTTGATAAAAATAACAGAACCTGCATAGGTGTTGTCGAGGGGGTGCACTGGTGCCTGATAAAGGATTCAGATTTATGTATCCTTCACCCAAAGAAGCAGATACAGTATATTTCTTGAAAAAATGGTACACAAGCTTAATTTGATATACAGTTTAGCTAACAGAGAGGAAATGCAGAGATACCAATAAAAGACAGGAAATGAAAAACAACAGAAGTCTGGCAGCTTTATGTGATGTCTTTAGAAATAAATTTCATCTTATGAACATCTGTTTATCTGGCTTCTCCTTATACACTGACTCTACAAATCTGCCAGAAATGTTAAAAAGTGCCATATGGTAGAAGCCAGAACTTTTTCTTTAGGTAAAGTTGAGACATCAAGTAAGCCAGTATCACAAAAAAGGGCTTTTTTGAAATTAAACTCAAGGCCAATAACAACTTAAAAACAAATTCTGGCAGCTAAGACGTTCATCCAATCAAGGATTCGTCAGAATGTAACTACTCAAAGGCCTGATAACAACAGAAGAGGCTTACAAGAACCCACCAGTGCTGCACTAATTTATTTTCAAAATTTGTTCTGGTCTAAATTGCCATTATTTTCAACCTATATTGTGATATTATTGCAATTTTCCTTTGCAGTCTGGTGTTGCAGGACTATGTTGTTAAACCTGCACAAACAAGTTCTTACTTAACTGTTACTATAAAGTAGAAATTACTTTTATAATACATCAATCTACATTCTAGCTGCAACTCTGTCTTCCCTTTTTTGCGGCGGCATACCTACTATAATCGTACTAGCGTATTTACTCTTGTTAAATGTCATATGATTAAACATTGAGTGGCTCAGCAATTTGAAAATGGCATTTTTCTAAGTTTTGATTATATTGTAAATGCAACTAATTGCGCAGCCCTAGTTCTGGTTCAAAATGCTAGAACCTTTTAGGGACGTCTGTCCCAAAAGCAAACATCGAAATATGCAATAATACTGAAACTACACTGAACAAAGTGAAGAGAGCAGTAATATCTATGGGAGGTGGAGCCTGGAGTCCCCCTCAAAGTTAAATAAGAATGGTAATCCACCCTCTTAAATTTGTATTAGTTTTGTTACACTTACCTCCTGCAATTATTGGATATGTGTAATTATAATTCCTTGGATTTGTTTTTGTTTTCAGCTTGTTTGATCAGGTAATGAAACTTTTATTTCACTCAGCCCTCACAAGCAAACTAAGCATAGGCTACTAATGTTTAAATTAGGCATTACCAGTTTCATATAACCTGGCATTAAAAAGTATAAACTTTAAAAAAGTTTCAAGTTTATCTTGTCTTAAAATAAGCAAGCTACCTTTAGTGAAAGAAACACCACCATTATACTGAAGCAGACAGCTTGGTGTGCTGGTCACAACTTGTCAACCAGCGCACTTTAGAGTTGTTGGACTTTGTATTTCATAAGTCTTAGGTTAAAGGCAATATTTTCAAACCTGCAGCATAACAATTAATGTATATGTGTTAATTTTGAAAATGTTTGTTGCTTCTTTACACATGTAACAATTTGTAAATGGTACCAAAAATAATAACTATGAATGTGCACTTAAAGGCAAGTGAGAGCCTGCAAATGTCCACTGACACATGTGATTTTAAAAACAGCTTCCACAAAAAATGTAAGTTAACTATGACTATAGCCAACAATTCATTTTTGTATTTCTTACTTTTTCATACAGCCATTTCAGAAAGTACAAGTGCTTTATTAAAAAAGGTGAGCAGACAGTACTGTTCAACATCCTGCTACCTTTAGAATTAGGTAATTAGGAGAATGGTGAAAAAGGAACAGAGGAAAGGCTTTTGATAATAAAATTGGGAAATAAAGAAGAGAAGTACCTGTTAAGAATTCTGGCCAAAAGAGTTTGATTTTAGCTCCATATATGCACAATATTTCTTCAAACAGCCAACTAAATTGCTTCTTTTCAAGGTTGTACTATCTGGGGATGAAATAATGTCCTACACTGTGCCAAGTAGCTAGAATAAAATTGATATTGCATCTCTAAATTTTTATTACATAGTTCTTATAATGTTGGTGTTAAAACATTTCCACTTCCACCAATGGTTTCTGTTATTTGGGATGTTTAATGTGACTATAACAGTTTATAAGAAAAAAAATTCATTTTAGCAAAGCTTTACTTTTGAATGATCCAAAGCATCTTGTGGCTGACCTACTGCATATACAGTATACTTTGTTCAAATTAAAACTAATGGTCAAAACTAATGGTAAACTTTGTTCAAATTAGTATGTTGTTCAAATTAAAACTAATGGCCTTGATTCTCTGATAACGGCATTTTTCCTTTAATAATACCTCTAAGAATTCCAGTATAATCAGTAGACGACCAATCAGGGGTCATTACATTGTGGAAAAGGACAAAGTCAGAGAATATGCAGATAAGTGATTCATCTTAATTATTGTTTGAGTATTCCCTGATTAAGAAAGGAATCCCATTATCGCTCTGGAAAACTAGGATGTTCAGTTTGATTAAAAAGAATCTCACACCTCTATTACTGCAGCATACTAACTCTGCCCTTGCACAATCAGTGCTTAAGTAGAGATACTAAAACACACTGGAAGGATGAGGAGGCTAATGCAGTTAGGGGTGGTATGTGTGGTATACTGGTGTGAAAGCATAAATTATATCAAATCTGTTAGTTAGTGATAGACCAGTACATCGACTAGCTGATATTTTTGGCCAATATTTTTTTTCTTATAATGGTATCTGTCGAGACATGCATGTGTTTGCTGATTCTTTGGTGCATATAGCAGGTATGCATCAAGATCACATGAAGCGCACACATTGTTGATATCCATTTTTGATTGGCTGTGCTGCTTTATTTGCTATCCATGTTGACATTTTGTTTAAAATGTTAATAAATGTTGGATTATGCTCATATTGGGACTTGTTTAACATATTCTACCACTGTGTCATATTTACTCAATAATTGGAGGAAAAATCGTCCTTTTTGGTAATTGTTTAGACTGATCTCACAAAAGTCTGTATGTAACTGTATGAGTCAATAATTTCACTTAAATGTATTTAAACAATATTTTAATTACTTGGTTTTAAATTATATTTTTAGATTAAAGGATTGTGATTCTTTTGAATAGGGTTTTTTGAGTTCACTAGATATTATAGGATTAGAAATATGTGCTTTAAACAAATATTATTTTTTTATTTTTCAAAGGTTCATATATTTAAGCTTGATTTTGCTCTAGTAATACCATACATTTAGATTAAATTAGTAGCTTTTACTTGAATAAGTTTTTTAAATAAGTTTTGTTTTTTTATTCCAGAAAATAAACCCAATCCTGACTATGCAATCACTATTTTAAAGTTTTTTTTTCTATTACCTTCATACAGCAGGAAACGATTTCTTCAACAGTAATGTAACACCTGTCAGTGTTGATTGGAATGTGGATTGATCTCCACACAAGGCTAAACAAATTTCTGTTAAAATGGCCCAGTCAAAGTCAATACCTGACTTTAATTAAGACCCAATGGAATGGATTGGAATCAAATGTTTCCAAATTCTGTTAATCCTATTTGACTGAGCTTAAGCTGTTTTGCATAGAATGAGAAAAAATATGCAAAGTTTGGACAGACATAACTCAAAAGACCTTTTAATTTAAGTGACAAAGGGTTCTAAAAATATTTACTCAGGGAGGGTTACAAATGCATGCCAAGCCTTTTTAATTTGTTAAAGTAATGACAGCCTTGTATTATTTCTATTCCCCTTTTGAAATATGCACTACTTTTTGTTGGTCTACTGCACACATTTCCATTAAGGACCACTGGGACGTTCCTGCAAATGCATACATGCAAAGAAAACATTTTCTTATTAAATGCATTTAGCGCGACTGCAAATTAAACAATCTAAGAAATACAGTAATCTTATTTTTTAGTTCAGAACCAAATGTTTTATTTCTACTGCTGACATAGACTAAAGGATTAAATAAAACAAGAAGCAAAACAAGTCCTTAATGTTATGAAAGAAAGGTAAGCTTTCAGTCTTCTTTGGCTTAGGAGGAGCAAAGCTGTTCTACAACAATCCCCTGAATAAATAGCAACATTATATATGCAAAGTTACTGTGACACAGGATGGTGCAAAGCATTTGTTTAATTATGCTTATATGTCTTCCATTTCACTGTAAAACAAAAAACCTTGGCTACTAACAACTCATCACTTAAATAACACAAGCAACATGGGTACAAGGACTCTGTAATTATGTGCCTGCCAATTACAGCTGTGACTAATATCTGTGCTAACAAAATCAGGTTGTTGAGGATGCAGTGATTAAGACTCATATAGCTTCAAACACAATCAATGTTTCTGTGGCTCTGTATAAAATGGCAAAAGGAAACGATGTAGAATGAAGAATAAAATGTATTCATTGTATTTACTAACAAGTTGACAGTTTCAAATGATGTTACGACAGTCATTGCCTTACACGCCGAGTCATGTGCATATAAATGCTTTATGTATAAAAAATACATCTCTTAATTATAACCTTATATACAGAGAACCACAATTTGAACAGCATTTTTGAAAATCCACACCACTAAGAAATCATGGAATCTGTGGCATTATTTAATTTGGCATTAATATTCTGAATTTAATCTAATTTTAGGGCTGGGCGATGATTCAATAACGATATATATCGATCGATAGACGTGTGGCGCAATAGAAAAAAAGAGAGTCGATAAAAATTCGATAAAGAAACGCAGTTTTCCTTCCTTCTCATTGTAGCCTATCATGTAGCTTTATGCTAGTCACTACTTCCTCCCAACCAATCGCAATCGCGGACCGAGGCACGCCGTCACAAAGCGCCGCCCTCTCAAACCACAACACAGAGCACATGAAGGTGTCGCAGCAAGGAGAGGCGGAGGAAATTGTTCCAGAGAAGGGTTTTTGTAGTTCGCCAGTTTGGCAGTATTTCGGTCATGGCAACTCGGACAAAAAACAAACCACAGTCATCTGTAAAATGTGTCGGGAACCAGTGAAAACGAAGTCTGATAACACAACCAACTTTTTTTTCTTATCATCTCAGCCGCTCACACCTGCAGGAGTACGAGCTGTGTAGGCTCTCCTCCGAGGAATCTTCGGGAATATATTTATTTATATATATATATATATATATATATATAAATAAATATTCAGTTCTGGGCAGTTTCCCACGTAGTTCTAACAATTGAGAGAAAAATACTGAGGGGTCAGAAACTTCAAAGTAATAACTCAGGTTAAAGCAGGAACCTAAGCTGAACCATAACGAGGTGCCAGTAGCACCTCTAGAATATTAGGGGAAAGAAAAAATACCCCATAGAAATGCTAGGCTAAAGGGTGAGTTGATTTTTGTTTGGTTTTTTGTTCTTGTTGAGTGGAGTTTACATGGTAGCCTAGTCCTACAATCTTTTAATTACCAAAAGCTGGTGGTGTACTATTCCCACCCAAATAGGGTATTCTATTTATTTATTTGTTAAATTTATTTTGGTCACTTTTCTGGTCACTTTAGCTTATTCTTTGTCAGTATTTAATAACATAACTCAGGTCTCTTAAGTTTTTTTTTTTCTTTAAAACAATTGTTATGGTTAAAAAAGTTGGTAAAATAAATATTTAATTGGAAGTCTGTGTTTGTGTTCTTTATTAAAATTAAATCATTTAGCAATATCATAAAAAGTCCAGGCAGAGCTGCACATAAAATATGGTTTCTAATCTTTTCAATAATTATCAATATCGATCAATATGCATTTTTTTTTATCAATAAGCTTTTTTTCTATATCGCCCAGCCCTATCTAATTTCTCTATCTGTTTATTCAATTTGCCGTAGGATCTTTTTTGTTTGCATCCTTCTTTGAAAACCACCCACCTTTTGTTTAATTTCTTTTAAATAAATTATGTTTAGGTTGGGTATATGAAGAGGGGGTGTGGTGGTTATTTAATGATTTTCTATTAGACCAATTAAAATGCATGGTTAAGATATCAGCATATTCTTTCCAAGACACATGGATATACTTAAAAGGAAGAACCTAGTCTCTTGAGATATGCATTTTTAATATGCATTGTACTTTGGTGGAAATGCAGTTTTATTTTACATAACAGATTTTCTTCTTTGCTTATCTGGATTAAATTTCTCTTGAGAAAGGTACATAGAGTTCACTTCTAAAGACCAAATAATGCAATGATGTATTCTGTTCTAACTTCAAATATAGCTTCAAAAAAGGAAAGCACTTGGATGTGCCTTGAATGTATAAGAAGACTTTGTGAAGATTTTGAAACTAATCACATGAGAGGTTATAACAGTTCAAAGAAACAGCCTTATATTACACAGCGTAGAACTTTATGAGCTTTCAGCTTTATTTAAGGAGCAAGGATTTTTTTAATTGAAAGGGAAAAAAACGTATTAATGAAATACACTTTGCCTTGCAACTCACTTTATTGCCTTTTACCATGTATAACAGTAGTTCAACTTAATTGCTGAACTTTCTAATAGTACAAACTTAAGTACTTAATTGTTGCTCATACATATGTTGTTTTCTGATACTATACTCTCCTTAAAATAGTTTAATTTATAATAATAATAGTCAACAACAAACACTTAAAAGAAAGTTGGCTATGAATGTAAAGAGATAAATGCAAATCAGTGGTATAATTGCGAATGTTGCTTGGAAAATCCTTAATTATTTTAAAAATGATAAAGTTTTACTCACAATTTAGTTTGAAAATCGCAACAAAGAGATGTGCCAGACTATCATGAAGGGTGACTAAAAGTGCTTCTGGGGCAGGCTTTGCAGCAAGCAGCAAAAGTTAAATTTTTCCAACTCCAGCATCTCCTGCTTGTGAAATTTTAATTAATTGAGCAAAGTTTCCAGGGAAAAAACAGGGCGTACAGTTTGTAATTTTTTATGTAAAAGTCGTACAATGTACGGCTGTATGCATTGCTAGCTAAAAGCCTGTTCTAGGGCTAGTTTTAAAAATTGGTACTACACTGGTTCCATTTACCTAGTCAGATTTATAGGTTTAATATTGTGGCTAAAAGCACCATTTTGATGACCATGCTGTTTGTGTCTTTTTGTTTATGTAAATGAAAGCATGATGGGGTTTACAGTGCATAAACCATTGATTATGAAGATGAGCACACATTTAAACGTTCAGTGGTGTAAAAACCTTTGACATTGCTTTCAAGAGATTAGAAAAAGTCATATGGTCCATTATGCTCTATATTCCTGAGTGAACAAGTGCATGTTTAGTGAACATAAAATAATGAGTTTGAGTGTGTGAAGGTTGGCTGTGAGGTTATTCGGCCTTGTCCTTTACAGGAACAGGTCACAGAAAATTAGAACTTGCTTAATTCTTAATGAGCACATTTTTTTCTCTGATTAACTGTTCCTATCCTGATGGGGTTTCTCTTCTCTATGACAGTGATGCCCCAATTCGGTGTGCAGGAACAGTGATTTAATGGCTTAAAGTGTATTGAATGGATGTAAATCACCGGCTGTGGCAATTATATTATTAACTTAAGTCAGCACTTTTGGGAGCTTTGGACCAACATGTTGGAGAGCAGGCTCCCAGATAGCCAAACAGAACAGTGTTTTATCTTTGAAAGAGGGGTCTATACTCCCTTCAATAGCAATCCAAAGAATTATTGAACAAGTAACAAGATATAGTAGATCGGAAAAAAAATCTAGAACCACATCTGGATAGAGTATGTACAATTATAAATTTTTTTGTTGTTGTTGTTGTTTTTTTTTTATTTCAATTGATAATAGCACTTTGAATGATACATTAAATTATCAAGAAGACCGGACTCCAAAACACTCATTGAAAGTTTATATCCCAAAAACACTTACTTTTTAGAGTAACTTCTTTCACAGGGGGTAGTAATTGAAATTGTTCGGTTTAATTATTTGTGCAGTGAGTGTTAAAGAGAAAAACTGCAAGAAACAAAAAACACAAAATTGGCCTGTTTTAACTTGTGTCTATCTTTAGATTATGCACTATGTAATACAAAAGTTCAATGAAATGCAAAAATAAAGTTCCCTACTACAATTATTCACAAATCTAAGCAAAAAAAATGAGCTGTAGGAAGTAGAGTAGGGTCCCACTTCTGGAACAGATCAGGTACAGACAAGTGATATAAAAGGAAGGATTTAATCCATTTATTATCTCTGAAAAGTCTTTTTTAACCATCTATACATTGTAATTTACTATGCTTTCTATAAATAGGGAGAGAAAATTATTCATTTATTTTTTCATAAAGAGCATTCGATGCATCAGATGTATTCTGATTACTCATTGCAAATGAGCTGATGGTATGGCTTGTGCTTTTGGTTCATATCAGGTATTGACAGAAAGAACTGAGAAGAAAGTTTACGATTATTAAAGAAAACACTGCCTCATTCAGGCATGGTAAACACAAAGTCAGATCATTCTCACTCGGTGTAGGGGCAAGCAAAAGCCTTTAATTTCCAGCAGAAGACAACTTCTCACTGGAAAAAAAGCATTTAACACCAAAATACCAGGCTACTTTTCCTGGTAAGGAAATAACTTGGAAATTGCTGCTGATACATAAATAATAAATTCCACAGCTGACTGTAGATGATGGACTGGGGTGGGTGGGTGCTTATGAACAACACTGGTTATAACGGATGAAAAAAGAAGCAGAGATCTACAGAAGATTTAAGTAAAGAGATTGCCTGTTGAAGCTCACATACCAAATATTTAGCTACTTTATCAATTAATGGATCCTCCTAATAAAGTGTGACAATACTTGGAACTCCACCAATACTCATGATTGTATTTGATTTAGATTTTTAGATACATTGCAGGTATCTATTGTCTAAGGGCAAACAAACAGTTTACAATATTTTCAATCTTTCGACTCAGCCACACTTTAAACTGTACGACAAAACCTCCGGGTTTTGAAGTTCACAGCTCATGATGTGTGTTCTTATACTGTACAACCGGATGTCCTGATGCTGATCTAACTGCTCAACCGTACGTCCAAAAACCACATGTCTGACCCAGTGCTGAGAGATGCAGAATGTCAGAATCATCAATGTGGAAGCCATACATAGACAGTAGAAGAAGAACTCCCTTGTTTGCACACGTGCAATCTATGAGGTTCAGGTGAATCGGCTCGTAGACCCTTGTAGTTCTGCTTCAACTTCTGCTTCAATTGATTAAGAAACTCAGACTGAAAATTGGCTTCTTCTTCTTCAGAAATAGGCTTTGTTTCTCTTTTAATTCGAAGAAGAGACTGGTAGCTGTAACGTTTTTACTAGTGTTGCGCCGATGCCATTTTTTGGCCCCGATACCGATACCCGATACCTGGCTGTGCAGTATCGGCCGATACCATAATAATGTAAAATAATTGCCATGGCTTTGTCAAGCTGCTGCCTACCTTTGTGAAGCAGGAAAATATCTAATACAAAGTGAATCCAGAAGAACTTTTTGATAAAAAGTTCTACTGTATAATAAAAATAAAATTTTTTATTGCCTACCAGGAGTGGGTGACAATAGTTGAATAAACTTATGGCTCTCAAAATGGTATCGGTGCCCCATTTGTTGGTACTCGCCGATACCACCATTTTAGGGCAGTATCGGCACCCCGTCCGATACTGGTATCGGTATCGGTGCAACACTAGTTTTTACCCATTCTGGACTATGGTGACCCAATCTATATAAATGCCCCAGATCAAGTTCTAAAAATGTTAGACTCAGTTTACCATGCTTCCCTATGATTTATCACAAATTGTAAGCCTCGCACACACCACTGTGAAGTTTACATACGTGTGGGCTGGCCAGCATTAGAAACTCATAGACTCACTCACTGGTACATGATCATTTATAAGGGTATTTTGCGTCTGCTCCCCTCATACCTCTGTGAGTACATTCAACCAAGAGCGGCTGGACTGTATTCTCTACGTTCTCAAGAGTATTTGCTTCTGTCTGTACCTAGTGTCCGCACTGAAGCTGGAAAGACAGCTTTTCAGTACTCTGCCTCCACAGCATGGAACAATCTTCAGAAAGACTGGTAGTTGAAGGATTTGATTCCAATCGAACATTTTAAATGATTGGTCAAAGGTTTGGAAATGAGATCTATGGTTTGTAACTGTTTTATGAATTTCTAATTATAGATAGATGTAATTGTAAACTGTAATGTAATTTGTAATGTAATCTTTTGCCACTGTCTTGGCCAGGACTCCCTTGAAAAAGAGATTGTTAATCTCAATGGGACTTTTCTTGGTTAAATAAAGGAATATATATATATATATATATATATATATATATATATATATATATATATATATATATATATATATATATATATATATTCAAAAGCAGGATTCACCTCACAATGGCCGAATGAATTTTAGACATCTTGATTTTCTCCCAACCTTAAACGGTAGATGGTCATGAGAGGTTCATTACCCCTTATTACCCCATGCATACCAAATGACTGATGTATTACGTAATATTTATTAAATCAATATATAGATCCTTAATTCAAAAGCTCAAATTTTTCTGCAGCTTTCATAAAGTTTATCTATTAAATCTAAATATTAGTTAAATAAGGATACAATCTTTGGATTCCTTTATTTCCTTTATTTCTACCAATAACTGAAGTCTATACTATCGCTTTTTTTTTTTTAGACCAAATGACGTTTCTGAAATTCCATTTAAAGGATAATAATGGTCAAATAAGTCTCTTAATAAATGTATGAATCTATGTCATACCATTTTCATTCCTAAATTCATCAGAGAACACATCATCAAATATGTGACCTTGAATATAAAACACATGGCTACTTTTCACCCAGCACTAATCTTCGTCCTTTTAATTACTTTCTCATTTGTTGGAGCCACCCAAGGTTCTGTTTATTGTGGCCCACTTCATTACTGTCATGAGGCCTGTGCAGTTGCCATGCTGTGACCATTACGCCATGTCCTTTGAATTTTAATTATCATTCACTGCCTAACTTGAGCCGGGGATATTACCAAGCGGAACGAATATCATTCTCATCAGTCTCATCTTGATGACCCCACTCTTGAAGGTAATCTATTCCTAATTATGGCTCTCAAATCCATGTTCTTTGAAGATTCGAAATGGGACCAAGTCATTGTTTTGTAAGTCTCAAGTCTTTATCCTCAAGTCCTGAGTCAAAACCAAGCAAAGACAGTAAAATCAGAGTTAAGCCTCTAGTCAACAAGGGTAACTCTCAAGTCAAGTATTAAGTCTTAAACTTTGATTTTAAGTCATTTCAACTTTCTTGAATGAAGTTGAATTATATGTAAAAGTAAATAACTGATCATGTGTTCTTTTTTAAAATCTGTATTCATCACAACAAATGATATAACCAGCACAACTGAACATTCACCAATAGGATGAAGTTCGTTTAGGTCAGCTTTTTCATCAGAGTATCAATTACCATTCTTTATGCAGCTAATGTTGGAAAAATCTGAAGGTTGCTTCATTTGATTTTGTTCCTTCATGTTTTGCTAATTTAGTTTTGTTGAGAAGTATGGAGTTTATGTGCCTGAAAGGAATTATTACTGGAAGCCTCTTAGATGGTCTGGGTTTATTAAAATGGAAAGGAAAATTTTATGAAAAAATGTGCATTGTTTTATAATAATAAATATCTTAAACTTGAGATTTTAAGTAAAAAATTAATTATTTTCAAGAAAAAGCATTTAGGTCCATTTTAAGTCATAAGTCTCTCAAAATTTCATTTTCAAATCAATTCTAGTTATAAAATGAATGACTTAAATCTGACTTGAGTCCAATTTGTAAAGTAGTCCAAGTAGTAAAATTGGAATACATTAAATCACTATGATAACAATTGTAATGCAAGTGAAAATACCATATTTCTTGTGCAAACCCATGCTACTGTTGTGCAAAGGAAAACTTGCACTGTGACTAAACAAATGGTCATTCTGCTACGTTCACAGTCACTTCAGACATTTTACCCACTTCCCACACCCTGTCGTTCTGTGAAATATGCAAATGTTTAAGCAAAAGTAGGCGGTTTAAGTTTGTTGAGAGGTTGGAGCTACGACTCCTTCGCCCCAAACTGAGACAAATGACAGCGTAAGCATAACCTCCTGGCTTGAAATAAAACTGACACTAAATTCATAAAAGGAATAGTTCAACTCCTTCAAGTACATCCACCATGATTCACAAGAATATGTGATGGCTAAAATGAAATAAAACAAATCAATATGAGGAGTTCCAAAGCTTTTTCCTTTAGTGTCTATGCAGCTGTTGTGAAGCTTCTGTAAAGGGCAGAGCTTTGGAGGAAGAATTAAAGAGCACCAGGAAGGAAGAAAAGGACCTTTAAGTTGCATTACGTATTATAAAGTTAAATGCTAAATGCAACATCTTTTCAAGGTAATAGACTTTACATTTAATATGAAAAGATTGACTCAGTAATCTCTACTTACTTAGGTAAATGAAAAACAATCCCCAGGAAAGAAAGAAAAAATAATTGCCTAGTGTACAAATTCTACAGTATTAGGTCTCAGTATTATAAAAAAAAAAGGCCTAGCTTCTCAGAGCTGTAGTTTTGTTTTGTTTATGGTTTGTATTTTTCTGCCTGGTATATAAGGAATTACATACAAAAGCAAAATCATTTTGAGTAAATTCTTCCCAAGAATTGACAATGAAGAATGTTTTCTTGCTACAAAGGTGCACATATTCATTTTCAATAGAAGACTGCACAAGTACAGTAATTAAGCATTTCTATAGCAGGTGAAATGGCAAAGGCAGCAAGATTCAGGCAGCTTGCTTGCTTTGTATCATAGAGGCCTTTTTAAATCCTGTCCTTACTGCTGATGAATATTTCACTTTCTAAGGATCCTACCTGGCTTCCCCATTTCCAAGAGAAGTCTGCCAGGGTAACAGACTTCAAAAGTATGTCAAGTCAATGTGCAAAATAAGGTACAAGAAATATCTTTAAGGGAATATTTTAAAGTGCAAAAATGAGGAATTGTTTGATCCTAAAGGCAAGAGGACAGAAAAATGTAAACCAGCAGAGTCACCGTTTTAGTCTTTCAATCCTGACCAAACAATAAACACTCATCTCTCACTGGGCTCATGTCAATACCATCTCTTCTTCTGACTAAGTGGATATTAATTACTGCAGAGCCACATGAGAACTTGTCACACAAGCACAGCCTGCAAAAAGAAAAACACAATCCTTCATAACTATGGGATAGTATATTATGTTACATTCAAGTTCTATTTAATTTCATAATGGAAATTCTGATGTCATTGGCAAAGCCAACAGGTGATACAACACATAAGTACACACAAGAAAAACTATAAAATTAGTTTTAAAAAAACAACATTCTTCATCTAGGCAACACATATAGCTTCTGTTTTCAGTTATTCTGATTCCTTAGGTAACCTTATCAGGTCAAACAGTGAAGGTTGGATGAGACATCCAGCATGGATTGTCTTACATGCAACCGATAAGGTGATTGTAAATCAAGACAAGCGTGGCAAAGCAATCCAAGGACTAGACGACTGAAGCTACAAATCATTTTCTAGCTGCAGAAACACCTCTCAGTCAAGTCTCTCCTCTGTAATACCATTACTGCAAAACATAAGGATGTCAAAGATAATGAGGATGGTTTGGGTCCATGACCCCCAGAGTGAGAACAGAAACATAACGGGTTTGTGAGAAAACAATCAGCACAAGAAAGGCTTTAACTATCTTTGAGATCACAAACAATTTCAGCTTTCAGAACTAATTAATACTTTCAGCAGGGTACACTAGGCCATGATTTAAATTCATTTTCTATTCAAGGTTGATGTAATTATTTGTTTTTTAAACAGTCCCAAATTTACCAACTGTGGAAAAAAAAATTTTTCATATTATCTTAACCACTTGATTCCTTTACATAAAACGACTGCACAGTTTCTTCAGTCCACCTGCTAATAAAGATATCTGTTGCTGGATAACAGCAGATATTCAAATCAATGTGCATATCAATCACTTCCAGACCAAAACAAAAAATCTATACAACCTGCAGGATAAAAGCTAAAATTAATAATCAAAAACTTGGGGAATATAAATATTTAATCAAATAGACAGATTCTGTACTCTGAAACACAAAACTTATTTGACTCCTAACTACCTTTATTGTAGCAGCAGTAGGGGTGGAACGGTTCACAAAATCCATGGTTCGGTTCGGTTCACGGTTTCGTGGTCACGGTTTTCGGTTCAGTTCGGTATATGTTGATTGATACACCGAAATCCCATAAAAATTAGTGAAATTAATGAAAAAATAAAAATAAATGAATTGTAATTGTTTTTAATGATCCGCGGAAACCCTGGATCATTTCCGCATGTTTTGCTGCTTTGAATTTAATCATCTTGCGCATGCCCTCTACGATCTCCAATGAAATCAGAG
Organism: Cyprinodon diabolis; assembly: GCA_030533445.1. Taxonomy (NCBI): domain Eukaryota; kingdom Metazoa; phylum Chordata; class Actinopteri; order Cyprinodontiformes; family Cyprinodontidae; genus Cyprinodon; species Cyprinodon diabolis. The sequence continues at coordinate 39,583,459 of CM060065.1, read as the reverse complement.
CAGAGCGGACGGGAGCCACAGCGGAGGCTGTAGGCTTTGCTTTGTGCAGGCGGTCTGGAGCGCAGCGGGGCGGAGCGCTGACGGAGTATGTGGGATTTCGGGGTTAGCCTGACATGTTGGTCATGTTGCTGTTAGCATAAACAAAACGTGTTGCACAATGCTTGCACTCTGTTTTTATCCACAACTTTCTTTCCGCCGTCATCGTAGGTCACTCTAAATGCAAAGTGGTCCCATACAGCAGACCTATAAAGTGCTGCTGGCGCGTCTTCCAGCTCCTGTTCTTTCCCACTCGCCATACCCACACAATTCTCCACAACAACTGATTTTTTTCTGCTACACCCGGCTACGCTACTACGCTTCTTCTTCTTCTTGTTTACTACTGATGGTTGGCTTTGGTCGCAGTACCGCCACCTTCTGCTCTGGAGTGTACACACTTCACCTATGAGATAAAGGAGCAGCACATGAACCGAACGCAACACACGCGAATCGAACCGAGACAGTTGAACCGAACGGTTCTGACGCTTTTCATAAACCGTTCCATCCCTAAGCAATAGTAAAAATTTGTCAGGGTTCTTCCCTTTATTTAGGTCGCTTTTTAGTTTCACTATAATTTTGTGTCTTGGTAGCTGTTTCTGGCAGTGTTGTGTTTTTGTGTTACTCTCTGTTGCCCCCTAGTGCCCGTTTCCTTTCCCCTTGGCTCCTTTCTAGGAGCTTCTGTCCACACCTGCTCCTAATTAACTGATTACTTCACTATTGGTTCTGTCTCCCATATATAATCCTCCTGCAGTTCATCAGTGTTGGTTTCTCTTCATTGCTTTGCTCCCTGTGTGTTTCTCTCTGGCGTCTCCTGGTTTTGGTTTTGTTTTTTTATTTGTTCCTCGAATTGTGCTTCTTTTGCCATCTCCAATTAAGCTGGTGAAGATTCTCAGTCATTCAGGTCATAGTCATTCCAAAAAAAGTAAAAACAAAACAAAACAATCCACTGAAGTTGGTTGAAATGGGGTTGAAATGATAGCGGGATTGCTTCCCGCTATCATCTCAACCCCGAACTCCTATGCAGTGCACCAAAATATCTCACATGGGTAGCCAGGCCAACAATTGCATTTAACAACCCTCCTTTCAGATAGCATAGAGCCGTATCAGGTATTACAGGCTAACAAATATTTTTTACTTTTTTGGAACACCTGCAATTAAATCTTCAGGAACTCATCTCTGTATTTGGGTCCTCAACTAACCACCAAACCTGACAGACTTATTTTTTTTAAATAGGTTTTCTGTTAAAGGTGGCTATTGTTGACATAACATTTTACAAGCAATTTCAATACTGTTAAAATACTTAGGTTAAAATGTTTCGCTGTATAGTTTTTTTTTATTGTTTTTTTTTAAACATTGGTTTTATAAGAAAACTGATATAGTGTTATGGAATCACTGAAAAAAATCATGTCGCCAACATCTGTAAACGGTACAGCTGAACAATATTTGGAATTAAAATAAATAGTGGTATGACTAATGTGTGTAATATCAATGTAACACTTCTTTCAATTCCTGTTGAAGATACCCTAAAGATGCAGTTTGTAACCCTTAGCCACTAGGGGCACTAGACCTGTCACCTCAATGTAAAGCACCACTTAAAGCTGAAGTCTGTAAGTTTTTAAAAATCATTTTTTTGTCATATTGGCTAAAACTGTCCCTATGCCCAGACAGCAGTACATGTTATATGTAACCTGTGAAAAAAAATGCTTCTATTGGTCCCGCATACTGCCTGTATTTCAATCTGGAAAGAATAATTTGGGACGAGTCAAAACAACCATTCACAGCCAGAGGAGCGTCTGATGGAGTGTCATTCACAGCTCACAAACGCTGAATCCCGCCCCCCCCCCCGACCCCACCACCCTCTCTCACCGCTTAACCTGCCGCCGCCACCCGGCTGCCGCAGTCAGAAGGACGCGCGTGGAAGTCATGGCGGAGCGACAGCCACCAGCGAAAGAGAAACTGCCCTTACTGCCCCTGCCAACAACTGCTTACACGGCAAACTTCGGTATAACCAGCATCTTATATCTAGCTGCTTGGAGGTGAGTGTTATCGCTCTTACCGGTTCACACTCCATGCCGCGTACGCTGCTTGGACGCTTCTGGCCGCATGCGGTAGCCGCGCAAATGCTGTGAGAGGGGTGGAGCTTGGAGGTGGGGCATGAGTGAAGCAGAGAGGGTGGGGGAGTGGCGTGAAACCTGTTTTTCTTCAAATTTTCAGTCGAACTCTGCTCTCTTCTCAATGTTACAGACTGCAGCTTTAAGGTCACTGGCAACACTGAACAATCACAAAATTAAAGTCTCCCTCCACACTTTGGAATCTGAGAGCAAACCACTTAAAACCAGCAATGTAGAAGTAATAAAGTTACTTTCAAAGACTAAATTAAATACTACATCAAATAAATATTTAGGCTCTTATGTGGGTGTCATATAAGGTAGTTGTTATTTTTTTTTACCAGCTCACAACTTTTAAATTTTTTTTATTTTTAGCATCTTGTGTAGCTTGGTAGCTTAGCACTTAAAACTTTTGTGGATATATTCTGTATATAACAGGCACAAATAAAATGCATCAGTCTAAAACTAATGATGTAAAAAAAAAAAAAAAAGATTGATGTCTTCTTTCTTCTTTTACTAATATGAGGAAAGTAGTCACATGACCCATTTAGAGATGGAGCCAATCTTCTTGCACAAAGCATCGATTTGCTGTTGCAGACCTGAAAAATAATCTAATATCTATACTAAATCAAGCTAATACTCATGACGGAAGTTACACTGTGCTATTTAAATAGACTTGCTAAGAAAGACGAAATATGGTTATGCAACTATATAATCTTGTGAGAAGGAAAGGGAAAATATATAAAATTATTATTGGTAAGAAACATATTCTAATGAGAACAGTAATGTTTGGTGAGATCAACATGTTGCTGTTTAGCAACCAAATAGCATAAACAAATATGAATTGCTTTGACCATATGACTAAATTTAATGTTTTCTTAGTTGATACTTCCTTGTGTGATTGGGTGTACTGAAACTGCCCGTTTGCTGCCTTTTAAATAATATACTGTATGTTTGTAGGGCCCTGACCTTATAGACATATTCACATTCAATGGCTGACTATCAGAAAGAAAAATAATCCGATCATTTAGTGAATTCCTTGAAATACTGCTTTTGTTACAAACATATACGATTAGCTGTTAATTAAAAAAGGCAACTGTGACAGTGCCTATCTCTTAACGACCTAAAACACGATTCTTTATTTCTTTGTTCAAAATAAACACATTTCAAGAGCTCGGGGCTCAGCTTTTACATCCCCTGGATACCCTGCCTTTAGCAAACATGCAAAACTCTGCGCTGATTATTTTCTTTGTTGAGTAAGGGAACAAACTATGTAATAAAACATTGATTATATCTATGTGGTCTAGTAATTACTTTTCATGACATCCCCCCCTCAAGAGGTAACAAACAATCTGTGCTGACTGACCAAATTACCAGCGTAATGCTTCCCTCTCCAATTAGTACCTAGAAGGATGATGATGGCACACAGAGTATTTACAATCAAGGCCTGAGAGAAAAGTTGTGTTTTAATCATTTCAAGAGACTTAATGTGGGTGCATCATCTAAAAAAAACAAAAAAAAAAACAGCATGTTTTGAACAATCACCCCTGCAGGTTTCATATGTGTATTATGCCTTATGATGCAGTAGCTATACCTGAAATCAGTTTTCTGGGTGCTTAATTTCCAAAATAAAAACAGCTTTAGGTTAACAGTAGTGCAGCCTCAAGATGTATGACTCAAAAATGACCCAAAAATGATGACATCTGACATAACCTTGCTTCTTTCCAAGCTGCAACTCATGATCCACTATGAGTGCATTTAATGTCCTTGCTTTTATTTAACATTGATCGAGACAAATAAGAATATTTTCATTATTGCTATTATTATTATTCAGTTCAAATCCAAATCAGCTCTCGACATCAAAGCCATGCTTCCCCTGCTGTGTGCATTTCTGAGTAGCTGTTTGACTGTTTAAAAAAAGAAGACCTGACCACACATCATTAAATGTTTGAAAATTAGGAGAAAACAAAACAAAAAAAGCAAGTTTAACAAAATATGCCTTCCTGCAGGATTGTCTGAATTCTGTATAATTACCCTCATTAAGGCAGTGGGCACTGACAGAGAAACCCGCGTTATTTATCACTGGTAAAACTCAGCATTAAAACTTCATCCGCTCGTGTGTTTATCTTTACTCGATCCCTCCCATCACTCTCATCTTTAGTCCCTTATATTCCTGATAAGTACAGAAACACGCAACGACGCGCACCTGCTTCTTTCTCATGCGCTGTAACACATGTAGCCTTGTCCTTTTCTACTTCAAGCCACTTTAACTTCTACCCTGACCGCAAAAAAGCCGCATAAAGTCCCCCATCTAATGAGCGATTTCACCTCTATTATAGATGGATCGCAGGAGGAAAATCCACTGAATCACCACTACAAAAGGACAACTGTCTCTCATCTTGCCCCGAACTGAGAAAGATAACATCCCAATTGAACAGATAAGCCTTCCTTCCTTCCACCTTCAAAGTCTTGCAGCATCCAACATGCTTAGCACACAGAAAATCTATTCCAAGATTTAAAAAATATATATACTCATTTACTATCTCGCAAGAATAAGTGCACCCCTTAAGTCAGTGATGAAGATTTTTCAAAGGCATCCTTTGATCCGTTTTTTTGCCTCTTTATGTCCTAGTGTGCACCAGCTTAAGATTGAAATAAACTAAATAATAAAGCTTTTTTTTTTAAATATCTTACCTGCTATTGAGGCTCAAAGCTGGAAAGAGAAGCAATAAGCAGGTAGCCTGGATGAATTTCATTGCTGTCTCACACTCCCGTTCCTGCTCCCTTCTCAGATGCTTTTTGCCTTTCCCTTGTGTCTCTCTCCTCGCTCTCTAGCTCTCCCACTGGCTGCCTGGGTTTTTTAGCGCACTTTCACATCCTCCCCCCCACCCACACGCGCGCATATACACACCAACACACGCGCAGAGAGGCAGACAGATGCAACACAGTGGCGTGGCAAGAGAGGGAGGATCTCTGGCTTTAAATAACACAGGGACACAGACTGACTTGGAAATGGGAAAGAAAGAGCGGGTGGGGCTAAAAAAAAAAATCAAGGGAAGGAGATGTGGGAGTGATATGATGTCAGCGACCATGCTGCTTCAGCTATCGGTGAAAAGCATTTTTTTTTCTTTTGTTTTGGGTTAGTGCTCAAAACAAATCACCTTCCCATTCATTTTATCCTGCCTCCTATATTTTGATGGGTAGAGATGCAGTCAAAAAAATTAGAAATAAACAGCCACATTCAAAGAAAGGCAGCAGGGATAATATTACAGTAAAAACCCAAGTCCCAATTGAGCTCAGCAAGACGTAATTAGTACTATAATGAAGATTTAGTGTGTAAGATGTGAATAGAGAGTGAAAGAGGAGAACTGGAAAAAGAAGCAATCAAGTACCTTCAATGAAAAGGGAGAATTGTAAATCTAAAAGCATATTAGTTACTTAGTCGGCATGGCTATTAATGTCATTTTGATTTGGAAGTCTTAATGACTTATTGATCTCTTCACTTTCAAGAACCGATCTTAAAGCAAAAACCTACATTATATTTTTTTTTTTCAAAACAAGAATTAGATGTACAGAGTTGAATTAACTGGGGAGTTCCACTAACTCAAGTAGAATCATGATCTATTTAGTATGCATACAGTAGCTTTTTGGTGACAAAGGCTGCACAAATGATTCCCTGTGAGGCTTTCAAACACTGAACCAGCAGTCAACCATGGTAGTGGGATCACCATGCCGGGGTGTGTGTGTGGGGGGTCCGTTTGCCACCAGTGGTAATCATGAATTGCAGGAGGCGAACTGGAAAAAGGCAGAATATGAACTCAGAATTTTCAACCTTACCTAAAAGAGAGAGTTCAAACCACAAAACAGCAGGACAATAACACCTAGAGGAACATAAAATCTGTTGTTGATGTGAATATTCATGCTCAACACCAGCTGATAATTTCATAGTTTAGCTTATATGTAAATTTTATTCCATGAGGGAATTAGAAAAAAATAAGCAAACATAAGATTAAAAATAAAAACTTATAAACTTGTGCATGCTATTTTTTATTTTAAACATCATAAGGTATATCTGTTGTATGATGGCGTTACCATCAAAAGAAACACATACATAACATCCTAAAATTAATAGCATTTAATGCCATTTAGAGCATGGTTTGCACCATTTGTCACTAGTACTACCCTTAACAATAATACTTTTCATTTGTTTGAGAGGTACTTATTCCAACAATTGAAAAAAGATAGACTAAACTTATTTGATGTATTTATTACTAGTTTACAAAAAATGTTGTCTTAATTGACCTTACAAACAGTAATTTTCACTAAAAGCATGCTTGGTATGAGGGATTGCCTTCAAGTCAAGACTGTATGATCTAGTTGAATTTTAAAGTGCCTTGAGATGACCATTGTTGTGAATTGGGGCTATATAAATAAAGTGAATTGAATTGAATTTGCAGTAGCATACTATCATTTCCTGATCATAGTGTTGCTTACATTCAATAAAGTTTGTTGGAATTAATTTATCCATTTTCCAATCAGTCAGGTTTAGGCCCTGATTTTGCTGCATTGGGACATCCTGAAGCTAACAGTTGTAGGTTTGCTGATGAGTTATGGATCCCTGTCCTGCTGAAAGACTTCATTTCTGCTCATGTTTCAGTGCTTGGAAATGTGTTCCAAGTCTCTTACTTTGGTCTACAAGGGAGTTTATGGTAAATTCAATAATTGCAAGACACCCAGGTCTGAATACTTGAATACAAACTGAAATAATCAGTGATACCCAACTGTTCTTTTAAGGTGGTGTTATTTGACCTAATACTACTCCCTTGGTTTAAACCAAATATTGTCGCGGCTCAAAACAGAGGACCCAGTATTCAAAGCAGAAAGACAGTAAGATTACCCAAAAAGCGTTTTTATTTTTTTTTAAACAACAGATTGACAATGAGCAGCTAGGGTGTCCAAGGCAGGAACCTCTGGTTGTCAAGTTCAGACTGTGCCCAGAGGAAGAGGTGAATCCCAACCGAATGGCAATGAATGGTGCCCAGAGAGTTCCGGACACTGAAGCCTTGAAAACTGCAGAACTGGCAGGGGATCAGATCCAAGTAGACAAAGGGAGGCAGGACAATTCAGAGGGCAAAACCAAACCAGTGTTGAGGAGGTTCATAGGTGTCCGGGACACAAGATCAGAGATCCGAAGAGAAAACCAGGTCGTTGTCAGGAAGCAGTTCCTGGCTCAGAAAACTGGCAGAATCCAGCAGGAGTCTGAACAAAGGTCAGGCAAACAGATCAGAACGGGAAAAGGCAGGCTCAGAGGTCCAAGGGCAGAACAGGTCAGGATAAGGCTATCAGAAAACACCACTACTCGCCAGAAGACTCTCACCAAAGACTCCAAAATAGTCTGGCACAGATGAGTGGTTAGAGAGATGGTTAAGTAGAGGAAGGAGCAGGTGGATCAGATGAACGGTAAAGAGAAACTGGGCAGAGTTAAGATAGGTGAATGAAATGAGTAATCCAGCCTGTCATCAGCGCCAAGATCATGACAAATATTCCACTAAGAATCATGATTGAACTTCATTATTTTATTTTTAGTTATTGCTCAAGTTTCTTTGTTTTTAAAATGAACTTTGCTAGCATGTTGTTAGAAAGAAAAACCTTTCAAAAATATTTCACAAGCTCCCTTAAGCCAAGGATTTAATGTCCTTCCTTTTGTTCTTGTTTTGCTCTTTGGCATATTCTGCTCATGGGGTGATCTTAATGGGATATGCACTATTGGGAAGATTGCTATCATGTTATGCAAAAAACTTTTAGCAATGGGTTCCTAAAATGTTTAATCAAAACAAGATCTTGCCAATAATATTTAACTAATGGTGTATGTCCATAGAACTGTGTTGATGCTCACAACACACACCTTCTTCTGACCTTTGCCTTATGAAAAAAATTGTGTTTTTAAGCATGCATATGTTTGTAGGTTAGCACCTTATAAAAATATTCCTGACGTAATGAGATTTTACTGGTTTTTCTTACTTTTTCCCCCATTTTTATCTCAATAAAGCGTTCCAAAGGATAGTGTGTTAAAGTTCTTCAGCACATCAAGTTTTCTTACTTGTATTGCTGTTGATACATCTGGATATTACAAAGCAGAGTATATGCTTTTCATTTCTTACAGTTAACTCTGTTTGATGATGACGGTAGCAAAATCCTTTTCTTTCCCAGTTTTACTCTCTGCAGGCAGCAGTTTAGATTTCAAGGTTAATCTTGTGAACAGTGGCTCAAGAAGAAAAACTGAGTACTGAGAGAATTTTATTTCAAACAATTGAGCACAGGTAGAATATTAAGCAGTTCAAACAAAAGGTGGAGGTCACACACAATAAGCATGATAAATTATTTCTATTACAGATTTAATAGAGTTTAGAGTGTATTGTACCCCTTTAGTAGTCCATTTCCTTGCTGAAAGATTTCTATTCATTTATCTGGTCTAATTAGAAGCTCTTTCACAAAAAGCAATTGGGGCCAGGTTTAAAGAGTCTGCTGGACCTCAGCATGGCTTTGTTATCAACAAGTGTTTCCTTGGAAAAACCTGTATCCTCCTTCTCAGTCAAGTATCATGTCAGCCTGAAACCTGAACCCACATTGCACTCTGCTTCAACCTGTTGAGTATCTTATCAAAGTGAGAAATATTCTCTATCAAATGAGAAATAAGTGTTGCTGTTATGCAAGGTAGCAAATAAAAAAAATGTAAATAAAACATACAGTAGCTATGTTTTATGGTCACATTTTTAGATTTGTCATTCATAAGTGCTACTTTTTATCGAACAAGCAGAATGTTTTATCCCTAAATGTTTTGTTTGTTTTTTTTTGATGGAAAGATGTTTTTACAATCATGCATTTTTATAAAGCATGACTTTATATGTGAAAGCATTAGGTATTCGTTATGTGTTATCTATCTTTGAAGCAAATTTGGTCCAACTTTTCTTTCAACTTAGTTTTAAATATGCCAATTCTACCCCGTTTTCAAATCCCCAAAGTCTATATCAAGCAATTTCATCTGCTTCCCCCTCAGTCATATGAATCTAAAAGCACAATCAAGCTGTGTGTTGCATTACCTAAAAATCCAAAAGTCTCTCTGAACACTGCAATAAAATATTAACTCAGATGTTTCCTCCTGGCTTTTCTCTCAGTCTTTTCTTAGTAATCCAGGTAACCCACAGTCCAAAATATAACCGACAATTAGATAGTGCTGCATGACAAATCTAAAGACAGGGGATATGTTTCAAAATCTTGGTTTTCGAGTAAAATATTTACAATTAACCAAATTTACATCCTATTCCCACCATGGATGCTGCAGTGAAATAAAGCATATCGGACTGAATTTGCTAATCAAACTTTGGACACAAGTTGGTCTAACTGAGATCAAAATATGCTGACTCACTGTTTCTCAGAAAGAATAATGTTGGTGCAGTGATTATCACTACTGTCTCAGGAAACAGAAATGGCTGGACTCCATGTTTACAGTTTCTATTTTATAAATATAGGGAAATAAACTTTAATTAAGAAAGATATTTTTATTCTATATCCAAATGTTGTTCTTTAAGGAGTACACTGTTTCTGCAAATTGTGCTGCCGTTGTTCCTATAAAGCAAAATCTAAGGCACAAATGAGGATAGAGCACAAAAGTTAAACTATCATACAATGACAAAGAGCTAAATTGGATAAAATCCATTGCAAGAGGATAGTTACCACAGTTATTAATTGTTGGGGAATTGCTTAGTAATTCTTAAGGTTATAAGGTGTATGTACTATATGGTTCAATATTAACAGGATGGATAATATCTTGTTTTCCTTTGCAAAAACATAACCAAGGACACATGTTCACTGATAGTAGAATGCGTAAATTATGATAGTCTGCACTGGAAATTATAGATGGTCTGTTTGTGATAAAGTTGCAATTGACCTTTTTTGTTTGTTTGTTTGTTTGTTTGGTTGGTTTTTCCCTCTCTCAAATAATATGCTACCTATTTTCTTTCCCAACAAAACAGGGATAAAAAAATACTCCCGCAAGGTAAGAAATTCAAGGTCTGTTTTGTTTTTCTAAAAAGTTTGAAACCCAAGTGATGTACATAGATACACTGAACATAGAATTTTCCTTGTTTTGGAAACACATAAATAAACTCTTGGCAGGAATTTTTGTGAGTAAGTTGTGAAAAAGATAAAACATTTTTTCATAAAGCAAACAAGGTTGAATGTATTTTTTGGGGGGTTGTGTGTTTGAAAGAATTTCAAGGTACATCTGAAAAAATCTTAAAATACAATACTACCAAGGTCATCTTCCGTTTTGCTAATTTCTGCCTCAAGACTGACAAAATTATTAGAAAAAAACAATAACAAAGAAACGGAAAGTTGAATTCGATGGAGCATAAAAAACTGAATGGATGCTTTAATCAGTCCAATGGAAGAGTGTCCGTCAAAATAGAGGTGACCTTTAAAAATCAAATAATCACGTTTGATGCTTTTATAATATGGGAGTTTCTAAGGGCTTTGCACTGATTCATAAATTTTATGATTTTCTTTTTTATGCTACAAAAGCAAACAGATCAGGTTTCAAGACACATAAAGATTAACCAGAATTTTGATTTATGACATAAAGAACATCAGTTCCTGCCACACAAAAAATGTCACCTTGTTAGCCTCAGGAAATTTAAAGGTTCTTTTGAAATATCTCATTAAAGAATAGATAAATAATCAAAATACTTCCCATCTTGTTTTTGGTCAAAGGCACCAATGAAACTAAAAACAGCTGCTGTCAGCTGATGACATGAGGCTGCAGAAGCAGAACATTCTAAACCTTGTCATTATGGTGGTAAATGCAGAAAAAGAGAGACGACATGCTTATTTAAAAATATAATTGTGGAGTTAGAGCCGTACACCAGGAAAAAGATATTATTTCTGTGCTACTAATCAAACAGCAGTCTCACGCCCAACCTGAGAGCGATGACAGCAGGGGATATACTGCTGTCACAGCCGAGGTAGACGCTACTTCCAGGGAGCAACAGGTCATCCCCTTCGTCCTCTCTAAAAGCATTGCCCTGGACAGCACTGACATAGAGGCATGCCACCCACTGCATAGGAGAAATAACAGTGACAAGCCAGCTATCATGTTAAGGTTTGTTAACTGAAAAGACAAAGACGTGCTGCTCAAACAGGGGAGAAAACAGTAAAAAAAAAACGTTTGCTCAATGAAAATGTCCTGAAACACAACTTAGCCATGGAAGCAAGAGAGCTTAGAAATTAGAAGGACATACCAAACACTTGGACATCAAAAAACGTAATATCAATTAAATCCCGAATAAGGCAGATGTGCAGGGTGTTGCAATACATTGCCGCTGGAACTACGCCACTTTCAAGACACACCCCTCTGGTGTAGGTCATAAAAAAACTAGCTTCCCATATTAGCGTCCTATTTAGCTGGTGTCTCTGTGCCGCTAATGGCTAGATAAAAGAGCTCCCAGCCGAAGGCTACACTACGTAGCAACCAAATCTCTCCGGAAAAGTCTGCGTTTGCTGGACCGAGTCAGACTGCCTTTTTCCTGCGATTCAGACGAAACTGAACGCAGTATTTTTATTCTTCCTGCGATTCAAACCAAGTAAACCCAGTGTATCCTGAATCTTGCTGCAGCAGTGACAGAAAGAGCTAATCCAGCTCTTCTAACCACCAACAAGGCGGCCCTGATCGCTGTTCGTCGAAGGACCGTTAGAAGCCGCTGGACCATGACCACCTGCTACGGAGCAGCATCAAAGAAGTGCTGCTAGAAGCTGCGGCTACGTGTTAACCACAGTAGCTAAACGAAGGATGTCCCATGCTACTATGAATTATAAATTAACCCCCTTGCATACCAACTCTTATGGTTGCATCGGATTGATCCAAATCTCTTTGACTTGCTGTTGGACAAACGGACTGGACCGAAGATGGGCCTGCAGGAAACTGGACCGAGCCGAAGGCCTTCACTCCACTGAACCAAAAACAGTAACTGCATTCCCCCTCCTTTCCATCTGATGCTTAATAAGTGCCCTGCTTGGGTGAACTAAGTAGAATAAATAGTCTTGTTGGTGTTTTTATTTGAAATAAGCTTTCTGATTCAACTGCTGATGGTTTTTAAAGGTTTCACTGAATGCTAATGCTCACTACAAACCGAACGAGTCACGTGTTGCTGAAGCTAACTGCTACATCGTGAGCTAACCCTTTTTGTGTTTCAGTTGGACCCGACCAGCACCAGAACCCCTGGGGCCAGGTAAGCTAACAGGTCTTTCAGCCTCATCATAGTTTAATGCTTTCCTGATTCATTATTCATTTTCACCATAAAACTGAATTTAATTTCACTTTTATTCACATCTATCTGATGCTATTTTAAAGAACTTCAAATGCCTTAAACTTTGAACGTCTCTCAGACTTTGAATGGACTCTTAAATCCTTCTTCCCCATTTTATTCTTTAATTTAGCTTATTTTCAGTAGTGTTTAGTGTTTTGCTTAATTATGAGATATAATACTGTGTGATTGTAGCTAATTAAGGTACCATTGTATTTTAACCCGTGGTCTTTTGTGTTCATTTTACACAGTGAACGATTTATCACTCAAGCTGGATTCACTCAATAAACAGAGACATATTTATTTGGTTGGTGATTAATAACGTTGCTAAGAGCCATAGCCTAAATTACTAAATTGATGGAAGACAACCAGAATTTTTACTAATGAATTCCGGAGTCCAACCTTTTAGATAAGGGGCTAAAATCCTGGTCAGTAAGCAAATTACAGTTATAATCCTTCAACTGAAAATAAATAACCAGTTTTACCCTTGATTTGATAACCTATCAATTAACTAACTTTCAGTTCTAGTTACACCTGAGTATCATAGCTTGACCAAGGAAGTCTCGCTTCCCGCTCTTGTTCGAGGCCCCTTAAAGTCTTTATCTGTCACACAGAGTGCTTGACCAAGCCTCAATACAAGTTGGGAGTAGGAATGCCCATCCATCTATCACTCCATTTTCTGTCACACTTATCACTACTGGGTTGCAAGGGCTGCTGGTGCCTATCTCCAGGTGCCAATGAGCAAGAGGCAGGGTACACCCTCGACCCCCTGTCCATCGCAGGGTAACACAGAGACAAACAGGACAAACAACCATTTACATATAGATACTCACAACTAAGGAACATTTTAGAGAAGCCAGTTAACCTAGCTGCTATGTTTTTGGATTCTAGGAGGAAGCCAGAGTACCCAGGGAGAACCCATGCATGCACAGGGAGAACATGCAAACACATGGACAGATGTGGCACAACATCACACATTGGATACAACTACTTTAGACCTATCATAATTTCAACACAAAAAGCAATGTCTAAATGACCTGGAAAATTATATTGACCCAGAAACAATTTTTTTCCTCTAATACTAAGTGCTGCTACTATGCTAACAGTCAATTGAACCAGGATGTCACTGCTAAAGACAGGAGGTCTTAATGCTACCTGTAAGTGGTATTTGCAGGACTGTTGCGTCTGACACGTAGATATTTAATAACTGGATGGACAGTACAGGGCTCGATGTTAACCATTGCCCGATCGTCCAGGGCGAGTAGTTTTTATTATCGGGAGAGTACAAATTTCATTGCATTTGCCCCGTGATTTTCTGCTAGATGGCGCGATTCAGCTCTTGGGGAGAGAATTCTGCAGAGCAGCAGCTGAATGATGAATTTAATCTATACTATAATACACGCTAGATTAAACAATGATCAGTCAGGGATTAGGAAAATAATAATAATAATTGTATGCGCACAGTGTAAATATTGGCATATCATATGGCAGTCTTCTGTACAGTGGTTATATATTAAACATTTTTAATAAAAAAAATTCTCTTAGACATTGGAGTGGTGCATTTAAATGTTATAAAGCTAAACATGTTAAATTTGTGAGTAGTAGTAGTGTAAGTTTTTAACCATGTTAACACAGTAATGTAGGCTTGATTTCATTATCTGTCGCATGCATATACACACCAGGAACCATTTCAAATAGATTTTTGGAAAATCCACCTTTATCAGCTGAATGTGAATGTGTCATGTGAGATCACAAACCCTTCCTTCAATCTGTAATTTGTCGAACAACAATAAGGATTACAGATTCAAAAGCATTTCTAATTGGGTAACAGGAGTGGGATGGCACGAGCATGCCATGACAAGCACTTATGTTAGGTGAACATGCACAGATTGTGGGGAATAGATAATAAAAAATAGCTATTGGTGACTCAACTGCCACTAATATTGTGTTTTCACTGATTATAAACTTAGCTGCTTACATACAGTACAGTACATGTTACATTTACGAATAAAAATGCATGTTATCTAAAGCCAATCCAGTCATAAGGAAGAATGAATTCCCCATTTGCTACTGTATTTTAATTATTATGCAGAAGTCTAGGTTAACAGTTTTAGTTTAAAAAGGAATACAAAAAGAAAAAAAAAAGAAAAAAACCTACGTTTCTAAAAAGTTTCAAACAGCATTTAAACAGTTTAAGCTGCCCATGCTAATTTTATATCCACTAGTACTTTTTAAGTAATTGGAAAGTGGAAGTGTGAACTCTCACATAAATCCCTTACACGTTCCTGAAATTTATGTGTAGCTTTTATACGGTAAGCAAAATAACAGTAGTGATAAAACACAAAGTTATTACTTGCCTAAATATTGAACTCCCTTCTCTTATCATTAAATGGTGTTAATATCATCATTAATTGACTATAAATCATCGCTTCAAGCATACTATTGCAGTATTGATGCCATGGTTTGATAAATGCTGTGAGATTACTACGGTGAAGATTGATTAATCAAATGTGGAACCAAACCACACAAGCATAATTTGCACCCATAGCAATGCCCTTGCATCAGCTGGTAAATGTATCTCTTTAATGTTGATATGAGTTTTCTGGAATTCAAATAGTCACATTTAATGATTTATGTAGTATTTAAAATATATGTATGTATATATATATATATATATATATATATATATATATATATATATATATATATATATATATATATATATATATATATATATATATATATATATATATATATATATATATTGCTTTTCTTGTTTTTCCTTTTTTTTTTTTATTTGCTTATTCCAGTGCTGATATACATACTAGCAATCATTGTAAGAGGTTTTTCCCTGCCTCGAAGGACTGGACTGTAAACGCCAGCAAAACAACCACCAGCAAAATATTAAGATCTAAAAATAAATAAATAAAAAATTTATATCAGAGCTGCTAAGCTAACTTGTTAAACCGTAAACTAGTGAGAGGGAATACATTAAGCAGAAATATATATATTGCATGTGTGGTTTGGTGGTGCAGTTGAGGACTTTTTTGTCACTCTGACAACACAATGCAGATCCTTTTAAAATCCTGAATAATTAAGAACAAAAGAAACAAATTCAGTTATTGTTGTCCAGCTTTGTTAATTCTAAGCAATTGTTATGTTCCAAGAAAGACCTTCTAAGCAAACACTTGGCTGTAAACGGTGGTGATGCTGCCACTGGAGAGAAGCATTTGTGGGGGATTTTAACTGAGTGTATTGTGAATCTTTGGGCTTGTTAACCACTGAGCTACTTATCTTACATCCCCTAAGTGCTGGCCAAAACTGCCTAAAGACATTTCCTATCAACTATTTACCAATGTATTTAAAAACACACTCCTATAATAAAAAAAAAATGTTTAACTATGACTAATTACTTACTACATTTCAATTGAGTGCTCATTCTGAAACTCTCACTTAGATTAACCAACAGCCTGAAGTCTTGTATTTCAAGCATTGTGAAGAGTGGTGAATAATAGAACAGAATCATGCAGACCTACGTACCTATGAGCATACATCAAATATGTCAAGAGAACTAGTGCATTTGAAGAGATGACTTCATTCCTGCAATAGTTACGCACTATATGACTAAGACAAGTAAAACCTTAATATTGTCTGACACTATAATATTGTTTGTTACCACTGTCTAGATATTTCTTTTTTAGATGTTTAAAAAGCTTTTTTTTTACAGGAAAGAATTAGTCTACTTAAATGTTTGATTTTAAAATGCACATGAGTTTGGGGCAAAAATTATCCTCTTTCATAAAGATAAATAAATCAGATATAGTGTTAGAATCAAATAATGAGTAAATACAGATTAAAATGTGGATCTTGTGTTAAAAACAGGATTCTGCCATAGCAGAATTATTGTGTTAGGAAAACAGAATACCTGAACTTCTCTGAGTTTTACCTCAGCCCTGTTGTATGTTTGTTTCCCTAAAATAAAAGAGTCGTGAGGTCTCACTGCAATATACAGGTGCTGGTCATAAAATTAGAATATCATGAAAAAGTAGATTGATTTCAGTAATTCCATTTAAAAAGTGAAACTTGTATATTATATTCATACATTACATACAAACTCATATATTTCAGATGTTTATTTTGTTTAATTTTGATGATTACAAATGACAACAAATGAAAATCTCAAATTCATCATATCAGAAAATTAGAATATTGTGAAAAGGTTCAAAATTGATGGCCCCTGGTGCCACACTCTAATCAGCTAATTAACTCAAACCACCTGCAAAAGCCTTTAAATGGTCTTTCAGTCTAGTTCTATAGGCTACACAATCATGGGGAAGACTGCTGACTTGACAGTTGTCCAAAAGACGACCATCGACACCTTGCACAAGGAGGGCAAGACACAAAAGGTCATCGCTAAAGAGGCTGGCTGTTCACAGAGCTCAGTGTCCAAGCACATTAATAGAGAGGCGAAGGGAAGGAAAAGATGTGGTCGAAAAAAGTGTACAAGCAAGAGAGATAACCGCACCCTGGAGAGGATTGTGAAACAAAACCCATTCAAAAATGTGGGGGAGATTCACAAAGAGTGGACTGCAGCTGGAGTGAGTGCTTCAAGAACCACCACACACAGACGTATGAAAGACATGGGTTTCTGCTGTCGCATTCCTTGTGTCAAGCCACTCTTGAACCACAGACAGCGTCAGAAGCGTCTTGCCTGGGCTAAAGAGAAACAGGACTGGACTGCTGGTGAGTGGTCCAAAGTCATGTTCTCTGATGAAAGTAAATTTTGCATTTCCTTTGGAAATCAAGGTCCCAGAGTCTGGAGGAAAAGAAGAGAGGCACTTCATCCACGTTGCTTGAAGTCCAGTGTAAAGTTTCCACAGTCAGTGATGGTTTGGGGTGCCATGTCATCTGCTGGTTTTGGTCCATTGTGTTTTCTGAGGTCCAGGGTCAACGCAGCCACATACCAGGAAGTTTTAGAGCACTTCATGCTTCCTGCAGCTGACCAACTTTTTGGAGATGCAGATTTCATTTTCCAACAGGACTTGGCACCTGCACACAGTGCCAAAGCTACCAGTACCTGGTTGAAGGACCATGGTATCCCTGTTCTTAATTGGCCAGCAAACTCTCCTGACCTTAACCCCATAGAAAATCTATGGGGTATTGTGAAGAAGAAGATGCAATACACCAGACCCAACAATTCAGAAGAGCTAAAAGCCACTATTAGAGCAACCTGGGCTATCATAACACCTGAGCAGTGCCACAGACTGATCGACTCCATGCCACGCCGCATTGCTGCAGTAATACAGGCCAAAGGAGGCCCAACTAAATACTGAGTGCTGTACATGCTCATACTTTTGATGTTCATACTTTTCAGTTGGCCAACATTTCTATAAATCCTTTGTTTTTATTGGTCTTCAGTAATATTCTAATTTTCTGATATGATGAATTTGAGATTTTCATTTGTTGTCATTTGTAATCATCAAAATTAAACAAAATAAACATCTGAAATATATGAGTTTGTATGTAATGTATGAATATAATATACAAGTTTCACTTTTTAAATGGAATTACTGAAATCAATCTACTTTTTCATGATATTCTAATTTTATGACCAGCACCTGTAAACTGACCTGTGGTTTGCAGTGGAATTAACACTTATCATAGAAGCCTTTAAAACTCATTGATTGGTTTCTACTGCCACCCTCAGGTTAAGTGGTAAAAGTGCAAGTTATCTAAAGACCCTAATTGGGTTTAAAGATATTTCTTTTTCACCACATTTGTGCAGAAAAATAACTTTTTAATTCATATTTTGAACTAAAATTCATTTTTCTCATAATTAAATATATTAACAAAATTATTTGTCATGTATGGTGATGCTGTTTGCATTTGCTTCTGTTCTGAAAATGCTGAACCATCTTCATTTGGAAGTGGGGCACACTCAAAATCTTACAATGTTCCCTTTGTTACACAGCTGCTACATGACCTGGATAAACAGATGAGACAGAGAGGAGTTTTATAGCATCAAGCTGAGAGCTTATTTGTAAACAATATCCCTACAAATATTAATTATATTATGAATGTAGCTGAGAAATGAATAAATGAAAATGATAAAAAAAGATTGCACAGAAAAGCTTAAATAAATCTAAATAATAACGTACAATAAATAGTGATGTAAAGATATTAGTACATTACAATTAACATCATATCTGTATACTGCCTGTATTGCCTGATTTGATAGATTTATAAAGTGCATTATACAAAAAGCTAAAATATAATATCGATTGATGGCAGCCGGTCATTATAAGCAGCACAACAATTTTTTTCCCCCAGCAGCGTTAGCTTATTTTTTTTTTTTTCTGTATGTAAAATCATGAAATAGACAGAATCACCTGGATAAAGAAAGGTAGTCTTCAGAGAGGATTTTTTCCCCAACCTGATCTCTGTTTGAAATAACTTGCTGTGTAATATCCCAAAAGAATAAACCCCTTAACCCCAAAAGAATCAAATGAAACAATTCATTCAATAAGTTGCATTTGGACATTTACGGTAACAAAAAGCTGTCACAACTGGACACAAATTCTCCACTGCATGGAAAGGTCATAACACCACTTCTTTTAAAATCAAGCTGCCAACAATTTGATGTCCTAGGTTAACAGCAGCAGGCGAGCATAGGTGCAAACATAGCCATAGCTTCAAGCTTAATTTCAGAAGTAAATCTCAATAAAAAAAAAAAATGTATATATATATATATATATATATATATATATATATATATATATATATATATATATATATATATATATATATATATATATATATATATATATATATATATATATATATATATATATATATATATACTTTCTGCTGTTAAAATCTGAAAAACAGTTCTTACTCAGCTGTACAAATGTAAAAATACATAAGGACCAGTGTCCGTTTTTAACCTTTGCAGTGAGAACATTTTGGTTGGTCCTCACAAGCTATTTTTGTAAAGGTTAGGTTTAGGCCAAAAAAATCAGTGGAAGTCAATGGTCTTCCCTAAATATAGCAAAAAGATATGTTGTGTGTGCATTTTTCTATACCTGAAAAAAACAAAACATACACAGATACAGTATTCTTTAATTTTTTTTACTCAAGACAGCAGAGAAGAGTCATTTTTAGTTTCTAACGTTTATTATTCATGATCTTCTATAACTTGGACATTATGGAAAGCATAGAATTGACCAAAGATTCTAGTGGATTGTAATCCAGTAATTAAAAATAATAATTATTAAACTTTATTGATCTCACATTGGAGATATTAAACTCTGGGCTGCCTCATGGGGTGCCCGCAGAGCAAGTAGTAAAAGCAGGCAAAGCCAGTGGCTGTTCAGACAGATCATCACAGTACATGACAAATAAAAGTTAATGATCTAAAAAAAAAAAAAAAAAAAAAACAAGACTTTGCACATCTTTGAGAAAAAAATTTCTTTTTTTTTTTTTTTACACTTCAAAAACCTAGTTTGGGACTGGCTGTTAAGAAAAATCCCATCTCATCAGTAGCGATCCCTAAGACTTATATTTGGTATCACTTATTTTGGAACATTACAATAATTAACTTTCAGATTTACATAGGGATTTTGACATCAGCTTATTTTCATCAGTGTGTTTATAGAAGTTTAAAATTGTTCCAGATAAGTAATTAGTTGCAAAGCAAGCTCTTAACCTCTCTGTTTTTTATAAATATGTACACCAAATAAAATCTAGTTTAGTCCACCTCTTTTTCTTCTCATATCTGCGTCTGTCCGTCTGTCCGTCTGTCCGTCCGTCCAATGTATCCTTAAATTCTTCAGTTAATAAAGTTATCCTTAAAGAAACAGAATTTTACTGGTGAATTCAGATGAAGTTAATCAAAATCCAAATTGTTTGCTGTAATCAAATATCTACTGCTCTGAATGAAACTACCACAGTTTTGACTTGAAATATGTCAGGGATACTTTGAGATTGCCCTTGATGTCCTAACAACATGCCACTGGCTGACCGTGACCGGCCGAATTCGAAAGCATGGCAGATCCCTACCCTGGATGTCTCAAGCTGTCAAACTCTATTTTCCAAGGTGGGTAGGGATATATTTTGAGCAAGTGCCCTGAGGCAGCTGTCGTGTATTCAGCAGGTGTTAGATTTGGATGATGGTTTGTGAGCATTATTGAGCATTTTCTTTACTACAGTATAATGAGGCACAGCAAAAGTATTTTGTGCCAACTAAGAAGAAAGTCAGCAGTCTTGCACTTCCTGTGGAAAAGGCTTTGAGTACAGTTTAAACCATAAATAATGATCTACGCAAGATAAAAACTAGATTTTCTTTTACTTTTCTATAAAAAACTTTATTTGTATGATTAACTTTTAGCAAATAACTAAATCATGTTATAAATTATAATAAATATTACTAAGGTATGAGTTGACCTGATACTAATCTTTTAGTGTCATACCTTATTATTTTCTGCAATTTTTGCCCTTTTTGAAAAATATTCCAAAGCATATTTTATACCCACGTTCTGTTTGTTGGCACACTATAATCATCACCAAAGGACAGAGCTGTAATGATGTCCTTTTAAGCTATGATCACACTGTCAAAGAGACTAATGAGAATTGTTATGTCGCTGATTATTTTGTGCGTATCTAATAAAATACCAGTTACTGGGCAAACAATTTAAAAGGCCTGGCTAATGTTTAAAAAGTTTTTACTAACTGCAGAAAAAACTAATATGTTTAATAATGTCTAAATTATAATTAGTAATAATTCAATTTACTAGGAAAAAGAAAAAAAAAAATTTAAATATGTCATTAGTATGGATAACTTTGGGCCAAGCAATAGAAATTTGTATGATACTTATGTTAATTCTTTTTGGCCTAACTATCCCGAGATTCTTTTTTTTAATTACAAAACCTGTTTGTAAAGGAGCTAATTCTTTATTCCTAAGCAAACATGTTTTCTATCTCAAGGCTTAGGAAAAAAAAAAACTAATTAGGGAACCATCACACCAAAACAGAACAAAAAAGTACCAGTTGAGCATTAAATCAGCTAATTTACTTTTAAAGTTAATTGAACCGTGACATTAAATATTAGAATTCCAGCTACTGCTAACAGCAAAATAACATTTTAAAAAAAGTGTTGATTTAGTTCTGTTTGGTACAATTAATGAATTATGTTTCAAAGCTGTGGAGGCGGTAAGCAGGTTTATATTTAAACAACCAATAAATGACATGCTGAATGTGAACAAAAGGACTGATTTCTACATTCATTAGTACAGATGGTAAACATTTATTGAAGATTAGTCAGTTAAAAATTCCACCCAAACTAAAAAAATAATTATACAGTGTTATTCATTAAATACCTAAGCATCCATCTGGGTAAAAATGCTTCTTAAGAATTAATGATAAGATATATTTCTAAGATGTATTTTTTTTTTATTTCTTTTTTGGTTCCTTAGTAAAATTTTACAGTCCTTCATCATTTCAAGGGAACAGTGAGTTTGTGAGTTTTAACATAGAAAATGTATTACATTTTAAACCTCTCATCAAGCCATGATATGTCAACTAATTATGTCTTATTATTGATTTGCCCCTGTTTGATATTGTATATCAGGCTGAAGGGTGTGAAATATACAGCCTACCACTATGATTTTACTTTTGCCATTAAGTAGGACAAGACTTGTATCTTAATGCGTTCAGATGTCTGTATTGTAGGAGATTAGGCAACATTATTTGTTCATTGCTGCAGCATTTGCATAAATTCTCCAGCACTGACAATTGCTTTGAACAACATATACTATGATGCCAAAACCATTTGCTCACAATACAGATATTTGAATGAAAGCATACCAATCATTTTCATGGCAAAAGATGAATAAATCGCAGCTGGTTCCTCTGGCAGACGTCTCTTCTCTACCCTATTAAAGGATATCAACTCCAAATTCTGGGGCGGGTCATCCCTCTGAAATACTTGCACCTGCTGGACTGGGGAGTATTATAGTGGAATTGCTTTGTTACCTTGTCGGTGTCATGAAGCGGTGTTTGTATAGAGGACCCAAACACAGAGACCAGTAGGCAGAGGTGAATAAAAGCCTGTTTATTCTGGTTCACAGAACCAGGGGCAGGAATCAGAGTCCAACAGAAAAACAGCAAACGAACCTGAACCAAGGAGACATCAGGGGTAACTCAAACTAGAAGCCAGGGAGAGACGAGACAGGGCAGGCAGATAACAGACAGGAAGCAAGACGGGATGTTTGACGAGGATCCAGCAAACAGGAACTGAACAGGGAGGGCTTTTAAAGGAGACAGAGACAGAGAGAGAGCTGACGAGGAAATTGGCAACAGGTGCTTGGCAGGACAGAGAAACAGAGCAAGGGAGGACACAAGAGGGCAGCAGAAGACAACAAATGGATAACTAAGGAAAACAGGAACGATCAGACCAGGACCCCTACAGTCGGTACATTGTAAGGCCAATTTATGTTGAATATACTACACTATGGGAACTTAAAGATAGTTGAAGGGACCAACTGGTCTCCATGAGGTAAAATGTTTTTCCTGGGTTTGGGGTTTGGTTTAGGTCTAAGGTGTGAATTCAGTTTAGGATGGTGGGAAGGAGGTTTAGGAGGTGGGAATGAACTGCAAATAAGTTGATTTAAAGTATATTCATTTTAATGACATTTTTAAAGATGTATAAAAAAGAGTGGCTTTAAAATATAGTCTTAGAGGACTTTTGTTTTTTCTTTGTCCGGACTTGGGTCCAGTTATACATCTGTAATTTTTTTCTTTTTCCATCTGCGTGCTTTGCATGAAGCCCAACGTTGTTTGATTAATATCATTTGTTAAGCTGATATTAATGACAAAAATATTTCACTTTACAATACCCCAAGTGTGTGAACTCGAACACCAAAAAGAGTTTAGTTTTAACCTGAAGTTATAGAGTTACTTGAGGTTCTGCTTGCTAAATAATAATGTTTCATAAGCAAACTCTCCATAATGAAAAAGATAACAAAGGAAAAACAAACAACTTTCCAGAGCAGAAGGAATTTTCTAACTTTTCCCTGAATACCTTTTATGCATCTTCACCATTTGAGTTGAAAGCCCAATCAATGACTAAGACCAAACGATCCAGATGGATCCAGGTCCCAGCAAATGGTACATGACTGCTAATGGTAGGCGGACATGGTAGGCGGATATGCCTCATGGTAATTGCAGCTATGTTCCCAAGACAATCACTTCTCCCTGGCTGTTTCTGTAATTTTTAGAAACACATGTTTTTTCTTGTTTTTGCAGCTGCTTTATAAAAGCAGAGAATAAAAAAAGAAAACAAAAAAATGTTTAGCAGATACTTTATGCTCAAGTAGAGCATGGTACAGTACTGCCCTGTACTTTTAAAGCTCTTTAGCAAATCCAAGGACTTTGATTCACCTCACACTAGAATCAGTCATTCACATACTGAAGCTGCATTGGAGACACAGCTGCCTTCGGTTAGACTGTCAGAAACGGCTACCATACAGGCAGTGCTACTGGACCCAAGGTGAGGTGGGTGAGGTATCTTTCCCAAGGACAAGACGGGGTGGGGGCTTGAATCAGCAAACACAAACATTTTCTGTTCCAGTGAAATGCTCAGAGCACTGATAGCATCATACTAGAGGAATAGTGCACTAATCTACATGTATTGTAAAACAATCAGCATTAAAGATACATTTGTTTATTAAGCTGGTTGTCTGACATAATTAGTTTGGATTTTTAAATCTTTAAATGTAAATGTCCTGCACTTATTCTTTAGAACAAAATTAGTTTATCAACATACACAAATGTGTTTTGCACAATATGAAACATTCAGATTCCGTGCCTGTGTAAATAAATTATAATCTCAGATTGGTGTTACCTCTCTGGGCCACTGAGTAGCAGTCTTTCATAGTTTTTCAGTGAGGAACATTATATGCCTCTATCTCATAGTATTAGTCCATATAAAGAAAAAGACTATACTATAAACACTATAACCAGAAAAAAATATATACATAAATAAAAACTTTGTCTTATTATGCAAGGTACAGAGTACCTTGTCAGAATGTGCAACAACATTCAAGGATTTTTAAAATTTAAAGACAAAGTTAGAACAAAATGCTTTCAAATATAAACAATTATGGAGAATTTTTAGACAACACTTGTTTTAATCAACATCTTGTTTAAAGGGTATGTTAAGGGATACATTTAAAAAACAAAGAAACAAAAAAGGACAACAAATAAACCAAAGAAATACAGGGGTGGAAAATTTAATTTTTTCATGACTGTAAATTACATTCACTTTCACACTGATTACATATAATTATTAGACCTAAAATAATCAGTTTCACAACATCTCATTAAAGATAATTCTCCTTTTCTGCCATAATGGTCCTACTGACAGAGAACAATTTAAAGGAAAATTATTGGCAGAGATAATTCATGTTTGCACATGACTGTGTACAAACATTGTTCCTTTGAGTTCAGTTTTTCTAATCCCAGATTATATGTGCTTGATGAGAAAAGATTTATTCCTCTCCACAGAGCTTTGATAACATACAATCATACAATTTTGAATACATGCTTTATTTATGATTATGATTTATACATTATTTTATGATATAATAATGTTCATTACATTATTGTTTAGTTATATAATAGGTTTATCGCATTGTGCTGTATTGTATAGTATGTAATATATATGAATATGTTTGTGTGTGTGTCTATATAAAACCTGTATACGTGTATTACCTCTATTTGCAGTAATAGTGCACCCTGAAACTTTCCACACAACAATTACATTTGTCCTTACAAGAGGATTTAAATTCTCACTATCAATAACTATTCATTCAATCAATTTTCAATTTGAGGGATCAAGTTAGTCAAAAAAATGATACATTTAGGCAGATATCTTATATTTGGAGAAGATGTTATAACTGCAAGATTTTACTGTTTGTGTTAGATTGTTTCATGCTTTGATAAAAATGCGACAATCATCACTCTCTGCTTGTCTTGAGATTAAGTAAATTAAACCCTGAAAAACATCAGTCGGTATAAACCCTAAGCATCGTATTGCCAGTCATCTCTCTTCCTATTCTGTGGCTGCATTGCTGCCATTCTTTACGCAGCCTTAGTCACCATCTGCCCAAATCTGAACAAAAGAGAATTAGAACTACATTTACCATCTAAACACTGGGTGCCCTATGAGCATTTGCTAAACTGCCTTTGTTGATCTTTTTTTGCCTCTTAAGCAATTGCTTTTTATCAGAGTAAAGAGTATATAGGCACACAGAGTTGGAGTTGTTTCTATTGATTTTACACTTGTGTAAAGATAATGTGAATTTGGGTGTGAAACTTGTTTTATAACTCTTGTTACAAGCAAAATAAATATGTGATTTAAGGAATTCAAAAAGCTAAATCTCAATTCTAAAAAATGTTATACACATTTCATGAGGGGTCATCCACTGAGCTATTGCTGCCAATAACTGTTCTGTGTCTACAGATGATAAACTGGGACCTGTCTTTTCTGTTTAGCACTATCTATTGTCTGGACATAACCATTGCTGTATACTGCAGCAACTGTGTACACTCATTTAATCCAGCAGATAGCACAACTGTTTTAGAGATAATCTGTTTATCTGTGTTTCTTTTAAAGATTAAGCTGGTAAAAAGCTAAAGCAGCTATAAACACTGCCGGATTCTTTAAGCTGAGATATCCTACTGGATGCATGCTTCTTTGTCTTTTTGTGGGGCTGCTCTATTTTTTCAAACCCTATTTGGTCACAGCAGATGGATGCTCACAGCTTCTTCCTGTTAAAAGCATGTTAAAAGCAGTCAGTCGTTTCCACTTTCGTCACATGGTTGCTCAGGTAAGCTGAGTTTTACAAAAAATATCATCTTGATTCAACTGTTATCCAACAAGATAGGCTTCACTAAGCTGATTTTAGCGTAATAATAATAAAACTTAATTTGACTGCAGAGCACTTTAGTTAGTTATTCAAGTATACTAAAAGTGCACTAATTTCATACTTAAAATCAGGCAGTGCACTTACCTATTTTAAACTATATTTCATATACTTAACAATAGTATAGTCAAGTGTAGTTGACTATACTATTGTTTACTTTATTGTTTACTAAACTATATTTTAAGTATACTTTAGTAAACTTAAAAAATGTCCCAATTTAGTTTGAAGAAGTATTACTTTAGTAATACTTCAAGTACACTAAAAGTACATTGCTCAGTATACTTTCTAAACTTATTCTTAAGTATTCTTAATAGAATTTACTTCAAGTATACTACTTTTTGCTGTATGTATTTGAATATTCTTATGCAAACGTAGGTTTTCAGTACAGTTTATTTTTAATTGTTATGAGGATTTTTTGCAGTGGTGGCTGAGGGCTGAAGGGTGAAGCATCCAACCCTGTTGTTTGATGTCGTCTCCCACTTTCTCCACCCTCTTTCTTGTAAGTCCTCCTTCAAAGTAAAGGCAATAGTGTCACATAAAAGTTAAAAGGAGAAATATTATACTTTTTGTTTTCTAATTACGTTATTTATGATTTTGTCTATTACTTTTCTCAGTTTTAAATGTCCATTTACGAAGCTTTTGATTTATGCAGCCATACATGCAGAAGTGTCACTAAGTTCACTATAGAGGGGGGCTAAAGCCTCCATAAAGTGTTCTCGAGCTCAAATAATTTAGCGTTATTTGATCTATTTTTGTTATAACAGACATCTGTTGATGAATTAATCAGAATGTGATCAGAATATGAGTTTGAATGAATAATCGTGTACCCTATCATTATTAACTCCACTATGATTACATGTCTGTCAGTTTCCCTTTATTTCATAGTGTAAGGATCCCCATCAGAAAGGTTATTCCACTTGTTCATAACGAGTCTGTTGGCATCACTTTGAATCCCTTCGACGTTTGTGATCTTGCTTGTTGGTTGCCGCACAGCCCAGCTGATTGCAGCAGCAAGACTTTTATATGAGAAAGATTCAGGTTGGATATACATGTTTTTTTAAAGACATTAAGTGTCTGTCATTACTACTGTCAGTAACAACTGTTTAGTTGGCAGCATAAATTTCCATTTGATAAGTGAACCAAGTTCTCCCCGTTTAACAAATGACTTAAATTTGGAGAGACTCACACACACAAGAAAAGTGGCAATTAGAGCGATTTATTGCTAATTTGTCTTTTTTTTTTGTTCTCTGGCCCCAGCAGAAGACATGGAAGATGTGAATGTGGATGAGATCCTAGGATCATTGTGACATCAGGATTAGATATGTCTTCCCCCAGGATCCAGACACTGATGGTGAAACGGAGGCCAGAGGAGAAGGAAGCCAGAAGGAGCTCGTGAACATGATGGAGGGGGTGTGGGGGTCGAAGCTCAGCTGAGGACCAGGAGAGTCTGTGAAAGGCGAAAATGAAGCAGAACCTCATGTAATGGTTGGCTGATTGGCTGGAGCATGAAGAAGACTTAGGCTCCTACTATAAATCACAGCTACTTTAGCTACTAGTTAGTCTGAAATTATTGTGAAGGTCCTGTTTGTTTATAGAGTCAAGTGTGCATTCTTTTACCATCTTTTCTTTTAATGTCCTGCAGCACTGCACCACTACAGCACTTTTAATTGTATCTTGTATGTTTTTATATGTGTTATGTATTGTTTTTATGGCTTTGCTGTAAAGCACTTTGGGTACCATTTGGTTATTGTAAAGGGCTATACAAATAAATTTGATTTGAGATGATCTTTTGGGAAGGAATATATGCATTTTTTTTTCTTTAAACATTAGCGTTTAAACATTAAACAGGACGTTGGATTGTTATTAGCAGATGATGATAATACACAAACAATCACTTTACCATCACTATTGCTCAGTAGTGATAAGGACAGAGGAGGAGAGATACCTCGCCTGAAAGGTGAGTCTAAAGAAAGTATTCCCAACCTGCAAGACCCTAATAAGAGGGACTGCATAAAAATAATTGATATTTATCCAAGATTCATCTGATATTGCTTCAAAATTCAGCTTTAGGAGATTTATTTATTGTTATTGAATCTTTATTACCTTTAGTGTATAACAACAGTATTAAATAAAAAAGTAATCCAAAAAACTCCCTAATCTAACATTTGGGGTATAGTTCTCTTCGTATATATCGTTCTCTAATCATATATCATGGGATTTAGAATGGAGCATATCCAGTTACATTTTTCACAAAATAATCTGATTTTAAATTACTTTCAAAAGCTGCAAAGAATAAAGAAAGAACAAAAGTCATATTTGTTAAACTATGTCCTTCTCTCTTTCAAGGGTAAAATACTGAAACTATTCCTTTGATAAGCATTATATTGATCTTAATTTTGGTTGAAGGTACACTCTGCAGCTCTTAAAAATTTAGTTTAAAGTATTTCTTTGTGTGACCTGGTGCTCCTGAACCAGCTCTCAGATTCAAAACGGTTTATGACCCCTGGTAGATAGTATTTCACAGGATAGGAACTGTACTCCAGACACGTGTAAAGTTTTGGAACTTGATCCGAATATACGAAACATGAATGTGCACAATATCAAACTTATAAACTACTGTATGAGCTTTTATGTGAGAGGGAAATGATTAGAAAGTGGAAATAGCCAAGAGATGTACAGTATTTGTTGATAGAAATTCACTGTGTTGTGTGAGAGATAGCCATGGGATTAGCCTGCTTCAAAATATTTGAACGGATCAGGCCAGAGGAGATGCTGAGGAACAAAGAGGTTTACTTACTTCCTGTGTTCTTGTATTGTATTAAAAATGTTATGGTTGCTTAAAACATTTTCACAGTAAGGTACATCTGGTAGATTTGTTCAATAACTGGAAAAGCGGCTTTTCAATTTTTTTAGCTGTTTAAAGAATGTTGTGCCAACTGCTCAAGGTGCTTTTATCCTGTGCATCACCAGACAACAAAGCCCTTCTGTCCTTTAAACCTAGTGATGCATCTGCATTCACAGTGAATAAAATCAATCAACATCGATGACAATTTTGTTGTGCAGAGTTACAAATGTAAGTCTGAAAAGATTATCATTCGTATGTGTAATCTGATTCCCTTTAATCAGATTCTAGAGGAATAAGTACATTACCGGTATATCGAGTCCACCTGTGTGTCATTTGATCTAATATTGAATACAGCATTTCTGTAAAAGCTGCAGAAATTTGTTACAGAACAATACAGAACAAATATTTTTTTGTTTACTAATATTATGTAGAAGTGACAAGGGTATAAATACTTACTCAAGCCACTTTGGTTATTTTAGATTTGGAGGGCAAACTTTTGTTAGGACAAAAAAAACCCCAAAAAAAACAGAATACACAGTATTATTTTTCAGTAAGGATGGTTTTAGTGAGTTAAACATAACATTCTTTTAAATTACTGACCATGGTTCTTTTAGTGTCCACCATCTCTAATGAGCAGTTTCCACTTGCATCTTGTTTTTTTTTTTTTTTATAAACCATCTGGTGGGTAAAGTTTTTCCTCAGCTGAAAGCAATAAACACATTAGTGAATGTGAGTAAAGCACTGCACATATATTTAGATTTTATTATTTTTTATTTTTTGGTTGGCAGCTAAGGGCTTACAGTGGTCATACTCATGGAAATGAAAAAGGCTGAAAAAGACAAATTCCAACTTGCTTTCATTAAAGCATCAAAAGAACGCTTTGATGTTTTAAGGCTCTTTCTTCCAGTCAATATTAAACATAAACAGAACCTATGCTCTATGTGTGGATTTATTTAATATACATATTTTTAAGGTATACCCTTTTGCATAATATTTAGTTTTTAGCATTTGAAGAAATAATATACATACTGCATACTAAATAACTCACATGCTACAGTTTCGTACATATTAAACTGCTGTTGTTTTTTAAGTCTTTCTTTAGAATAAGTTTTTAATAATTTTATTAAACATGATCTTTAAATAAATAATAATTTAATTATATATTTATAATTTATAATTACATTATATATATATATATTCTACAAAAAACAGTTTATATATATATATATATATATATATATATATATATATATATATATATATATATATATATATATATATATATATATATATATATATATATATATATATATAATGTTTTATACTATTACTATTCATACTGTACCGAAATTATTTACAAATTTAAATGTTGCCATTTTATTCATTTATGTATCTATCTATCTATCTATCTATCTATCTATCTATCTATCTATCTATCTATCTATCTATCTATCTATCTATCTATCTATCTATCTATCTATCTATCTATCTATCAATTAGGGATGGGACGATTTATGAAAACCGTCAGAACCGTTCGGTTCAACTGTCTCGGTTTGCGTGTGTTTCGTTCTGTTCATGCGCTGCTCCTTTTTCTCATTGGCGAAGCGTTTACACTCCCGAGCAGAAGGTGGCGGTACTGCCACCAAAGCCAACCACCAGTAGTAAACAAGAAGAAGAAGAAGAAGCGAAGCAGCTTAGCCGGGTGTAGCAGGGAAAAAAATCAGTTGTTGTGGAGAATTGTGTCGGAATGGCGAGTGGGAAAGAACAGGAGTTGGAAGACGCGCCAGCAGCACTTTATAGGTCTGCTGTATGGGACCGCTTTGCATTTAGAGTGACCTACGATGACGGCAGAAAGAAAGTTGGGGATAAAAGTGCAACAGCGTGCGAGCATTGTGCAACACGTTTTGTTTATGCTAACAGCAACATGACCAACATGTCATGCTAACCCCGAATTCCCACATACTCCGTCAGCAACCCCCGCTCCGCCCCGCTGCGCTCCAGACCCGCTGCTCAGAGCAAAGCATACAGCCTCCACCGTGGCTTCGTCCGCTCCCCTCTGAGTTCCTTGGAGATGGTAGAGAGCATTCGCGAGATGATTAAATTCAAAGCAGCAAAACATACGGAAATGATCCAGGGTTTCCACGGATCATTTAAAATAATTACAATCCATTATTTTTGGGGGGATTTTTTCATTAATTCCATAAATTTTTATGGGATTTCGGTGTAACAATCAACATGTATCGAACCGAACCGAAAACCGTGACCAGAAACCGTGAATCGAACCGAACCGTGGATTTTGTGAATCGTTCCACCCCTACAATCTATCTATCTATCTATCTATCTATCTATCTATCTATCTATCTATCTATCTATCTATACAGTATACATACACATACATGTACAGGGAGGGAGAGAGAAAGATATTCTTGTGTCTTAATTACAAAAAAAAAAAAAAATCTAGCTTATGGTTCTGGGATGCATATCCAGGCACTAGAAATGGGTTTCGAGTCACATGGTTCTGCAAGGATGGAAATTCATAGTGCATTTGAATGTAAATGCCATGTCATGAATTCACTATTCAATCATTTTTTAAGTGTCCATAGTCGGTGCTGTACCATTGGGTACTTAAAAAAATTTGATTTACTTCACCCTTCTCCTTGTCTGGTTTGATTTTTTTCCCTCAAACATCATCTTAATTCCTTCAACACCACCTTTCAGCCAGCTTTATTTCTTACATGGGGAATAAGTCATTGCTTTTAGATTAGCTTGTAGTTGCTGAAATGAGCCATACGTTTATTTTATGTTGTATGGGTGCAGAGTGTGTTGTTTTTTTCCTCCTGTCTAAACTCTCTTCCGTCTTGTATGTTTTATGTTTAGCACAGTTATGTCACCATTGGCTGTCCCTTGCTTCACATGCTGCTGTTTGTCAAACAGAAAAATAGACTTTCCTATTGACAGTACCTGCTATCCATTTTTAAAGACTAATTGAAAATGGATCACTTCAACTGCAAAATATGAAAGTAAATGTGCACTTCACTTTAATTCACACTTATAAATCCTCTTTTTTATTTTCATCACCCAAAAACCTGCAGAGCTCTAACATTTAAAACGATTTAACACCAATAGTTGTATCAGGGACATTGGGAATTCAGTGTTGCATTCAAGGACAGTTAAACCCTATTTGAACCACCAGTAGTGCTTTTAACTGAAAAACAACATTTGTACTAACAGGTGATATGGAGTGATCTTATATAGCATATGGTTTGTTACTTTGGAATACTTTTTTACCCATCATTTCGTGACCAAGAGCCCTCCTCCCCTCAGGTAAATTATCACCTTCTAATCTCCTGTAAACACTTCCTGACTGTGAGGCCTTCTTGGCACTGCCACTGTCTGGATGTGCCAGCTTCTCATATTTATTACCAGTGTTAAACCTGAGCTCCTCTTCCCCCAAACTTCGCTCCTTGCAGCAAAGCTGAGTTTATGTGATTATTACCTCTCCTTCCTGGTGCATGTCAATTATCCTCTGGCAACAAATCTTAAAAACAGAAAATCAATCTATCCTTTTTCCAAGACTGTCTTCGTTTGCCTGTTATTTGCAGCCACAATATTATTCATCAGAAAATTTGCTTAATTTACTCCAAAGAAATTCAAACCTGTACTTCTTTCTGCTTGATTATGACTTTGTTGTTTTTTATTATAAATTCCTTTTTTCCGATGCGTGGACTTCTGGCATATGATTGTAAGGATTTGCATATCCATATGCATTATAAAAGCACATACACACCTTTGTGAGGAATGTGAACTGGTAGGCAATGGATTTTGTTTGATGGATCCCTGATCTTTCCTATACCAGCTGAAATCTAAGTAAAACACCCAAAGCAGACTTTCAGTTGGAAAAGTAAGCAGAACAAAGATCTCCTTTGCAATCAGAGAACATTTCTCTTCTGCTCTTTTCAGCTTCCAGTGCTCTGTGTCTCCTATTCTCCCAGTCCTCTCATTTTCCCAGTGCACTGCAGCTCCTCCCTCCACCTCTCATCAGCTGCCCTCCCTCTTCCTCTCTTTTCTCTGCTAGGTGCAGCATGTATGTGAGCGTGTGTGAGCAAGCAGAGCCGCCTGTGTGTTTACATGTCAGCCTATCAGTACTGCCGGATTTAGCGCATCTGGAGAGGACGAAGGCATTTCTCAACTGCCCCTTAGACGATTCTCATCTCTGCGTATACTCCTCTTACCCATCTTAGTCTAGCCTGAATCCTTGCATCCCAGACTCCATGCATTTGGAGGCATTTTGAATTTCCTTGGCAACATGGAGCTGCCTGAATTAGAATTCTCTGCATGACAGTCCTGGTAAGTACTCTGTCTCTTTGGTGGGCTTTGAGCACTGAGTCACTGGATCAGATTTATTATGGTGCAGTGGTGGGGCCAAGGGATCGGCAAGAATCAAATTATTGCGAGGAATAAAACTGTGTACCCTAGGCAAATGGAGGGGATGTAAAGAAGGATACTTATCCTCAGATGAGAGCTCCGGGTCTTATTTGTGCTTTGTCATTCAGAGAGGCTTCATCTTACTCCTCTGCCCTGAAATTCTAAAAAGGATGGGTGCACATGATTAAAATGTGCTGTGCATATATATAACCTACTTTTTAATGTTTATGAAAGTACATGTGCTCTGTAGTTATATAGTATATTTGTGTGGATCTGTAGAAAATATTCCTACTGGTGCAAATTAGAGAGCAAAAGTGTTGCTTGTATGCCCCCCATCCCTAGTGTTTTTGCCAGTGTGGTTTGCTGTTCCTTCCTGATCTGCTAATTAACATTCATGTTTTTTTTTCTCTCTCTCTAAATTGTAATAAAGTCATCAGTACTGACACACATTCTCATAAAACACTCACTGCTGGCCATTTCCTGTGGCAAGCGGGGATGCTGTTGCAGGTGTTTGATTTGCCACAGGTTAGACAGATGGATGGCAGTAGTGTTGATGGCGAGGGTGGGCATGGGGGATGGGTTTTGGTGGTGGGATGACTTTGTTTGATTATTTATGGAGGCCAAATGAATAATATCTCATAGCTCCTTTTTTTATTGCTTCGCCATGATAATGGTTGATACACTTCAGCAGGCGAACGGCAATGAAGGGACTGTTCCCCTCTCTCTTTAAGCAGTGCAGCAACATCCACTGCAAGTAAAAGACCCCCAACAGTCTCTGAGGAAAGGGACTGTTGTATAAATCAAGAATTTATGAACTATGCAGAAGCATTTAATTAGGATCCACTTGTCAGTTTATGACGACTGACTGGATTCTCTTTCCTGAGTTATTATTCATGCATGTCATTGTGTCTGAGCATCCACAGCTTCAAATTAATCAAACGAAGTTCTGTGACCTGAAATTGGAAATCTATGTTTATGACATTGAATTTCCAAATATAGCTGAAGAATAACTGAGTAATTGAAACTGTCACTGTTGCTGGGTAAATTGATTTTGAGAACTTTTAAATCATTCTTTGTGAGATTATAAACAGCAAAGAATCAGTCTGAGTATCTTTGCATGGTCTCAGGCTCTTAATATGCTAGTCTCGATGTCAAATTGTAACTCTTTTTTTTTGTTGCCTTTCAGCTTTAACAAAACTCTTTATCCGACCCGGTACGTAAATTGAAGGTTACATCATTAAAAATGTTAACACTTTATTTAAATTTTGTTGTACATTTTTAAAATAAATGTCAAATTTTTTTTATTTTACTTTGTCTTATATGCAAACCTCCAAAGACTGTCAAGAAAACAAACAAAAAAACACAATATAGCTTAATGCAACTAGTAAGATAAAGATCAGGCAAATATTTAGTGTTTCCTTCATTCCTGACATTGTCTTCTTTTCCTTAGCATAGAAATTTCAATTAACTATCGTTTATCCTAGCTGGTGGAAGCCTGAGAAGTTATCAGATTAATTCGGGCTGTTTAATTTCGTCCTGCTCAACATACCAGATGAAAAATCTGGAAAAAAATATTTAAGGGGGTATTTTTTTATTATTTTTTTAAAGCAGCAGAGCAAACAGAAGTAAATATAAGAATCTGTGTGGTCCTGGTAAAATCTTTTTTTAATTTGGAGCCACCTTTGCTTGTTAGCTTTGCTAGTCAGATACATTTGATCGATAGCAGAAGGGACAAACAACAACAAGGTAAACCTGCAGAAAGCCAGTTTAAAAGCTCAATCAAAATGTTTTCCGATATAGGCTATAATGTGTAAAGTTTTGGGAAGTGTTATTAATTGGTTGATATCTTAGATATTTGCTGAGAAGCAAAAAGAATACAATTGAAGCAGCTTTTTTGTAGCTCCCTTATATCTAAAATATGACAATATAGCTAAAAAAGGGAAAGAATGGCAATTTTCTTTATGTAAAAAGAAAAGCAAGCATCTTTACTGCCTACAGCAGACTCCACTGCCATTTTACCTGTTTTTTTAACTAAAGCATTAAATAATATAAGGAAAATTAATTTTTGATGACGTTTGATCATTGTATAAAGAAAAAAAAAAGACATTTCTTCATTGAACATGACAATAAAGGTTTCTTTTCTTTGGGTTAATCTGCCACATTTGCCTATTAAACCCATTGAATATTGGGAACCATATGAAAATGATCAGTCTTCCCTGCTTTGACATATTGGAGATAAACAAAATAATTACTAATAATCTGCTTTCATAAAGTTTAAACAACAAGGTTTACGTTATTTAAAGATTGGTTTGAACTGATTACAGCTAGCCTTCTTTAAGCCAATCCATTAATCTACAAATACCTTTAAGTGTTCTTTAGCACTATGTAGTAAATGTGCATTTACTATTTTTACTATATGCAACAATACAAATGTACCTAACATAACTAATGTGAGACATTTAAATAAAATGACACTTTAAGCTTTATTTGCAATAAAAAAAAATCTTGAATTACTACAATAGTTTTCTCACACACACACTTTGATTTCCCCTTTTTTATGTTATCTCTGTTATCTCTTGTGAGTTTTCACCTATTAGTGCTGCTATAGATGATTCTGGCAATATTTACCTTGAAAGCTCAATCAGCTTTCCATAGATTTGAAGTAGTTTACACTCAGTCAGCCCTCTATAGATGTAAAGTACTTTACACTCAATCAGCCCTCTATAGATGTGAAGTACTTTGCTGATGTCATGATTATGCATCATAACAGATATGAGAAGATCAATAAAAGGACTAGCACAAATCGTCCCAGCAGCAAGTAAAGCAGTAGAGACACAATATTAGACAAAAAAGAATAGATGAAATTTATAAGGGGTTCGCAAATGTAGGGCCATCAAATCATTATGAATCCAATGGGACGTTATCACTCTGAAGCTTACCTCTACTTAAATCTTTACTTCGAAAGAGCTGTACAGAATTGAAATAATCGAAAATGATTTAAACGAAATGAGGGACAGCTTTGATTCTCTTAACCTTGTAATAATTCCTTTTCAAGTATATTGGTCAGAGACCCCATTTGCAGTAACTGCCACTTGATAAACAGAAAACAACTGCACTGAATAATATGAAAATCGGATTTAGACCATAAAATCTGAATTAAATTGTTCTGTATGTTATTGGAACTGATTACTATGGCTCTGAGTGTATTACAATAACCCAACTGCACTAGAAATACATTTGTGCTTGAAAGTTTGCATACTGTACATTTCCTCCCATTAAAGAAATGGATAAATTCATAATAGTAATTCAATTGGGGGAGTGTTGGCCTAGTGGTTAGGGCATTGTGCTTGGAATCCAGATGTTCTGAGTTCAAGCCTCACACCCAGAGACTCCCTCTCTGGCTCCCTGAGCAAAAGACCCCTAACTCCACACTGCTCCCCGGGCACTGCACAATGGCACCCCACTGCTCCCCAAGGGGATGGGTTAAATGCAGAGAGTTCATTTTATTGCTCTGTACTTGTGACAGTGTAATGATAATAACTGCTGAAAAAAAATTAGCTGCGCAAAACGAAAAAAAACAAAAAAATTATAATTAGATTAAAGATTGTTATAAAAAAAACTGTCCTACTGTAGGCTCTACTGTATATATGGTGTAGTGAGGTGCATTTAATGTAGCATACTTGAGAAAAAAACGTACATTAATCCTTATTCAACCCCTCTCATCTTCTACTCTGAGAGCTTTCATTGATTAAAATCTTGTTGCATTCACACTTGATAGGTAAAAAAAAACCGTGGCTGTATTCTTAAATCTAAATTAAGTGAAATTGTTTTTTAATACATTTTAAAATAGAATATCATATAATGTAGTGTTCAGAACAAAGCAATCTTTCATTAAATATGTCAGCACTGACAGTCTTGTCCTCTTGGAAAGGAACTTTACAATTATTTAATATAAAGCATTTATTAGGCGTCATTATCTTGGCATTTAAAAACAACAACAACAAAAAAAAATTATAATAGAAATGTATTAAGAGATATATATCAAAACACACGGTACACCTTAGGTAAATCACAAATCTTTCATAGGACAAAATAGAAATACATAGTAAAAACAAACATGCACACATTCCTATCTAAGGGGACTATAGAAAGAGACTTTGCGACCTAACAGCTTGGGCTGTGGGAGGAGCATCTGGAGGTATCTAGAAAGTCAGGTTGGGTTTAGCAATGCATTAATGGGATCCTGTGGGTTGGATGTGTGGTGGATCTATGTGTATCAGACTTGCTACCAATAGATGCAATCAGTTCCAATCCTACTGGTATCAAGAGGGTATGAAGGCATAGTGAAGAGATTAGACCCTATGTTGTGTTCTTCATGGCAATTTTAAGCCTTTGTGTGCAGCCAAATGCCATGTGAGAAAAGGAAGGACTGATGAGATGTGATTTTTTTATGTGTGTGTTTGTGTGTGGGGGGGGGGGGGGGGCAAGATTGATCTGAAAAAGCAGAATATACTATTGTAGGAGGAGCAGTGTTAGTCAATTTACCAGCCAGTGTCCATGATGGTATGGCTGCTCTAAATATCTAATCAATTTCATTTAATTTGTTAATATTGAATGCAATGGCAATAAGGTTATCATTCTGAACATACTATAGCAGAGATATATAAAATAGTTACACATAGGCAAAGCATTGCAGCAATTTGTTTCCCTAAGTTAAATAGTTTTCATGCTAGTAAGTTACTGACACAGTATCAAAAATAAATATTAGTCCTCACTTATAATTATATATTTAAGAACTAAATGTTATAGTAGAAGACAGGATAGGCCTACATCATGTATGATTGTAGCTTATAGGTGTTGACATTTCAGAAAATGTATGTACAAAATAAAAGGGAGAAAAATATACCTTTTTTTCTTTACTTCTGTTTCATCCTTTCTTGTTTTGCTTTTCATTTTTATATTAAGTTCTAATTATAGGCCATTTTATTTACAGCTATAACCAGGCCACTTCTGCACATAACAGTTCATTTGTGATGGCCCAGAAATAAGAAATGGGTGAACCAGCCGGAAAACATCTGGGATGTTGCTATTAAAACATTTTCCCTAACAAGATCTATCTTGGATGCAGCAAGGAAATTATGGAGCATGATTGCAGTAAAGTCTTCCAGACTATAAATGTTTATGCACCATTTGCTGGATGGAGAGGTGAGAGTCAGAGACAAACCTGTCACAGGTTACTGAAGTTTACGTTCTACAAATATTTTCAGAAGCACATAATGGTGCTGATGCTCTGCAGCAACCATCTTCATTTAAATTGGATAGGAACAGTTTTATGCAAAACACGAGACAGTCAGAGGCGACAGTAGTAGAATTGAGAACTCAGGGTGCTCATCTTTTTGCACTGAGGTGGCTTTGAACCCTCCACAACAGAGCATATAATTATCGAAACTTGTATTGAGCAAAGTTACATTTTTGTAGAGTCTGTTCTTGTTTGTAATCTTTTATCTTAACCTTCTGCAGTGACTTAATTTGCTTACTCCACCAAGGTGCTAATGTTCTCGGTAGCATGGGTTTGGTGGTTAGCAAGATTTCAGAGGCAGTACTGTGTATAGTGCTATGATAAATTTTACCACAGGTGTGTCTTAAAGTGCTTTCACGCTGCTTAAGAATGTGGCGAACGGAGCAATTGATATCTTGATAAAAAGACTCTTAAAGGAAAAAATTAGTGGTCAAGGATGTCAAGGACGCATTTTGAGCAATGCGTATGGAAAAAATTGGGCATTTACATTTTTGTGAACAGCGACTGGCAGAATTGGGTAACAGGGTTCACAGGAGAGGAGGATTTTTTTCTGTTTAAAACTCACTAGAGGTTGGTGTATAACTCCTAAAAATTGGTTCTGGACAGATGTAAGTAGCGCTTAAAGCAAACATTCAGAGGCAGCTCCTGAAGCAGGTGGTGGTACTAGCAGAAATAGTAGTAAACTTAGTGGACCCAGGGATGCCAGTGCAGTTGTTCAGCTTTCTACATTACATAGAGCACTCAATTGGTAAAATTAAAGTCTGCCATGCTGAGTTGAACAGTCAAGAAGAAGCAGCAAGTTGAGGAACACTTGTCCGACACTTTATAGCATTGTTTGTATAAATGTTTGCAAGAGAGAGGTGAAATGTGATGCTGCATTCAGAGAGAACAACAAAGAAAATTGTGTCAAGATTTAGTTGTGTCAAGATTTAGTGTGAATCTTCCACCAAGCCTAGAAACATATATAATTTTGGTGATGATCCGGACCACAGTCTGGATTTACACATTTTTAAAGGATTCCTTAACATTATGTGGATTTTTTTTAAAGTGCAAACTCCACCAATGCATCCCCAGGGGCTTCCAGAGCAGTAGAACAAAGCAATTCGGATATTCATCCAACTTAGTGTTAGTCATCCATAAAATGTATTTTTTAACATTTAAACCATATAAACTAAAAAAAAATATGGGTTGCTCTTTATAATTCAGTTTTGACATCTTCATATGAGATTTATTTTGTCTTGCTATAGTGCTACAGTGCTATCACAGTGGCTATTGGCAGACGAGCTGCCTTGGAGCTCGTCTGCCTGGCTGTGTGTTTCCTGGACGGGGCCGCCTTTTACAGCTGCTTTTTGTATCTCTGCTTCTGTCTCCTTGAACCCCAGTCGGCCTCGGCAGATGGCCGCTCACACTGAGCCTGGTTCTGCTGGAGGTTTCTTCCTGTTAAAAGGGAGTTTTTCCTCTCCACTGTCGCTGCAAGCATGCTTAGTGTGAGGGATTGTATTTGAGTCAATGAGTCAATGCAATCAACTGGTTTTCCTTAGATAGAAAACTTTGTATCAATTTGACTGTATGATCTGGTTGAACTGTAAAGTGCCTTGAGATGACATGTGTTGTGAATTTGGCGCTATATAAATAAACTGAATTGAAATTGAATTGAATATTGCAACTACATAAATACTGCATAAATAGAATTATAATCTTAACACCAGAGTAGTGGATGCTTTGTAAATTAAATTATGAGGATTTGATGGATCCGAGGTGCACTGATATAAAGTGAGTTTGACTTAACTGCTTTGAATAGTCCTTTGGCAACAGCAATGGATGCCTTTTGTTTGTTTTGTTCTTTTCCCCTCACATGACATTAACACCCTGGTATCAGCCAGAATACTTTCCAAGGCTGATATACATAATTCAAAGATTTAGATAATACAAAGCCCCAATCCTAGAATTTGATGGTTAAACTTCTGAAGTAATCTTAATGTCCCATATTTTGCATGGGTTGAGAATGTAAATATTTCATGAACAGATACCATGTTATATTTTGAAAAGTATCTTAGGCTTTTGTCTAGTTTTGCTTCAGCTTACAGTTTTTATTTTATCTTTGACAAAATTTTTAAAACGTACAGTTGTCAGAATGGAAAGCTTTAAAAGCAGTCTTTCACAAATATCACCTTCCAATCTTCCTCCACCTTCAAACCATTTCAATAGAAATCATAATTGAAAATATAGAATCCATCTTGTCTCAATACAACAATCTTAATACAAATGACAAGACAGACAGACAGACAGACAGACAGACAGACAGACAGACAGACAGACAGATAGATAGATAGATAGATAGATAGATAGATAGAATAGGAATCACTACAATATTAGTTGCTCTGAGTGGTTTTTAATTGGCATCCATTGGCTTTCGACCATGACAAGCTGTTGGCATTCCAGGACATAAGGACTCTATTAAGTCGATGCATTAATGTCGCCATGTGCCTTTCGGATAGTTCTCTGGGGTACTACTTGCAGGTGGCAGATATGTTGATTATATCTGCTTATTGCGCTCTATGCTGGAATTTTGTTTAGGCTGAAAAAGCTCTGCCAAGGCACTTTAAGAGGGGGCTGCATGGTGACACAGTGGGTAGCACTGTTGCCTAGCAGCAATAAGGTTCTGGGTTCGATTCCTGGCCTGGTGACCTGTCCAGGGGATACCCCGCCTCTGGTCAATAGACTGCAGGAGATAGGCACCGGCCGCACCGATTACCTGAAAAGGACTAAGCGGGAGAAAATGGATGGATGGAAGATACTTTAAGGATGGTTGCTTGTT
Organism: Cyprinodon diabolis; assembly: GCA_030533445.1. NCBI lineage: Eukaryota > Metazoa > Chordata > Actinopteri > Cyprinodontiformes > Cyprinodontidae > Cyprinodon > Cyprinodon diabolis. The sequence continues at coordinate 39,541,588 of CM060065.1, read as the reverse complement.
GTAAATAGCCTTACTTTATCATGGTAAAATAGTTTTGGGTCTTTTTTGCATAGGAACATAACGTGACTATATCCCTTGCAAAAAAAAGTTGAAAAAAGTTGTCAATTTACTAAGCTGTCACTAGAAATGAGAGTGCTAAGCTATAGACCATATTGGATAATTGACATTCAAGGTAAATAACATCTTGTTAAAGTTTTAGGTCCAACTGAGAAGATCAAAAAGGATTTGTTAGGTGTCAATAGCCATATGCTGTAAAGTGGATACTCTGATGCTCAATATGATGCATAATATTTACAATCAGGATCATCCTTAATGGTCAAATGTTTTTGCACAAACAAAGAATTTGTCTCTGCAAAACGAGACAACTATTCAAAAGAACGCTTAGCAAGATCAAATGGACAAGATAAACAGCAATAAGTTAGATAAAGCATTGTGTAGTTTAATCCATTATAAGATATCCAGCTAAACAGCACAGAAGGTGATAACAAGTGGCTTTTACAAGCATTTAGATTTTGCTTTCAGGAACCAAACCTTTACTAGAATCCTATATTAAACACTTGTCTTTAGTTCCTCTGTTCACGGATGCACCCTGGCAGAAATGCTGCAGTGGCAAACAAAAAAATTAAATGTTACACCTGGTTTTTCATTTATGTTTAAATCTTAAATCTGTCCTTGTCAACTGTAAACCATTTTATTATGTTATGATAATCCTAGCTTGCAAGGAGTAAGGAAACAGTTTGTGACTTTTTTTTATTTAAAAAATTAGGTATATAATAAGTATAACAATACTCTTGCCAAGTAAAACTGAGCCACTCAGCTTTTGTTGTGTTACATACAAATTCTTGTAGATACTAAAGCATTAGTATTCACACTGAGCTGTAGGTTTTCAGGTGACCATAAAGATAAATGACCTTAAAAAAGACATGAGGAATAACTGTTCTTCTGGACCTAAACTTCACAAACCTTTATGAAAAGTGTTAGAGAAAAAATTTTTTACTTTTACAAAAGTGGCTCAAACTATAGTGACTTGATATACTCTGCTCAAAACAACAAAGGTGAAACTCAAATAACATCCTAGAGATGAATGAATGAAATATTCTCAATGAATACTTCGTTCTATACAAAGCTGAATGTGCTGACAACAAAATCAGACAAAAATCCTGAACAGAAGAATCCAAATCACATTTATTAACTAATTAACTTGATTAAAAATAACTAACACCCAAATACTCATTAATTAAAAGTAGAAAATGTAGTTGTTTGATTGGCAATGACAGTCTCACAGGAGAAACAGACTGAAGACTGAATGCTGCTGGAAGAATGAACTTCTGTGTTCAGCTAACTATAAAGGATCTCAAGGAGTCAAGACAATTTAGAATAAAAGTTTTTCCAGGATATAAGTTATGAATAGACAGTATGCAGTCCATTTTCTTTGCACCAATCAATCCATGACATCAACTAAAATAATTTCAACAGAAAGTCCACATCTTTGAAGGATTATTCTTTATATAAATAATGTTATTAACTTAAAAATAATGACATGTGTATAACAAAAAACTTTACTTTGAAAATACTGCACTCATTGCTGTTTTCTGATTTTTGAAATATGAGGGCTGCCATAGTGTCTGTGCTGCTCAATAGTGAGCAATGAATGAAGAATCAAGTAATGAACCTTTAGGCAAAGCATTGGGTAGGAAGGCTTTTTGAGGCTTCATTTGGCCATCACTACCACCAACATTTAAAAGTGACCAAAACATCAGCTAGAAAGCATATGTGCTGAGAAGTGGTCTGTGGTCCCCACCTACTGAACCACCCCTTTATTAAGTGTGACTTGCTAATTGCCAACAATTTCCACGTTTTCTTTTCTATTTGCACATCAGCATGTGAAACTGATTGTCAATCAGTGTTGCTTCATAAGAGGAGTTTTATTTGACAGCAGTTTTATTTGACTGATGTTATATTGTGTTATTTACGTGTTCTCTTTATTTTTTTATCACTGTATTTGTACTGAAGTAGATAAATAGTTGTCAGCCAAGAAATAACTATTTACTGAGAACTTAAGTAGTATTGTTGGATTTAATTCATTTGTCTGGACAAAGTGCTAGTTCTTAAACATCGAATAATAGAATTAAAATGTGTAAAGAGCAAATGTATCATTGTGAAGTAATGGATTTAGGCATTGCCCTGTGATGGAAAGATGACCTGTCCAGAGAGTACCTCGCCCGTAGACAGCTGGAGATAGGCACCAGCCCCCTTGCGACCCCGCTTGGGTTAAGCGTGATAGAAAATGGATGATTTTGGCAGAAGAAATATATGTCCAAATTACAGTTTCACATCTTTTTAAATTCGTATTAATTTGAGGTAATGTACTTATATTAGTGAAGTGCAAAGTAGGGCTGGCTAATTAATTGCATTCGTAACACTAGAAAAGAACTCGGCAAGTGCAGACCTCCACCAAGTAGCATATTTTGCCCCCAATTGTGACACTAAAGCTAAAACTCGCATATGAACTGGATCATTACCACATTTAAATGAAATGTTCGTGGGCATCAGGTGCACCTCTGGTAATTTTCATAAAATCCATTCAGAAGCTTTCAATTGATTTTTTTTGTCTTTAGTAAAATAACTCCAGAGTTTTTGAGTCCAATGCTGAGGCTGTAAATAGTCACTGCTGCAACCTTCTGGTTTAGTGGGAATTAATTGCTCCACCAAATGTCCGTATATCACAATTTAAGAGGATCTTTTTAAAAATTCCTGTGTCCAGATTATGATTTGGATCATCACCAAGCTCTTATGGATTGTTCCTTGGCATAAGGGATACACATGATCAAAACTTCCTTAAAACCCATCCATAAGATTTCTGTATACAAACGGACAGGCACACACACACACACACACACACACACACACACACACACACACACACACACACACACACACACACACACACACACACACACACACACACACACACACACACACACACACACACACCATCCTCTAGAGCTGACGTGTATGGTTAAAAGACTTTAAGCCCTTTCCTGAATCTTTTAGCTTAGGTATTAGTAGTTGTTAAAAAGTAACTCATATGTTGCATGGTATTGATAATCAAGTCACAATTGCTTAAAGTTTGGATCTGAAGCACTTTTAAGTGTGGAAGGACTATTGACCTGGGAGGATGGAAAAAACATTTAGAAACACCTTTAGATTTTTCACATTAAATAAGTTTGAATGTATTTTTCTACTTTCTTCTGTTCCTTCTCTTTTGCAATGATATAAAACCTCTGATGTTTGTGGTTCTAACTGAGTGATGTGTAAAAGAGGTTTAAGGTTATTGATTGATTTTTTTAAGTGTACAGTACCTGGATTGACCAGCCTGTATTGTACTGTATTTCAACAACAAAAAAAAAAAAAAATCAAAACAAGCTTTTGATTGTTTTCATATTGGCAAATGTATCTATTTTGTCTTGTCATTAAAGGTTCTTCTCTCCATTCTCTGCAATCCAGAGAAAACTAGAACAGTTTCCCACTAAAAACCAAACAACACTAATAACATGGTATGTTCAGTAAAACAAGAGGTAACGGTTTGTTTATCTGACTCAGGGCACACCACTCTACAGGATAATTTATTCTAAAACTAAATGTTGAAGATGTGAACATTTTTTTTCTCTGTTTTGGGATGATTAAAAAACTTTCAAATGGAGTTGACCTCTTCTTTAATCTACTTATCTACTTTCTGTTTTTTTTTTATACATGCCAGCATGCTTTTTTTTGCTCATATAATTTATCAAACTGTGATACTTTCACTAGTGTCACTACATATTTAAAGTTTCACTAAATGGTAGGTCTTGGAAGAGAAATATATTTACTTGTATAAAAGACCAATAACCTACTGTATTTTAGACAAACTTCAGGTTAGGGATTAGGTTTATGAAAAGAAGGATAATAAGCATTTTGTGTATAGTTTTCACAGGTTTGAGTCCCAGCCTGTTCACCTTTGTCACATATCTTCAACCGCTCTCTAATCCCATTTGCATTAGCAATCGGGTTTTCTTCTTTATTCTTTTTTATTTTATTTTTTCAATTCCTTCCTCCAGCTTAAAAGCTCCAATGAACCTCATAGTTGCTCCACTTCCTTCCCAATATAAATATGCTAATAGTTTTCAATATTATGCCACACAGCAAAGGTATTTAATAACTAAAAACAGCTGAAAGGGACATATGCACTGATGCATAAAGCTCATTTGTCTGTATAATGCTTCAGATATTTACTGACCCATGAAGTGCATATTTTGCTCTCTCTTTCACCTGCATGAAACCGTACTGCCTGTTGGGGCAGGAGACTGAAGTTTGGCAGAGACAGGAATTTTAAGAAAGGAATATGACACAGTGAAAAGTCGCCTGATAAATTGCAGTAAACCATGAAGGGGCAGTACAGAAGAGGCCTGTCCATTCCTATGTACGAATAAATAACGATTTTAACACATCAATGAAGAGAGGCAGAGTCATGACATATAATAGTCATATAAACATTTTGTCTACTGAAGACTATTTCAAACCTCTAAACCTTTTAAAAGGAGAATAGTTAGCTTATTGTCATCAAATAAACTAACTTTTAGCAGCCATGTCATGCTGTTGCTAACAGCATGACATGGCTGCTATAGTTTTCAGTCAGCTGTGCAATATCCGAATAGTCAGATATGATACTTGGATATGCTTTGCATTTACTTCTAATCTTAAGTGTACACAAATGTACAATAGATTAAACACTTCACTGATATCTAAAACAGGATGGAAAAATGGTAAATCTGTTTGTAAAAAAACAAACAAATGAAAAATGCTCCCATATCTGTTTTTTATAGGATTAAAAAAGGATAGCAGCAGTTCAGTGTTGCTAAAGAAATGTCATCTATTAAATTAAAAGTGCTTTTTTTCTTTTAAACTGGAAAACAGACAAGACTTTACATAATCACATCTAACAAATATTACTGTATATATAATGCACAAAAAGCAAAAACATATATAGGTAATTTGTAGACATTTTAAACAATTTTTTGTCATTTCTTAAAACTGAACTTGACACTTGGGTGTACATTCCAAATTAAAGGAAAATTTCTTTACACTGAAAACACCACTGCACAACATCATACACCAAGAAAAGGTGTTGATGTGAAGTTGTGAAACTGAATATTTTTAAATTGGCAGATAGCCAAAATATTGAATAATTCCCTATTAACAGATTTTCTGTTTCATTACATTTGCTACCTAGAGTTTGCATTCTTGTTTTGAGTACTTACATATTATATTTATATCTATGTACATTTTAATGTTTCCAATATACACCAAATAATACAATTAATGATCATTAGATTTGCCTCCACCTTTTTATTTGATTCTCCTGTCCTCTTTGTTCTTCTTTTTCAAAAATTAATAAAACATTTTTGAATTTTTTTTTATGTACATCATTAAAAATCCTTTGCAATTCTGCCATATGTAAGCAGAAGGCTGGCAGCTCTTCCAGAGGGAATTCCCACTGAAACAAAACTGCTTCAGATTCTTAACAATTTTATAATTCTACTGCAAGCCACATTTGCGATATTAAATGTTAACATATCAGTCCCCTTAGAAAAATATCAAACATGTAGGTCTTAACTGGAATAGAAACAAGGGCAAATCTTTTTTCTTAATACAAAACAAGTTTGACCTAAATTTGATGGACAGGTTGGATGAATGTGGGTGTTTGTAGAGCCATGTTTAGAGCAAACAAAACATATGGGAAATGTAAAACATCTTGATGTGAAGATTTGGGCTTGTTTTACAAGCACACAGTAATTAGTACCATGCCATCCTTGGATAGACCATAAACTAGTATTTATACTAGTGTATTGGTAAATTAAAAGCCATCACCCAAAAAGTTAAATCTTGACTGAAAATGGTTCAAAAAGCACAACGATCTAAAACCCGGCACAAAGTTACAAAAGGAAGACTAGAAAGGAAACTTAACAGATGCTTAAATAGAACAATGACACTCTGGTGCTTATAGGCTTAAAGATTATGTCTTTGACCTTAAGAAAGCTGGACCTTAACAAAACACTGCTTCAAATTATGTGGTTGCAAAGTTCACTCTCCAAGGTGAAGAAATACTTTTTCCAATTTTTGCTTCATCTTTCTTCAGTGAAATCAGGTATGAAAATGTCGAATTAGTGATATGTTTTGTAAACTTAAGTTTTAATTTTAATAAACTGAACCTGAGGAGGACAAAGTTACCTGATACATAAACTAACAGAATAGTTTTTCTTTTTTACCATCTAAAAGTACAGTATCTGTTTTGCATAAACTGCTACTTCTTAGGCGGGCATCTGTAAACTGTTCACCTTGACATTTTTGCAAATGATTTATGAAAAAAACAAGTAAAAAATAAAGCAGGGGTTTGAAGAAATTGTTTAGTAGAAACTAGGTTTGCTCTCCTTGTCAGTCAGAAAAACCAAATTTTTACTGGACTCAGCAGATGAGTATATTGTGGACTAATCTAATCTACAAAAAATTCAATTTACAAGCATTACACCTTCAACAAAAGGAATTGTTTGCAATGATTGGTATTAATTGTTTTGGCTGTATGTAACCTTCTGATTTTATAAAATGATTCATTATTATATGAATAGAAATATCAAAGGGTTCAACCATTTTCAGATAAGAAACAACTGTGCATGGTCTAATATAAGTACATCACCAAGTAGTCTTTTGCACAAAGGAAAATTTTTTAGGGTGTTTCTCCTAGATATAATGGATGTTTCATGTAGTTTGAAAAGCTCAAGTTTTAAAACCAATCAAACATTTATAGTTCAGACACGTGTTTTAAAACACTCATTTTTACATTCCTTTACAAAAACAGCAATACACATGCTTTAAAACTTATGCAGTAATTCAGGGTAGTTGCAGTGTATAGCCAAGCCATACAGCTTCCACTGATTGTCTAATTCTATTACCAATTAGGAACCTCACCCTGACAAAATCAAATGCAGAAGGGAAAATCCAGTTAGCATGTTTAAAAGACATATATATACAAAAAAAAAGTTGTTCTTGTTTTCTTTTGAAACATTAAAAACAAATGTGTTCTGCTTGTATATATTTATTGGCCATAATCCTTCCGTAACCTCTTCAATCATAAAGCTTACTTTTATTTGATGATGCCTTGGTTACTATAAAATATCAAAATAACTTTTGTCTATGTCTTCGCAGGTAAACAGTAGGATGGTGTCTGGGGAGGCAGGAGGGCACAGCTACCTGGTGGCATGCTGGCAGCCCATCCTGATCCTGATGCTGGGCACTGTCCTTTCAGGCTCCACCACTGGCTGCCCTTCAAAATGTGACTGCAATGGCCAAGAGCGTTCCGTTGTCTGTCATCGAAGAAGGCTGGCAGCTCTTCCAGAGGGAATTCCCACTGAAACAAAACTGCTAGACCTCAGCAAAAATCGTCTGAAAACTCTGGGGCCTGAGGAATTCATTAATTATCCACAGTTGGAGGAGCTGCAGCTGAACGAAAACACCATTTCATCAATTGAGCCAGGGGCTTTTAGTAACCTAATGAATCTTCGAACTCTAGGCTTGCGCAGCAACGAGCTGAAGCTCATTCAGCTAGGAGTATTCACAGGCATGGTCAACCTCACACAGTTGGATATTAGCGAGAATAAAATTGTGATTTTGCTTGATTATATGTTCCAAGAGCTGTACAACCTGAGGGCTTTGGAAGTTGGGGACAATGACCTAGTCTTTATATCACCCCGATCATTTCATGGTCTTACCAATCTTGAAAGCCTCAACATTGAAGGGTATAAATTGGGCTCAGTTCCCACTGATGCCCTCAGCCATGTCCACAACCTGCTATCACTTCGATTACGCTATCTGAACATCACTGACATAAGGGACTTCTCCTTTAAAAGGTTGTATCGACTGAGAGTACTGGAGATTTCTCATATGTCTGCCTTGAATACTATGGCCTCACAAAGTTTGTATGGACTCAACCTTACATCGTTGTCCATTACGAACTGCAATCTGTCTGCCATCCCCTATGAAGCCATCAGTCATCTCAGATATCTTCGGTTTTTGAATCTATCCTTCAATCCTATTCATACTGTTGAAGGGAACCGACTCTTCAATCTACAAAAGCTCCAGGCCTTTCACTTGGCTGGTGGAAATTTGGTGGCTATCGAGCCCTACTCTTTTAGGGGTCTCAACCACCTCCGTATTCTTAATGTGTCAAGAAATCACTTGAGCACCCTTGAGGAGTCTGTTTTTCATTCAGTAGGAAATCTGGAGACCCTGGCTTTGTATGAAAACCCTTTGGCCTGTGACTGCCGCTTGCTATGGGTGTTCCGCCGGAGATGGAGGCTTAACTTTAACAAACAACAGCCCATTTGTGTTTCTCCCGAGATTGTGCAAGGTAAAGAGTTCAAAGATTTCCCAGATGTACTGCCTCCTGACTACTTCATCTGCCAAAAATCAAAAATTGTGGATTACAAGGTTCTGGAAAGCCATGTGGACGAAGGAACTACTGTTCACTTCACTTGCGAGGCTGAAGGTGACCCAGCTCCTCTTATAATGTGGCTATCCCCCAGGAAGGAGTACATTACTACAAAGACTATGGGGTCAAGACTTTCTGTATCCAGTGAAGGTACACTGGAGGTCCGCTATGCCCAAATTCAGGACAATGGCACATACTTGTGCATTGCCAGCAATGCTGCTGGCAATGACACCAAAGCTGCTCACCTTTTTGTACACAGCTACTCCCCTAATTGGCCCCACCAGCCAAATAAGACATTTGCTTTTATCTCTAACCAGCCAAGCGATGAAGGTGCTAATGTGACCAGAGCAACAGTTCCATTTCCATTTGATGTAAAGACACTTACTGTGGCAACCACAATGGGATTCATCTCATTTCTTGGAGTGGTTCTCTTCTGTCTTGTAATTTTATTTCTGTGGAGTAGAGGAAAAGACAGCACTAAGTCAACTATTGAAGTTGAATATGTGCCACGCAAAGAGGAAACAGAGGAGGCCAGTCCGACAGAGGCACCTGTACAATTCAACATGAAAATCATGTGAACTCCCAAAGGAGGTCATGTAAACTTACAAACTGCAGTAAGGATGCATTCTGTTCTTATCTAAAATATGTAATCAGTTTGTGAGCTATAGCACAGCAGCAAATGCATCTAGACACTATAACTTTGACATTTTTTTACTTCAGGGACCGAATCTTTAAAAGAAAAAGTTCAACATTGTTCCAGATTTCTGTACATGTATGTACTGTACAGTATGTTAACATGCACTCAATTACATGATTTCTATGTGGAACCAAATAAGGAAAGCGTATAAATAAAGTACAGCTACAGTAAAAGACAAGCTGGTTTCTACAGATAAAAAGTGGAAAAGTATTTAAGGTCTTTTTGGTGTTTTTTTTTTGACAAAGGAAATTTATCTTCTTTCCTGTTGGCTATCTTTCCCATTGATTGTTCTTAAAAGCACACACACCTGGTATATGAGCCCATACATTCTTGCCTGAAATGCTATTTCTTTGTTTCTTGTACTCGTTTTAACTTTGGAAAAATTGCATCATATTTACCCCCCTCTC